>JASUUL010000077.1:7230000-8430000 GCA_030449875.1 Aegle marmelos | reverse complement strand
CCTCATTGGGCAGCAATTCTTTGGTCCTCTGGCTCCTCCAAATAATCAGCAGCCGACTGAATCAGACTAAAGAAAAAACGGTATCAGGTCACAATCTAGCCTTAATTAGTAAACTAAGCCAAGTTGGGAGATTTGCATCAATTGATTCTTCAAGCAAGCTTGGCTAAAAGGTTAATGCACCAATGGCTCCATTTTGTTTGTTTATTTATTCTTCAAAAAGAAGACTCCATGATTATCCCTTCGTCCGCCAAAGTTGGTCATTTGTTTGGGGGGCCACCGCCCACATGAATCTCACATCTCTACGGTTATTATCTGAAGGAGAATGTGAGAAACCAAATGAAAAGTAGTACTTAATACTTTCCATCAGTAAGGCAAAAGATTGTACACATAATCAATAGGAATGAGGGCACAAAAGATTGTTTAGAATTTCTTCTGTGAAGCTATAAAAGATGATTTTAAAAATTTAAATACTAATTTTTAGTGTTTAGTAATATTTTTTTAAAAAAATTATTTTTGGTAAAATCACCTAATTCTGCAATAAAATTATAAAAAGTAAGTAGGAAGGAATTTTTTTAAATTCTGATTTTTAAAATTACTTTTATGTTTAATATAATTCCACATATATCTTCATATATATTATAAAAATTCAAAATTATACTTATTAATTAAAAAATAAAACCAACAACTTTAAAAAGATTGTTGTTGTTGTTACTAATTATATTGAAATAACAAAATAAAAATTTAATAATATATAAAATATGTATTTTAGATATCAATTAATTTATGTACACGAAAAAAATTCATATACATGCTTATAACATTTAAATAAATTTTATTTAATATTATATCTAATCCAATCATATTTATATATAGTTATTTTTAAAAACTCAAAACACTCTTACAATTAACCGATAACAATTATTAGTTGTCAGCCTGTGCTACCTTATCATTTTTCGAATAATTGTACGTGCATGTACGATCGAGTTCTATTAAGTTATAAAAGTACCCCAATTAGTATAACACGTAACTTCTGATAGCATATTGTCCATCAATTTTAAATTCCAAGGCCATCTTGACCAAGAAATGAGCATTAACATGGAAGTGCGTTGTTGTATTTGAACAATTTAGAAATCATTCTTTCCACCTTCAATGTTAGAAACTACCAAAAAATTTATCTCTTGCTGCCCTTTTTGTATTTAGCTAGTCCACAACCTCTTGGCAATTTGTTTCAAGTACAACACATGATAAATCCACGTACTTTGCTGCCTGCATTTTCCACTCAATAGCTTCAGCTTTGGATTGACCTAATCTTGGTCCATTGTGGTCATGATGGCATGATCATATGTGTATGTGTGTGTGCGTGTGTGTGTGTGTGTGTGTATATATCCACTAACTTGGCTAAGAAAACTGTAGACTCCACAAGTTTTCAAACAAAATTTGTGAAAGTAAAATAAAGTTAAAACATAAATTCGTGTTGTCACTATAAAGTATCCATGATTTCGCATCATTTTGTATATTTGTGAAAGTAAAAATAAAGTTAAACCTTAAATTCGTATTGTCACTATAGAAGATCCATTCTTTCGTGTTTGCCTGTCTCGTAGCGCTTCGCAAATCTAAATCAATATGGATTCTGTTTATCTATAGACATCGATTTTGACTTGTTAGTGGCTACTGATCATGACTCTGCATCGATCTTCTAATATTATTAGGAATGGTCATATGAGCATTCAAAAGCTTTACACACACAAACGCGAAAAGATCAACATTAAGGATAAGGCTGGCCACAGGAAGAAAAGGCCAGGAGCCTTGAAAATCTTGAGGTATCTTAACGATAACGTATACATTTGGATGTGGAAATTTCAACCACCTTAACCCAATTTTCATTTTCATATATTTCACTTGATCATAACAGCTCGGGCATAACTGAAATATTAATGAAAAATACATAGCTAACAGACTCGGTTTTTCTTATTTAATTTGCCAGTTATTACCCTCTCAAAGAGAGCCAAATTTATTATTATGTTTTTTTTAAAAAAAAGAAGAAGATAGGAGGTGGATAAAGTACATAAAATTGTTTTTTTTTTCCATTCTCCTACTTTAGTGTATCTTTGGAATTAAAACTCAAGTAACCAGCTAAATAAAACTGCTTATAATTCATTAGAACAAATTCTTTAAGGCACTCAAAGACCACAATTGCTGAATATATAAATGAAAGACAATTAGTTTCAACTTTAAGCTTTGTTTAAATTTCTCAATATACACGTTAGAGGCTTTACTTCCTAAATAATGTTAGAGAATTAGAGCATAATTTGAAGTCGGTTTCTCTAATTACTTACATATCTTTTCTTTAATGCTTTTCTTGTCTTTCTCTTGGATTTTACATTATAGGCAGCTAATTCAGGACAAAGGAGTAGCAAATAAGAAGTATAACACTGATTACTAAGTCCTCTATTTTTTTTTCTTTTAACTATAATTACTTTACCAGACTTACAACTTAAATGTGTAGATATACAATTGATCGGGATATGTATTTTATTATAGATCGTGCGCCTTATGGAATACAAGCAAATGATTAACACCATTAGTTTGATATTTCTTTTTCTGTTTTTTTAATACTATTAGTTTGGCATTTCATACTTGCAGTTTAATTACTGTTTCACCATATTATTGTTTGTTGATAGAACTTCAAATACGCCCATATCCCACTTGGCATAAAATATTTAATGGGATAAAAAAACTATTACATCCACTTGAAGTAATTAACTTTTAGCCGCCGTATAATTGTGAGCATAAGGCCAAGCAAAACGGAAGGTATCTTTGATGCAAATTCACGAAAAACTACCTTCATAAGCTATTGGATATAGCGAATATTTTAAAGAGTGTTTTGGTGAAGCATAACAGCCCCAACCAACGACAAGTTCGTGCTGTCAATTGCTTTCAGTAAACAACCAAAAGCTCACAGTTCCTTCCACTACTCCTAATCCCTGAAAACGAAATTCTATTAAAAAAAAAAGAGAGGAAAGCACAGTAGCCGACAACTGCAACAGAAACTTCAAAAAGGAAGAAACAGAATACAAACGAAAGCAAAAGAGAAAAGTTTCATTTATCATCGTATCAATGGCAGCTAAAAGACAGCTTATAGTTCCAGCAGCAACATGGGCAATCAGAAGCATCTTTCAATCCCTCGTCGCGCTACTCATTGCAGTCCTATTCCTTGCTGCCGTTTATGTAACTCAAAACAACGTGCAGCTCGTTGAAGATAGGTTAATAACAAGTAAACACTCCCACAACATGTTGTTGTCGCCGCCGCCGCGGTGTAATTTGTTTTCAGGCAAATGGGTGTTTGACAACAAATCTTATCCTTTGTACAAAGAGAAGGAGTGTACGTTCATGTCGGATCAGTTGGCCTGTGAGAAATTCGGAAGAAAGGATTTGAGCTATCAGTATTGGAGGTGGCAGCCTCACCAGTGTGACCTCCCCAGGTCTGTTCAGCCTCAAATATGTATTTTGAAACGTACAGATATCCGCACTAGATACATTTCTATACTATGAAATGAAATGTACACTTGCTTATGTTCCGTATTAACTTAATTCACGTGGAGTTACTATGAATAATGAATAAGTCTACAAACGTCCGAAACTTAAGAATAATAATATATTTTGATTATATGAGATTACAAGATGAATGATGAAGTTAATCAAAGTTGTGTTTTTGCAGTGTTTCTGAGTTTATGTGGGACTGTGTTGTGTTGTTTATGGTAATAAGCTAGGTTTAATGCCACAACATTGCTGGAGAAGCTGAGAAACAAGAGGCTCGTGTTTGTTGGAGACTCTTTGAATAGAGGGCAGTGGGTATCAATGGTGTGCTTGGTCGATTCATCAATCCCTCCCACGCTTAAATCTATGCATTACAAGCAAAATGGCTCATTGATCATCTTCAAGGCCATTGTGAGTTTATATTAGTTTCTGAATATCGTCGCGTGATTGCTGTTGTTGCAGGCAACCTCAAGTAATTGCATGAATATGTCCAGATGTGAACTATTTTCTTTATTTTCATTTTTATATGGCTTCTTGTCGACTACCAAACACAATCTCATGGGCTTGGGCCGTTATCTGAATGTTAGTTCCCATAAATACTTATTAATTGTTTTTTCAGAATCACTTTCCGCGCTTCAATCCCCCAGGTATGTTCGAAACTCATTTATTTGTCATGATTTTGTTTCGTTAACCCATAAATCACAGGTATTATTTTGCTCAAGTAAAAATCTCTGAATTCAGTAGAGAATACTGGCTCGTAATTTTAAGTTATGTCGCACATTTAATTCTAATGATCAATTCATAAAATTGAAGGAATACAATGCCACAATTGAGTTTTATTGGGCACCACTGCTGGTGGAATCAAACTCAGATGATCCAGTGAATCACCGATTACCAGATCGGATTGTTAGGGTTCAGGCAATTGAAAAGCATGCTAGATATTGGACTGATGCAGACATTCTTGTGTTCAACTCCTATCTTTGGTGGAAAAGATCCCAAATGGAAGTCTTGTAAGAGCATGATTTTGACTCTGCTTCTTCTCCTGTTACAAAATTATTACAATCAATTAATCGAACAATCGTTTGATATTTGTAATGCAAAATGATTAATTAGGTGGGGGTCTTTTGGAAGCCCTGATGGAATTCACAAAGATGTACTAATGCCTAGAGTTTATGAGATGGCATTGAGAACTTGGTCAGAATGGCTGGAAGTGAATATCAATCGAAAGAAGACCCAACTGTTCTTTGTTAGCATGTCACCTACTCATCAAAGGTATACATGATACATTAATCCTCTTTAATTCTCGAACCCAATTGTCAACTGTTAACCTTTGAGCATATTTTCGAAATTAACCTGAAACACAATAGTTGCTAATGGGTTCTAATGTGCGCAATTCCAATACAGGGCTGAAGAATGGGGAGGAGCCAAAAATGGGAACTGTTATGGTGAAACGGAACAAATAGTGCAAGAAGGATATTGGGGAAGAGACACAGACTTAAAAATGATGGGCATAGTTGAGTCTGTTCTGGCTGAACTAATCACAAGAGGCTTAAATGTGCAAATAATTAACATTACTCAGCTTTCAGAGTACAGAAAAGAAGGTCACCCATCGATTTACAGAAAGCAATGGGAAGCCTTAACGGAAGATCAAATTTCAAACCCGAGCAGCTATGCAGATTGCATACATTGGTGCCTTCCTGGAGTGCCTGATGTGTGGAATGAGCTTGTTTATGCTTATATTTTACAGCATTGAGAAGCTAACTTGCAATTTAAATCACTGAAACGCAAGTGTAACAAAGTTCATGTCTCAATCAAAATAGGACTGAAGCTTAATATTTCTTATATATCTGTGCATTTACGTATATCACAGGAGGATACTTCCATTTTTTCCCTCAGAAAATAATCACGGACTTAAGTGGTAAAATCAGCCAATTTAAAGATCATATGACTGCTTCTTGCGATTAAAGTTAGACTTTAGTTTCAGTATTAATTTTTAAAAAAAAAAAATTGAATAAAATTAAGAAATTTGATCCACTAAATACCGACCTTTATCTCTTATCCATGGGCATATGAGCTACATCCTCGAAGCCCTTTCTTTTTTGCATTTTATGCAATATATATTAAACATGTCAGACAATTAAAATTGGTAACAACTGGTTTGCTAATCACAGTGAAGAGGATAAAAACAGATTAATTCATTTATTTAAGAATTTAAGATCACTATTGTTTTGTTATAGTAAACTAAGCTAAAACATTCCACTAACCATTCTAAAACAAGTTAAATTTTTTATGCCAGCGAATGGGATTAATCAATAAATCCACTTACATCTCTTCACATAAATGGAAATTCTTATGCTAAAGACAAAATTAGCTAGGCTCATTGTCATAACTCTTACGCCTGCCTTAAATATTTTATTAAACATATTTACACACACACACATATGTAATCTCTTGACTCCTCACATGGAGTCTAAATGACAATCCAACAAAGATACAGGGGCATCATGACTTCATTTGATTTTAAAAAGGATTTCAACCAAACTACTACATTCGCAGCTGATGACATTTAGTATCTATAATTTATTTTTAGTGATCATTTATCAATAATATAATAATATCTAAACACCTTATTTTTAGTGAAATCACAAATAATGGCATAATTTATATTTTTTTTCATTTGGATCCCCAGAATGGTAATTTTATTAAACCAAACGTGTTATATCATATTACGTTGGGAATCATTTATTAATAAAGATAAAAATATAATTTTTTTAATATAATATTTTAATTTACTAGTACTATATTAAAAACTTGTTAAGAATAATTTTTAAATCCTAATCAACATAATAAGGATGAGTATAATTTGTTAATAAGAATAAAATACTTTAAATAAATAGTTTCTAATTCATACATTTTTTAGATTTAGAGTCTTAATTCCTTCTAACAAGTTTGGGTGAAAGAAAGAAGAAGAAGAAGAAGAGATGAGAGACATCTTTTGGACGGAAACATTTCTAAAATTTTGAAATAATAGATGCCTCATACAAGGTGATTTCGTGGGCGTGATGATTGAACTGTTGACCTACTAACGGATTTCAAAGGCAAGGACCTTTGTGACACACTTGTAAAACTGTATCCGTGCTTGTGAATTTTTTAAAGATTAAGGATGAAACGCTGTCAACCTCACATTTAAAATATTTCATATGATTATATGTTTCGTTAGCATGACCGACAAAGGTCTCCTAACCTACAACATTTGTCTATCTTAGGCAAAATCTGATTGGTCAAACCAAAAATATTCCAGCTAAGAATTATGGCCCTTTTTTTTAAAAAAAAAAAAAACATATTTTGCCCAGTTTGTTTTTTTATTTATTTAATCTCATTAAAATCTTCATCACATCCCCGCCCGCTTATTACAGGCTACAACTCAACTGCACCTGCAGTGTACATCTGTCGCAGTCGCCTGTGCAGCTGTGCTCTCACGTATCGCTTCTTCTCTTGAGTCGCGAGAGTCTCCGTTTTCAGTTCAAATAAACTAATAATCATGACTCAAAGTCAAAGATGTAACCGGAAAAAAACCCAGTTCCCTTTGATTGCACTTCTCTTTCTTGTGTTTATAGTCTGCTCAATCCTGTACAATGAACATAGCATTCAGCGAATTCATCAAGACTCACATCATGATCACCAAGAAACTCCCGTCCGTTACGTTCAACCAAATCTTTTTGATAAAAAATCAGGTAAAAGAGTTTGCCTTGTTCATTGATTTGTTTTAAATTTTAAATTTTAAATTTTTGTTATCCGGGCTGTTTAATTTTTGTGCTTTGTTTTGGATTTTAGAGGTATTGGATAGATTTAGTAAATGCAACGCTACGAGGGAGTACAGCGGGTGGAAAATCGGGTGGGCTGACCCGAGAGTGAAATCGGGTCGGAGGAGGGTGGGTTCAGAGAGGTGTGATGTGTTTTCGGGCAAATGGGTATTTGATAATGCCTCATATCCATTGTACAATGAGTCTCAATGTCCGTACATGTCAGACCAATTGGCATGTCACAAGCATGGACGGTCTGATTTGTGGTATCAGTACTGGAGATGGCAGCCTCATAACTGCAATTTGAAGAGGTAAACTCTTCGTGAAAACTATCAATTATGAATTTCGTTGTGAAATCATGCTGTTATTTTGATTGATATTTGCTTGCGGTTGGCGCTCTGCCAAGTTACTTGATTGCTAGTTATATTGGTATTAAGTTTTACCTTTAGAGGTTTGCCGAAAGGTGTTGATGCGAAATGAGGACATTTGTATCCTAGGGCTTTTTAAATTGTGATCAAGTTTGATTGTGGATGTAGAAATGTAGTCCTTGTAACACAGAAATATTGAGTGTATGAATTTGGAAATTTTGGAGTTTCTTGTTGAGGGATTCGTTTGTTTCTGTGTTTATTTTGATGTTATGGTTCTGTAGATGGAATGCAACTGAAATGTGGGAGAAGTTGAGAGGGAAGAGGCTTATGTTTGTAGGGGATTCGTTAAACAGGGGGCAATGGATATCGATGTTATGTTTGTTACAGTCAGTGATTCCTGAAAATAAGAGATCCATCACGCCAAATGCGAGGCTTACCATTTTTAGAGCAGAGGTAAGCCAGAACCCTTGTCTCAGAAATTGTAGTGCAAATTGTATTTGAAATGAATATCCTTAAATATCTGGAGGAAAATGTGACTTTGTTTCTTTGGACCATGTGCTTTATAGAACATGACTATATCTGTGAAATCATTACGTTTGATTTATTTATTTAGTTTTTGTTGTTTCATCCACAGGAGTACAATGCCACTGTGGAATTTTTGTGGGCTCCACTTCTTGTAGAATCCAATTCTGATGATCCCGTGAATCACAGATTGGATGAGCGGATAATCTGTCCAGATTCAGTGCTTAAGCATTCATCACAATGGGAACAGGCTGACATTCTGGTTTTCAACTCTTACTTGTGGTGGAGGCAGGGCCCAGTCAAGCTGTTGTAAGTATTCTAGCATTTGGTTTCTAGTTTAGAAGATATGGGTTATATAGGTAATTACAAATAGTTATAACTATAACTGCAACTTTTTTGCAGATGGAGTGCTGAAGAAAATGGAGTTTGTGAAGAATTAGATGGACTGGGGGCCATGGAATTGGCAATGAGTGCCTGGGCCGACCGGGTGGCTTCTAAACTCAATCATTTGAAGAAGCGAGTATTTTTTGTCACCATGTCGCCAACACATCTCTGGTGAGTGTATTCCTTAATTGGAAATATTCATCTTTGTCCTATGATATAGATATATTCTTGAAAAGTCGGCAAAATTTGTTCCATGACTATGTTGATATGTGGGGTAATTTAGGCTTTTATGAAGCATACAGTGACCAAGCTTGAACTTCACTAGCTTGGTCAGTATTCAACCTTAGTTGCCCAATTTAGATATTGTTGATCCTCAGCTTGGATCATCAAATTGAGAACTAATAGAAAATTGTAGGAAACTGATTACAATCATTTCATCAATTGTGTATTTTGAGAACTAATGCTTTCTGCGCACCTAATAAGGTCACAGGTTTGAGTAGTAAATTCCCTGTTTATTGTTAGTTTTAAGCATCAAGCTTTTAGGTTTTGCAGTTTGCCCTTTCTTTCTGACATGAACCCCATCTTGACGTCCTTATTACATGAGAATAAGACCATTGTTCATTGCCAAGTTGTTCATCTTGATTGTTGTAATAAAAGTTATAAACACCTTTAGCAAAGCTGTTTGTATCATTCGAACTAAGGACTCCCTAAATATGCATCAACAATCACTTATTCTGCAACTCCATGATTGGTAAGCTTCTCACAGACCAGAACAGGGGATATGCTTCTGTTACTTGATAGATTGGTGGTCCTTCTAGTTGATTTATGTGAACATTTATCCCATCCAGGAGTCGAGAGTGGCAACCAGGAAGTGAAGGAAACTGCTACAACGAAAAAATCCCCTTAGACCTGGAGGGCTACTGGGGAAGCGGTTCTGACGTCCCTACAATGCGCATGGTGGATAAAGTGCTCAGCAAGTTGGGTTCAAAGGTTACAGTTCTTAATATCACTCAGCTTTCAGAGTATCGAAAAGATGGTCATCCTTCCATCTACCGGAAATTCTGGGAAACATTGAAGCCCGAACAATTATCAAATCCACCATCTTACTCTGATTGCATTCATTGGTGTTTGCCTGGTGTACCTGATGTATGGAATGAATTACTATTCCATTTTTTGTAGAAAACTAGAAACCAATGTATCAGTCAAAGTTCTCTCAGAAATGAAGATTTGGAAAGTTTATTTAAGGTTAGTGGTTTTCAAATAGCCTATAGCAAATTAGCAATACTGCTGGTGTCCGTGTTAATGGGAGGTTTCAACTTTCAGTGCTGCTTTCATCTTACAACAGTGGACGCTGCAAAGCAAATAAATGCAATCCTCAATGCCTTGGGGTCAAAAAACTGAACTGAGAATTGTTGCTAGTTTCGGTTTCAAATATTAGATTACTGGACTTTTGGTTGGGACTAGGCCCAACCCATAAAGAATCAGAAATGCAAGGAGCCCAATGCAGCTCAAGGATCATTCCCTTCGGGCGCGAAAGACCATCTCCAATCTCTCCGGGACCCAGGTCTCTCCTTTGCGGTTGCAAATCACAGAGTGCTTTGACAGACACATGCATCAAGAAAATAATATTTTGCCCAATTTCTTCACCTTAACTTTTAATTTATGGTAGTATCGCAGGCTAACATATATTTTGGTGTAACAGAGAATTGAAAAGTGAAGATAGATTCAACAAGGAACAACACTATCTGTATCTACTATCATTTTTTTTTTCCCTTTTCTACTTTTTTTTTCTAATATACAGCCTTTCTTCTCATGCCAAATCCCACCTTAACCATTTTCCCTCAAACGAGATTGCTTCATGAACTCACAAGCGACAATGACAGGGAGAGATTAACACCAAACCCTCCTTGGGAGTCTTCAAATGAAAGCATGTGATCATAGCAAGTACAATAATCTTGATCTCCTGACTGATCTTCAATGGTTACCGGAGTCAGAGACGGCAACTCAATGCTGATCAAGCTCGGCAATCCTGACATGAATTCCTGCTGTAAAAAAGTGAAAAACGATACTTATTGTGTTTCAGAAAAAAAAAAATGTGTATATATATATATATGAAGGCCATCATATATGCATAGCGTATATGTACCTTCTTGTAAGTAGTACCATCTTCTTCAACATGCCAACCAGCTTCGGCGCAAAGAGCCTTCAATAAGTCGTTGTTATCAGCATGCTTGGGAAGCTTGTAGTTGCCATATTTCCGCAGGCCAGCAAATATATTCTTGGCCACCGCTCGCCGTCTTTGCTCCCTTTCCTTGTTCCTTTGTCTCTCTTTGTCACTTGGGAATCGATACTTGGTCACTTTAGCTCCATCCTTTGTTGTTTTATGAACTTTCTAAGGCCCCTTTGTGGTTTTTATGCACCCACTTAACGCATTTTTTATCTTCCCATCCACCATGTTTTCCCTTCTCTTGCTTTTTTAAACTCTGAAAGAGAGATATAGAGAAAACCGAAAGGAGGACAGATTTTAGAGTAGCTTTTTCTTGGGATTTCGGAATGTTCTTGTCCCCTTGGACCGACCAAAGTGGGGAGTGGTGACTTGTTGAAGTTTGTATGATATTCGTATGACCGTTTTATCCATCGAGTTTAAGAGAGTTCAGATCAATTGTAAGGGTAGTTTTGTCGTTTGATTAAACTTTGGCTTTCTTGTCCCTATCCGTACAAATACTAGCTGATAGATGCCAGAGATTCGGTTTCAGATTGAAGTACAACCTAGGACAAAATTTGTGATACGAGATGTTCTTTCAAAGAAAGTCATTTCAGAGTTTTGGCTTATTTTTATTGTCACGAAGTGAATTGTCTGAAGGAAACAGAGAGGAGAGCGCATGATTGTTTTAATACACCCTCAAAACATCGGCCCTTACGATGTTGGATCAAAGTCCTTTGGAATAATGGAAGTATGAACGGCCAGATCATGCCATTGGAAGGTATGACCATAACCTACGGCGTGCCATGCAGTTTGTTTCCAGTAATCCAAAAACAATATAATGTTTAGTGAAGAACTTCTGTATACTGAAAACTTGTCCACTGCTTGTGCTATCATACGGTATACAATCACTGTTTGATCCTTAATTATTTGTACAAAATTTTCTCTTTGAGTGTCACTATTTACAAAAATCAGAAGACCAGAGATTCCCAAGCAAAAATTACAGGAACCATTTTCTAAAATGGTTGAGTTGCTAAAGTGCAAGGCCTTGTAATTGTTTAATTGTAATTCAAAGTGGTCTATAAACGGCACCAAAATGGGTGCCTGGCACAAAGTGGTGTTTTGTGACTTTGCTTTCAAACCTAAATGCATGGGATGTATTTTGTCCTGATTCTTCTATCAGAATATCAGCTTTTCAGTAGAAAGAGAGGACCTGCATAGAAAATGCCACTGCCAACTGAAGCTGCTTTAAGCATTTCAGAGGATAAGGCTGCTATCAGGTTGAGGCACCAAGTGATTTAACTTTCTTTTGATCCAAATTCTACCCAGAAGGGGAATATGTCTCAGAAATTCTAACCAGCTAATAATTTCTTGTGCATCATCAAAATGACAAGAGGTTGGATCGACTTTGAGACTTGCTTGTTATTTTCATAGCGGCCCTCTTCATCAATTAACATTTACGATCCCCAATAATAAATAAAACATTCTCCTTAAGCTTGTCAATGATCTGTAAGAATCAAACCAAACAGAAAATGTAGTTTAACACCAAGGGATGAGTGACAAAAAACCGTGACAAAGTTGATTTAAGTTAGTCATACCAAGCTGGAGATCTTCGCCCAACTTTGAGCAGAAGCAGCAGCACTTCTAAGGTGAGAACAGGGTGGGGAATCAAAACTTAAAAAATAAGATGAGTTTTCAGTTGCCTCTGCTACCCAAATATGATTTAAGTGATCCTTTGGCCTCTTGATGAGATTACAGAAGCCAACCTACAAAAGATGAAAGATTAGAAACCAAAAGCCTGTCTATTCCCCAAAATAATCCCCAAGTGGTACCTTAGTCAGAGTTAGATTGTCTCTGCAATAGACAGTATATACATTACCCTTGTGTAGAAAGAAACTTTGTCGATTCCCCCAAAAACCCCATATATTAGATAATATGCACCTCAGTTGCAATTACTAGCCATGGTGAATTAAAAGTGTCAGCTTTGGAAACTATTGATCTCAACATCATTCCAGTTTTGTAGCTTTCATAAATCAGTAATTCGGTACAGTTAAAGGAACAACTTTATACTCACTGTGGATCCAACAAGGTTATAGTTAATTGGCAAAAATGAATCATCATCTATGCATGGTGAACTGAAGCTAATGGCAAGTAAAGATTTTGATAGATCTTCCAATTGCAACTCTGGCATGGAGCCATCTGTGATGAAAACCCACTGTTTCTTTTGCCGAGAATCCTCATAAACCACTCCCACGTGCACCACGAATGCAGCTATATCAAATTCACTATATAAACAAAGAACAAGCATTAGCAAGCACAAATCAGAAGCACAAATATAAAAGGTTCGGATATATCAAATCACCTGGAAAGTGGAACTTCACCCAAATTTGACATTAGAACTGATCTGCGAGGACTGAAGAAAGGCCTACAGACAAGTATGAACTGGATTTAATTTGTTGATGAGGAAAACCCAATGGAAACTTTTAACCTTTCAAAAAGGTGATGACTAACACTACTCCCAAAAACATGAACTTATGCAAGGAACCAAACCTGTATTCAAATTCTATTAAGGCCCCTCGCTTAACATGCAATGACAGATTTAGTTAGCTGGCTAGTTCCAAAGAAAGGACAAACTGAGACTTACTTAAAATGCTCAGTTGCTAGAGGAGATAGAGGCTGCCACTTTGTAGTAGATCCCCTTGCTTGTAAGTAAAGAGTATTCGAATCAAAGTTCATTGGTATAAGCCCTAGAATGGCATATGCCTGCCCCTCAACCACTTCACATTGCTGTTACAAAAGCAAGTCAATGTAATTTAAGAGCGGTAAGAAATTTAAAATTGTCTTCATAATGATTAAGATGAGGCTGGATAGAAATAATTAGTTATCAGAAAGGGGGGGGGGGGGGGGGGAAGCATCAGTTATGTTAGAAATTCAATAGACAGGCAAAAAGACATGAAATTGGAATGTCTCATAAAACACAGGTGCAAACACAGCCTGACAAAAGATAGGTTACAATTAGATACTAGAATTCACCTGTTTCTCTGTTGGGTTCCAGATTGTTATAATGCCTTCTCTGGAGCTGCCCTTTCCTTGATAATTTTTACCAGTTAATCCAACCACCCTCACCCTCATAAATGGTGTGACATCTCTCTCTCTTAAGCCAGCGTTTTCGAAGGCTTTCTCAATTGATCTTTCCATATTTGCTTGCCTTGTTGCCTAAGGATAATATAGCAAGATTAAAATAACTTCTTAAATATAGACTAATATATCAAGCAAAGAAACCAGACTCCACCTCTAATTTCGCTTGATAAGTAGCAAAAGAAGTTAGTTGCTCTGGACTCATTTCTGCCATAATAACTTCTGGCTCAGCTGCTGTTTCAAGCATTTTGAAAAGTTTTGCTCCTTCACTATTGCCATCATTAAGTATATGAGAATCTTTGTTCCCCATTTGGAACTCAGAAACAATTTCTTCTATGACCATAGACTGCCTGTAGCCCAAAAAAGTAAATAAAAAATTATCAAGAATGAGAAAAACAAGATTCCACAACTTATTGCGCAAGTTACATGGCCAATAATATTAAATCATAACTTGTACAATTTATATAAAGTACAGAGGATACACTTGTGCACTTGATGGGGGAGACACAATATATACATACCATACTACTGTTTGAAATTACTCAATAGAAGTAAGAGCTGTACAGGTCAGTAAATATAAAATCCAAGGAGGTCTAAACTTTTTCTGGATTACTCCATAATTAAGAAAGCAGTTATATCTTCTGTGATACATTTACATGCCAAACTGCTCTCAACAAATTGCAATGCAATTCTTTGAATCCTAGATAGAAGGTTACTTCAACCACCTCAGACAGTGTCCTCATTTGTGACTGTGTGGTAAGAAAAACAACCAATGACTCCAGCTAGGTGTAATTTGATTTATTCACAGAGACAATAGAAAGGCAGAAATGACGCCAGAAAAGGCTCACCTGTGCTGGTATAATTGCTTCATTTTACATTCCATCCTTTCTGATCTCACAATAGATCTCCCATCACTTAACCTATATGAGAGGAACCAAAAAAAAAGGTGCAAGTCAATTGAATGCATATTATGCATATTAATAAGTAAAAAATTATAGAACAAAAAATTATAGAACAGGATATAGTTCAAATGACCTCTCCTTGTAGAGAACAGGATATATCCGTGTGATCCCAACTAAAGTCCTTGGAACTGGGCCTCCATTACTCTTGATGCACCTAAATGCCAAAGGAGTACCAAAATCCTTGCCTGAAGAAAATACGAAACTAAGCATGAAAAATGGAAAGTGGGTAAAAAGGATAAACAAACTAAAAGTGCTTACAAAATCCCAATCGATCAGCCCAATGAGCTCTGTATGTCCCATTTATGTTCAACTGTAAACTAACAGATCCTGAAGCCTGAAATTTGAGCAAAATATGAGAAAAGAGCTTCTAATGACATAAGGTATAACATGCAAATAATTTAGCTCCACTGGAAAACCAAAGGCTCTCACAAACCTCAAGGGGAGAAACAGGCCCAATCCAACCACATAATCCTGCTCCCCAGATCTTCATAAGAAAAATCTAACAGTAAGTGAAAGCCAACACAGCCTAACATGCTCTAATCAGAAAGCAGAAATGAAAAACAAAGATGTTAACATATTACTCTGAGTTTCTGTCCCACAAAAAGTTTCCCAGCTGAAAGGTGCTTCGACAGCAATACATCCAAAAAAGCATCAACTGAATACCTGGGAGACAATATTCAATTTCATACCAAAGAAATGTGCTAGTAAAGCAAGGACTAATATTTGAACGTTCCTTACCACCCATCAGTCAATTCCAGCTTTGCAGCATAGGTATTTTCAGCCCCATCTTGTGCCTCAGCACAAGTCTCAATCTCCGGTACACAATTCATGTGAATGGCAGAAATGCATAGCACCATCATTGAGGAAGGCAATGCATCCCCTTCCAGGATTCGCTTAATTGCAGATCGATGGCCATTGTTTACTTCTCTCTCATATCTGTTCAAAAGGACCACATGTTGCGTTATGAACATCTTACAAACCCAAGATTAAACAAATAATTTGAAGTTGCATTACCTATACTTCAATTCCTCAAGCACATTGAAAACCGTCAAAAATTTGCCAGCAGACTTGGCTGAGTAGCATCTTTCATAGCACGCCAGTTTCCAGACTATCCACTTGTAATGATTTGACACCCATCTAGGAAGATAAATAAATGGAATGGGTCAACAGCAGGCAAACAAGGATACAAAGTTACCATTTGGTTTCTTTAAAGTGGGGGAAAAAAAAGAGTATTCAGTATAAATTACCAGAACCCAAAACATGAACATGAACTGAAATATTATAGTCAGTGTAGCACATCCGCAATCCACAATCCACATCGTTCAACCATAAATATGATGTAAAATGCTTTTAACAGGAATATCATACCACCCAGCAAAATAGAAATAATTAAAGCTATTGCCTATGCCCAAACCAGCAATCATAAAAAGTTAATTTTAACATGCCAATATCCTTATCACAACCCACACCACATACAGCAGATTAAGAGGCAATGTACTTCCAAGAATCATATTTTTCAGGAGGGCAAAAAAGAGAAGAGCAGATCAGGGATAAGAAGTGTACAGTTTAGAGGCATATTGTGTAGAAGCTCCAGATTGTGCTAACATATTGAAAAGAGCTTCTGCTCCAATGCAATTTAAGCCAGATGCATCGTGAAACATGTATTTATCTGCATTATGAGATTTCATCCCTCTTACTTGATCTTGCAAATCATCCAACTAGATTCAGGCGTGTAAAAGGGTGTCAGTGGTAAGAAGAAACCAATCACTATGGAGCCAAAAACAAAAAAATCTTGCGAAAGTCTGTGTACCATGCCTTGGGCTGATGGAGGCATTCCAAAATATTCCTTCATGTACATTCTTGGAATCTGAAATGGATATCTAGAGAAAACTCTTTTTTTGCAACCAGATTGTTCTGATGATAAAGTAGATAAACCTAACAGAAAATATACCTTAAATAAGGAGCACCAGGAATGATAATTAACAACCAGAAAGTCATTTCCGAAACCTCCAAAAATTTACCATTAGGTGAAGAAAGATTCGTTCTCAATGGGGTGGAGAATTTAGAGATACGGGGCCTCTTGAATGGAGAAATAGAACTTCTCAAGAGTCTCTTCTTTTCACAAGTTTGCTTAATATTTGCACAAGCTGTGCCGGTACTATTTGTAATATCAGCCAAAGGCTTACCTGATGACCTTCCAAGTGAATTAATTTTTGAACCAATATTATCTTCCACTGAGCTGTCCATTATGGCTTTATGCCCACGTCTGCTTCTTATGGGCTTGTTTATGGAAGGAATTTTACCATTCAACCCACCAACTCCGTTATGGTCAACTGCGTCAAATTTCTCAATCAAATTAGCAGAAGTGTTTATATTTTCTGAATTGATCCGAGACCTCACAGGATTTGGAAACAACCGTAAAGGAGATGTGAAATTTTTTGATGCTGGTTTGGTCTCTGCTGTTCCTAGATGGAAAAAGGAGGTGAAAACATCATTTTCCTCATTTGAAGAAGAATCATCGAATCTTCTGTGTTTAAAAGATGAAAGATCCGATTGATCCACATCTACTTCGTGAAAGAATGTCCCTAACTCTGGATCACCAAGAAGGTTCCTTGCATACTGCAATGCATCAGTGGAAACAGATAAAGATCTTCCTCCTGCAGTATGGAACTTAATCTGAGGCGGTTTGGGTGCAGAATTAAGCCCTTCGGGTTGCATCATGTTTGAACTTATCTTGTTCTCGAATCTACTTTCACCACAACCAGCCTTCCTAATTGATGAAGGCCTTAAAACCGATGTACCACTCTCAAATACATTACTCTTTGCTCCCTCTTTCACCTCAAAACCAGGAGTTGATGTCATTCTTGTATGTTGAAGGCCTTCAAAATTGCAATAATTATGCCCTTCTTCCAGTCCCAGCAATGATTTTGCTCTAACCAAACCGGCGGAGGATATGTTAACAGTTTTTCCAGAACCTGTCTGGAAAAGAGAATTGGAGAAGCCAAATCCCTTTTCTCTTGGGTGCTCTTCACCTATAACATTTATCAAAATTTGATTATTTAGGGAAAAAAATTGTAGTTTATGCTACTGTACAATATCATTTCAATAGAGTTGACATAAAATTGACTGATTGACTTGATCTTGAACAATAAACATTCTAATCCTGTCTGCAAGATTAATAGAAAATTTACAGTGTGTGCTGGAAATACACAAAATTGTTTCCTCCGAATTAAAAAAGCAATGCTCGTGACTGCTTAAGCACTCAATAGATACATTTTCAAATGGCAAGAAAGTACTCTCATTGCATTTTGAAGAAGCAATTAATAGGATTTTAATTAAAAGTGCACAAAAATATATCCACGAAAAGTGCTTTTACTGAAACACCGCCTATCACGTTTTCACTAGCAAGTTGCTAAACCAACCAAGCAAATAGATTTTAACGAATAATAGCTCACCAGCAAACGATATGTCACAGTCATTGTCAGTGCCGAGAACAGATAACGCTTTCTCAATCAAAGATTGCTTCAACGGCACCGCTTTGCCCGAACCGGTTTTAAACATCGGAGTACTAACATTATCAGCTCCTTCGTTTCCGTTTTCTCGAAACTTCGAGTATCCTGTAAAAACCATGGAAATTCATTAGAAAAAAAAAACTATACGTATATATACATACACGGGCTCATGAGTGTAAATTACCTTCAAGCAAGAGATCGGACATGGAAGGAAGACGGAAACTCGAGCTGTGCGGCTGAATTGGGGAACCATTTGTTTCCGGGTGGAGTATCCGACCGGATACCTGCCATTTAAAATTGTTATCGGCGTCGGAGAACATCTGCCACGTGGACATTTCCGGTGATGATTATTGCGGTTTCACTTTTCAGCGCATGAATTGGGATCAGTGGAACATTCTAATTTCTCGATAATTTTTAATTGTTCAGAAGGCGGGAAAGTTGAAAGACATGGAGGGGAAATGAATTGGGAACAAGCTTTTTCGTGGGTCAATTTTGTTTGGGCCAAGATGGGCCTAATTGTTTTGTTCCCGTACGTGAGACCCAGCTGTTGGCAGCCCAATTTCTATATTCGCAATCACTTGACATGTTTTGCCCGATGCACCAAATAAGTACCTTTAGTTTAGTTTATTTATTTATTTATTTATTTTAATCTTACACGACAAATTTTCTAGGATTTACAATTAGAAAATCGACCGAACCTCTTAAGTCTTAGATCAGTACTCAATTTAGGTTGAATTAATATTTCAACATTAAAAGAAATAAAAAATAATTAATTCATAAGGGTGGTCGAAGGTTTGAAACTCTCCCCGCTGGACTACATGAACGAGAATAAAAGTCGCTTACCACTTCTTCAAAAATATACTCAAGAAAGCTTAGCTATGTAGAGGTCGGACACTAGACGTTATGTCCTTACTTGAGAGAATTGAATAATTATTAATTACTTGTTAATATAATTTTGAATCTCCCTAAATTGTATTTACAGTAACTCACTGCACTTTTCTTTTCTTTTCTTTTTTTTTTTTTTCAAACCTTCAAATCCTTTACGAGTGGAGCCAAAATATACTCCTGTTTCGTGTAAGACTTGTATTCTGTTCTCGAGAATGGAGACTAGAAAGCTTCATAATCCTTTGGCGGTTTGGCCAAATAAGATAATGCGAAGCAAGTACAATCCTTTGAATACAGAGGCTCGTTCGTACCATCCCCCAATAAATATATTGCCCCGATGGGTTGTACCGTCAAAAAATAAAACTTTTACCATGTGAGAAGAAGTTAACTTCAACGTGAAGCATAAGCAGAAACAAGACACCACAAATAAGAACATGTTACGGCTTCTCTTGCATCGAGAATTACGTTCATGAACAAGCCCGCTTGTTAAGACCAAGCAGACATTGATGGCCTTCACCTAGGTTGCGAAATTCAACGGCTACGATCCTAAGATTACGACTTGCCGGCAAATTAACATGAAGAGCTTACCACCATCTTTATCGTCGGATAATTTCAAAAAATACCACGGGTAACAAGCCACGAGGACGGTGCCGGTGATGAGCTGTATTCAACCTCCATGCTACTACCCGCACCGTATAATTGACTGGGGAAACGAACTCGGACGCACACCGGGGCTTGCGGTCGGAGCATTGCTCACGTGAGGACAAAATCAAAGCAATAAACTTTTACTTACTCGTGCATATGATATGTCCAGAAGTGGGCCACATTTGCCATGATTATCACATTTATGCTCTAACGTGATATCTTCCAGGTTATTTGGTTTGACTTTTTGACCTTTCGCGAGTTTGGCACGGTTTGTGCAGCCAATGCAGGCAGGGATTGTATAACCTGTTACGGAAATCATACGGTTAAATTATTACACCGCAAATTATAACATCTGCCCTACGGAAAAAGTATCTGAATTACATTCGATTATAATTTATTCATATCACAGAATAATATATATGTGGTGAATCTCGCATAATTTATACAAAAGAAATAAGTTTTGTTAAATATACTTTAGCATTTATTGTTTATTTATTGTGATAATTGTATGGACTTATTTAACATATTAAATATAAAAAATTAATAATCAATTTAAAAATAATAAATATGTCAATATTGTTTTTAAAAATAGATATAAATAAGTTAGCACTACATAAATATGAGATAAATAAGTTTGTAATTCAATATAGATATAACATGAACAATTAATTTATTGTTTAATATATATATATTTATTTTTCAATAATACTACTGTATGTTAATTGATATTTGTGTTACAAATATGTACTTGTATTGAGGTACTCCGTCATGAATACGACACAATCATTTATCATGTTATGTCATGTTAATTTATTTATTGATCATGTCAATATTTGTCTAAACAAATATGAAAAATGTGTCATATTCATGTCGTGATCCATTGTGCCATCTCTATCTAATAGTGTTGCATTTTTTTTCTTAATTAATTTATTGTTCTGTATATATGTCGACTAATCGTGCTAAATTACAAATGCTCATAGATACATGATAAGGAAGCAATGCTACTAGAGTATCAAACCATTTTAGAGCGTAATCAAATAAAATAGGCGAAAATTATCATGTGCGGATATTATTACCTTCTAAAATTTAATACTACTAATAAATAGTTGCGTGCGCAAGCGCTAAACAATGATGCCTTGGATAAAAGTTACACTATATAACGTGTGAATACTTATAATAGGATACGAATTTCTAAAGTTATACATTATTCTAAAGTTATGGATATATTAAAATTTATTTATGATAGGATAGGGATTTCAACTACATACATAAAATAATAAATAATAATAAACTTATTATGACTTATAAAAAAATATTTAAACTTCAAATTATTTTATCATAACTCAACTCTTATTCTAATCACCAAATTCATACTAAAAACTTGAATGAAAAGAAAAAAAGAAAAGAAAACTTTCATCTTTGTATTCTGGCGTGTTGTGGAAGCGTGAAGCAGGCGCCAATTCCAAAAATGTAGCTGTTGCTTTTCAAAACGTGATCGCCATTTCTGCTCTTTTGTTTACTCGATACAATGAATACATTAGCAGGAGTCATGAAACAATACGGCTCGAAACTTTAAAAGCAGGCACTCTTGTCAGAGGTACCTCTGGTGAAGATGTGGCTCCGACGTGGTGCTTAAGGAACGAATCAGAGTTAAGAAGACTATGATATGACCACCGACCTCTCACTAGCCGATTCAATTATGTGGAGCGATATCTTTAAAATTTAATTTAAATAGATCTTGAATTTTAGAGTAATTATGTACTAACCGTTTGATGTCCTCATTTTTTAAAAATACAAAACTTTTTTTTTTACACAGTACTCCACCTGACGTTAATAATTTTTTCACTCGCCCACTTTTTTTGTTAAAACAGTTGGGGAGAATTAATGGAATAGTAAGCAAATAAATGTTCTGCCTCGAAATATAAAATGACTGTTTTGCCCTGCTTTCAAATCCTCGTAGCTTTGAGCTGGCTCGCCGAGCTTCTCCACAACTTCTTGCTTCTGCTTTTTTCGATCTTGAAAACAATGAACCAATCAACCAGGAGTTCTTTTTGCCCCTTTTCTGTTACATTTTAGCTAAGGATTTTGTTAAAAAGGAAGAACTAAGTTTGTTCCCCTTATATGTAAATGGTCAACAGAACCACGTCGTTTTGTCTCCTCAAAATCTCTCGTACTCGAAGCTACTCCTTCGCATTCAATTAAAGCGTGGCCCTAGGATAAAAGAAAGGGGAAAAAAATAAGAAGCTCCGAAGACTTCAATTTATAGTCATCATGCATAGCCATATCAGACGCTGCGTCGGCCATTTTTTTCCCGTGATCTTGTAAAAAAAAGGCGAGAGAGAGATTGGAATTGGCGATTAAGAAGGAGAGAAAACAAAGAGAATCGAGTTTCCTCCGATGATAGATGAGGGTCGTGTCCTGATTAATGGCACTTAATGCCCAACCTCGGCCAATGCTTCCCTTCTTCAGCTACAACTCTCAGCTCAACAATTGCAGTTTTCTGGGTTTTTGGTTTCTCTAGGTTTCGATACTCAAGTTTATTTCGTTGATGAAAATGGATGGAAATTGGAGAAAATTTGGTGGGATCGTTAAGCTTTTTCCTGAACGATGGCGGGCAAGACGGTGAGCAAATATGGCGCGCTTGGTGAACTGAAAAAAAAAAAAAAAAAAGGTCCAATTTTGCTTTTTTTTTTTTTCCCATTCAATCTGTGTGTACGACGTCGTCTTTGCTGTTCAGGATAAATGATAATTCTAGTTCTATGATGTCAGCAAGGTTGTATCGAAGCTAATGGAAAGTGTTGACTTTAGGGTCTCAACATCGAAGTTAATGGAAAGTGTGAATTTTAGGGTTTTATTATAACTATTGAAACTTTTATCCGATATAAAATTACAACGGAATCTAAATTATAATAGTTATAACTTAATAATTGTATAATTTTAGATGAAATTTTGTGAACAAGAAAAAATTTTATGTATTTTTAAAAAAATTTAAAATATTGGATGATCAGTGAATAATTATCTTAAATTTTAATTGTAATTGTATTAATCTTATATTTTTTTATTAACAATCTTGATGATAGTTATAAAAGTTATGTATTTTGAGAATTTTTTAGCAAAATGATTTATACACCTTAATTAAATTAATTTAATAACAAATTGTAATGTGGAACCTAAGATTTTAAATATATATCTCGAAACATAAAATAAAACAAGTGAAGAAAACATCTAAACTTACAAGCAAATAAAAGGCCAAATAAATAATTGGGCTAAATGTAATAAATTCACCGCAAGTGACTACAAGTGAATAATATTTAGTAAATTAAAAAGAGAAAAAAAATCACTATATGATAGGGATACATAAATAACTACTCATAAAATAATGAATCGAATACACTTGCTACCATTTGATGAAAAATAATATATATTAAATTAAGATCGCTTAATTAGCACAAGCAAGTAAGCAGGCGACAATAATAATGATGTAAGCAACAAAAGGTGTATGTTATGGAAAAACTTACACTTTTCTAATTAAACAAGTGATTGTGTGTCACGTTAAAAAGTAAATAAAATATATTGAATTGTTTATATTAATTTAAATAAATATCCTATACAATTATTATGAGTATTGATGACATTTCTCCAACTTGTATTTTTCTCCATGCTTTGCAACTTGTTTTTAAATTAATTTAATCAATAGGAGTATGTAAGTCAATTTATTTAAAAATTTTTATAAAAAAATTTAAATTTTATGACTAACATCAAAATTAAGAGTAAATATTAGAATCATATATATAAATAACACAATTATAACTGTAGGAAATTTAAACTTAATTTAAAAATTTAGGGAATCTCACTCAGTTTCTTTCAGCAATGGAGGGTAACCTCAGTTTTCGTTTGATTGTGATATTTGGATGCACCAATCCACATATTAGAGAATATTCTAATGACCCTAATTTCAATTATTATAATCTGGCTTTTGAAAGAAAAAGAAATACAAACAAACAAAAATCATGTGGTAAACAAATTAAATTTATGAACTTCTTTTGTGAAGAAAAGTAGCGTTTTTGTTTCTTTAATACCATTTTATTATTATTATTTTGTTATTGTGGCTGTTTCGCAAGCATCATTATCAAGTTATATATGTATATATATATACTGTTAGGGCAACAATGACCCATATGATCGTTTTTGTCTTTCATTCAATTTATTATATATTATAATGGTCACAAAATTTATGTTATCGTGCTCGTGTAAATTATTCATCACAATCTTTTAGGTTTTAGATTACATGACTATGACGTTTTAAGTAAGGACAATCATCTTCCCCTTTTTCCTTTCCCTCTCAAAATTGAGTTTTATATTGTGAAAATTGACGTTTTTGTTTAGATATTGTGAAAATTGAGTTTTATATTCTAAGATTAATAAATCAGTCTTTTTTATTTAAAGAAAAACTACAATCAAATCGACTTTTTTTTTTATTAAATTATGAAGATTGTGGGAGGTGAGGAGGTAAAAACTGTGAAAATTGAGTTTTGTATTTTAATGTTACTAAATTAGCCTGTCATTTTTTTTTTCAAATTACAATTAAGTCAAAAAAATTTTTTTTTACTAGATAACGAGGACGGCGAGACGTGAGGTGGTGAAAAATGAGAAAATTTAATAATTTATAATACAGGAACTAAAAGGAAAATCGGCTTAAATTCAAAGGATTAATAGTAAATTTACTATTTTGTATGCTGAGTTGCATCTTCCAAGTTTGGTCATTAATTAATTTAATGAAAATTCTATCCATACCAACAATTCACATGCATGTAACCAAACCCCTCCTATAGAGTATAATAAATGAATGTCAATAACAATGGCGCCGAGCCTTACCACCCACTCGCTGCATGTGAGCAAAATCGAGCTCTAATCTAGCGTCAGAGTCAGAGATGAGATGATTGTCAAGTGTCAACTCGAATAGGCAGCTACCCGAAGAGACCAACGTTGATACACGACAAGAAGCAAGATTTTTTATTATTATAATAGAGATACCGAGCAAGCTGATTCTAGTCTCTATAACATACCCAATGCCACTTGATTTTATGCATCCTTTTTCTGACTGTCTTTTAAGATCTAAAATGATTATATTTTTCTTAAACTGTCGGTAAACAATGTCGATAAAGCAGTGCTCAAAGGGGGGGGGGGGGGAGAAGAAAAATCAATCATAAAAGTCGTAAGACAATGGAGGCGTTAGACTACAGCACGACCATTATAACTTTACAGTTCATTATTTCATTTTGCTAATATTTTCAAACTTATATTTGTAGCTCCGGAGTCTTCTATTAGATTCCTCAAATTATATTTTACGTTTAAACCCAAAAAAAAAAAATTATTAGAGGGGGCACGATTGGCGTGGTGGGGGCATACGCGTAGTCGATGGACAATGCCCCGAGTCAATCGTCTAGCTAGTCTTCGCTAACTCTGTCCACTGGATCAGATATGTTTTTTTTTCTTTTTTTATTTTTTTTTCCACCATCCAGAACGACTGGGCAGTGAATGATCACTGAAACACCTGCGAGGGCAGGATCGGGATGCTTTTTGAGCCGTTCGATGTGGCCTATAATTGGATCACGTGGAGGGGAAAAAATGCCTTGCAATTGCTGCATCATAAGTCTACTGATCGTGACTGCTCAGTCTGCTCAAAATGCCCTGTAAACTCAGCCCTCGATTCAATTCCGTCTCGGGTAAGCAGAGTGGGCAGGTGGTGCCATAAATTTCTAGTCCGAAGGCATCATGGCTTTGGACATTTTATCATGAATGCTGGATATTGGAATCGACCAATATGACACAATGACCAAAAAAAGAAAAAAAGAAAAAAAGAAAAGTAAAATTATATAATTTTATAATGTTAAATAAGAAATTAATATTACTTCTTAATTAATATTATGCTGTTATATAATTAATCACCGTCGCGTCACATGATTAGGATCTTTATCATTCACGTCGAATTAATCAGACTAAAATATCCTTACAGACCATGGCCAACCGATTCAATATGACTAGTGGTTTTCACTTGATTTAAGGTTTGGGATAAGGGAAACGGAAAGGGCAGTTGAGGAATATGACATCTGGGGATAGTGATTAGTGAGGGGAGAAAATCAGTAGTTGTAGTGGTCTCACACAGTCACACGATATGAATGTGGCCCCGGGGCCCTGGCGCAGGAACTGGAACCCTGCTTATGCGTCTAGTCGGGGAACTGAGTGGGTGCGGCCACGCAGGGCGGGGCAAAATATTGTACGAATGAGTAATAATAAATAAGACGAAGAGAAAAAAACAAAGAAAAAGAACGGGTGCAATTTCCAAGGCGTCCCTCCGAGTCAGTGGAGGGTTCTATTTTTGGTAACAGAGTTACAGAGACAGCGGTGGCGTTGAGTCTTTGGCGCATTTTGGGATTTTTCCGTAAGTTGCATCACTTCACAGTTCCCCTGCCCCCCCTTCTCTTCTTTCTGTGTCCGTCTTCGTTTCCCTGTTCTTTTCTTTTCTTTTTCTTTCTTTTTTCTTACAAATATTACAATGCTTAAAGATAAAAAAAGAAAGAAAAAAAGTTCAACGTCTATATCATCTCTCTCTCTCTTTTTTATTTTAATTTTATCTCTTATTAGTCGAAAATGAATATATATATATATATAAAAGATATTAAGAACAATATCTCAGATCTGCGGAAAATAAATTGAGATCTATGAGTTTTCATAAAATAATTATGATAATTGTGTCATTTTACGAGATTGAAGTAGATAAATAATAATAATTTCTATTAATTTAATATAAAGAATGTGGGAATAATTTATGCACATTTACATTTAGAGCTAATTTAGTAATTATTAGTTTTTAAAATAATAATTGTTAGCTATGTGGTAGAAATAAATAATTAACTTTGAATAGATTCTGTTAAATATTTGGTAATTTTTTTAGAAAAAAATTGATTTGAATTTCAAAAGTAGTCGAATGAGTTTAATAAATTTACGGTTAAGCTATTATGAGAGTATGGATTACTAAATTGAACATATTGTTGGAAAAAAATTATTTATATATTTATTAACATGTTTATAAAAATATTTTTTTATTGTATACATATAATAATCAATGGCTAGAACAAATATTTTAAATTATTGAATATATTTTTTATTTTGTTATCCCAATAAAATTGGCAATAATGATAATCTTCGTAAAGTATAATAACTTTATTTTTTAATTGATATGGACAATTCTGAATTTTTATAATATGTATATGTGTGTGTCCATGAATATATATATGAAGTTCTAATAAGTATAAAACTTATCATCACAATTAAATTATAAAAAGTTACTTCTTTTACACTTGTCAAACGATGTTGTAGGATGAGATGATTTTATCAAAAGAATTTATAAAAAAATTTACCATACACCAAAATTAGATTTTAATTTTTTAAATCACTCATGGGTCTCTCAAAACAATCCCAAATGAGCCCGCAATGTTAGTTAATTGTATCAACAATACTATATCAAATCCAAAATTCAATTACAAAAAAAGTCTGACCAATCTTTTATATTCAAAATATAACATCATTTACATTTAAATGATCAAAATACTTAGGGTCCATTTGATATAACTTTTCAAGTAGAGCTTATTTAAGTAGAGTTTTTTATAAATAGAGTTTTTACTCAAAAAACTTTAGTCGTTTGGTTGTCAAAAAGAGTTTTCATTAAAAATTTATGAAATTACTTTAATAACTAAACTTTTTAAAGTTATACTATAAAAAAAATAAAATAAGATTGTGGAATAAGTAGAGAATATTTTAACATTTAAAAAAAATTCAACCTCTACTTCTAAATGCTCAAAATTTTAACCTTTACAAGTAGAGACAAAATAAATTATTTAAGCTTTAAAAATTCTATTAGAAAATAAAGAAAAAATAACAAAAACTATAATAAAAACTTATCAAATAAAATAAATACTTATGATTGCTAAATAAATCATACTAAATAAATCATACTAAACAGATACTTATCAATTTATTTTTCTGAAACCCTCCTAATCTTCTGCTTACACTCTGTCATTAGGAATATGTCATGATCAACTGAAAACAGGAGCAACCAAAATAAATTAATAATATTGGTTATTATGATCTGTAAAAATGGGACTGGCATTTGGTGATGGTGGGAAGTACAAGAAGGTAATATTTAAGCTTTTTTCATTTCTTCTCTAAATGTCACTTTCATAAAGTAAGAAACTTCCCAAAATCAAATAAAGCTCCTTAGACCGATACCGAACAATTAGGGAAAAAAGATCACTTTCCATAATAATAATTTAATTGGGGCACAAATGGGGCCACCCATATAATAATACCGTTGCTTTGTGATCACATTTTTCACCTTGATGGAGATACAATTATCTCTGCATTTGGCGTGAAACCCCATCGAGTTTGAGAAATGCTACGGTGAATACTCATTACACGATATTCATTTCTTCTATATGCTCATTATGATGTACCTCCTCTTATATTTAATAATAAGACATCATCTCACTTGTGACCTTTGATCACAAAATTAACGAGACATAAACTGATATAAGATACGTTTGAGAGAGGAAAAATATAAAAGAAAATATCATAAACAAGTTGTTTTCTCTTGCACAAATTATGCTCAACTGGTCAAAATAATAAAATATTTCTCATTTTTATGGACATTGATTAGGAAAAAAAAAAAAATCTTAAGTATTCTCGGCGCATGCTTCTTTCCCGGCGCATGCTTCTTCATTCATCGGATTTTTTTTTTTTTTTTTTTTTGTAGGTGAAGTGGTATTTTAGACAAATGGCCGGTAAGAGAATCTGTATTGATGATTAGAAAATATTTGCTCGAAGTGGTAGGTGGGTTTATTATAAGCAATATATGGACTCCCTGTCAAATCCTTACCCTTAATTGAGCTTATGAGATTTAAACACCATAATATGTACTAATAATAATCATTAATGAGAAGATTAACTAAAAAGGGGTAGCAATCATGAAGGGAGGAAATTAAAATAATAGGGATTTCTTTTTCAACAAAATTTCAAAACTATAACCACTCACCAAATCGTATAAAATTTACACCAAAAAGCCACATGCACTTGGGAAAAAAAAATAGAGTACTTTCTTAGCCAAAATCTTTAATTCGTACCGTAGTCGGCAGAGGCATTAATAAAAAAGACAGTACGTATGATGACAAAAGATTTAAAAGAATAATAATAAGAGTGATAATATTCAAACAAAATAAATAAAATAGATCCGTCCCTGCATGATAAGAGAAAATTGATTGTAAAATAGGAAAAGAAAACATTTAATAATTGAAAATAAAATGGTCAAGCTTTCTCATGGCTCCAGGAGAGGTGACGTTTGTCCGTATATCCCCACGTTCTCTCTCACTTGGGGCCTCAGCAGCTATAAATACAGCTGTGAGTTCATCTTTATGACGAAGAACCAACCAAACATTTCAATCAACTCCCAGGTCTTCTAGTTTGGTTTGGTTTTTTTGGTTTTTGTTGCAGGAAGGTATTGTCTAATAAGTAAAGAAGAATCTGTTAAGCTCAGGAGGGATAGCGCCATGGATGCCATCAACATGGAAATGATCTAGGGTTTCATGATAAATAATGGCCACTGGCGCTATCCATCCTGAGTTTCATGGCTTCTTCTTACTCTCTCTCTCTCTCTCTCGAGATCGGCTCAGAAGATCACGGTGTTTGAATTTTTGATTCTTCTTAATTTGGGTACTCAATGTTTTCACCTGTTGCCATTTTTTTCTGCTTCGTTAATCTCTATCAATTTTTGCTGCGCTCTATTGCGGTCATTTTCTTTGTCTTTTTCTCTTTGGTTATATCTTTTCTTTTTGTACAGTTACGTTTGATTTTTGTCCCCTGATTTTTCTTTTCTCTCAAAAGTTTACAGAAAAAATAAAAGATGTTAATTGCGGGACTTATCCAGTTGATGAACAAGAGATGGTCAACTGCGTGCAGGTCTCCCATAACCCTCTCTAAAATATTTTCTTAAAAATAAAAATATCATTTTGATTTTAGTAATTTAAAGTACATGTCCTGAATTTTTTTTAATTAATACTATTAACTTATACATATGATTGGATTTTTCTCTTCTTTTTCTTTCTTTATTCTTTTTTTAAGGATTATAAGCATAGCTCTAATAGTATAAATCATTCATTTATGACACAGCTCGAACGTTAACATAGTTCAAAGATCTTTATGAAACACAGTCGAAAAATACATACATATAGTCAAAAAATACATAATACAGTAAAAAATTAAAAACAAAAAAACAAAAAATCATCTACATCACTATGATATTTTATTTTTGAAGAGTTTTTTCTTTTTTTCTCCCCCCGCTTTTCAGGTGACTGTATTTCCACGATGCGTTGCTTGCTTCCACTAAAATATATATATCGTTATTATAGGTATTGCGTATTGATTGACCTACCATTTTTGTTTTCTTTGTACATTTTAATTACAAGCGCAGATGATTTCCCCCTGAAAATTGATTTTTGTATATCGTATGGAAGAGTATGACAAGCATATTTATGGCTTCACCCAATTATGTGAACCGAGATGAGTAAACCACGACCTTACTTTTTCAGACCAAATATTTTGTCTGGGATAGTGTGGTCGTGTCACTGTTTATTCCACCAAATCATCTCCTCCTCCTACTAATAATAGTAATAATAAAGGAAAACTTTAACAAAGAATTACATAATATAATTTCTAATAATAGTAATAATATTATGTTTGTTTTACTTCAGCTTAATGTTGAAAAAGTCAAAATACTTGGTGAATAATCATTGCAAATACAATGTTTTGCATTTAGTGTGAAACTATTATTTTTATGCTAACAAGATAGTTTATTATAATTTTTTTTTTATATCAAAACCATTTCAGTCTAGAATGAAGAAAAATAGTACATTAGTATTTAGTTTCTAATACCGGCATTTTTTAATTTTTAATTTTGTTTTATGTACGGACTTTAAAAATATCAAAAGCAATTATAGGAAAAAAAAAAAAAACTTCAAACAGTGAGTGGCATTATATAATGCAATGGGGAAGAAAAATATCAAAAGCAATTATAGGAAAAAAAAAAAAAAACTTCAAACAGTGAGTGGCATTATATAATGCAATGGGGAAGCGGAGTTTGTCTAACAGACAATTTGCAAACAAAGAGCGGGCTTGCAGATTTAGAAGGGGTTGTTGAGGAAACACATTCAGTTGCAGGGGGCGCAATTCAAGCAGAAGGTCTCCAAGTTCGCGCAATATTTTTCTCTCTAGGGAACGCTTTGTCTGTCTGTGACTCCATATTAAAAGAAGTTCGTTTTTCTCTAGTTTGATTATTCGAGCCAGGTTCTTGAGGAAAGTGGAGGGCGAACAAAAATTGTCTTGAAGAAAATGTTTCGTCGAATGCTCAAAAGGGAATTTAAATATACCCGCAAGTATATATCTGAAATGTGTGGTTGTGTGGGAAGCTTTGACATAAAATTCTTCTGTCATGAAAAAATCTATTTAAGATTTGAATAGTTACAACATTGACTAATTACGTACGTTGTAATTTAGCCGCTGTCTAATTATTACTTTTAACCTCATTCGAATCTAACATGAAAAGGAATCAACAGTGTAAAGATCCTTTGTTCGGTACTGGTGTTTGCAATGCGTACGCCATATTATTGGACGTTTAATCGGTTTATTGACCTTTTTGGATCCGGATAAAAATTGATTCAAAAAAAATTTCTTGGGGGAAAATAAAACGAAAAAGACCGGGACAAGGCGCGATTGGGTCATTTTATAATGGGCTTTCCTGACAAGCCCAATAAGAGCCCAAATTAAATACAACCGTGGGCCGTTAGCGCAAGCGGATACGCACGCACCTGCACGTGACCAAAATCCATACTGAAGCAAAAAATTCAAAATAAAATTCAACAAAAAATGCCACCGATGCGCGCAAGCGATGAGGAGAAAGCAGATATTTCCAGACGCATGCAAATGAAATCTAGACCATAACTAATGAACTTTTTAACAAACAAATCCAATTCAGTTCAATTCAATGGCTAGTACCAGTACTAGTCTCTCGCGCCATCTTCTCTGCTGCATGCACTCTTCTTCTTCTTCTTCTTCTTATTATTATTATAATTCTAAACGAACCAAATCTTCGTCGACGCCGAGTAAATTCAGAATTTTCAACCGAAGAAACTTGACTTGTTCCGTTTGCTTAAAATCAGCACCACACAAGAAGAAAACCGCCACTACATCTGTCCAGACTTCACCTTCCGACCGGAGCCGGTTCTCTCTGTCCGGTTCCTTCTCTCTTATCAATATCATCGCCCGTTTAAGGTACTGTTTAACTGACTAAACTAACTAATGCTCTCGTTTGTTTTAGTTATTTTTTTTTATAGTGTTTTTTTTCCTTTTTACTGATAATTATTTATTTATTGTAGCGATGGATTTAAGTTTGATGAATTAGGATCGGAGATATGGTCAATTGCATTGCCTGCTGCATTGGCTTTGGCTGCTGATCCTATCACTTCACTTGTCGATACAGCCTTTGTTGGTCATTTAGGTAACCTTTTTCTCTAAATTTTTCCAAAAAACGTCTGCGTTTCAACTTGTAACATAGGATTTTATTATAATTGAATCATACATGGCAAGTGCCTGTAGTACTAGGATACTGTAACGGTTGGTGATGTTATTTTTAAGAGCATTTGACATCCAGCCTGAATAAGTTTACTCAATTAATGCATTGCTTGGTGGTACTGATATTGTAGTTGATGATGCGGTTGATGATTTATTCAGTGGTTTTGAATTATGAAAAGGATTTGCTTCTCTATTTGTAGGATCTGTTGAATTGGCGGCTGTTGGGGTTTCGGTTTCTGTGTTTAATCTAGTCTCAAAATTGTTCAATGTTCCTTTGCTCAACATAACAACATCCTTTGTTGCTGAGGAGCAGGCAGTGAAAAGTCAGGGCAGTGATGGTGGTTCTAGCCAAAATGGTATAGGCATTAAGCTGTTGTATGAAAATACTGCTGCATTTATTTTTGTGTTATTGTCAACGATCTTTTATATTTACTTTGGATAATTTTTGGTTGTGTACTTGCAATTAAGATCATGAGGTTGAGCAACAAGGCAAGAAACTTCTTCCCTCAATCTCGACTTCTTTAGCACTGGCTGCTAGCATTGGCATTGCAGAAGCTGTGGCACTTTCTTTTGGATCCGGTTTCTTATTGAATATCATGGGTATTCCTGCAGTATGTCCTGCTCGTCTATTTTTAATATATCCACCACTTTAGTATTTTGCTTATCTTTCTGGATTTTTCTGTATGGAGACGTCATTGTCAAAGTCTTGTCTTGGTCTGTTTGTCACTGAGATAAATGTAAAGGGTACAACTTCTTTTGTACGTCAGGAATAGCATGCTTCTTGATCTTAAGTATATGAAATGTAGTCAGTGCCAAATTGTAATTTGTGGTTCATATAGTGTGTCTCATATCCATAACAGGATGGAACAGTCAGGTGTCAGGTGTCTGCTTGTGGAGGTGTACCTGAAAGTAGAAGTGCCACCAATTAGGATGTTGCTTGCATTATTCCATGTTTGAATGCTACATTATGATCACTGCATCAATTAATCCAACCCTTACGGAAAATTTGGGAAGAGAATTTCTATTAGTTTACACCAGCTTTTCATGCTTGAGGCACTTTGATGAGTATTACTGTGACTCCATGGATGCATTATGATTACATCTTTCGTACTACGTCTTATCATATATTCGATGGGGATGTTTTCTGGAAGTTTTACATAAGATTTATTATGCTATAGGATTCTCCAATGCGAGTGCCAGCTGAAAATTTTCTTAACTTGAGAGCCTTTGGTGCTCCACCCATTGTAATTGCACTTGCTGCACAAGGTGCTTTTCGTGGATTTATGGATACAAAGACACCTTTATATGCTATTGGCAAGTATTGCAGCACCTCTTCTCTTGATATTTATCTGTCTTTCTCTCTATAGATCTAGCTAGCTATTTATATCTTTGAATTTTAATTGTATGCACATTGGGATTTCTCTGTATGCACATCAGGATCATATGTACGGATTATTTTATGTACATGCTCATTTGAATCTTTTTTACAGCATTCATGTTCTGAAAATTACTCCAATGCGAATACAAAACAGTATTCTTTAATTCATATCTGATTCTTTGACTAGTGAAGAAGGTACTTTGATCAGTCTAAGCATACGAAAGCCCCAAGGCTCCAGGACCTTAAGCTTTAATTGATCAATAACTATTAACCCTGCCATTAGTTAATTGTTTGTATAATTCACATAATTTACCTTGCATCAATGAGCATACGACTAGATACCAGAATCACGGGCTTTCCTATTTTCTCAAAATCCCCTTGTCCCCACAAGGTTCCCAACTTTGCCTGAGTGTGCCATCACTCAAGCTAGATGTGAAGGTACTGTAGCACCGTATATCTAACCAACCCATTACGGTGCTCTTTTTGATTTGCAAGATAATCATCTCAATCAATTCTATTACAAAAGCACCTCTACTTCGATATTAATTGAAAATATATTAAAAGGATGAGAAACATTTTATTATATTTATATTTCAAATGATCCCATAACTATTAACCCTGCCATTAGTTAATTGTTTGTATAATTCAAATAATTCACCTTGCATTGACGAATACAGAGCTAGATTTTCTTACAGCGAGTGCTCTCTTTTCATCAGCAAGATAATCATCATGATCAATTTGAATACAAAAATACCTCTACCCCATCATTAATTGAAAATGTATTAAGAGGATGGAGTAAGAGAAGCATTTTATTATATTTATACATAACATGATTCCTTCTTAACTTTTGTTTGTAGCTTTCTGGTAGAAAGGATTTTAATAAAAAGGTTGTCTTGTTTTCCTGATAAGTTTTGTCATTTGTGCATGTGACAAATGTCTACTCTGTATTATCAGGGGCTGGCAACTTGCTAAATGTTATGCTGGATGCAATTTTGATATTTTTCTTCCATTTCGGAGTTGGCGGTGCAGCAGTTGCTACTGTGATTTCTGAGTACGTCATTAATGTGGTAAACTTAGCATTGATTGTCAGTGTATTTTGCATCTGATATTTTTGCAATTGCAGTTGTTGATTCATTATTTAAATCCTTGTTGATTTCCCCGTATAATTTCAACAGATATTTGACTGCTTTTATCCTTATATGGAAATTGAGTGACAATGTATTGTTGATGTGCCCAGACATCGATGGGAGAAGGGTCGTCCGCTATCTAAAATCTGGTACATACCTTGCTTACTATTTTTGTATTGTCCAATTACATTTTATTGTTCCAAAGGTTGAAATTCTTAGGGTGTCTTGTTTTTATACCAAAATTCAAGGGAAGTTATCTTTCTTATTGATACTTAAACATTGTTATGCATGTGATCCACTAAGTAAAGGATGTATTCATTTTGCCTACAGGTGGCCTTCTGATTGGCAGGACCGTTGCAGTGCTTCTAACTATGACATTAGCAACATCCATGGCAGCAAGGGAAGGCCCAATACCTATGGCCGGTCATCAGATCTGTGTAGAAGTTTGGCTAACACTGTCTTTGCTTAGTGATGCTCTAGCACTAGCTGGTCAGGTACAACTTTTGAGCATTGTAGTCTGCTGTGTTGTTTCACACATGTAATATCAAATTTTTATTAGTGGATAGACCAAAATTTTTCGAGAAGCAGGCTCTTCAAATTTTTATTATTGTTTGATGCCTTTTTCGCAGGCTCTTCTTGCTGCCGGTTACTCCCAAGGAAATTATGAACAAGCACGCCAAGTGGTTTTCAGACTCTTGCGGGTTTCTAATATCTCTAACTACTATATTTGCTTTTCCTGTGATTGGTTTCTTTTCTTTTAACTGATTCAGTTTCATGTTATTGCATTTTGATTGGCAAGCAGATCGGGTTAGTAACAGGAATTAGTTTAGCTGCTTTATTATTCCTTGGATTTGGACCATTTTCTCACTTATTTAGCACAGATTCTGAAGTTCTGGCAATTGCCTGGTCTGGCTTATTGGTGAGTGACTTGCACTCTGCACAGTTTTCTAGTGTAAAACTTTCTACTGTTGAATAGGCTTTTGTCTATTGGTTGCCACATCTTTTTTTATATTACGAATCCATTTTCCTTTATAAACCCTGTGTTATGTATTGCATTAAATGCTTCGTCTGGGAGGTGATTAGTGAAGTCATTTTCATTTCCCTTGCATCATGTGATTCATGTAATGCATCGTCTGGGAGGTGATTAGTGAAGTCATTTTCATTTCCCTTGCATCATGTGATTCATGGTTGCAGCTTTGTGATGCTAGACGTCAAACTCTGAGGCTTACCTGACATTAACTCTATTGTGCAGTTTGTTGCTGGATCCCAACCAATGAATGCTCTTGCATTTGTCCTTGATGGGCTATACTACGGGGTTTCTGACTTTGAATATGCTGCCTACTCTATGGTTCTCTCTCTTTCGGTCTTTCCTATGACATAATAGCAGAGTATAATACTTCAATTTCTTTTCTCAGTCGCTTATACGTGATTGATAGGTACTAGTTGGACTTACCTCTTCAGCATTCATTTTTGTGACTGCTCCCATCTTTGGTCTTGCTGGAGTCTGGGCTGGGCTATTTCTCTTCATGACCTTGCGAGTATTATTTGGTTTCTGGAGGTAGGCTGAGTTCTGGTTTCACAATGTTAAGTTTTGATTATCATAATTAACTGGTGATCGGATTGTCTATTGATGAAATAATAAGTCATGTCACTTGTGGTTGAAATTGTGTGATATTAACACTTGATGGATTTGTAAGCTTATTAAAATGATTATTCATTGCAGACTGGGCACAAAAAGTGGACCATGGAAAATGTTACGGTCTGAGATGGAGAAGTCAGATGAATGAATGTTCCATAGTTATTAGCAGAGAATTTGTGGCCTGTGCTCATACTGCTTGACGCCACACCTTCATATTGCAAAACCAAGTGCTACAAGCATTAACAGATTAAGACCGATAGACCAACCTGCACAAGTGCTCCAGGCACACATTTTGTGCTGCCACACTTGAAGATACACCCTGTCAGGGGCTTTGGATTTCTGGTGAGAGGCTTTTTCGTTGACAGAAGCAGCCTACAGATGTTGTCTGTTTGCTAAACTACAAGGTTAGAATGATTATTGGATCTGGAACTTAGAAGCATTTGGCGGTGAGTTTAGAACTTAGAAGTGCTTCGCCAATTTCTTCCTCCTTGCCGCATCCTACATACACTTCGTTGATGTTTTTCTGCGGTTGTAGCTGAAAGTGGATCTTGAATTTGGCCATGATCAGAAAGTTCATTTACACAATCATCACCGACTAATGATGTATGGCTCTGTAGCATCAACTTCAGGAAATGTATTTTAAAGTACAGAATCAAAAGTAGAAAAATCTGGGATTAAAATAACTTTCAATTGATGAAATCCAATTTCGTTTCTCGGCTTACGAACCAAGCTGAGTATGTGAAGTGATTACAACTTTGAATAGCAGCAGCAGAACAAAACAGATATTACAATACTGCACAAAACATGATCAATATGGGTCCTGTACATATACCCAAATTGAAAGCAAGGTAAGAGGATCCTCGCCTTTACAAAAGGGCCTATACTCCAATGGCTCCTATATTATCATCAGGGGCTCCAGAAAAATAGGCCAGCTTGAGCTCGAACGGCAACAAAAATTGCAGCGAGATCGCTGACATCGTCTTCAGGACAGTGGATTGTAATCTTCACAACACTAAAATTTCATGAATACCAGAACATGACAGGTTGATGGGCGCACATCTCTGTATCAAAAACTCAGAAAATAACTAAGAATATTAATAAATAAACCGGAAAGAAGGGTTTAATGCAGTAGATTTTACATCTATCTGGGTCTAAACTAGATAAACAACGGAGCGAATTGAAAGAGGAATCAATAAAATATTGACATTCAAATACTCATATAGGCATATGATTGCCTTTGTAATGAACTGCGCTATGTGCATCAGTAAGAGAGTATGCTACAAGTACTTCATTTCTCTAATAAGATTTGTGTACTGAACAACATATGAAAGGAAAATAAATTTAATTATTTAGAGCTAGGTCTGAAAAATAGGTTCCGTTTCTTGGAGAACGTTCTTCCCTTCTTGGAGAAATTAGCTGAAATCTTGCATTATTTTTAAAATCTTTATCTACCAACTACGATTATACAAGCAATTATCATTAAGTATCCCCTTTTTTCCCTCTTTTGGGCTACCTATCAGTACTTACTCCTTTTGAATGCAAAGAAAAACTTTATTTATAATACTTTTTGGGGAAACTCAAATTCAAGAAAAGAACCTTTACCAATAAACCTTAATCACTTAAATTCCAAACTTTATCTCCAATCAATACTTGTTTCCTTCTCAAATTCATATTAAGCTTCTAGATCAATATATCTCTCTAGCAACTGGACTTTATTTGTCTTCTATGAGCTACTAAACAGCTGGCCTTATTTGACTTATTTAAGCTTCCAACAGTTGGTTCTCCAGCAAATGGACTAATTTGACTTATCTAAGGCTTTCAGCAGTTGGACCAAAGCCCCCTTTCAAGACTTTATTTCATTCCACTGTTTATTACCTTTATTTTTATCTTACCACAGCTACCTCTTAGCTGTTGAAGCTGACTTTATCAGAAACTGAAAAGAGATAAGATTATTTCTCTCGTTCTTCTACAACTGACCATCAGATTCCTATATAATTCACCATCACACTATCTCAGTAGATCAATCAACTCAAGCCTATGTCATACTTTCATTCACTTAGAAAAGAGAGGAAGGCCAATGTAGTTGAGAGTGGGGCAAGCCCTTAAAAAATAGGATATAGTAGCGGAAAAGCACATTGGATTCTAATAAGCATAGCAATTAGAAAAAGAAAAATATGCCGTCTTCATTTCATAAGAGAGAGATCAGCAAAGAGAAGAAGAAGGAAAAAGAAAAGAGAGAGAAAGAAAAAAGAAAGAAGAGGACTGTATACAAAAACCTAGAATCAAAATTAATTTGAAAGAAATTATTATCATTTTGAAGATAACCCACCATCAGCACTTTTCCCTACAAAATCTAAGACTATCTCTACCGCTATCTTATCATGCTTTTCTATTCATTCAAAAACACTAACAACAGACTCACCTTTTCGATCTCACGGTTCTTTCTTGTATTTTACTCATGGCTGAATTCTCTTTCCTCTCCTTTCTTTATTTCTCCTTCTCTTTTCTTCTTCTTTCCTCATCTTTTTGCCAATCTCTCTCTTGTAAAATAGAGATGACATACTCTTCTTTTTGTACTACTTAGAGCTAGGGTTAGTTAAAGGTGGGGATAAAACTAAAATGTCTTTGACTTAATGAAGTGACTAAAATACATATAGAATCAAGGGTATTACATTAATAATCCCTTCCCTTTATTGAACCATGGATCTCCTTCACCCCTGCTTACGTCTTTCTTTTTAGGGGAATGAGAGAGAAATAATCCCAGTTCTTTTCAACTTCTAATAATCCAACTTCAAGAACTAGAAGGCAGCTGCTCTAACACAAAAGTAAAAGTAATAAAAGTAATAGACGGTGTAATAAAATAAAAAGGAGGGTGTTGTTTCAGCTGCTGGAATCGACTACAAGTCAAATAAGTCAAGCTGCTAGAAACCTTAGATAAGTCAAATAAGTTCAACTATTAAAGACCCAACTGCTGGAAGTTTATATAAGATAAATAAGTCCAGCTGCTATACAAATAAAAACTGCTGAAAGTTTATATAAGAATAATAAGTCCACCTGCTAGAGAAATAGAAATAGAAGAATCCAAAAACTCAATATGAACTTCAGAAAGAGATAAGCATTAATTAAAGATGAAGTTTTGAACCTAAATAATAAAAATTACCAGAAGAATTTTTATCTAGGATTTGAGTTATCCATAAAAAGCATCTGTTTCCTCTTAAAAGTTAATTATCAACGTAATGATCTTAAATTCAGTTGTATATGCGCTCCCAAGAAAGATGAGGAGAAATCAAATAAATCATCCCCCTATGGTAGCTCCTGGAATCCTGAATATGATGCTACCAATACTAATAATTGTAGCAATTCACACATGTATCTTTTTCGGCAATCTCGGCAATCAGTATTGGTTGATGAGAAATCAAAATGGCAAAGAAAAAGGAGAAAAAGAGAGCAGTAGGCATGAAATTCTACCAAAGGAACAGGTACTGTGTACGATGAGCGAGGGAAAAAAAAAAAAAAAACCCATAGAAGCTTGATATCAACTGCTTTTTCAATACTGGAACTTATTTTCTCTACCCATGAACTTCCAAATGCTTAACGATGTTAATTTCTTATGTCACATATTTTATATCACCCCCACTTGTTATTTTCTCTGTTGACAAGGTTTTCACATCAACAAACTAAACGTAAGAGCCTGACACCATCCAAAAGCTTGGGAATTTCAAGGAATCACTGATGAACCTAAATAACGAGCAATGATATACGCCCCACACAAACCGAATACCAAACCCACAAAATTGCTAATTTACATGTGTATTTTAAACACTCCAATTTTTATCATTTGGTGCTTGACTCAACAAATACAAAATGCAATCAATTGGTGCTTTTTCACCAAATTTCAGGCTTAGTGTGCTGCATATATCACTGCACTTTAGCAAATCTCCAACAATGACTTGCAACTATATCCAAGGCATATAATCTCCTAGAATCAAGACTACCCACATGTTTCAGATTACACACTCATGCCTATCTTGCTTCTAGTTCCTTTGCACTACCATCCAGCCCCTTCCATAAGCAAGGTGAATATAATTAGATCACTTTGCTTGTACTCCATAAAACAATGAGTTAAATGACTCATTTGGGCTATAAAAGTGAAAAGAAAAAATGAATTACATTCCGAGAATCATTGAACAGTAATGGTTGCCTTTATTAAGAAAACAATAAGCCAAACACGGTACAGATACAAAGTAAAACAACATACACTATAAACATTACCTTTTAATCAACCAGCAATATAACACAAACCAACAATTGTTTACTCTAATCCAGTAGACCTAGCAACCTTGTACCTCAACTTTCTATTGCTATTTTCCTGCCAAGCAAACAAACAACACATTAAAAACAATTCACCTGACAATTTGCAAAGAATTTCATTTTCATCAGACTGAAACTCACCAGCTCAACAACCTGAGCCGAACTGGATTCAACCAGCCGAGCCAAGCTCTCAACTTTAGCCAGCATTTTCTCATACAAATCCTCCAAGCCAGCTGTATAACTGGCCGCCTCTGGTCCGAGTAATCGTTTCAAGCTCTCAACTTGAAACCCTTCTGCGCACACATCTAACTGCTTTTGATCGCCCACTTTCTCTTTCTTGGCACTCAAACTCTCCTCCTCCATCGCCGCTGACGAGCAGTTCATAAACGGCAGCGCGCAATTGGGGGCGAAACTACCGTAATGCCCCCGAAATGCAGGACCAATGTTGATTACGTCCATCGTCTTGGGATGGAACGAGCTCTTAAAAGTGTTGAATTGGTACGCGCGGTACTGGTGCGTGTGGATCAGTTGGTCGGCTAAAGGCGTTGTAAAGAGAATGAAAACACAGGGCGTTAGAGTTAGGGTAAGGGCTTGGGTCTTGATGGGGAAATGGAATTGGGGAATTTTGGAGAGGGAATCGGTGACGGAGAATTCGCGCAATGAGGGGCGTAGAGGAGAGTGACGGCGACCGGAGAACCACCCGAGGAGTTGCTGGTGGTGTTGGAGAGGGGGGATTTTGAGTGAGTCCACTCGGCCAAGCGAGTCGTAGAAGGAGAGAGGAACGCCAGAGCAGATGAAGCCAGTGATGGTGGCGACGAGATGGGAGTCGGTGGAGGACGAGTCGGAGGCGGAGTCGTCGGAGAGAGTAGAGGGAGTGATATGAGTGACGTGACCGAATATGAATCCGTCCACGTCACCTAGCGATGACGAGAACCGTTGGATCATTGAGGCTAGTGTCGGACCTGATATCGCTATTTTTTGTAACTGAAGGTCTTCCATTTGCGCGGATCGCAGGAGAATGAGACCAACCGTTGAACCGAGAAATTACGAAATCTCTTTGTATTTGCTTCGCCTTAAAACTACGACGTTTGGGAGGCTCTATAATCTTTATTTTGGTAAAAGCACTCAAAGCGCGCTTTTAAGTGGCGAGATAAGAATTAAGAACTAAGAAGTTTATATACTTCTTACCCAAACAAAAAATATTACAACTCAAATTTTATTTGGATTTAATAATAGTAATTTTTTAAAAAAAAGTATGAATATACAGAATTTTATTGAAGGGAAAATAGAGGAGTTACATAAAAGAAATATAGAGTTATGAGAGTCAATTTTTTTTTTTTTTTTTGGTTGGGAAACTCACGAATTCTCTAATAAACCATTGCGAATAGAAACTAACTCATTCCACCATACAAAGGAAGAACTAAAAATTCTTATATTTGTCCACTCAAAAATATGAAACTAATGGACACACATGCCCACAAATTAAAGATAAACAATTAAGCCATTGAATTTGCAAAGGCCCTGGTGGATTGAAGCGAGAGCTACGAGGATATTAAAGTGTTGAATAGGAATGACACTCTCTAGCCCCACAAACCCCTTTCTATGCTGAAATTTAAGCAATTATTAAAGCTATCGAGACCCGACGCCAACGGCATTGCAAAGCTAGAAATAGAAAACGTTAATCACAACATTTGGTTATGTAAAACAGTAGAAGGGAATGCAATTTCATAATTTTTTTTATTAGAAATTCTCTGTTTACCAACAGAAATATGAATTGAAAAGATTACATTATTGGCCTAGACAAAAAGAATACTTTTTTTAAATAAGCCTCACAACACCAATATGTATTTACACACAATAACAAATAATAAAGAATTTTATGACTCTCTACAAAAACAAATAATAAAGAATTTGATGACTCTCTATCTGCTTCTCCTACAAATCCAATAAACCAATAAACCACACCCATTTGATGAAATCTTCTGATCTTCCCGTTGATGATGACAATAAATGCCGCTCTATTCCGTTGTGCTTGGGACTTTTGCTCCATCATCACCAGAACCAGTTGATAGGTCCGGTTTAATTTCCTCTAGTTGCTGTAGCACCTGCTGGACTTCTGGGCGTGCGGCTGGTGAAGGATCGACACAATGCAGGGCTAATTTCAATGTGTTCAGTAACTCATCACCTATGATTGTGTTATCCCTCATAAGCTCCAAGTCAAATACCTCATTAGTCCACTCTTCCTTCACAATCGAGGCCACCCATTGAGGCAAATCCATTCCATTCATTGGCTCGCCAGGGGATTTTCCAGTTAAGAGTTCCAATATGATCACTCCTAGGCTGTACACATCAGTTTTTGTGTTGGCATTCTTGAGCTTTGAGAGCTCCGGTGCACGGTAGCCTAGTGTCCCAGCAGTGGCAATTACATTTGTGTTGGCAGCGGCGGTCATGAGACGAGAGATGCCAAAATCTGCAATGTGAGGGTTAGCTTTCTCGTCCAGGAGTATGTTGCTAGATGTGAGATTCCCATGTATCATGTTTTCTTCAACATGAAGGTAGTTTAATCCGCGAGCAATGCCTATGGCTATGCTCATCCTCGTTGGCCAATCGACGATGGTTTCTGGACCGCGAGCTGCATGAAGAAAAATGCATACTTAAAATCTATAAACAATGGCGACAACATTACAAACGACTCACTTGCAAGCAACAAAGCTGGTGATTCCTCTGATAAAATTACTTTCAAGCTTGAGTATGCTTACCATGGAGGAAAGATGCAAGACTTCCTTTAGGCATGAAATCAAAGACAAGAAGCTTCTCGCCTTTTGGCCCCAAGTAATAGGCTCTCAGAGCTAAGAGATTTGGGTGGCGAATCTTCCCAAGTGCAGCGGCCTCAGCTTCAAACTCTTTCTGTCCCTTAGTTGTCTTCTCTCTCAACCTCTTCACAGCAACTTCACCACCGTCTTCTAATGTTGCCTTGTATGCTGTCCCATAAGTACTCTTTCCCATTATTTCTGCAGTTGCACACAATAAATCATCGGCAGTAAACAAAAATGGCCCATCAAAATGCACTAATTTTCCACCCATTTCACCACCAGATTCAACTTCGGTGCCAGCCTTTGGAGCTGCCCTCTCAACAACTTTCTGAGCTGTAGTTTTACCATTCTTTTCCTTTGAAGCAGATCTTTTCCTCATCAAACAGAAGAGTAAAATACAGCATAATATAAGTAGAACTGCCAGGAGAGCACCAACACCTATGAGAATAATGTCTTTGGTACTGAGTTTGCGGTGATGATGGTGTTTTGGTGCCTCCACTGGTGGAGGTGGAAGACTCATAGGTGCAAGGGAGGGACATGCAGTGGAAGGGCTGTAGCCGCATAGCTGCAGGTTCCCCACAAAAGAGCTTGAATTGAACTTCTTGGAAAGAAGAGGTGGAACAGAACCAGAAAGATTATTGTAAGAAACATTGAAAGAGGTGAGATTTGCTAGGCTGCCAAGTGAAGGTGAGATTTCACCTGTGAAATCATTTTCGGATAAATCAAGTTGGTTGATGCCAGAGATGTTACCAATTGTCTCTGGGATGTGGCCTTTAAATTGATTATTCTTCAAGTTGAGCACTGTGAGGTTCTGTAATTTTTCTAATCCTTCTGGGATCTTATTACTAAGCCGATTGTTCTCAAGATTAAGCGACACGAGAGAGGTTAGGTTGGTAAAGGTAACAGGAAGGCCTCCACTGATGGCATTGTATGATAAATCTATTTTTTGCAGCTTAAGGAGTTTCCCAAGCTCATCAGGTATGGCACCAACAATTTTGTTATGACTCAGAGAAATCTCTTGAAGCAAACCCAACTTGCTAAGAGAAACCGGAATTGTTCCAGCGATAAGATTATGATCAAGGTTCAAGAACTGAAGTTGGTAAGATTTGTTTCCAGCTATAACACCCCAAGAATTAGGAACAGAACCAGATAAATTGTTGTGTTGAAGAGCAAGGACAGAAAGAGAAGGTAGCCTAGTAAGACTCAATGGGATGGAACCCAAAAGCGAATTATAGCTCAAATTAAGTCTGTATAATCGGGTGGAGTTTGCAAGACTAGGGGGAATCGCACCAATAAGTGCGTTGTTACTCAGATCAAGAGTTTGAAGACTAGGACAATTACCAATTGAGGGAGGAATAGAACCAGAAAGCCGGTTCTTAAAGAGATAAACACCTCTGAGATATGGAAGGAAGCCAAGTGACCATGGGACAGGACCAGCAAGAAGATTATCATGAAGGCTAAGCTTTCTTAAAGCGTGAAGCTGACCAATTTTCTCGGAGATTCGTCCTCCTAGTCCCCTCCATGGAAGCTGAATAGCGATGACCTGTCCCTTAACACACTTGATTCCTGCCCACCCACCCGAGCAAGCTCCAACTCCACTGTCATTCCAACTCCGCAAAAATCCTCTGGGGTCTATCAGATCATGTTTGATTGCTCGAAGCGACTGATAATCTGCCTGAGTAACAATTACCCCATCCCATGAGTGACCTGCAACAAATTGAGATGTAAAAGCAAGCACTAAACACAAAAACAAGTGGGTATGTAGAAAAAAATGCTTGTAGCTATGAAATGGGTACAGATAACAATAAGTATTTTCCATGAACACAAAATAGATGAAACAGAAGAGAGAGGAAAAAAAAAGAAAAGAAAAAAGAAAGAAAGAAATGGGAAGGATGAAGAAGAGCTAATATGTGATATTTCTTTTCTGTTTATCTTCTCTGTTTTTTGGGTTCTTGTTTTTCAGAGAAGAAAAGCGCTAATTGTTGAAGACTGTGAGAGAGAAAGCTAAATAAGAAGGAAGAGATAAAATGATTCAGTGAAGCATGTAGAGCTGCTCTTGTTTTGTTTTTGTTTATGGAAGGGAGACAGAGCCATCAGGGGTTTGGTATCAGAGACGTCATACTCTACATAATTGTAACGGCTAGTTTTACTCGAGCAGACTTGGTCTTGAAAAACGGTTATGAAGAATCCGGGTCAGGCCTCCTTGTCTCAACTCTAAAGCGCGGTCGTTTTGCTAACGGCTATATTTCGCTTGGCTACAAGTACGGTATTATCTATTCGGGTAACATCAGTCAAGCCACGTGGCCAACCGTTTTCTTCCGTTGATTTTGCATTGATAATTTCTTTGAGGTAGGGATGGCAAAACCCGGCCGGATCCGGATATCGTAACACCTAGACTCGATCCAGATGTTATTTTTATTCATTTGGATTGAATGTTAAAAATTTAATGTCGGATTGCGCCGGGTTCTAATACTTGAATTTTATATTTTTTAATATTATATATGTATTTTTTAATTTTTTATAATTTATTTTATTGAAATTAAATATATTATATTTTATAATATTTTTTAACAAAATCTGAATTCTGAGTCAGATTCCGAATTTTTTAAATAGTGTCTAAAATCAGATCCATTTTATATCGAGACCATATAATACCCAATCACATATCCAGATCCTCGACCAAGCGCATATTTTTACCACCCCTACTTTGAGGGTAGCAGTGGCGATTGATGGTTAGCTTGGTACTTTCTGACTGTTTGAATTATTTGGACCGCCTGAATTCAAGAGCAGTGTGTGTGCGTGTGTGTGTGTGTAAATCGAGGCAATTTTACACTTACGAAATTCTTCTATTTATTTTATCGATTTTCATATTTTCCTTCTTAAACACTTTTATACTATCCGAATAATCTGATTTTGTATAAAATGGGCAGTGGTGCGCGATCAAATGCAGGCCACAACCCACAACGTTAATTAAAGAGAAAAGGAAAAAATTGCAGGCCACAACAGTTCACTATTAAATAAAAATGAAAGCAAAATCTCAATTTTGATTGATCTATTCTCATTACCGTACGTGTCGGTCGTGCTAGTGTACAGAATTATGCAGCCTGTAATGGATCTATTGGGTGCCCTTCGGCGATGCCACGTCCGTGCCACAATCTAATTGCTCACGAGATGTACGCTACCTGGAAGTCCTCTATTATTTAAGCCATTGTAATTTTTACGTTACGTTCCAACCGTGGGTGGCCCGCTTCCGTAGCCACGAAGTAAATTAAACGAAAGCAAAATCAAGGATTTTTAGAGTAATAGCACAGGGTTTGCTAATTTTTCAAGTTTTCTCAAATAAGGACGCAAATTCTCCGTTTTTTAATAGTTACGGTCTACAAATATTGTTAATATTAATTTATGGTCTATTAGGCTCTAAATACATACTTTTTATAATATAATTTAAAAATAAAATTAGTTTAAAAATAATAAATAAAATTTATAGATATCAAATTAGTGTCTTTAATATTTTTGAGATTATCAATTTATCATTCAACTATTTAATAATTAGAAATTATTCATTATTATTAAATAAATTCCGAAATCTACCTATTCTCGTTGTCGAGTAAAACAGCCCCATTTTCAAAAGTCAAAATTCAAAATCCCCAAAAGTAATTAATTAATATTTATTGTTTTTGTAGAGGTCGGGGACATTTTTAATGCAAATGAATAAGCTACGTGCATATTTCGTAAAATATTTAAAACCAGGGATGCGAATGTTATTACCGGCCAAAGAAACTGCCTTGAAGTGTCTATTCTCGTTCCGCCTCTGCCAATCTGTTTCTTTCTGTCCACACGCTATATTCGCTCCTCTTCATTCCACCTCCCCTCGATATCTTTCAATTCATTAACCACAAAAGAGAGACAGAGAGAGAGAAAAAATAATAATAATAAAATTCCCAAAATGACCTCCGCATCGCCGCCGGTCCTCCCAATCTCCAACGCCCAACCGATCACGACGGCGTCCTCGGCCACCTCGGCCCAATCCCAACCGCCAGTGGCCACCCCGGCTTTTCGCGCCCTAATCAACAACATCTCCGACTCACTCCGCAACGGCTTCGCCCAGCGCCGCCCGTGGGGCGAACTCGCCGACCGATCCGCCTTCTCCAAACCCGAGTCGTTCTCAGAAGCCACCCTCCGCATCCGCAAGAACTACTCCTATTTCCGCGTCAATTACCTCACGGTCATCGCCGTCGTCCTTGCTTTCTCTCTCATCACCAATCCTTTCTCTCTCCTCATGCTCCTTGGACTCCTCGCCTCCTGGATCTTCCTCTACCTCTTCCGCCCATCCGATCAGCCGCTCATTGTGTTCGGCCGCACGTTCAGCGAGCGCGAGACGCTTGGTGTTTTGATCGTTTTGAGCATCTTCGTCATTTTCCTGACCAGCGTCGGATCGATCTTGATCTCGGCTCTGATGGTGGGGGCTGGTCTGGTCTGTGCTCACGGTGCGTTTAGGGTTCCCGAAGATCTGTTCTTGGACGAACAAGAACCTTCTGCCAACACCGGATTCTTGTCCTTCCTTGGTGGCGCCGCCTCGAATGCCGCAGCAGCCGCTGCACCGGCCGTTTCTGGACGCGTTTGAGGTAGCCGCTTGATCCGTTAATCGAATGATTCCTTTTTTTTTTTAATTAATTTCTGTAGCCGAAATAAATTTCAACTTGGACATTTTTGGAATTATATTTCGTGGATATCAGCGAAACTTGTATGCGTCTATTAATTTTCTTTTTGTTAGAAAGTGCAGTTAACATGATACATACTGTACTATCGTGTTTTCTTGATACAACAGATGACGATATCTGAAGAAGATTCTAAAAGTTTATTCGCAATTTCCATTTTGTATGTAATGCAAGATATGTAATTAGATTTGTCCGTTGTGAATGCATGTTTTGAAAGCACGAAGTTAGCAGATTTGTTATTAATCTCAATTATATTAGTAATTGGGGATTTATATATTTAGTTAAATCTTGAAAGCTCTAGTTGATTATATGCTGTTTCTGAATGAGATAAAAGACTCAGATATGAGTTCATCTTTGATACATGTCTTTGTAGTTGTAATTACTACTTTTATGATAGGTTTTGAATATCATTTGATAGGATTATAGGTGATCAATGAATCAAAATTTATGTTAAAATATCTACTTAAAAATTTAAGTTGAAATAGCATGCCTGTTATTTAATACATTGATTTTAATTTAAATAATTAAACAATTCTTAGTCGACTTATGTAATTAGCAAGAAAAATAAATCAAATAATGTATTAAAATAAAATTATAAGCATCATATATTAATATTGAAAAATTCGTGTGTGTGTGCGTATTATTTTTATTCTCGGTTCCGACGGCATGTTATCAACTTTTTGTACCAATAAAATAAGTTACTTAGAACTTGTTCAGCAAGTAATTCATAATATGGCAAATGTTAAGTTACACAGTAAATTATAACTTATTTTTCTCACACGTAAAATTACCTTAAATTGTAATTTAGGGAGTTTTTTTATAATATTTATAAGGGTATATATAATAATCTATTATTTTTTAAAAAAATAAATAATTCAGCACTTATATTCAGTATTGAAAAAAAAAAACATATCCTATAAATTTTATCTGAATTCAAGTCCCTTCAAATTTTAGTAGTAATTATTTACAAAATTCTTTACTGCTAAACCACGTTATCAAAAAGAACCTAAGATTTGGTAGGTATTTGCTCTTATTTAACTAGTTGTGACATTTGATACCTAATTTTTTTTCAAAATAATAAAAAATAATCATATTTAAAAAAGGATAAAAATTATCATAAAGATCAATTAAGGATTATATAGAATGCATTAAGGGAAAATTTTTGTCAATTTTTATTTAAAAAAAAATGTAGAAAAGCCGATAAGAGATGAACCTTTTCTGGATACTCTGTGAAGCCCAATATTCAACTAATGAATTAAGCCCAGGCCATTTCAAGAGGTCCAATTGGAAGTCCAAAAGGTTGTTCGTAAATAACCTCTTATCGGCCGGGGATTACAGATGTTAAACAGAAAATAATTGACGACTGAGGTAAATAATATATTTATAATAGAAAATCTGGGAGTTGGATGCACAAGTTAAAAGAGAGAAATTTTGAATTGATTTGAAATTGTATTGAATACAAAGTTCCGTAAGACTATTTATAGGCTATCCCTGACCAATTAAAATTAGCCACATAATAGATATCTGTTTCAGTTGATTAATTATGTCTTCATAAGTGACTTAGCAAACTGATCTAATTAGCGAAGGTTCCCTCTGGCGCACCTACCCTGCCATAACACAGCTGCTCCACCCATACATTTTTAGGAGAATTCTGTTAAAAATGTATGGATGCAAATGTATGAGTCTCCCTAGAAGTGATAACATGTACCATATAACACTCCTTAAATATCCGTTTCTTATGACAACTGTGCTTGGATCATGTCATTTTCACTAGATTTACAGCGGCCACAGTTCAATCTAGGAGTTGCTGGAATTTTTTTTCCGAGTTTCTTAAATCTTTTTCCGATTCGCATCAGGGCTGGTCGGTAGCTTCATGTTCTCATGAAATTGCTTGTGACTGTGATTCTGTTTTTCCTAGGGATCAAACACTTACATGAACTTTCTTCCAGTTGAAGTGGTTTTTCCATCGATGATCCACTCGACTCATCCATGACGACTTCGCGAAGGTGAAGGCAAGCAGCACTCTTCTCGGGTCCCAACTTGCCATGCTACTTGGCAGAAGCAATACAAAACAAATTGCCATCTGGTTTCTGGCTTCTCGGATCTGGCGTGCAATCGCAACCATTTAAATCGTGATGCATTTTAGACGAGTGTGCTTTCTAATAATATTAATCTTGTTCCGTGAGGCCTCTGCAAGAAACGGAGGCTGGAAAACACTATTTTCAACATTCTTGAGCCCCATAAATTTTGAACCTGTTGCAGTCTAGATAACGTAAATCATGTAGCTTGATAATAATATTATGCAAAACAAAATTACCGCACAAATCACTCTTTTAGATGTTCAGAATGGTGGTTCAGCTCGTACAGCTATGAGTAGTGCTGCTCCTACATTAGAATCAACCATGCAATAAAGCTGTAATAAAGCTGCTTTCTAGGACTGCTGTTCTATGTGCTTGTTTGAACATGTTTTTCCAAAAACTCTGAAGTGCATATACATATATATGCCAACCTTAACGCATATATATATATATGCGCGCAGAGGTTAAGGCCTCTTTTAACTCTCTGTATAATGCATTGGGTTTGGAAGCACAGGGTTAAAATGGCAAGCAGAATGAATCTTGATGAAGTGGCAGGATGGTTAGACTCACTCCCCACAACCCATGGCATTATTTTCTCTTACTAAGCAAGTAAAATGTGAATGTGCAAAACCTATAAGGAGTTAGCATGCCTAGTAGCTCATAAGACTGACTTGTTATAACATGGGGATTGAGCAAGATATTTTGTAACATCTTCTGTGATCAAGAAATCCCTCTGCATTAGTTTCCAATTGTTACTAGCCGACTAACCTCCAGCAGAAGCAGCATTAAAAATTTCTAACCTGACAATAAATTACTGGCCTAGGATGATCAACCAGTAGATAACAAATGTGATATTATGCCATAGACCAAACAGTTCCCATTCCACAATATTGTTGGCTAGCACCAACGAGAAGCAAACACATCATAGGAGAAATTACACAATATTTAGCCAATTATTAACATTGTTCTAAAGGTTGCAATCACCATATAGATAAGACAATTGTCAGAGTGTATGGCGCCATGCTTTGAGAGTAATATCTAGAAGGTGGATCCATTCCATCCAAAGTTTGAACCCTGCCAAATAAACAAAGGATAAACACTCTTTAGGGTGGCAGCAACTCCCACAAAAGGACAGTGGTAAGTGAATGAACAGAAAACACGCATAAGTCTGATTATCAAGAAAAGTTGACAGGAGCCATTTTCATGGTTATAAACAGTAAAGATTTATTTACATGATCTAGTGCTGGTGTACAGCATGCAAACACTGTGCATATTCTCGACTCTGATGGGCCTAAACAAACAGGAAGAATGCAATGAGATGAGACAAGTCACAAGTGCATGGCAACAATCATCCTCGGGGACAAACAAGAAAGTTGAGATGGCTTGCCTTTGTGTCATAGAACTTGATGAAGAATCGTGCCTTGGGTACCGACAGCTTCTTTTCAAGAATTGCAGAAATTGCAGCACTCAGCTTCTTGTTCACATCAGGGTTAAGGCCACCAATGGACACCAACTCACCATAAGCTGCCGGGTCCTCGGTTCCACCAAACGACATAGGTACCGATCCCTTCAACACAATCATCACATACTGCATATCCACCGACAAACATGAAATAGTCAGATAATGATTAATAAAACAACGGCAATACTGAGTAAAAAAACATAAACAGAACTACAGACAATTCCCCTTTAGCTTAACGATAGAACTAGAGATTCACCAAGTGATGGTTAAGACTTACTAGCAGCCGCACTGAATATAGGTTCAAAAAATCCTCGAAAGCATTCCACTAACATATCCTCTTCATTTGCTCACATTATCATTATCTTATAAATTAGAGTGCTTCCTCCTAATCGCCATTAAGTTTAGACAGGGCTCAATTCACAAATCTGAAAAACTATTAATCACTGAGAATATGTTCTTAACGATTGAAAGCACGCAGCAACCAAAGTGTTTGATGTACAATAATTATCGATCGAATAGTCCTAGTCACTTAATTTGGTTAATTTTTTTGTATATATATATATATATATGCATATAGTAATTAACTTAAAATTTGAAATAAGAAATAAACATATGACCAAAAACAAAAACAAAAAAAAGGGAAATAGGGAGCGTTAAGTGTACTAACGGCCTCGGGTTTGCCGATGATGCTGGCGACAGTGGAGGTGGCCTCGGAGAGGATGGATGACGTGTCAACGCCGTCGAGCTTGACGTTAGTTGAAATGTTTAAGCAAGGCATCTTCCCGAAACTTCCAACGGAAAACCCTAACTCTTTGTCCCTTACCTAACCGCTTTCTTTCAGTGATAGGCGTCGTCTATCCACCGAGTTCGCCCTCACCATTAATCTATCTGCTTATATAACATGTCCGTCAAAACGGCGTAATTGATGAATTTCCCAAAATACCCTTGTTTGTTTTGGAATGAAAAGTGAAAATGCCCAAGGCGTTGGCCCCAGTTGAATTTCAGCCCAAGGATAAGCCCCAAGGACTCCAAATTTCTTCCGACGGCCCAAGGGGGACAAGAGCGCATGCAGCGGACGAGTGGTCGAGTAATGAAAAAGTGATGGTAAAATGACGAGAAAATACAGCAATGAGAAGCGACAAAAATCAAAACGGCCATCAAAATTTTGGAGTTTTGAGACGTTGACAGGCTCTGCTCATCTACATTGCAAGTAACAAGCAAAGAGGAGTCTTAGGGTCAGACTGAAGGACCGTCCACTCGCTTATTCTAAATTCGGTAGGCGTCCTCTTTTTCTTTTTTTTTTTTAATTTTTATTTTTTTTGGGGAAAAAATCACTTTTTTATACTTATTGACCATATATAAGTATTTTTGTCTTGTTTCTCCGCAATCTTAAGAGAATCCACGTGGGTGCAGAGAATTTTTTTTTTTTTTTGGTCCATAAAATTTTTAAGTTTCAAAATATCATCGAGCAAGGTGTCTATAAAAGGCCAGATCTTTTTTTAACCTTTACTCTTTTTTATTAAATATATATTTCACAATATGAATTACGTACGCTTGTAGATTTTAACTTAAAATCAAAGATTACTTAACGTTAATATTTTTAGATGATTTGATTTATTGTATGCAGTAAAAATTTGTGTATTTATTTAATTATATATATACAATTTATTAAGTTATTTGGTCTTTTTTTCATTGCATTAAAAATAATCTTTGAAATTATGTTTAAATAATTATCAAATTACATATTTTAATTTTTGAAAACTAAGTGGGTGCATATATTGCTAAATTTTATATAAAATACTATTGTTAATATTTCTTTTCTTGACCCATTTTGATCAAGACACGTTTGAAATATTTTACTCAAGGTAACTCTCCAAACAATTGAAAATATAACAAAAAAAATAATTTCTTCATTTGTTGTTTATTTATTTAAATGTTTGTCTGATTCTAAAAAATAAAAATTGCATGGAACTTAAATTGCTGCTACAAATATAGTTCAGAAAAAGAACTTCTAAGTTTTTTGCACCCTTTAGCTTCTCTGGACCTTGAGATAAGTAGTTGAAATCAAGTTACTGAAATTGAGGAGAAATAGTTGGAAACAATTTTAAAGAAGCAATTGGGGGGGGGGGGGGGGAAGAGACGTATTTGATCAAAGAGCATAATATTTAAACTTCGAAAGGGTATCGCGGTAAATTCAAAGTGGCACGGCTGTAATTATAGTAGATATATGGGGATGGTATTTTTAAGTCAAATAAGACAATAGATTGCAAGAGACAAACGAGACAATGAATAAAAAAATAAATAAAAATCGCATGGCCCGCTACACGTGTTGAATGTAAAATGAGGGCTGGGTCAGTCGGACCGCAGCATTCGTCGACAAGCAAATGAAGAGAAACACAAGAGCCATATAAGTTTACGTGTTAGTTGACGAAGATCTTCATCAACTAGCCAGCCGTCCACGCTTTCATTTGTATATCTTATTTGCAACATCCGCGTATAAGATATGAATTGTAAGAAAGATTGGATCTCGAATCCTTACGGGGTTCACATTTTGGATTTTGGTAGCAGAACACAGATTTCTGGGATTCGGTTGGAGAGGGATAACATATCATATATTACGGATACAAATTAATTAGACGAGAGATCCCACCTCGAGCCCCTTGGAGTTCAAGGCGCCAACAATGAAACAATTATTAACTTTTGAAACTCGATCAAATACAACAAGGCCTGCCCACATTCTGTCATTATATATTCCAAGCGATCACAGTTTGGAAGCGGCTTTTGCTCCTCCTGCTGCAGTTGTGTCGTACACTTTGAGGAAGAATCTTTCTCTGCGAATGCCCAACCGGGCTTGTAGAATGGACCCAATTGTGGCAATCAAATTCCTCTTCACTTCTCTGTTGATCCCGCCCATTGACACTATCTCAGCGTAGGCAGCTGGCTCTTTGTTTCCGTTGAAAGATATGGCCACCGATCCCTTCAGAACCACCATCACTAACTGCACAGAAGTCAAAAGAGAAATTCACGTGGGGGTAAATGTCGAAATTTTTGTACAGTTGATAGGGCCGAGACATAATAAACACTTATGTCTCTGTGCTCGACCTAGAATAAAGCTAGTTAGCTTGATGTTGTATGTAGATAAGAATAACAAACGTATGGCCGGCTACATGTTCGGATCACGTTTTTGGTATGAATGATTTTGAAAGACATATTTAATAGATTCTGATCTCTTGAAATGCACCGAATGCGACAACGTTTTATGGCCAAGCCGAAGGCATTTAATATTATTTATAGTAACCATCCAACGTCAATTTCAAAAAAGTATAATAAAGTTATAAAAAGAAAAAGCTAATCAAATGTCTTCGCTGTCTGGTAATTAGATAGATAATCTGATAATGCCAAGCCTATGAAGCGATTGCCACAAATAATATTAATAAAATGCATATAAATAATCTATTTGCATAAAGTAATGATGCTTTTATATGAGAGAATATAATACAAATTCCCATATTTCCTTTGTCTAGTCCCATGATGAATGATATAATATCCTTATGTTAATTTTAAGAGAATATACAAATTGGAAAAAAAAAAAAAGGGAAGCAATAAATTGGTCTTGAAAACTAGAAAAAAAAAAGAGTTTGGGATTTGATCAAGAAATTAAGTTTAAACATGGAGATTAAAATAAAATTTTAAAAATTAAAAAATCAAGAAAAGCTAGAAAGAGCGGTGAAAAAGAGAAGAGAAGATTAACGAACGTGTTCAGGTCTTCCGATAATTTGAGCAACGGCTTTGGTGGCATCAGCAAAAATGGGATCAATATCAACTCCATCAAGGCTGACGTTTGTGGAGATGTAGAGGCAAGGCATCCTCTTTCTTTCTTCTTCTTCTTCTTCTTCTTCTTCTTCTTCTTTGCTTCTTCGTTCTGCTATCAAAATTCAAATGAATGGGATCAGTAATACTAGTAATGGGGAAATGAATGGAATGCGAAAGTAGTGGTGACAGGAGCTGATGTATGGGTTCTATTATGATAATTGATCCAAGTCAAGTGTGTACTGGGAAACCGAATTCAAGGCAGCAAAGCAATGAGCCAATGAGAGAGACGCTGCGTGCGGGTGTGTCGCCAATTTTGGAGCGTAAATGGGCCTATATAATGCAGCAAGAGTAATGGACCAAGTCCAACTTTGCTGGATTTGGCGTCGACGATGACATCATCATTTTGCAGGTAGCATGGGGATTGAAACAGGCTGACAAGACACTTTGTACCATTGACGACAAACGCGTTTTCAAGCGTGGGTCTGCACCCTGCACATGTTCCGTAAGTTCTCTTTCATAAACAGTATTTAGACTCATAATAAATATAATTTATATAAAAAATTATATTTTATAATAATTATTGTAAGATAGTAGTCCTTTTAAATTAAATGTTTTTTTAAATGTATAAAAAAAATTTCAATTTGTATCTAATGTTATCCACGTGGGTTTTAAAATTAGTATCTTTTAATTTAAAATGAGCAGCTGACGAGGATGGCTTTAAGTATAACTTAATAAAGTCGTTATTTAAAATTTTATTTTAAGAATGTTTTATTTTTTGAGTGTTTAAATAAAAATTTTTAATTAATTAATAATTTTTAATTAATTAATAATTTTTAAATTATATATAATAGGAAAATCTATTAGACTTTTTTTAATTGATTTTTAAAAAAATATATATTTAGTCATTTTATTATTAAAGAGATATAATTAATAATATTGATTTATTTATTATTAATTTTTTACAAAAAATAAAGAAATTATTTATCTTTTTAGCTTCTTAAAAAAACTTAATTTTTTAATGTTATAATCTTTGAATTTGAGTATTCATTTTAATTTCTATTAAATCTTTATAATCTAAAAAAATCATAGATGAAATTTTTTTTACTCTCTTTTCCACAAAGAAAAGTTTCTTAAAATAGAAAATACAGCCATTTAAAAAAAAATAGTTTCTTGAAACAGAAAATCCATATCCATTATGTGATTATGAATTCATCACCTTAACTTTCTACGTACTACTGCTTTTATTTATTTGTTTGCTGACTTTGGTGAAAATTTTATTGGAAATAAACTTTTGGAATTTTTTTTGAAATATTTTAAGATGTTCTTAATTATTGTTGAAATTCAAGAACTGAAAATAAATTGAATTTTAAACTCTTTATGTGTCTTTTAATATTGAAGATGCTGAATAAAAAGAACCCTATAAAAAATTCCCCCAAGACCCTAGATAGGCTATTTATATATATATTTTTTTAAAAAAAATTAAATACCCACTTCAATTTGTTGCTAGTGATTATCAAGTATTGACTTATTTAAGGCAAAGGCTAAGTTACATTTTCAGTAACTTACAGCCTCTCTGTGCACAGTTCACGTACACAATATTTTTACTGTACACGTGAGAGAGAGACTGTAAGTTACTGAAAATGTATCTTAACAACCACCCTTATTTAATAGATAAGAGCATGTTCCACAAATAACCACGGGTTCCACAAACAACTAGGAATTAAAATCTTTACACTAAACCGCTGAGTGCCCGGGTGCCCTCAATAATACGAACATTAATAATTTTGGAGAGTCGGAAACCAAAAACCATACGCTAGTATAAACAAAATTATTGACTGCGCGTTCTAATTTGCAGGAGGGCCACAACTACTTGCCTCTCACGAACTTTAATAATCAAAAGCATTTACTATACGCAAAAAATAATAATAATAATAATAAGAATTTTTGCTTTATTTTAGTAATTCTTTGGCGGGTCAAGTTTTTGTTTCTTAATGCAGTCTGAAGCCACGCATTTGGTATGTTTTCAATTTTTCATAAATAGCCAAACACAACCATTCTGAATTCAGCTTGTCTTTCTCATTTTGATCCAAATCAAATAATTGTAGTATTTTTTTATTTTTTTTGGTTCAAATGATAATACTACGGGAAAAAACAGTATAAAAAAACAGCCACAGCAGCCCATGTTCATTCCATGGCAATGTGGAGCCTGGCTGTGGCTGGTGGTGTTTTTTAAATTATCAAATTAGGGCCAATCTTTTTATGGCCTACTAATTTAAATCACCAAGACCACAACTGAAAACCACTTTCAGGTTAAAAATATATATATATACAACTTTATTAAAAAGAAACACCATTTTATGAATTGGAAGTAATTTTAACAATACAAAAATACACTAGTTAGTAGCTAGATTTTTTTTTTTTGTCCGATCACGAGTGTCATAAGAGTGGACTCCAACTACGAGAGACATTTTTAAATTCCTATCACGCTCTCAGACTAATTTCCGCTCCGCCTGAGAGACACAAGACTTTTCAACAAATACGACTTCCTTACTATTCGAACTTGGTACCTAGACTTTTAAATGGCTATTGTTCTATAATTAATAAAAGTCAACTCAGAACAAAAAAATTCTAGTGGTTAGTTACGTATGGCTTTCTTGGAAATATACTTTTCAACTCCGATATTGAGCTTTTCAAATGAAGTAGTTAGTTTTGCTACAACCAGCTTCCCCTTTTTTCCCCCTTTTTTTTTATATTACTTTATTCGTCACTCTTAAAGAGCGAGTTACGAAATTAAGTTTGAAGGGATCAAGTTCATAAAAAATTTAGAATAAAATATCACAACTTTAATTTGTAAGCCATTTTAATTAAGTTTACAAAAATAAGAACTAAAATTCTTTGGCTCATGAATCCATAGAATTATTTAAATTAAATTCAAGGACGGGAACTAAATAATATATATGATTTCATTTATTATTATTATTTTTAATCAAGCGGAGTTGCCCAATACTTCCTCTGTCCATAGACTAATTCTTCCAACAAGTTTGCATGAGATTATGAATGATAAATAAATTTCAGGTATCTGTTATAATATCTCTATCATGTGCGTTCTCTACATGAATATAAAATAAGCACAAATTTGTACGCATCTATTTTTGTTATTACCTGGTTTCCACAAAATCCATGAACAAGATTTGAGCTACCTGAGACACAAAATATAAAACATGTGATGGTAGTATAATATTGTTTTTAAGAAATTACAATTGCACTAACTTTCCATAAAGAAATGAAAGTAGACGTTTTATTTACATCACGGAAAACTCATTTAAAATCAACTACTTGCACTGAATTTCGATGCAAAGGCAGCGTACAGAATTTTTAATCTACCGATGACAATATATCGAAAAAGTAGCATAATTAATGCAAAAATTCGCATTCTGATTTCTGACCTCAGATCTTCCCTCGAGTTAAAACGGTGCGTTCAATTGCTTAAATACGTGGCTGAATTAAAGCTGTCATTACAAATAGGAACCTGTTGCTCCAGGATCGCCTACTGAACCATCACTCCACATCAAAATATGAGAACTTGTAGCAAAATTTGCAAGTGTGAGTTTCGTCCAGAAATGTATTGCAAAATGGTTCATACTCTATACAGAGCTACAACTATTTAAGGCTGTGCTATTTAAAAGCAAAACGTTTTCAAAATTTCACTTGGTCGCTATCCAGTTGTTAGTTGATTCACATCCCAGCCTGTACATTCCTCCATCAAAGTCGCTTCCCATGACTATATGGTCACAGCTGACATGAAGCATCTTTTCCTGATCACTCTTGAGTTAATTTCTCTCCAACCTTGGCCCTCCTTAAAACGTTCCACCTGTTACCATATAATTGATGAGTAAGCCAGATGCCCCTAAATTTTACCCCAAGAAGGAACCGTGGCAAAAGATAATATACCGTGTCTACAATCTCAGAACTGCTTTTCAACCCACCAATAACATATATGGCCTCTTTGACAACAGCAGCACCCAAATAGCCCCTGCAGTGTTTCATTGGTTCCCCACTCATCCATGACCCAAGCCGTGGATCATAAACCTCGATGCTTGGAACCATTGAACTACCATCAAAACCACCCAGTGCATATCTACAAAGTAAATTCAAATTAAGTACTCCATAAATGCACAGAATCTGGATGTTACAAAGAAGCATAAGAAAGGGAATCTTGTGCAAGTCCCCTCAGTCATTACCATGTCAATCTGAAGCTCCATTAAATTTAAAAAAAAAAAAAATCATCTTATGCAAAAATTTTAGGTCACATCCAGTATTGTGCACGGGGGCAGCAAAAGTCAGGAGAGTTGGGCTTGTCCCTTGTGACTTATGCTAAACTTTTGATCATATTGCAACATTGTCTTCACATGAAAAATTAAGTTATCCATACAAGTTCCTAGACATAAAACTTTAAAATGCAGCGAATATTGGATATTTTAGCATCAAATTGAAGATACGACATGTAATTTGGGAATCATATCATGCTCATTTTATGATAGCATGCACAGGTCATATAAGTGCCACTGAACTGGAAAATGAAACAAATCAACAACTGAACTTACATCTTTCCATTAAGAACAGCCAACGAGTGGCATCCCCGTCTTCTGTTCATGTTGGCAATTTTGGTCCAATAATGCTCTCTGGGGTCAAATCTTTCCGCAGAACTGAGGTAGCAGAAAAATAAAAGGTATCATCAAAACTATCATACCAGTAAAATCAAGTATACTATCAAACCTTCTGTGCAGCAACAATTACTGACTTCTCTTGGCATCAGATGATGGCTCTTATGTTCTGTAAGTTAACATTTGGCCGAAAAAGCCTAAGGGATGAAAAAAATCAGTACCACTGGGTGTGGGCATTAAGTGCCATCCAAGTCCATTCTAGGCTTAAATATCACCAAGACCTACGATTTCCCTAAAAATCATAGAAAGAGTTTGAGCTTGTGCATACTTTTAACACAAACAAACGTATTTATTCATATAGGTATGCAAGGGTATAATTTATAAATGTATATGTCTGCAGAATCATATCTATTAGGCATCTCAAGTTGCAACAAACTATAATAAATGATAATCCTTAAAAATAATGTCTTCAAATTTTTAATTCTTTTGCAGTTCTTCAGACGACGCATACAAATTTAATTATGCATGGAAGTATGTTGCATCTAAAAGGATAAAGAAAAATACATAAAGAGTACAAAATGGCAGATATCTTACTTCATGTATTCATTTCCGTCATAACCTCCTGTTGCATAAAGCACACCATTAAGTTCCGCTGCAGCAAGAGCAAATCGCTGAAAGAGAAATGAAGGACATCATGGACTTCGTGTTGGCAACCTCACATGTGATGGACACCTCACTAGATGGCATAACGAAAGAACATAACATAAAAGCAACCAGAACCAGGAACAGCTTTATGAAAAAAACTCAAGAGAGACTGTTAACATGTAAATTAATTTCCCCTCTTTAAGCCACCGTAACTTTAAGAGTGGATTCACTTGATAGATACAAAGAAAGCAAAAGGTTTTACCTTTCGAAGCATTGATCGTGTACGAATCCATTTACCAATGTCCAAGTCAAGCATTTCAACATCCGAAAAGCATTCTAATCCATTTCCACCACCAATTGCAAATATTTTGTTATCTATAGTAGCTCCAGCTAAGCTTCCCTTAGTCCCATTCAACGAAGGGCGTGAGGTCCATTCATCATTCGCCGGACTGTATGATTCAACTAACCAAAAATATAATAAAAGTATTAGCAATTAATTAATTCTGCTAACCATAATCTTCTCAGGAGTTTAGTAAGACTTGATACCTGTATTATACCATGAATTCCCATCTCCACCACCAAAGATGTAAAGCTCATCATTTAACATAGTAGCTGAAGCATATGAACGAGCAGAGCTCATTGGCTTGAAAGCTTTTATCTCATCACATGAGGGAAGATATAACTCCAATGTTGATAACCATGAGTCACCATCATATCCACCTAGCAGATATATTGACTCAGAAGGATCTAAATGCAGCTCATCTGAGGACTCAACAAGCTTTTCATACATGCACTCCATGGTATCATTATATGGAGATTGTACCATCAAACTACGTTCTTTCAACTGCTGGATTTCAGCTTCTGCATCAACCTGAAATGTCAGCGTCAATTTTATTCATTTAATTGCATCAGGTGGAGAAATGAAAAACAATCCATGCACTAGTTCCCACAAACTGTAGTACACCCAAATACATTTCAAAGGATCAAAAGCAAAATGGAAGCTCAGGGCAACTGACAAAGGGTTTGTTTACACAGTAATTAACTGCAGATTTCTTCCCGGAAGAAGAGAAATAAATCAATCTTTAACGAAGAAGAGAGCAAAGGAACTTTTGTAATTTATCATTAAAGAAATACATAATAGCTTTGATTTTACAAAGACATTGATTGTGTTCAAAGAATCAGTAATGGCATACATTAACCCCCTAAATGAAAATGGAGAAGCACAGAATTTTATTTTGTTCCTAAGCTCCACGCTTTTGTCATGTTCCTAGACAAAAAGGGAGGATGGAATTAAGAAAAGGATCCTACAATTGCTCAGATAATTGTTTCTACTGTTTTCCATTCATAATCAACCTTGCCAAAGCATCTATAACTATGCTATTTTGACCATCACTCCTGTAGTGACTCACTAAATTTTCATAAGCCTGACTTCAATATTGCTTATCACTATAGGTTTTCTGCTATGCATTACTCAGAATTCTGTAGATATTTCTTTATTATTTTATGGGATTTATCATTGAAGAATCATACACTACCATTTATAATTCTCAATGGTTAAAATAAATAAATAAATAAATCACATCAAGAATTTCTTTGAATGATGAAAACAAAATCCTTAAAACATCCAGAGGAAATGAATATATGAGTCTATACAATGGGCATTATAAAAATTAAAAAAAAAAAATCCAGGCATCATCACACATTGCAACGACAATCAGAGCCATCTTTCATAAAACTGCCAGCTGAATCTGTACCCAAACTTAATTTGATGACACCAAGGATTTAAATAGCCCCACATACAATGGTTTTGTTCCTTCAAACTTAAATTAAAGCCACATACAGCCATTCAATTTCCACAGGATGACCAAACATACAGTACATGTATACTGTTATATACAGCAAAAAGAGATGAGGTGAAAAAGAAAATGCTAACTAGTGATGGCTTAAATGATTTATAAAAGATGGATAAAACAGTTAGGAAGATCGCAGAGATCAATGTCTGGGGAAATGGCAAAGGAATACCAGCTTCTGCTCCAACTCTTTCATCTTCAGAGCTTGTCCTGTTTTAAATGCCTTCAGTTCTGCCACCTCTTTGATCAACTAGATAAAACAACAGACAATGTTGTTAAGATCAGATATATAATATTAAGAAAAAAAAAAAGGAAAAAGAAAAAAGACTGTTGATGGGAGGTTAAAGAACATATGAGAGGCAGATATCATCAGTTACCCCATTTATGATGGACTGACAATGAGAGGATGAACAAGTTTCAATCTTCTCTACTGAGCTCATCTGATCACCAACAAAACTAGGGTGCTTATCACCCCCACTGGCAAGTTCATTTTCATAATCAGTTGAAGAAAAGTCTTGACGTTCATGGTTAATTGCCAATTCTTTCAGTTTCACGAGAATGAGGCTTTTCTCATCTTGATCAACCACCTTCATATCTAAATTAGATTCCATTGGTCGGTCCTCTCCATCCAAGCTTCCGAAGTCTGCAGAAACTGACTTACTACTCCCATGATTAGACTGCTGAATTTCCAAAGCAGATGGCTTATGCAATTCATCTTCCTCTCTATCTCTATCTACGGATAAAGCTGTATCCGAAGAATTTGAAGTGCAACTGGAGTGCTTAGCATGCTCATCCTCTGAACCAAGCAGCTTAAACCTATTATCTTCCTCAATTCTGCTACTTTTCGGAAGAGGTGGGAAAATTGTTCTCCGGTTTTCTCTATTTTGTGATACACAAGCTCTTGGCGCAATAGCTATAGATGACAAAAGGGAGATCAGCTTGCTCGCTTGGGCATGATCTAGCTCAAACCAAAAATGATAAGGAGTGTAATAATTAGCAGCAATTATTGGTTTGAACTTTTCTTCTTGCAAAGGTTGGCACTGCATCCGCATGCAAATCTGAACCTTTATAAACAAAGTAGAGCATCTTATCAGCAGACGAAACTCTGTTGATGAAACAGTCTGTCTCAGACAGTCAGAAATAACCATACAACTTAAAACCAGAACATCAGAGAAGAAAACTTTATGTATTACCTGTGCCGGGTATGACGTTCTCTTTGAACCATCAGTCCACGCGTATGGATTAATGTTCATCATGCCCGGGCTAGCAGCTTCAAATATTCCATGAAGTTTTCTATCACTGTAGTTGAATAGAAACAGTGGTAGGCCAGGATCAATTTTCCTCACATATAAGAAGTGTTGAGTAGGTAAGCCTGTTGAAATTCAATACGAAACCTGCAAGTCATCGGACACGATACTAGCAACAAATGCGAAACCAGCGACTGAAACGTTGCTAGAAACAAAATCACGGGATACATGAATAACTGACCAAATAGTTGTTTAGCCAAACATTCTTTGATGGTATTCTTCTTGCAACCAAATATGACACCGCCAAGGTAACTCTTTTGCAGGTTTCTAGAAGAAACATGACTATTGCTCACAGCCATTCTGTCATAGGAAAAAGGCGGGGAAAACTAAGTAGAACCTCATAATCATGAATTTCAAACGAAACCTTAAAACCGCAAATAAGTAAACAACAAATTCATAAATAAGCATGCTCAATTGATGATAACAGTGTATCACAGAAAGACTGGAAGATAAACTAAATGGTTAGATAACTAGGCATTGTTAATGAACACAACATCAAACGCATGGCAGGCTGTTATTTCAGAAGCAAAATTGAATCACAAACATGCTCATAGTCATACACATACGTGTTCATAGCTACAGTTCTAAGATATGAAGGGGAGATTCACGGTTAACATTTAACAAACCAAAAAGGGGATAATAGCTAAAAATAAAATAAAAATACAACACCTTAAGACATAACGTATGTCATTTAAAAAAGCAGACATAATAACACCGTCACAACATCATCCAGCCAAAAAAAAAAAAAAAAAATTGATAACGTGCCCTCGAGGAAGAAGAAGATTACGGTTCAGAGAGTAAAAACACAGACAAAAGATTAAGTGATAAAATAAAAGCAAACACGCGGCTGCTCAGAGTAGAAAGATGATGACAACAAAGTTGAAACCAAACCGACATTGCAGAATCTATTTGAACTTCTAATGCCACCGAGTGAACTGAACGTCTAGAATCTTAAATCATCAGTGAACTTGAAGCAATCAAAGTCATCAAAATCGGTTTGATGAAATCAGACGGTTCATGTGAGCCGCTGGGTGCTTCGTGTTTGCCATTTTGTGTGTATGTTCTTTTTTTTTTTTCTATTTTGGTTTTTAGTGAATAAAAACAAACCAAAAGAGATTAAAAATGAAGACGCGAGAGAGGGAGTGGTTTATTTATGGGAAGGGAAACAGAGGGGTAATGGCGAGTACAGTCACAACAAGCGCGAAATGGAGCAAAATCACAGTGATAGTGGGACGCTACACATCAGGCGCATTATAGCAATTCATTGCAATTGAAAATTTTTTTTTTCCTAAATGTTAAAAATAAAAATAAAAATAAAAATCTGAGACTCTCCCTCCATAGGCGCATGCTAGCGGTCGATCGAAATGTAAAATGCTTTCTTCGTTTTAGATTAAAAGGGGGAAAAAAAAAAATCAATCAGCACTATTACACCGGTAGCACGTTGATGGCTTATACACTGATCTTAAAATTGGCTGTTTCTTTTTTTTTTTTTTATTCTAAAATGTTCTTTTAATAGTATCAAAATGGGGTAATAATAGTGAGGCTGTACGGCACGCGCATTTATACAAGGAAATAAAAAAAAAACGTGATTTTTTTAAATTTGTAGACTCTCTCTCTCTCTCTCTCCCTCTCTAAATGACTGAATTAGTAAATCTCTTTTTTAAAAAAATTAGTAGCCCATGGCAGAAGCGTCATGTGAATTGTGAGTGAGTTACTGAAGCATACGATAAGATCAAACTGTGATCAGTCAATTCTTTAATATTTGTGAAACCGTGTTAGACACTTATTGAATGCATATGGGTATTATGTAAAAAAATAAGAGTTTAAATTAAATGAGCATGGTATTTTCATCCCGCAACAACGAATGTAACAAATATTTTTGCATCCAGCATGGAGTAGAGAGTAACAGAAAATTACATTTGTAGTAATGGGCGGGCGCATTTGAAAAGGAGCCAAATAAGCCCACTTCTCTTCACAATCGGATCGAATGATTCAATTTGCTACATTCCGAATCAGATTTAGAGAGAAGATACCTGCCAAAAACGAAAAAAAAAGAAAAAGAAGAGGAGAAAGGGGGGGGGGGGGGGGAAAACAGTAAAGGATGCATAATTGCATATAGTCCAAGTTTTTTTGATAATTAATTAGTACGTTATGGACCACTTACAACGTGATTACACATACGGGCTTGTAAAAATTAAAAAAAAAAACACTCCATTAATCTACTTTGTGTTTCTTTTCAGTAATTTAGTAATCCAACGCCGTCTGATATAGAGTTTTGAGAAAAATATATTTATATCCATAAAATGAAAAAAAACAATTCGCGCTTTCGTTTCTAATCACTCCACCTCTTTGCTTTTGCTCTATGGACGCACAAACAAAGCAAAAGCAATAGATGTAATTGAGAGTGAGAATTTATGTCGCTCAATGATCAGAGAGTGTTATTGTTTTTGTTGTTCTAAACTTTTTTTTTTTTGGGTTAAAGAGAGAATATTGAAAGATGAATAGGTATTTGGACCAAGCAATTTATTAAGGATCCTGCTATATTATTATTTACACTAACGTAAGTTTTGCTATTTATTAATTATAATCTCAATATCCGACTTTAGTAAAGTTTCTAACACATTGAACTACTTCATATCGGGATAAAAAAATTTACACCCTAGTCCCACAAACGGATACAAACTAAATTAAGAAGTATTTTAAACTATTGTTTCTCAAAGAATAAGAAATTATCAAACATAACAGCAAAGATTTAGTGATCGGCAGGCAATACACATGTTACGATGTGATGTGTTTTTTTTTTTGTATATAATAAATTCATATTTTTTAAAAGTACTATAAAATCGTACTAAATGATTGGAGGAGTTTGCAAAATAGAAGGAATTAATATGATATTTAAGAGTCCTTTAAACGAAGTGTGCATGCTCGCATTTATATTTTATACCAAATGAACCAGCATCTCATCTTGGTGTGAACTTTTTACAAAGTTGTGTTGTAATAATAATTATTATTATTATAACAAGAGAATATGCCTTGACCCTACATGGCCAATACCGGTAACAAGCTCCCATAAAATAGATTTTTTATTTTTATGAATAAACTTTGGAGTAAGGCAGAGAAGGAGATCTAAAATCGTTCTCAAGTGCACAAAACAGGGAACCTGTCACTAATCACTAATAATCCCATTGAATGCTGCGTTGGCCCACCAGCACGGCGCCTTTGGATTTAAATATAACGGCTCCACTTTGTCCAATAGGCGAAGTTTTTAAAATTGAATTTTAGGAAAGAAAATTTAAAAGGGCTTTTACAAGAATTTACAAGAATCTCCACCAAACCTCTAGCGATGGGGCACTCTTTAACATACAGGTCAGTGAAGAGTAGAGCTCTTAACACTCCTCTAAAATTCTTATAACACACTTTTTAAATTTTATTCTAAAATATTTTCATTTAATTTTATAAAATATGAATTTATATATTAAAATTAATCATCTTTTTATAGATTTTTTTATCCTAAAGAGTTTATTTTTACAAGTTATTATTTATAAAATATACTTAAATCCTCAAATCTTAAATTATTATACAATTTATATTTTTATAACCTAAAAAAAAGAATCTTAAGGTTTCCTCTAAAATATATTTTTTATTAAAATATTGGTTATGAAGTGGGGTGGGTGTACAAACCTTGTTCAAATAATAATTTAATCAAATTTTCATTCAAAAAATAAAAATAATTAAATTATGTTTGATTATTTAAGTAATTTTAATCAGAAACGAGTTTTGCAAGGACTTTGAGAGGATTGGCAAAAGGCCTACTCCTCAGCGAGCCAACTAATTTAATGAAAGGGCCCTCCACAGGTAATTGGCCCAAAATGATTCAGTGCTCATTCAGCGCTGTGTATCGAAAAGAAAGAAACGGGCGGATGCGTTTCGACCTGCCGAAATTGCACCCAATATAGCATACGGCTTTGTTCGATTATCATACGCTACGGACAAACACACCGCAACAAATCGGCTACCCTGGTCCTGTCCGCGGCAGCTGCTGCTGCTGCTGCTTTAATCTTGCTTTAAATGACTGCTTGTTTGTTTGTCTGTCTGCTTTTGTGGGTGAGTATTTCATCATATTTTCTTGGACACGTTGTAGCATGACTCCGTTGCCGAGTGGTAATGATGCGTTTCCTTGTGCATTTTTAAAAATCCCTAACAAACAGAAAAGCCGCATTAGTGGTTGAAGAGTTAGGATTTAGCATGTGCGGGTGGGTCTTAAGGAGGAGCGAATTTGCAATTTTACAAAGAAACAGTCGGCCCGGCCGTGCAGCAGGGGCAGCAGGCCTCCCCTCACCAATCAAATCAATCAAATCAATCAATCAATCAATCAATCAATCAATTATTTATTTTGCCGCTAAGACAAGTCTATAAATTCGGATTTACTCTCCGGAATCGTGCATCTCTGAACACGCAATAGTTCAGTGTTTCTCTCTAAGTTACAAATAAATTTTTCTAATTTACAGTCCGTCAAAATTCATTTATTCATCTACTTTAATTTCATTGTTTTCGCATTTATTTCAAAAAGCCGGATAAATTACTTTTAACCTAATTTAAGTAAGGTGTAGTAATCCATAAAGGATGGCGGAATTCGTTACTGTTATTATATTCATATTTTTATTTTGATAAAATTTTACATTACTGTAAGTTACTGTAGATATCTTGTTTTCTAAAAAATTTACTGTTAGACAGCAGGCCATAATTTGAAGGGTAAATTTTAATTTATTTTTTTGAAACGACAATCTTTAATCTATTTTCTAAAAGATGAAGATAATAATTTACTCTATTTATTATTAACAAAATAAAAAAATAGTCAGTACCTTAAAAATAAATTAAAAATTTCACATTTTTAAGAAATAAATAAAAAATTATCATTTCATGTACATGAATTGAAGTTTACCCTAGTTTAAATCAAGAAACCGAAAGAATACAGACAGTTTTATTTATTTATTTTAATTTTTTTTTTGGGGCAATAAAGCGTGAAATAGTTGTACAAAAGCTTGTAGGTGAGTAGGTCCAAGGACTGCTGCATTCGTCGAGAGAAAGTAGACCGACGTTCACTCTTTAGACCCTCTGATACGCAATGCATAGTGTGGTGGGCAACCAAAAGATCAGCCATGTTTTTCCCAAATGCTTTCACACTAGCCAACAAAGCCAATAAAAACCCAAATTTTGGATTGTGAAATTGCCTGGAAAGCAAAAGCCCCATAACTCATCAAGCATGTTAAGAGCTTGAACCGATTCCTGCTGACTTTGTGTTTGTATCATGCACACGGCAAAATTCAGCAAATCTGGCAACTGTCGAGTAGTACTAATATGGGTCATATTTTAATTCAAAACAAGAAAATGTGGGTCTTATTTATTAATGCTGTGAGCATGTATTGGCTCAAAAAGGTTCAGAAGACGCAATGGGCCCTGTAATTGCAGGAAAAGAAGAGTGATCGTATGATAAATGAACAGTTGCATTTGACCCGCCAATGGATTCTCAGTAGGGTCTGTTTTGACTCTACTCATTTTCTTTTGCTTGAGCCATAATGGTTGCTTGTTAATCAAACCAGCTCAAGCCAGGGAAGAGCGGGGGCATAAACATAAAAATAGAATAACTTAGTTGGATGGTTAAATGAAAGCACTTGATAAAATAATGGCACGCAGTTAATTACCTTTTTTTTGGTTTAATAATGACTATCATATTCATGATAAAGAAAAAACACCACAGTTTGCTTTCCTGTTTTCTTGTCTAATTGTTGAAACTTGGATCCTACATGAGCTGTAATCCTTATTATTTTTTCTTTTAATCAGTTAAGTCGTTATGGTGGGACATAAAGAATTAAAAGATAAGTGTTTTGGAAGAATCTTGATCAGAATGTATGTGGATTAATTCTAAAAATTTCATTTGATTAAGCAGAGAGATATTCTTTTCAGGTGCCACCGTATCTGTTTTTTTGGGCTTAGAAGCATACTCGCCAACTTTTAGCAGCTGAAATCTTGGCTCACTCATCTTCCCGGGATACGCTGGATGCAACAAATTAAATCTTTTGTATTTATAAACAAACAAAATAAGTATTCTTTTGCAGAATTAGTATCCTTTTGCAGCTGGCATCACAACATTTCATGATAAATAAGAAGAAAGTGTCTTTCGAGCACCTGGTTTGCTCACTGTCAGATGTATAAATTTCAAGAAATAGTTATGGATTACTATGGCTTCCATGCTTCCAATAATAATTTAAGAACGTGACTATACGAGAACAAAAACTGCTGCAACACTGCATCTGCTACCTGCAGATTTCAAATGAACAGAACACCCGCCGCCGTGGAGGGGGGGGTGTTTGGAAGTGCTATTCTGGTAGCAAGAAGGGGTTTAGGTTAAGTTGAAGCACATACTAAGTAGAGTAATTGTTATAGCCATTAGATCTAATAGATGACTGTTTTAACAGTTATAATTTTCTATACTAATAACACATCAGACTACTTAATAGATATATAATTAGAAATTATAATTTTATATTAAATTCTATAAAGTAATTATTTAAATAAATAATCTTAAAAAATGAAGAATGTCTAAACTTCACTCGCATTATAAAGACTTATTAATAATCCTACATAATTATACATAATATTTAATTAAGAGAATTTAAATTCATGAGAACTTAAATTCCTACTCTTATAATAATATTTTAATTATGAAGGTAAAATTTACATTAGATGTGTATTATTTAATTATAATAATTATAATTAAATAATTCACACAAGTTAAAAATATGATAAAAAATATATATTATAGTGAATTCAACCAGTAATTGTTTCAACGATTATAATTAAAAGTATCACACGTTCGGGAATGAATAGGGAAATGATAATACTTATGGTCGTTCTAAATTGGAGCCATTGCCCGGCTAGAAATATCCAAATTTTGTTTTTGATATGGGAATCTTTGGGTTTTTTTTTTTTTTTACTTAGTTTAAAAAATTAGATGAGAGAAATTAGGGCACAAGTGAACTTTTTGGGACGCTAATGAATGACGATTAAAGGGCATGATTAATCAAGCGAGGTTTATGCACAAGTCAAAAGTGTTTTTGGTGCAAACAAGAAAAAGTTAAAGGAGAAAGGATTACTTTTGTATAATTTTGAATTTACCACGTACCCTTTCACGAGTTCCCATGTATAAGTGAACTCAAACTTATCTGTACTTCAAATTTTCTAGATTTGAGGAGCTCCTTTTTAAGAGCTCGGCAAAATGGAATAGCAATGAGCACGCATAATAGGCCATTAGGCCTCTCAGTGCTTTCTAATGTAGCCTAAATCTCCCAAACAAAAGAGGAATATTTTTGTACTCCAAATGATGAAATATGGATAGAGATTCACGGTTTTTGACAATCTTATGGTTATGTGTCACTCTACCCTTCTTGTTTGTCGAAGAAGACCCATTTTTTTTTTTTAATTTGAGAGTGGAAAGCTAAAAGCTAAAAGCTACTTGGTTGGGTAAAATGATTAATGGGTCCAAACCGAAAAATGAAATAGCAATGCTTGAGCTTAATTACCTAATCGGATCCCTAAAAATTCACATTTATATTCTTCCTCTTTCCACCTCCATAAATGCCTTTTTCTTTTTAGAATCCGATTCAATTATTCCGGCTTAATTTCCATCGAAAGTGGGGCCAATGACCTCCATTTTCATCCAATCTCATGTTTTCACATGCCCATACAAAGCTCGGAGTGAAAAAGGCCAATGTTATCTATGAATGAAGTACAATTTGGATGGAAATTAATCGATTTCTCTATGGAAAATTAATCGGTTTCTCTATGTCAGAGTAATATAAAGTTGAATCTTGAATGCGAAAGAATTTCTTTAATAAATATTTTAATAATAGTAGTTCAAGTTTTTATTATTTTTTGAAAAATAGAAGTATGGGTAAAAGTTAATTAATATTTTTTTACTTCCTATTTTTTTCCTTTTTTAACCGCTTGTCCTTTACTTAATTTTATTAGAATATTTGAGCCAATTTGGGATCATTTTCATATTTTGTTCAACTAATTTCATAATTAAAAAAAAAGTTTTTATTTTCATAATATTTTTATAAGAGTTCAAATCACTCCCCTCACAATCTAACACTCAGCCAAAGGCAGAATCAGAAATAATCAAAAGTTAAACAAATATGGAAAGAATTTTGTTCATGCCCCCCATTGTGCTCAATAATAAATCGTTTGTCAAAAAAAAAAATAATGTGCAAAATTTATTTTTGTAACTTGTGACCTACCGCCAATGGAAATTGACATGACATAGCTCAGGCTAATCGTTTTCAACACCTAGATTGAAGCATCAATGATGGTAGCAAGATGGTAGGGCTTTGAAAGTGATGTCTCATAATGAGCTAACATTATTTTTCTTGTATTGTTTCAATAATATGGAGATGAGTAATCTAGCAAGAAATCCATAAGTCTAGTCTATTGAAGCAGTCTAGTTCATTATTTCGTCGTATTTAATATTTACAAAATTACTCCTCAGGTTTACATTTTGTTATTAGCATGAATTTCTTTTCTTATATGGGCATACGTTGGGCTCATGCCACGTACGAAAAACGGAAAAATAGGCCTGTTTTTTTTGGTGTATTAGATTTATTTGTTTGATTCTTGTCAAGTGATAAACTGTTTATTGTTTAAGTCAACTGGTAATTGAGAGGTTCACGTGATAAAATTTAAGAGAAAATGATGCATACGCGGTGAGTTTTGGAATGTTCACTTATTCATTATGTAAAGTTTGGATGAAATTAATATCGTTTTAATGTCCATTAAATTTTTTGCATCACATAGGAATATTTTTCTTTATTTATATAATATGTGTAACACACAAATCAATCGGATACGAGTTTAAAAATCTACTCCCAATACACGAGCAGTCATCACTCGCCACCTCTGGATCACGAGAACTGGTAAAACCCGTATTTACTTGTTTCGACAATTTTAAGTTATTTTGGGTCTGTTTTAACCACGAATCTTCCATTTTCAAAATTCAAATGATGGGGTTCCTCTATATTGGCTTTTTGCTTCGCCAGACGCTCAATTGTTGCAGCAAATTTAGACTCATGATTTGCGCATTGACTAATTACTCGTGCCCCCATTGACCCAATGATGCTGTATACGGCAAGGCACATCATATAGCTCGGTAGAAATACCTTCACCTTTCATGATTTGTTTCTTGGATTCTAATTATCAAGGCCTGAGCCAAAAATTCTTGACCAAATTATGAAAGCAGAAGAAGAAAGGTCATTAGTCACCCGAAGCTTGAACAACAAATCTACTGCTTTAGAGGACCACACACAGCACTCGGCCAGAAGGCACCCGTCCAAAAAGCACCAGACTTAACAAACGCCCTGCAGTTCTAAGTTAATTTAGTAAACCAGCTTAATTATAGTTAATTACTTGGGTTTTACGGTAATTTAAGTCACCTAACAATGGATACAATAAAATGACAAATTTGAAATTGTTTCACAAACAGAAAAGTACCATTTGTTTGTTGGTCGTGGCTCCCGGTATTCGAGCTTGAGAGGTGTGCGACGAACACTGGGCCCCACGGAGGAGGAAAAAAATGAAACTTTTTAAGCTTTCGTGGGTCCCCGTTTTCCAAAGACCCAACAAACCCGTGCCCCAGATTCAGCTCTGAATTCATCAATAATTATCGCCGCTTCTACAAGCCACCGCCACCGCTCTCCTCCGTACACGCCTCACTCAGCGTTCAGCTTGACTTCGGTCGGCTCAAACCGGAGAAAATCCTTTAATTTTTTTTGTCGTATAATAACAATTAATCCTTACATTTCAGAAAAATTACGCATAAAGCCATAGTTTGTATTTTTATGCAATTTATGTTGTCAAATTTTTCATTATGGTAATAGTTCTTTCTGTTATTTTTTTAAAAATTTGTTTATGCTTTTAGTTTAAAGTCTAAATTATTATAATTATTTTTCAAATATTCACATCTTTTTAATTATTATTCATTCCTTAGATACTGAAATCTCATGAGAATATAAAGTTTAGTTATTTGATAATTTCACCATTTATTTAACATTTAAGTAAGATATTATTTTTTAATAATATTTTTAGTTACTTTATTTATAAAATTAATTATATCAACTATTGTACTTTAAAAAAATTATATAAATTAACTTTAACTTATTTTTATATTTACTCATAATTCAATTACCGTTATGATATCAGTTAAATTTTAGATTCATTAAAATACTGTGATGAAAAAAACAGACAAACTCTAGCTTTCATGCCATTAAATGAAAACTGAGGGCACAAATGTTATTTATCGGAATAATATGCGTCCTTGCGTGGATGCACTTGCCACACAATTCAAATTTGGTACCTCGTTCTTTTTAAGCCACTGTGGTTTTGTTCAAACCAAAATCGCGGCTCATCTCTCTCTTCCTCTCTCACTACTTCATCGTCTCTCTTTAGTTCATTATTATTAATTTTTTGAAAAAGCACTGTCTCTGTTTCCTCAGTACGCACAAAAGAGTGAATATTAGTCCTGTTCTCTTGGACAAACTTCGCTTCTCTTCTGCACTGCTGTGCAGAGAATCGAAAGCACCCATTCTCCTCGTCTTCTTCATTTTAGCCCTTTATTTTTGTTGTTGTTATCAACGCATACAAAGCATACAGACGCAGAGAGACAGTGAGAGATTCCATCTGGGTCTCACTCAAAGCACCCATTAATGGAAGCAGTAACAGTACCAGACTCATCACCCTCACCCTCACCCTCACCCTCACCCATGACCCTTCAACAACCTAAAACCCCTCTACCAGAGGCCTCACCTAAGCCCTACACCAGTACCAAGAAATCCTTCGTTGCTTCTCTGATGGAAGCCGCCACTCTTCGCACTCCTTCCTTCAAAGAAGACACTTACTTCATCTCTCAACTCAAATCCTCAGAAAAAAAGGCTTTGCAAGAGCTCAAGAACAGGCTTGCCGACTCCCACAAAGGCTCTGGTGAGAATGAATGCTCCATGTGGGGGATTCCTCTTCTGGGTACCGATGACGAAAGAGCCGATGTGATTCTGCTCAAGTTTTTGAGAGCAAGGGATTTCAGGGTTCAAGATTCTTTCAACATGCTGGAGAAATGCTTGGCTTGGAGAAAAGAGTTTGGAGCAGACGGCATCGTTGAGGAGGACTTGGGGTTCAAGGAACTTGAAGGCGTGGTGGCTTATATGCAAGGTTACGACAGAGAAGGCCACCCTGTGTGTTACAATGCTTATGGGGTCTTTAGAGACAAGGATATGTATGAAAGGATCTTTGGGGATGATGAGAAGCTTAAGAAATTTTTGAGATGGAGAGTTCAGGTTTTGGAAAGAGGCATCAATCTCTTGCATTTTAAGCCTGGAGGTGTTAATTCCATTATTCAAGTCACTGATCTCAAAGACATGCCCAAGAGAGAGCTCAGGGTTGCCTCTAATCAGATCCTCTCTCTTTTTCAAGATAATTATCCTGAAATGGTTGCCCGCAAGGTATATTTTTGCTATTCTTTTCTTCGTCTTTTTCACTTTAATCTGATAATATTATGAGTGTTTCATTTTCTAATTTGTGGATTTTGAGTTCAGATTTTTGTCAATGTGCCATGGTACTTCAGTATGCTGTACTCAATGTTCAGTCCATTCTTAACTCAGCGAACTAAGAGCAAGTTTGTGATTTCTAAGGAAGGGCATGTTGCTGAGACACTTTACAAGCAAGTCTTTTATCTCTTTTGGTTCTTCATGTTTTTCGTTTTTGTTTTGTTTTTTTTTTTAAGGCAACTTTTCGCAGAATCTCTATTACAACTTTTGTATTTTACTTTATTTTGACAATTTATTTAAATGGGTTTGTGTTTTGTTTACATCTAAACTTCGAGCTCTTTCTCATTTCTAGTTGGTTTTGATGAGACTGGATTTGGTGTTTCTGTGATTTAGATTTGTAAGGCCAGAGGACATTCCCGTACAGTATGGTGGACTGAGTCGACCCAGTGATTCAAACAATGGTCCCCCTAAACCAGCTTCTGAGTTCACTGTCAAAGGAGGAGAGAAAGTTAACATACAGATTGAGGGCATTGAGGTTCATCAATAAAAGTTCTGAAGTTTCTTAACTGCTTAATTTTGTTGATTAATCTTTGTCTTGTGCTAATTTTGCATGTGGTTTATGTTGTGTAATCAATCAATTAGGCTGGCGCAACAATTACATGGGACATCGTTGTTGGAGGCTGGGACTTGGAGTACAGTGGGGAATTTGTGCCGAATGCTGAAGGCAGCTACACAATTGCTGTTGAAAAGCCCAGAAAAATTTCACCCTCCGAGGAAGCTATTCACAACTCTTTTACATCAAAAGAAGCAGGCAAATTGGTTCTCTCAGTCGATAACTCTTCTTCCCGGAGAAGAAAGGTCGCCGCATACCGTTACATTGTCCGCAAATCCGCCCTGGTTTAGGTGTAATACCAATAATAACAATAACTAGATCTTAAAAGGGTATTTTGGTTTCTTTGTTTTTGTTTTTCTGCTTATTGAGAGATTAATTAAGTAATGGCTGTGAACCTTATTATTAGTCTAATTAGTAGTTGTAATGTAATGTAAAACAGATGTTGGGTATCAGCATTTCTATGACTCTTTGTATGGCTAATGGCTTCATATGGTATAGTAGAAGGAACGAAGATTTTAGCTTTGTTTTGAAATCGGGTCCTGTTTACTCGAGTGGACATGAGACAAGTGAAGCGACGTGTTATTTGTGATAAGCCTTTTCTTCGTTTCTTCAACTTTATTTAGACCGTATTTGTGTCGCTCTTGAAAGAAGAGAGGTGCCTGCTGCCTGCGGGAATCAACCTTACAGGCAGGTGGCTTTATGTGTATGGAACTTGACAGGGACTACTTAATGGTCACGTCGTCTTTTGTTTTAGTTTTGGCCTTATTATGATTATTGTTTGGTGTTGGATTTATCAATAGGAGGGAAAGATCAAAAAAAAAAAAAAAAAAAAAGGCTGAAGTGGGAGGAAGATCTTGTGCAGACGATGAGGGATTTGGTTAAGCGTATTGAGTTGGATTTTTTAATTTTGCAAATGTGGAGAATCCAACAGTTGTCACGGGTGCTAGAAGTTAGATCAGTACAAACGTTAATGTGTGAAAGGGGTGTTACTAGTACGATGGGGCGCGGTGTCACATGAAACATGTTAATGGGCTTCGAGACATTGAATTTCTGTGTCAGCCTTCTGTTTAGTTTCGTTTGGCCTTTGGGCACGGATATGAACGCTGTTCATTATTTTCCAATATTTATCGGACCGCCAATTGTTCCTCTATTGGATATGCGAACCAAGCCTCTAAACAATTTTTGCTTAAGAAATTGCATCATCTTTGCAAAGATTGTTTTTTAAAAACAAAATGACTTTGAGGCACCGGTAAAACCCGTGTGTTTAAGGAAAATGCTAAATGGCCGAAAGGACAAGGGAAGGCCGGTAAAAACGGCATCACACGCTTTCGTTTCATGCGCCCTTCTCCTCTTTTACCTGTGGCTCACAATGACTATTAAAATAATAATAAAAAATAGCAAAAAATAAGGGAATTTCTAAGCCTTATTGCTAAATATTATCCTTTCTATTTAGCAGCACTCCTCTAAAAGTCAGCATATCCATTTTGTTGAAAGAAAAAGGGGCCACTTTATCCACCAACTGTCGACTGTTAAGAAACTCTTATAAAAAAAAGGGGAAAGGGGGGACAAAAGCCATAGCCTTACCCCCAACAAAAGCCGCAACCACCACGCCGATATATAGTGGAGCCAACAGAGCCACGGAACCAACAAGGCCACCGCCATCATACCAACACTGTTAAACATCCCTTGTAACTCTCTCTCTCTTTCTCTCTTTTTTGTATCAATTCTATGTCAAATAGGTAAAAAAAAAAAAATTGATTGTATGATTTATGATAATTTTTGTAATCATTGAGGTATAAATGGTTAAATAGGTTTTGATATATTGTATTTCTGTTATAGTAAATCTGGGATTTATGGTAATTCGGTAAAAAGTTTCAATTATGTGATTTGTAATTATTTTCTAGTCATAATTTTTGAGTGATAACTTAATTTGGGAAATATTATATTGATGCGTAGCAAAGCAAATTATAAAAGGTTGCTAATGGCCTTGACCCAATTGTAAAGCTTGATAATTTCATAAATAGCAAAAGTGTTTATTTTTCGGCTCTCAAATGCACCAAATTTTTAGCTCTTCACTTCCATCTTGTCTCTAATTTTGTTTTGTTTCCATATGCTTTAATCTTTATCAGCTTTGAATATGGTCAATCTCCCTCCTTAGTTCCATATTCCTGTTAGTTTTGCATTTTGCATATGTGTTACCATCTTGCACTGATACTATAGTTTATATTAGTTATTATTGTGCTTTGTCAAAAGAAAAAATAAGGATTTATTGAAATGTTTAAATCACGTGAAAATAAATTTGAGAATAATTTGTTAAACTTTATCTGTCTTTGTCAAATAATTCGAAAAGCAGATACATGGGTCCGTGAATTTTTATAATTTTGAGTTTGATAGCATTCACGTGTTGCAATTGTAAGGTAGTTTTGCAATGACAATCAACCATTTATTCTCATATCATCAAATAGAAGAAGCTTTTCTTTGGTGTATAAATTCCATGATTTGTCACATGTTTAGTTTAAATGTTGTGCTCAAGGTTTAAATTTTCAAAAACCCATTTTCCATCTTCATTGGGATAACTTCCAATTTTAGCATTATAACCATTTTTCACATTAGCAGATTTATTGTCCAACTTGCCACTATGCCACATGTAAATTTCGTATATTTTACAACCCATTTCGTATTAGTTCACACCGTCACAAGAAACCTTCTCGCTTACAATAAGCTTTTGTAACATGCAAACACTTCTTCGTGACTATGAAATAATGTCCCAATAGTTGGTTTACATTTTTTTGGTTGCATATTTTTAACTACATTATTGGCTCTTGCTTCTTGTAACTCTTCAAAGGCATGCCCATTTTCTAGATTTTTCATTTATACAATATAATTAACATTTGTGTTATTAATAAGTAATTAAAAAAATTTTATAAATTTTTTTCCAATAAAAATTTAATTCATTATATCATTTGAATCTAATGGGAATGAGAAAGTTATTGGTTAATCAGAAACAACTGCAAAACTGCCTCTATTGGCCTGGTTGTCGTTGGCATCAAATGCAGATCTCACTTTGGGGATAATGGTCACATTTTTATTATTTTTTTTTCTATTAACATACGAATTCATTTCTTGTCCTTGGCGATAACCTTTTTTTTTTTTTTAATTACTTTTGGATCATTTTTTAATTATTATTTTAACAGTTATTATGGACCACAACTAAGGAAAAAAAATTATGAAATAGCAGCATGTGTTGTCATTTCTATCGTCCTTCCGTCGCCATTATAGACATCTAGCAGCACTCTGTATTTAATTAAACCCCAAACACGGCTTGCATTTAGTGTTGTGTTGTATAATTGTATTGTCAGATCAAGCAATTGACATCAGTGATCAAATTGGGAAGAGGAAATTTCATTTTTAGTGAAGTAATTGCACAAACGTGAGTTAACGTGGTAAGCCAAATCTAGAAATCCGATTATGAAGAAACGTTTGGCTAAAACTCTCTCTTAGATAGGGAATTCGGTTTCAATTTATGGTGTTGACGTTATCCGCATTCCTCACTTTAAGCTCGCACGGACTCAGGCCAATACGGCACCAACAGCTCAAAATGAAACCTCAGGTCGATTCATTTGGCCCATCCAAAAATTAGCCCCAAATTTTAAATCTCAAACTTGCTGACATTTTCTTTGAAATAGAAAGCATTAAGACACGGATGCCTCTTAACTGTTGTGTCAGTACGTGTCTCCCAAGCAAGAAGCCGTGTACTAATGCAGAGTGCCTATTGGCTATAATTGTGTAATTCATGCAGTAAATCTAATTTAAGATTCGGCAGCTCTAGTGTTACCGACAAAAATTACAATTGCAAAAACAAGAACAAGAATGGCTCAGTCAAAAACCGACCCCACTAATCACAAAGCAGAGTCGTTTAACCTGCTCAGTGGCCACGCAATTCCAGCCGTTGGATTGGGCACTTGGAAAAGTGGAGATGAAGCCTTCAAATCTGTTTTCACTGCCATTGTTGAGGTACTCTCATTTTATTCATGTTTCGCTAATATTATATTATAAAATATTACAAGTTCTTTTGTATTTCGATGCAGGGTGGCTACAGACACATTGACACGGCCAAGCAATATGGAGTTCAAGAAAATGTCTCTCACACTCTTGATCTCTTCACATATTGCAAGATTCACCATTAAAAAAAGTTCTTCTTCTTTTCTTTTATTTTATTTTTCCATTTTCTTGCAGATAGGGCAGGCCCTCAAGGAAGCCATGCAAACAGGGATCCAGAGAAAGGATCTCTTTGTCACATCTAAGCTATGGTAATACATTACAACACATTAATGATCAATAAGTGACCAAATCATTAATGCTGGTCACCACTTAGGCCATTGACCAGGTGGTAACATACTGTTAGTTTGAATTTCAATAGGACTCAAAATTTTTGCCTGAAAAAACTACAAGTATGTTGAAGACTCTTAACGATATTCTAGACACAGATTTTCGAGCTACGTGGAGACTTTGATTTTAATGTGAATAGTTCGTACTTTGTAAGACATAATAATTTCAAATGTTGTAACATCATTTCATATTTCGCTGTGAAAATGTATAGGTGCGCAGATTTGTCTCCAGATAGAGTTCGGAGTGCATTGAACAATACCCTTCAAGAACTCCAACTTCATTACCTTGATCTTTATCTGGTAATTACATAATAAACATGTTCTTTTTTCTCTTTCGTTAAAATTTTCGTGAACAATAACGGAGCAATGTATATGTCACTCAAATTGCATCTTTCGTTGGTTACAGATTCATTGGCCATTTAGGCTAAAACAAGGAGCCAGCAGACCTCCGAAAGAGGAGGAGGTTTTGGAATTTGATATGGAAGGTGTTTGGAGAGAAATGGAGAAGCTTGTGAAGGATGGTCTTGTTAGGGATATTGGTGTTTGCAATTTTACTCTGAAGAAGCTCAATAAACTACTCAAGTTTGCTGGGACAAAGCCTTCCGTTTGCCAGGTCAGAATCAGATTAATTAGTCATTACAAAATTGTTAGCAGCAATCATGTGATATCCCTTTAGTGGGTGCTTTTGGCTTCAGATGGAGATGCATCCTGGATGGAGAAATGATAAAATACTTGAGGCTTGCAAGAAAAATGGCATCCATGTCACTGTAAGACCAAATAATGATTCGCATTGTTCATATTTAATTTTCGTGGATCATTTGCATTTTGAATCTTTTGCAGGCATACTCTCCATTGGGCTCACAAGGAGCCGGCAGAGATCTGATCCGTGATCCAACCGTGGACAGAATAGCAAAAAAGCTGAATAAAAGCCCCGGCCAGATTCTGCTGAAATGGGGGATTCAGAGAGGGACAAGTGTGATTCCGAAGTCAACACATCCTGAAAGGATCAAGGAGAATATTAAGGTCTTTGGTTGGGAAATACCAGAGCAAGATTTCCAAACTCTTTGCAGGATGACTGACCAGGTAATGTTTTCATGGTGCAAAAGTGCATGCATCTATATATATAGCTATGACCCGTGCGTGAGTGTGAGATGGATTGATATGATATTGTTGTTGTGATTTCAGAAACGGCTAATGCACGGTGAAATACTCTTTGTAAACGATAGCGCAGGCCCATTCAGGTGCGTGGCTGATCTCTGGGACCGTGAGGACTAATTGCGTGCTCTTTCGGGTTGCACAGAACACGTGATGCTCAGCAGATGAACTATGATTATGAATAAAAAATAACCCATTTTTGTCGCCTTTTAAGTTTGATGTTGTATCACCATTAGCGAGGCATAGTTCTGAAAATCTCCATGCATGACTCTCTTCGCTTGAACCAAATGAGTCGATTTCTGAGGTGCTCTACGTCAGATAAGAAAAATAGACTTGATAGATTGGTAGTATACAATGGGTTTATTGTTGAAATTTGAGTGAGACGGCAACGCCTTTTTTTTTTTTTTTTCTCTCCCCTTTGTAATTTTTATATGCTAGATGATTATCTGTTGGAGAAGCACGAATTTTGGAATAGTGGGAGGGAAAAGTTGCACTACATTAGATACAAAGTAAAAGTAATAGTCTAAAAGTTTTACTTTTAAAATTACACAGAACCACAAGAACTACAAACACGAAAGTGGGTATTGGTCTTAATCAAACATTTTAACATTGTAATTTTCAAATTTAATCTGAAGCGCAACAGTTACGAACACATCATTAATCTCATTATTAAGAGAATTCAATCCCTTACAAGAAGCTTGCTTTCCTGTGAATGTAAATATAATTGTTCAAAGCTGAAGGATATTAATTTGTAAGAAGCTCGCTTTCCTGTGAATATAAATATAATTGTTCAAAGTTGAAGGATATTAATTTGTAATCGCATCACATATTCAGAAAGATCATGTATAGATAACAATTGAGCCACCATGCTGAAAATTTACCCTCCAATGCCACATTAAGTTGTGCAATTTCCAGTATAACATGAGCTGGAAAGAGAAAGCATATGAGTTTTGAAACATTCCAGTAAGTAATGAGAATATAATGCTCTAATTCAATCCGATAGTTATACTTCTCTCAAAAATTGATAGCCAGTCACTTTTCTTCTGTGGCCACCAAATGCATGTACATAAACTTGGACCTAACTGCGGATTCATCATCGTCTATGCAATTTGGTTGTTATTGTGAGCGTATTTTGAGTATCCAGTCATTCCCTCAACAACCGAAGCTTGCTGTTGTATCACCATAATTGATGCCCTGCTCACAAAATGTGAAGAAGCCAAAATATCACCAACCACACCTAATTCCTCGATCTCACTCCAATCCGATAGTCCTAATAGTACTTGTGAGCAGCGATCATGTCTTCTTCCAACCAGTATGAGATCAAACTCATCGCCAATAGCATTAAGTACTCCCGCTGTCTCCGCTCCATCTTTTACACTCCGCGTTATGTATCCAACATTGCTATTGTTAATACAGGTCATCCTGAAACCATTAATCATGTTTAAATCACAACTTTGTTCTACCAAATTGTCATTTGTAGTATGATTCATAGCAATGAACCGGATAATTGTGAGCGTGATGCTATGGTTCTCTACCATGCGCGCGCCATATGCTAGAGCCTCGCGATCATCAGGCCCTCCTATGAAGAGCACGCACACAGATATCGTCAATTGTTGTGAAAAAATTGGCTTAGGGTCCGTGAATAACCCGCGGTAGTACAAGATTCCTACGGAGCATGGGGCCAATTTGATTACATTTTTGGTCACCGTCCTGATTTTAGGACTATCCGCTCTCTCGAATGGTAAAATCACTAGAGCGGTACATTTCTCAAATGCCATCAAACAAATGTCGTCATGCATGGAAGCAAAAGGAGCTACAGCTGTGAAGAATTGCAAAGATTTAGGGCCTTTCTGGTAATGCTCGTAACGGCGCAAGGCATTAATCGTAGGATCAATTTTGCTGGGTCTAGAAGAAGAAGATTCTGAACTGTCTAATCTATGTTGGATGACAACAGGCGTGTAACGTCCAACGTACTCCTCCAAGTTCATAACAAAGACTGCTGTCGGACTTTGTGGGGAATTCGAAGCTTGAATGATGTTGAGAATGGTTGCCACATTGTCTGGGTCATTAATACATGCAAGGATACGAAGCTCAGAGTTGCGTCCACTGTGTTGGATTGTATGTCTTTTATACGCTACATATCTTCTGGATGAATCATAAACAACTCTCACTAATGGTATAATGATGGCTGACTTCAAAATTGACGAAGCAACCATGATGGCAAAGCTCTCATCTGTGATCATCTGCTCATTGGATAAAACCAGTTATTTGGTTAAGGATTTAGACAATGATTAGCTTTCTCCCATATGGTGAATTAGGATTACACAGTACCTGTTGCTGAATCGCACGGCTGAAAAGTTGAACATCATAGAGGCCGCGGCAGTTCAAAAGAAGGCCAAGTGAGACGGCATCTCTAAAGGGAATTTTGTAATAGAGTGAAGGGATTATAATTGCAACAAATTTCACCAGTGTGGCAACTATTATAATTAACTCCACAGTCAAGAAAGTTTCAAGTCTTACAGAAAAGAAATTGACTCTTCTGCCAGCATTTATCAAAAAACAGGGCATGAACACAGTCCAAATAATCGATTCAATTTTATCAACCAAACGGGCTCCCATTGGAGGGGTTGCGGGTGTGTTGATTCCCAAGATTACAGCTCCAAAATAGCCATGCAATCCTGTGACTTCTCCAAAGAGTGAACAGCCGAGCAGCATTATATTTACAAACCATAAATGCCCTCTCCTGAGTGATTTTGCACCTGGGGTTTTCCTCATCATCCAAAACATTGTGGGTCGGAGGCCAAAAACAATCAGAACAACAATGAATGTAAGGCTCAGGTACATCAACAAGGCGGCATGTTTAAACCTGCCTGGTGGTGGGGCTTGTGCGGCCTGGCTACTCCAATTGCCAGTGTACGGCACAGCAAACCAATTCACTACGCTGCTGATCAGTGATGAAGACACAGCAAGGCGGCCTAGCTCTGAGTTAAGAAGCTTCAGATCGTTCAAAAGGGCGAGAATCACATGAATAGATGTTGATGATTCCAGCGCCGCAACTGTTTTGAGAGAATTGCCAAGATGTTCTTCTAATTGAATGGCCCCCTTAACAAAGGAAGATGCAAATATTGTTGCTATCATTGACAGCACAAAAGATCCAACGCCTATGACAATTGCTGGTCTACCGGATTTTTGGATGATTCTTATATCTATCCGCACACTTAGCAGGAAAACCATGTAAATGATGCCTAATGATTCGAAAACATTAAGCACTGTCATAGTCTTTGGTGTGAATATTTTGTTGCTGAATTTTTCATTCACGCGTTCAAGAAACGAAGGACCCATTAAAATTCCAGCCTGTTAGTGCATCAACGACAGGTTATACATACGGAAAGAATTTGATTCTTCATGTCTAACAAAAAGATAAAATAAGATAAAATAACTCCTCGCTCCCTTATCAATGTTCACATTTTTTCAAATACAAATTACGGGAATTTAGTCACTGTTTTAATTTGTATTTGTATAAAGTGTAGATGATTGCATTTCAGATTCTTTTGTATAAAAATTATAGAAATGTAAGAGCTTACTAGCATTTGTGAAACAAAGGTATGATTTCCGAGAGGCCTGAGAATGAGCCAAAAAATTGCTGACAATATGGTAACTAAAGTAATCGGAATAATCAAATTTGGAATATTGAAATTTGGCCTTTCGGATCCGAATCCTACACTTCCCCACACCATCGCTGCAAATGGTTGGCAAACAGTGAAATTTTTTGCTGATGTCGCAGAAGCCATTTTTAATTTGCCAATTGCTGAAGGAAAATTGTAAAGCAAGAGGAGAATTTGATAAGCAATTTTTTTTTCTTTAAAAAAAGAATGGAACTGAAAGTATGGTTTTATTAGCCGAGGAGAATAGAAATATGCTTAATTTTTTTGTGTGGCTTGAATTACCAAAAATAAAGCCGAGATCAATGATTTGTTACTGGACAAGACTTGATTAAACTTGCTAGGGAAGCTCCTGTCATGTGAAAGCCAAAAGTCACTGTTAAAATTTAGGGACAAATGGCAATTTCCTTCCTAAGGCTTTTGGGTTGTCACTTATTCACTTACCCCTTCATTATGTTCATAATACTCCGTTATTGTTTTTTTTTTTTTCTGTTAAGATTTTATGCTTAATTAAGCTTAGAATTATAAGGCATAATGAAAACAGTGATGAATAAGTTATGAGTTAAAAAAAAAATCTACCATACATGTAGGAGAAAATATTAATCTTTTTGAAAATTTTAACCCAAATTTTAAGTATTTAATTTTAAAACAATGTTTTCAGCTTAGGAATATGGATATTATATACTACAATAATCAAGAATTAATTGTTTTTAATGTCACGCTATTATTTTACAACTGGAAAATTTGTTTAATTGTGAATTTCAATTCATAATACATTGAAATTCTTATTTAAAAGCATCAAACAATAACTTCAATTAGTGATAGTACATATACATTGGCTTAGGTTTTCATTTCAAGTGTAATTGAATTTACACTTGTAATACTCTAAATCTAACACGTGCAAAGCATGCGATGAATGAAATTACCTATAAATCAAAATCTTTACACAAAAACCTCAAACTAAAATACCTCAAATTTTTTATCAAATAGACCTCCATGTGTCTCACTATGGATAACATTATACAATTAGAATTAGAATTAGAATAACTATTAGCTAAAATATTCAAATTAGCTTTTCATATTTAATAATTTGTACGTGGCACTTTGCATTATATATGACGTTTCATAACGCTCTGGCCTTAAGAGGTGGGTCGTGTATAATTATAAATAATTTAAATCATACATAGGCACAAAATATTCGTATTAGATTCATAAATATCTATAACAATAATTTAGGCTTGCAAAATATTTATAGAAAAAATTACAAAAGGTAAACATATAACAAAATAAATTACATATTTAAAAGCATTTATAATATTTTTTAAAAAATAGATAAAAATAAAATAAATTTTTTTCATATTTAAAAATATTTAGAAAAACTAATTTTTTTAATGAAAATCAATTAATCTTTTAAGTAATATAAAAGCACTTATAATTATAATAACATCAAAATAAACATATATATCCAGTACATTAGGGGTAAAGTTACTTACTTCAATAAAAAAATTGATTCAACACATCTCTAAGTCTCTAAGAGCCTCAAAGATCTCCAACACCTTAAATGAATACAAAATATAATTGTTAAGAACTTATTCTAAGAAACTGATTTTCTAATTCATGCTCGTACAAGTTTGATTCTCAAAGTTTTAACTATTAATCTAAAAACCAAAGTGACATAATATTATACAAAAATATTCTGGACATCCATGGATATTTTACGTAAAAGTTTTAAGAAGATTTGATACCAAAAATATTTTCAAAACTATTTATTTCTTTACAAATTTAAAATTATTTTACAGTACCTTAATTAAATAGAATGAGTTATGAGATTTTTATAAAATCCTAAATTAATTAAAAAAAATTATGAAATTAAAAGTAGTAATACTAGACGCATGTATTAATCTATATTTAAAATTTCAGAATTTTTGGAATTTGTTGGCACTACAAATAATTTTGTGAAGTTTGTTATTCTGCTGAAATTATAGTTTTATAGTATAGCAGTTTGTATCAATAATATATATAAAATTGAAAATAAAGTCAAATCTTATATAAAAAAAGTTATTCAATAATCCCTAATGTCTAGTTTTCAGAAAGATAACATCTTCTTAAGAATCATTCATACAATATGCTTAATTTCGAGATATTTATGCTATTTAGAATTATTCAGTGTGTTCATTACATCAAGAATTGATTAACAAAACTCAGCAATAAATTAAAGTTCTAAACACAACTTAAACATATCCTAAACTATGCATAATGATTTGTGATGACTTAAAATCGTTTCAATAAAACCTTTAATACAGTGATAAGAAAACTTGTGGAGAATAGAAAGAGTAAAACTTATCAATCATTAAGATTTTCTCCTGAGCAAGGGCTTAAATCCTAGCAATATAAGTAAGAGAATAATAAACTATAAAGAAAATAGAAGAAAACATTGTGGACTTAGAGATATAAAAGAGAAGAAAATATGAATTTATAGGGAATCTTAAAAAATTCTATTAAATTGATTTTTTTTTCAAAATTTCCGCATGAATAATCCTTATTATTAATAAAGACAATAATTTTATTTACAAATTCTGATAAAATAAAATTTTCATTATTTAAAATTATAGAAATTTGGGGTTGCAACACCAAGAAGATCCTTACGATAACAGCCAAACGAAAAAAAAAAAAAAAAACCATACCTTCGATCAAATTATCCATTTAGCTAAATTAATTTCTGACCAATCCGAATTTTCTCTCTACCTCCTCTTTAATTTATTCGATAACCATACTTTTCATTCTCTCTCTCTCTCTCTCTTTCTTTTCTGGGTTATCACAAAATTGTTTCTCCTCTTCTTTACCAATATTTTTCTTCCTCTTGATGCGCGTAAATTGGCAAATTAGAAATGTCTACGGAGGCACAACTGAAGAATGTTAATTGGTTTTGCGAACCATTAGAGAGACAAAAATTGTCGGGTCCGATAACCAAAGGAAAAACATATCATTACCACCGCGCACAAGTGTTGTCTCCAATTGTTTTAGTTTCTTTTTTCACGGGAATATTTAATTTACTTCCCCAGTCTTTGAGGGCGCAGGTTACTTCTATTTGACAGATGCTAGTAAGCACTTACATCTTTGAGCTCTTCCCATATGACAATATCTATCATATATATGATGAAGTGGGAATTGGAATCTAGCCAGGTTTTTAATTATCTTTCTAATTTTGAGTCAGTATCTTTTGTCTTTTAAATTTGTCCATACTTCACTAAATTGGAAGCTCTTTCATTGTATATTATAGCAATTTTCATTTAGCCATATTCCTGTAATTAAATGTTAATTGATGATAGTGTAAATGGAATTACAATATCAATACCGAATCAGATTTTCATTACTCACTTGCATAATTAAAACTGATTTGTTTGGTATTTAATGTGCCTTTTACAGGCTGGAATTGCCTTAGATCCCTCGTTTCTGGGGCACTATGAAAAGATAACCAAGAAAATGTTCACAACTAGGACCATATTGGTGGTTAATGTCTTTGAATCTTTCGGCCTTCTTCACATTACATTCGTGACAAGGGTGAAAGCCGACCTAAGTATTGTAAGAAAATCTGGAGAACTGGGAATTGTTATCGGCATTGGATCTTTTATGCTTCCATTGACAGCGCCATCATTTATGGCTATGTCAGTAAGGAAATTCGTTCAATTAGATGAACAGCTTGGCAAGTCCCTCCAAGTGGCTACCTCACTAGAATCAACAATGTCATTTTACATAATCCTGGAAATTTTTAACTGATATATGAAGCTCTTACACTCAGAGCTAGGCCGCCTTGCTTTCTTTTCCTCGTTTATCAGTTGCTTAATGAGCATAGCATATGGAACAGTTTTTGTGCTTGTGAGGAAAGTTCCAGAAGCGGGCACTGAAACTTTTGAAAAACCTGTGCTTATTGTTAGTCATGGCTTTTGTTGTTTTTTGTCGTGCGTCCTGTGATGTTTTGGATGATAAGGCAAACTCCAGAGGGAAAACCCTTGAAGCATGATCACATGTTGGCCATGCATCTCATGATCGTTGGTAGTTTTCTTGTTTCACAATTTACGGGAATTTGGGGGTTTTCGGGACCAATAATATTGGGCATTGTCGCGCCTCTTATTCCACCATTGGCGTTTCTTTTTAACAAATAAAGTGGAACCCTTCGTTCGGTCTGCGCTTTTGCTTTTGCCTTGCTTTTTAATTAACGCTGGCAAAGGAGTAAATTCATTTTCAATAAGTTTATCAGGTTTATTGACAGTAGAGTTCCTCATACGGATAGATACTTCTATGAAACTTTTTGCCACTATAATTCCTTCAATTTATTCAAAATACCTTTTTGCGATGCCCTTTCCCTTGGCCTCCCTTTGAACCTGCCGAGGAATCTATGATATTCAAAATTCCAGCCGGCCAATCGGCGTCAGGTATTGTTTATTTTATCAAAAACTTAGATAGGGCATTCACCACTTAAGCAAAAAATTTTAATTTTGACATCAATGTTGATGTCCGCTATTGCTTTGCCGTCACTTAAGAGTTTTCTACGACGCTTCAAGAAGTTATGTAACTTACAAAAGACGCACAATACAACACAATAAACAAGACGCCGATTTTCGTATTCTTGCTTGTATTCATGAACAAGACAATGTTCCAACAATTATGAACATCCGTGGACGCGCCAGTGCTCCTCGAAATCCTATATAAAGGCCTCTATGTTTGGAATCTAGGAAAGTATATTGGCAGCTCGTTGCCTTTAGTGATCTCACATCGATTAGACTAACCGCCATCTTCTTATAAACCAACCAAAATTGATATCATCCTTATTCAATTTTCTGAGTTATGTAATTTTTTCCCGCTCTAATAAATGAAGCAGTACGTTTACGGTGGTTATATTGGCTTCATTTATCTTTCCTTGTTTCTACCTGTTGCCACAGTTACATCTATGGGAAAATGATTAAAATCCCTCTTGTTTCAGTAAATCAATCATTTCTTCCTTATTTCTTGAAATTCATCAAAAAAATCTTCGACCACTGATTAAGTTCTGAAAAAAAGATTTTGTAACATTTAATTTTTTGTACCTTTTATTATTTTACTCTGATGTGGCAAAATCGATTATCCGTTCATAAAAAATTTCTACGGCTAAACTAGTAAAATATACAAAAGAATTGAAACTCAACAAAAAATTTTTCTAATGATGAAAAAATTTGATGGATTTTAAAACAGGAGAGAAAAATGATTAATTCGACAGACAGCTGAGCTTCGACTATTTTTGCCCTTTATCTGGTTGTTGACAATCCATACACTAAAGTAACCCATCATTTCAGTTGCCTGGGAATAAATCCTGGGCTTTGAATCACCATTTCTTCAACAACTGACGCTTGTTGTTGCATCACCATAACCGATGCATCGCTCTTAAAATCTGAAGAAGCCAGAATATCGCCAACCACTCCCAATTCTTGACTTTCACTCCATTCTACTAATCCCGACAAGACTGGCGAACAATAGTCATGTGTTCTTCCGGTCAATATGAGCTCAAAATTATTGCCAATAGAATTAATCACATGAAATGTTTCTGATCCTTCTTTCACACTATGCTTAATGTACCTGACATTTTTGCTATCAATAGTACTCATCCTCAAACCACTAATAAAGTTCAAATCGTTCTTTTCTTCGATCAAATCCTTATTAACATGGTTCACAGCAAAGAATCGGATGATTGTAAGCATAACGTTGTCATCACCTGCCATGCGAGCACCATATGCTAGAGCCTCGCGATCATCGGGACCTCCTAAAAAAATCACGCAAACATTTATCTCCGATCCATGCGTGAAGACGGTTCTAGAGTTCATAAATTCTCGGCGATCAAATAGAATTCCTACTGAGCACGGAACCATTTTGAGTACCTTTCTCGTTATCTTCTTGATGAGAAAACTATTGGCTTTATGAAATGGGATAATCACCAGGGATGTGCACTTCTCAAATGCCATTAAACAAATATCTTCGTGCATTGAATCATAGGGAGCAGTGGCTGTGAAGCATTGCACTGAAATGAAGCCACTATTTTGTTGTTCAAATTGGCGAAATGCATTAAGGATGACATCAATTTTGGTTGGTTTAGAAGAAGATGGCATTTTGTCTAATCGATGTGCGATCACTAAAGGCAAAGAGCGGCCAACGTACTCTTCTAGGTTCAAAACATGGAGCCCCATTGGGCGTTGAGGAAAAGTAGAGATTCCAAGGACGTTAATAATGGTTGCAACATTGTTTTCTTCATGAATACACGCAAGAATGCGAAGTTCGGCATCATGTCTGGTGTGTTGTATTGTGCGTCTTTTGTAAGCTACATATCTTCTCGAAGTGTCATAAAAAACTCTAAGTAACGGTAAAGCAATGGCAGACTTCAACATTGCTGTCACGACCATTACGCCATAGCTCTCATCTGACAGCATCTGCATTTACATTGTGAAAATTTAGATAATGTATTTATATAAATACATAATAGAGGGAGAGAGAGAGGGGGAGAGAGAGTCATTTGTCTAAATTTTTAACAAAATATGGTCGCGCAATTAAGCAGTACCTTCCGTCGATTGCTACGGCTAAAGGTTTGAATATCATAGATGCCTCGACAGTTCAAAAGGAGGCCAAGGGAAAGAGCATCCGTAAAAGGCATTTTATAATAGAGTGAAGGAATTATAACGGCGAAAAGTTTCACGGTGGTGGCAACCCATATGAGGAATTCTACTATCAAGAAACCATTGAGTGTAGTCGAAAACAAGTTAACTCCTTTGCCAGAATTGATTAAAAAGCAAGGCAAGAACACTGACCAAACAAAGGCTTCCATTTTGTCTGTTAAAAGGGATCCCATTGGTGGAATTAAAGGCGTGATTATTCCTAATATTATTGGTCCCCAAAACCCTATAAGTCCCATGGATTCTGAAACAAAATAACTGCAAACAACCATGATATTCAAGGCTGTTACATGTTCATTCTTCAAGGGTTTTCCCTCAGGAGTTTGCCTCACCATCCAAACCATGATAGGACGGACGATAAAAACAATGAATATAGCAATGAGCATGAAGCTCATGAGATTTAAAAGGTTCATACTTTCAATACCCGCTTCTTGAATATCACTCAGAACTACAAGAAATGTTCCCAATGTCATGTTCAATAGGCTATTTGTCAAGGAAGAAGACAGAGCAAGGCGGCCTAGCTCTGAGTTTAGGAGCTTCAGATCTGTCAAAATTTCCAAGATTCCGTAGAAGGATATTGTTGATTCTAGTCCCGTAACCATTTGGACGGACTCACCAAGCTCCCCATCTAATGCATCGAATTGGCTTACTATAACGGTCGATACTGATGTCACTATCAACGGAAGCAAATAAGATCCAATGCCGATAACAATTCCGAGTCTTCCAGATTTTGTCATAATACTTAAGTCGGCTCTTACGCTAGTCACGAACGTTATGTAAATAAGACCAAAAGATTCGAAGACGCTAATCACCAATTGGGTCTTCGGTGTGAATATTTTTTTGCTCACCTTTTCATTGTGTCCAAGAAACGAGGGGCCTAACGCAATTCCTGCCTGTCAAAAAATATCCGAACTAATGATCGTTGTATGTAATGCAAATGAGATTCATTGAATTAACTGTCGTGTAAAAATGCAATGACCCTATTATCAATTAACTGTCGTGTAAAAATAATAATAATAATAACAGAATACAAACTTAAATGCACTATATTTTATTCTGAAATATATGTATTAAACGTTTAATTATAATTAAAACAATTGTACAATGTTCCCACTTTACAAACGTCTTCTTTCTAAGTAAACTAAAAATATAACTTTTTAAAAAATAGTTAGAGGCTTGCATTTCAAAAATGTGCAGATGAACTAAAAATTTTCATATGCCATGCATCCCATCATAGGATTATGAAGATGATAGACATTGAGGTATGAGCGAGAGTTATTTTTAAGAACTTACTAGCATCTGTGAAACAAAAGTAACCTGCACCCCTAAAGGCTGGAGAAGTAAATGAAAAAATCCTGTTAATACAGAAACTAAAGAAATCGGGAACAGCACATTTACGTGATCAGATGTTTTTTGTCTCGAACCCGTTAATCTCGGCTTCGCATCTGGTTCACAAAACCAGGTAACATTCTTGGAAGTCATTTCTAATTTTCCAGTGCATGAGAAACAAACAAAGTTTTAACAAAATTTTATAAAGCAGAAGAGAGAAAAAAAAGTAATAACCATTTTTTTAAAAAAAAAAAGGAGAAAAGAAAAGAGAAAAGAAAAGAGAAAATATGGTCCTTGAACAATTAGAGAGCAGCTAGAGAGAAAACCACGGAGTGGTCGGAAATTAATCTAGCTATTTAGATGGTTTGATTTAAGATATTGAATTTGTCCTTTGGCTGCATTGTGCGTGGCTTATGGTGGTGTATATTCAGTTAAACATATATAAAATCAAAACTCGAGCCGAGACTTATGCATTGTCTGATCTCACTAGGAGCAATTTCAATTTTGTGAACTTAATTCACTATTAAACACAGCCTTTATCCTTATTAAACCAATAACCTTGTGCCATCTTTAAACTAAACAAAAAAGAAGTAAAAAAAAAAAAAGACTTAAATAAATATAGCAGGAATTGCTTAGATTATTCTAACATTACGTACTGCATGACGGCAACAAAATAAGTATAAAAGTCATATTTTGATTCACTATCATGATAGATATGGCAATAAAGAATCAGTAACAGTTAACATTCGACGAATTAACGCAATCAAGAATTTGCCAAATCACTTTTGAAAGCATACCAGTCAGATAAAAAAATTATAACTACGATTTTTTCTTTTTACTTTTAATTAGCGAGTGATGATATAATCACAAATTCTTATATAAATTTATTTTATATAAATTGATGTGATATTAATTTATTAGTTGAATAAAAATATAAAATAATAAAAATAAATTATGTAAACTAAGAGTTATTTAATCCGGTGGCAGACTTAAGCGTAGGTAAGTGGGTTATATTCCGGTCTAGTTGATAAAAAATCTTTTATATTCCTTATATTTTTATTAATTTTTTAAAATAATAAAAAATTTATTTTATTTTCATATATACCCCTAAATCAATACCCTTATATTTTCATCAATTTAAGAATTGTTCTGTGAGTTCAAGTAGCCCTATTAGTGAAAATACATCTTGAGCAGAAACCGAAGTACAATAATACAAAGACAATTTTACCTTGGACAATGCAAAATACGCACACACACACGGTTCATGCATTTTCCCCAACCAAAATGAAAAAAGTATAAAACAAAATTTTTGATTACCAGCATTGGATAAAATTAATAAAGGGCCTGACTAGGTTTGAATTTGAGTGATTAGCAAAAAAATCATTGGTACTTACTAAATTAATTTTACGGAAGTTATCAAATTATGAATAATATTACTAACTTTATATAGTTGTGATATATAATTTGTATTTAAGTGGGAACATAACCAAAATTTTAATTGTGGGTGGCCTAAAAAAATTTAATGGCATTTAATATATACAATAAACGGAAAAATTTTAATTCATAAAAAGAAAAATTAAATATGTAATGCAGTGGGAACAACCTTGTTGATAACAATTGAATTTGAGAATCAAATTTTAATTTTTTTAGTGTAATTTTAAAATTATCAGAACAAAGTATTATGAAAATTGTCAAATTTACCCTATGGTGTCACTAATTCATTTACAAGAGTGTATGGATAAAATTTCCCAATCACTGCTTCTTAAAAGGTCTGTACAACTTAATTTTCTTGATAATCTTCTGTAAATGAGTACAAGTGGATTAAATGAAAAAAATATGTAAATTACCCGTTATGTACATTTAAGCTTTGAAATTGTATCTAGTGCTTTTTGTTCTCCCTACGAATGAAGCTTGCTGTTGTATCACCATAACTGAAGCCTTGCTATGAAGATCTGAAGAAACCAAAATATCACCAATAATGCCCAAATATTCAACCTCGTTCCATTCTGATAGTCCTACCAATGCTTGTGAATTATTATCATGTCTTCTTCCAGCTAATATGAGATCAAAATCATCAGCAATGGCATGAAGCATATATGCTGCCGTATCAGCTCCTTCTTTTACACTTCTCTTTATGTACTTAACATTGTTCTTGTCCACATTGTTCCTTCTGAACTCAGTAATCATGTTTGAATCCTGCTTTTCTTCCATCAAATCATTAGTGTAATGATTATTCATAGCGATGAATCGGATTATTATAAGCATAGTGCTAATATTGTCGGCCATGCGTGCACCATATGCAAGAGCCTCGCAATCATCAGGCCCTCCTATGAAAATCACACACCGTTTATCTTCAAATTACCTGCGAATATGGGTGTACAATCTGAAAATGTCCCGGGATCGAACACGATTCCAACTGAGCAAGGGGCCATTTTGAGTGCATTTTTTAGCACTAGTTTCAAGAATGGACTATTTTCTTCTTGAAATGGGATGACCACAAGGGAAGTGCTATTGTCCAATGCCATTGCACAAATATCGTCGTGCATTGAAGCATAAGGAGCAATAACTGTGTAGCATTGCACTGAGATGAGACCTCGATTTTGTTGCTCAAAACTGCGAAAAGCAGTAATGATTTGATCAATTTTGGTTGGTCTACAAGAAGAAGAAGGTGTATTGTTTAATCTGTGTTGGATAACTTGAGGCATCGAGCTGCCGATGTATTGGTCAAGATTCATTACATAAATTCCTAGAGAATTTCGATGAGAATTGGAGGCTTGAAGGAAGCTTATAATCGCTGGCACGTTGTCTGTTTCGTTGATACAAGCTATAATTCGAAGCTCAGCATGTCGTCCACAGTGTTGGACAGTGTTTTCTGTAGGCTATGTACCTTCTCGAAGAATCGAATATGACTCTTACTAGAGGTATAGGAATTGCAGTATGCAAAATTGCTGTCATCACCATGATGGTTAAGCTGTCATCTGTGATTTCCTGAGAAATTAATATGAACTGTTAGTAAATGATTTAATTATCCAAAAAAATAAAGCAATTAATGATTCCTCTTCTTTCTTTTTTTTTTTCCTCCCGGCGCTCAGAAACGATAACATACTATTTCAATATAGAAAATTTAGAATCCATCCATGTTACCAAGTCATTTGCACAACCAAACAATAAAATTCTAGCTATCACAAATCGTTGGTCCGGATATTTACACGTTTTAAAATGCGAATTTGAGAATGTTATCTATAGTTAGAAAATTATTGTTGTCTAGCCTTAAATTTGCATTTTAAATTTCTCTTGGAGAAGACTCTGTACCATTTTTTTTCAATTGGAATCTGCTAGACAAGTTGGTAGTTACAATAAGTAAATACATATACATATACATACATATATATAGCACAACGGCTGCTAGACTTCAAATGTGGAACGTTAAACTTAAAGAGTACTCGTTGAGGCTCGGCAAAAAATAAAATAAAATAAAAAGTTGTAGAGTACCTTACGCCTATTTGCATGTCTAAAAATTTGAACATCATAGATGCCGTGGCTGGTCAAAACTAGGCCGAGTGATAAAGCATCCGCAAACGGCATTTTGTAATAGAGTAAAGGAATGATAATGGTGAGAAGTTTCATAAAAAAGGGAACCAACATCACACATGCCACAGCCAAGAAATATTAAAATTCATAGAAAACAAATTTACCCTTCTGCCAGTAGTAATTATGAAGCAAGGCATGAACACTGCCCAAACAAAGTACTGAATCTTATCAACTAAACGGGATCCCATTGGGGGACTAATCGGAGTGCTGATGCCCAATATTACAGCTCCAAAACGGCCGTGAGATCCTGTTGCTTCTGCAAAAAAGCAGCTTATGAGGAACATAACATTGATAGCCAATGTATATGATTGCTTCAGAGGTTTCCCTTCTGGGGTTCCTCTCATCATCCAAAACATCATAGGCTGGAGAATGAAAACAGCCGAAAAGATCATGAATACTGTGCTGAGATTCACAAACAAGGTGGCATGTTTAGACCTGCTTTGCGAGGCATCTCTTGCATTGCTACCACCTTAAAAAACAAACCAGCCTAATGCACCACTTATCAATGATGAAGAGAGTGCAATGCGGCCGAGCTCTGAGTTAAGCAGATTAAGGTCAGTGAGCAGGACTAGAACGACATGAAAGTTCATTGTACATTCTAAGCCTGCAACAGTTGGAAGAGTACGGCAAAGCTGTTCATCTAATTGAACGGTATCTTTTATAATATAAGATATGAATATGGTTACCATAAATGGTAGCGAAAAAGATCCAATGCCTATAACAATTACTAGCCTCCCAGCTTTTTTAACAATGCTTATGTATACTCGTACGCTGAGCAAGAATAGCATGTAAAAGAAGCCAAATGCATCAAAGACATTAAGGACTGTCGAAACCTTTGGGGAGAACATTTTCTTGCTGAACTTTTCATTGCGTTCAAGGAACGAAGGGCCGAGGGTAATTCCAGCGATGAAAGCCACTAATGACAATCATAGAGAAAAAATAAAGTAAAAGAACAAGATTTGTATTAGTATTGTTCTTAGATTTGCACTGCCCTTTTTTTTATAACGTAGTGATGACAATTTTTCAATATACAAGAATAATAAGGTGATGAAATCTTAATCAAACATTTATACATAAATGTATGTAATTTGTGTTAAATTGATGAAATCAATAATGTTGAATTACTAACGATTATATGCAAGTATGCATTTTATGAAATATGGACGTTAATTTGGACAAACAAGTGTGAAATTATGCAGCGTAATAACAACAACTGTCAACGCTTACTAGAATTTGTGAAATAAATGCTACTTGACCAAAAGGCTTGAGAATGAGCCGAAAACATGACTTGAGAAAAGTGACTAGAGCAATGGGATAAAGAAATTCTAGAAAAGGGAAGAATCCGGTTTCTTCCTTGACTGTCGAATCTACCACTTAAGCTTTTTTATGCGATTCAGAAAATGCAGTGAAATTATCCCATTCTTGCGGCCTAGCAATCCTTAATTTGCCTGTTTCGCAGTCGCCGGAAAAAATTGCTAAATCAAAACATGAATGTCTGTAGGAGAGCATTCTACCGGCACACAATGTAAATGAAGTGCATAGGAGGGGCTAAAACTAATTTTCATTTATTATGTGGCTAGCATGGGGCATAAATTCTATTGAAAAAATGAAAACCCATCCAATCAAAAATTAAGCCGAAAAGAATGCTTTGTGACTGGTCTATACTTATTTAGGAATTGCGAGTGCGAATCATCCTATGCGGGGGGAAAAAAGAAAATAAATAAATAAATAAATTTTGTGCCACATCCAAAACAGACTCGAATCAATTACTTGGTTTATCCTATCCATAATTTTCTTTTGCCCTTTCGGTGACCATGGCCTTAACTTTATTAGTCAGAGCATAACTATTTCTAAAGAATTGTGAATCTTAAATAAGTTGAAATTCTGTTGTTAATTTGCCAAATATTTTATGCTTTATTTTAAGAAGATAGATACCAGGGCTGTGCATGGGAGATTCATCTCTTGCATAGCCGCTGTTTGTTGCATCCCTCTCCTTTTTTCCTCTTGGAATATTTCAAATTCGATTTTTCCTTTTCGACCTTGCCTCATGATGATATGTACAGTTCATGAAATATTGAGAAACAGTAACAATAACAAAAAATTGTGGTACAATTGAGAGTTTGGGATTTTCAGTTGAGAGTTAGGGGATTATTATCCATTTCTGTAGAGTGTATGATTTATTTCATATGTACATTTTCGAATCTCACAGAATTTGCAATAGGCAAAGCTATATAGTCATTAATTAGTAGTAAATTCTGATACAAAAACACACTGACCCTGAGTTTTCAGGACAAATTATAGACTAATATATGAAGAAAGAAACAATATCTCCAAGTTTCTGATAATCTTGTTGCATCACTCTTTCAAAACACCAATATAGAGGTGGAAAATTCATCCCCCAACAACTACTCTCTTTTTTTTTCTTTTTTCTTTTTTTTTTTTCGGAGGCTCACTGAATGGTACACAAATTTTAGAGATCTCAACACTTCATAGGACGATATTATTTGGTGGAAAGTAATTGCCTCCTTTCACCCTGCAATATCTTCATTCTTCAAAACGCTTTCCTGATCTTCGCCGGCTCAATCCACGGGCAAATCGAGGAAGCTTCACTAAAGAATTAACTCTACTAACTCCTTTAAGTGCGCTATACTCTTCCAGTGACATCCTGCTGTGCGCAGACAATTCCGTGTCTGTTGCTTGACTTCTCATTGATCTACTACCGCTATGATAACCGGTGGCATGCGGATAACTTACGTGACTTATGCTGCTGCAATAGCTCATGTCAGATTTTGATTTTGTTAACAGAGGCTTGTGTCCCAGGAATAAGCAAATCGCTGCACAATCATCAATCTTGGAACCTGGATATTTTGTTCTCCATGCTTTAACTGCTCGACTTACTAGCATTTTTGCAGCCATTTCTTTCTTGCTCGCGCAAGCTACGGTTCTTATCACCTCACTGTTTGTCAAAACATCCCATACCTGTAAAGACCAGATTGAGACAATAAATTGATTACTATAGAAGAAATATGTATTATAAATGTGCTTGGAATTGAAGTGTTGTAACTTTTAAATTATATTTATTGTGGAAAAAAACTGTAATGAGAAAACAAAAGTTAATAATATATAATAAATATAAATTTTAAATAATAATTTAATAAAATATGATAGATTTTTCATAATATAAAACATATTAACATATCTTCTAAGTTATAACAATTAGTGTTTATCAAATACTTTAATACTGTATCTTTTAAGCTACATATGTCTAATCTCAATCTCAAACGCACCATATATATCACAAAATTATATATAATGTGCTATTTCATGCTAGTAGAATTTAGTTTTTAAACCTCTTGCCCTACCTAAAAAATTTAATAATGTCTTACTAAAAGATTATATTAATTTTTTTGTATTTTTTTTTTTACCCTCAGACATATGCCTTGTCTTTAAAATTTAATATTATCTTGTCTCATTTGTGCAAAGATTTACTGAAAGACTAAATTTAATAGAGAGAAATATAATCAATGCAATAGAATTAGGAGCCGTCTTTTAATAGTTCTCGATATAAAGAGTTGTTTATCCAAATTTAATAAAATTTAAAAGAAAAAATATAATCAGTGCAGTAGAATTAGGTCATGTCTTTTAATAGTTCTCCATACAAAAAATTATTAATTCAAATTTAACAAAATGTAAATCTAGACAGATAATTTGTTAACACATGAGTCTAATGACATAATTTGGAATGAGTATTTCTCTTTTGCAAAAATACCCATTTGTTTTGGGGGCCAAAAGAAAAAGATCCCATTTGTATACGGATTTACTAAAAGACTAAGACTTACATTTTAACTCTCTTTACAAATAGTTGTCAATGTTTTTGCCTTTTATTAGTTCTATGCACATAGAATTGTTGGTCTAAATTATACCAAAATGCAAATGTCGGCACATATGAATACTTAATTAAATAGCTTGGGTTGTGCCTTGTTCTTACCCCATCAGTTGCTAGAACCACAAACTGATCCTCTCTAGTAAGTTTTCTGTAAGAAATTTCAGGAATTGAGATAAGGCCGTAATCCTTCAGGCAGAAATCTCCAAAAGCCCTCGCCATGGCTAGACCCGGGCAATCTTCATCAGGCATCCATATTCTATACACGTCTGGTTCTTCATCCATTGCAAAAACTCTGCCTTTACAATTCCTGATTCTTTCAACTTCACCTGAGTAACAATAAAACCAACAGAAACTGTATCAGCTCATACACTAGACTGATTAAATTAGTTGGGCTTTTAGGCCAAATGAAAACAACCTACTTGCAATATCAGGTTTCAAATCAGTTGTGAGTTGGACAGGAACGAGTTGGTTTCTATCATCTCTAGTGCAGAGAACAGCTCTAGAATCACCCAAATTGACAATTATCAAGTGTTCTCCCTGCATATCGAAAAGAACAGCGGGAAGAAAGTCCAGTTTATTCCACAATAGTAGTAAATTAAAAGCTGCAGGGCTTTAATCCTGACCATTCCCTAAATTGAGTTGATTGAGGGTCCAAGGGTACCTTTTTGATGATATTTACAGCAGTTGCACCACTGCAGTAGCTGTCCATTGCAGATGCCAGGCCAAGTTCATCATCAAGTTCTTCATAAGCTTTAACTAAGCTAGCCTCCAAAGCACGAAAGAATGGATTTTGACTAGATTTGGAGCTATTACTATAATCTTCATGATTTCTCTTGAGAAGCTTGATTGCTGTAGAGAGCTTTGAAGGTAAATTGTCACGGACATGACGAGCAATCTTGTGACCCGCAGGTCCATGGCCATCAAACACTCCGCAGAAGACTGTATCTTTATCACCAGTAAAGTTCTGAATCAAAATTGGATGTGAAGTTTCATTTGTTAAATTTTACTCTCTCTATTTTGGATCACACAGTTGGAAGGAGGAACTTTCCTGTCTTTTCAAATTTCGGCTATGAACTAAAAACTTTTCCAAAAGTTTAATCCATGAATTACAGAACAAGATTGCATTTCTTTAATCATAAGTCCCATAATGCTGGGAGTGCATGTCTATGGTACAAAAATAAATAGAGAAATAAATAAACTACTTTGGTCAAGGAAAGTTGTGATCGCAAATATCAAATTAAATTATAATATCACGGCTCTGATAAGTTCGGCTAGATGAAAATGATTAATAATTCTCAGATAACAGCCAGGTGAGAGAAATGGAAACCAAAAAGAAAAAAATTAAAAAAAAAACCAACAATTTCAACATCAGAATATGAATTGTCAATAAATTTATCAGAATCTTGGATAATTAATATGTTTGGAGAAAGGAAAAAAAATTATGATCCCATAATTAACATTATAGCAGGAAAATTGATTTGATCAGAAATTGGTCAAAGCTAACAACATTAACAAAATGAGACCCAAGAAATTAATGCATTAATCAATACAATCAAGTAATCTGAAATAACATATACATGTATATAAACGAAATCATATTGTTTGGGATCAAAATTAGAGAATTAGTTAGATGAAACAATTACCTCCCAAACAGTCATGGCATCTTGATTGATACCTTTTCTTCCTTGTTGTGTAAACATAGAAATATTCTTAGAAGATCCTTGTAATCTGATAGAGGCTCCATTATCACCAACTTTCACAAAATCCTCTTCCTCACCAATTTTCTTATTATTATAATTACTTTTACGTTCCATTTCCTCCTCTTCATAGACTGATCCATACTTAACTTCTATGCTACAACAACCTCCCATGTTATGTTTTATAAAGCACCCACTAAAGCCCTACAAATACCCAAATGTTTTCCGGGAAAATGGGAAGGATTTTCTTCGGATCCAAAAGGCTCATATCATCATTTTCATGAAGAGGCAGGCATCCCCCCCAAGAAGGAGAGGAAATATTAATTCAAGATGATGGTGAGGAGGATGGTACATAAATGTATATGAAGCAGCATATTTATTTTAAAAGACGAAAAAGGAAGTTAAAGATGAAGAAGAAAGAACCAATCATGAAAAAAAAAATTCCTTTTTAATTGTTAATTTTCTTAATTTAATTTAATTTATTTATTTATATAAATTTTAGAGGATTAGGGAAATTGGAACAGATAATTTGGTGAATGGTGATATTGAGAATAAAAAACGGCGTGTTGGTCGTTTGCATCTCAAAAGTTTGTTTTATGAATTATCGACGTGCTCATCTCTTACTCTTACCATGCAAGGTCAAAAGAGCTCTTTTCGCTCGCACGATAATGAGGACGATTAATGACTAATTTATCCCCTCTCTCGTTTCATCTAACTCATCTACTTTTTAACCGTGGCAAGAAATCGTTTCCAATAATTTTTGTCTCGTGGCATTTACTAAATATTGGTTTCTGATACTACTATAAAAAATGTTTTGAGTAATGTTAAATTTTGCTGGAGAAAATGGTCATTTCCTCCCTTAATACAATCTCAACAAGCAGCTCATAACACAATACATCTGCTGATGTTTGGGATGGTGGCACTGGCATGAGCATCATTTCACTAACCTGAATCAGAATAAATCTTACAGCCCATAATCGAAGGCAAATGTTATGACTAGGGGAAGAGGGTATATAAGAAATTATGCCATTCAGATTAGTTTTCATTTACACGAATAATGATACAGGTTAAAGATAATTCAGCCAGTTTGTTTGCCAAAGCTGGTGCCAAAATGACCTGGTCTATATTCTATAATGTAACCATATAACAAGACTCAAGCCAGCAAAGATCAATAAAGAATGTTTACCAAATTTGATACCCAGCTCAGCATATCTTCTTCAGCTCATTGTTGTAGTCAATGTAATACCTGACAAGTTCTAGGCTCATGAATAAGTCAAGGGTCTGAAACATAAAATAGACTGTTCCTTCCCTAATAGATCCCAACTATCTATTCGATGTTGATGCAAATGTAACATCTAACAAGTACAAAGGAACAAATTTTTAGAAGCTTTCAACTACATGAGAGAGAGAGAAATACACCAAATCCCAAAGCAATTGGGTTTGTTCTTTCTCAAGGATGGAGAAAAATTATAATTCAAACAGAGCTAGTTTGTTATAAGAATGTCAGGGTTTGGGATGAACAACCTCGTTCTCATATACAACACAAAAGTTTATGTAAATTGATCTCCCAATGCCAACATCATGAAGTCCATAGATCAGAACTGCCAGCCAACAAACAACCCAACAACATTTTTATCTTATGAGTTAAAACAATCGATGAGTGAAATACAAGGTGCCCCAGACAAATCGAAACATTTACACATTTTAGCTGAACAAAACTTTAAAATTTCATCTCTAGTTTACAGTTGCAAGATAAACCCATTGATACATAAGAAGAAGGACATTGAGGATGCCAATGAGCAGGACTTAACAGAATTTTCATTTGCAATGGCAATTCTTACAACAAAAGAAATCTGGACAGAATGAAATACTACAAATTAAAAAAAAAAAAAAAATTCCTCAAGCATTTGACTGTAAATTTAAAGAGGAGGGGGGATCCTCTGGTTTTGAAAGGTTAAAAAGACAAAAATTGCAGAGGTAATGTGGAATCGTTACCGATCACCACCACTGATGCACTAGAACACCATTCTGTCTGAGAGAAGTAAATAACTCCAAGCATTGCTCATACGTCCTCTCGTACTTCGGACTCCTTTGTCCAGGACAGCATCTCTGCCACCTATTGTAATGGCATTCAAGAAAGATCTCATCTATCAAACATATAGCCCCAGTCTCAAACAACCTCGGAATCAAATCAAACTCAGTCCCTTCAACATCCATTTTCATCACCACAAAATCCTTATCTGTCACGGTGTTCTTCAACCAATCTGCAAAATCAAACCCCTGGATCCTATCCACTTCACCATCAAACCCACCATCTGATAACGACTGCACAGGCTGAATTCTCCCCATGCCCCTACCTTTAACCTCCACTTCCTTATCCGGGTCATGATTAATTTCAAACGACAAAGTCTCGTTCCTCACCCAAGCTGCATAAGGCAACAATTTCACCTTTTTTTTCACCTTATACTCATCGTGAAAGGTCTTATCAGCCTCAATTGCATACACATCAAAGGTTTTGTTTTGTTTTGGATACTGTTTCTTAAACCAACTCCCTATGCTAGAACCATAACTCCTAGCTCCCACATCAACATACACATATCTATTCTTGAAACTTATATCAGCCATTGATGGTAAATACTTTATATTCTTTATATTTCTCTTCATTGTAATCCATGGCTTCAATGGCTCCTCCATAATCAACGGCTCTGCTTTCCGGACAAATACTTGTTTATAGCCCGGAACTGAGCACTTATTTGTGACATTGCCATCGGGCAAATTCCCCTGATGGCCAAGAATCAAATCACTCTCTTTCTTTAACACAATTTCCCTAATGTAAGGCAACGAAGAATCAAACCCATCAATATCACGTGACCTGACTAACTTGCAAGAACTGAATAAATCAAGAAACGAATTGAAACTATACTCATCTTTAGCCCTCACGTGGACCACCGCAAACCCTTCGGGTTTCAGCGTCCGTACGATCTCGGAGGCGAAATCCAACGGTTTGGATGCTTTCTCTAATCTGGCCCCACCAACAAAGACAAAATCAAACTTATTACCATCAAACGGTATCCGATGTCCCTCGCCCGAAATCACCAAGGGCTTCGACGACTTTTTGAAAATTCCAATCGAGTCCTCGACGCCGATCTCTTTCAAAGCGAAAACGTCCTGGCCGTATTGCGTCTCAACGCACAAAGATTTCGCGTTTTGCAAGAGGTAGCCTTCGGAAATCAGATCTTGGAAAACGGACGAGTAGAAATTAACGGCCTTGATCCACTCTTTGCTGGTGTACATATCACGGCGGTTGGGGCTCACAACATTGGATCGGACCGCTTTGTTGGCGGTTATCCCCGAAGCTCCGGTACCGGCGCCAATAGTGACGAGGTTGAAATTGTCCGGTAGTGCGAAGAAACAAAAGTCGCCGAGATTGCATGATTCGCCGGCGATTGTAACCACGTAAGCAAATCGGACGACTATGATTAAAACGCTGAATAAAAGCACCCGCACTAGAATATTCCTCAAAAAGCTCGATTTTCCTACGGTGGGCTCCATCATCTCTTGCTTCTTTTGATTTACAAATTTTTCTTTTTTTTCTCGTATAAAAAATCAAAAAATAAAAAAAAGAACTATGAAGTATATGGAAAGGGGAGGCGATTAGCGGGAGCAGAACCGGGCGGAGGTGTGGTTGCCGCCGATGAGAGTTCTACAGAGGGAGGGCGAGGAGCAGACTGGAAGATTGAGAAATTTAGGAGGGGCAAAACGGGAAAGCATTTTAGTAATCCAAGAAACAAAAGATTGGGATTCTGTTACGGACGCGGCGAGGCCATGAATCGATATAATCAGCTCAAGTGAGTAGAGAGTGACGAGTTTTTGACTGAGACCAGGCTTTCGTTTTTATTTTCTCTCCGAGGCAATGAGTTTTGATGAGGTCTTTGTAGAGAGCGGGGAACGCGGCGAGGTGACCTGCTAAACCGGTTACACGCGGAATAAGAGAGGGAGGGAGGGGTGGGGGGGGGACGCTTTCTCCGTGGAAAGTGCGTGGGATGACTTGGAGATGAATTTTGGTTATATTTACAATACTGCCATCTCACTTGCTTTCTTGATCGCTACGCAGTCTCAAGATTTCGGCGTGGATTAGCTTCTAGTGGGTCCCCATTTTGAGAATTTAAAAAAAAAATCTCTCAAAGACTCTTTATTTTTTTTAATTATTTTGAATTAAAATTATTGGTTAATAAATTAAGAGTTTTTAAAAAAGAATTTTACTGGGCTTTAGTAAGTGTGTGATCTCATTCACGATTTCATTGCTTGAGATTTGCAGCATTGTTTAATAAAATATTAACTGTTAGTTAATTAAGTTTTGGATTTTGGAAGTCTATTTTTGTAACAATATCAATTGTATCACTGAATTTTTTCACTTGAAATGAGCGTGTTTATACGGAATGGTTTGTTAATAATTGCAAAATGGGAACCGCCGGTTGAGTCTAAGGCCGCAGTTATGCTTTCTGCAAAAATTGGCAACTGTGGGCCGTTGTCTCGACTTTTTCTCTGTCTCAAATAACATTATTTGGTGCCCACCATATCTACTTCATTTTCCACTTTGGGTTAGTTCCACCACCGCTACATTAATGTAGTTTATTTCCTTTTGGAGAAAATGCTTTAGTTAGGGAAGCGATTTTCAAAAATAGAATTTATTTTTGGAAAAATTGGGGTCTGATTCTTTAAATCTTATAGCGTCTAAACATTGCTGTAATTATAAAATTTAATAAATTCAACAAGAAAACAACTTATTGTTTAACGTCCATAGTACAAGAGTTTAAATTTATGATATAAAAATCTTCAGCTCAACAACCGCGAACTAACTGAAGAAGAGTATATTATAAAAATGACTCACAAAAGTCAAATTCTCGGAACTGGATGAAGAATCGTTAAAGCACCAACTGGACGAAGCTACATATCAGTAAGTGTAGTGAAGTAATTGCAACTTATAAAAATGATTAAAACAAGTAATTGCAAATTTTGAGCCCATCAGATTCCATTCGAGACCGACGAGTGATTCTAGGAGCATTAAACATCGTTTACTCACGAGCACGCGTCCTGTGGGCGCACCAAACGCCGGACTAGCCGTTAATTAACTTTCTGCCACGACAGTAAAAACCAAAAGCCTGCGTTGCAGCAGGACGTTGCTTTTAATTTACTTTGGCCTTATCTTTTTTATTAGTCGTTTTTTTTTCAATGGACAAGGTTGTAGTGTTGATCGTATTGATTCCACATATTTTTAGCTATAATATTAATTAAATTAAAATATTTTTAAACTTCTGTAATTTTGATATTTAAATATAATAAAAATATTTATTTTTTGAGAAATTTAAACATATTTTTATTGTACTATACTCACTTAATATAAATATGATCTATATGTATTTATTTTAAAAAATTATTATGTAATTAATAATTATATTAATTCTTCAATAATATAGGTACTACTCTAGATCTCTGCCCATTTTCTATGTTTTAAATTTTGGTATAAATATTTAATTATTAACTTATATTAAAAAAAAAACTTGGAATCACCATGTGGATGATTTCTCGTGAAAGAAAATGGATTTTGCTTTGTTCGAAAATGTTGTAAGGTGACTACTGCGTATCATGACGTGTTCATAACTATGTCGTGGCTTGATTCGCAGTTGACATGTGGCATAGCAAGAACTGGATAAGACTCACGGCGTAAACACATCTCCAAGTCAATTTTTATTTTGTTTTTCGGAAATTAATCAATTCATTATTTTAATACTTAAATCTTAATCATTTTACTAATATTTTAATCTTATATTCCCGTGAGGATAATGCAATTATGATTCTGGTTGGTTCGTTAAGTCCAGGGTGTGCCACGTGGAAGGCCACAGATAAAAGTTTTAGATCCGCCGTGAGAGAAAGTGCCGAAGAACAAAAGAGCAACGGCCCACTTGCAGTAATTGTAGCCGAATTCAACGGTACTTTTGTGACCCGCTGCTTTCACAAAGCCAAACAAAACTTACCATTTGTCTGACGTGCTGTCGATCCTATGCGGAGCATCACATGATAGACTACGTACGCTCTTTCATCATCAAGTTCACTCCTTTTAAAATAAATGTCAACGCCCTCGTTTCGTTTCTATTTTTCAGATTCCGTGAATGTGTGTGGGCTTCGTTTTTATTACAGGTTGTTGAGTGGGGGTCGGCGGCACCGGTTTGGGTCGGTTTTATTTTGGGATAAATTAAAATTTATGGTTGAATTTAGTTTGAAAATTTTTTAAAATTTGGTTTGGGAATTTTCATTCTGTTAGTTTCGATATTAATTCATTCGTATTTTTTAGTTATAAAACACCTAAGTAGCATTTAATCTTTTAATTGAGTGGAAATCTTAAGATTAGAAATATGAATTGAAGTGAAAGTAAGAGTAGATTATTTATTTATATTAAAATAAGAATATAAAATTATAATTATAATTTAATTGTGTATTTATATTATTTTAAATTGATAGTAAATAATTTTAAATTATAAGTTTATCTTTATTTAAATAATTATAGTTTTTAATTATAAAATTAATAAAAATATATTATAAAAATTAAAATATTTATTTTTATTATATTTTTAAATTAATAATTATTATTAATATTCTTAGAATAAAATATTTATTATTATTAATTAATAATATTAAATAAATATAATACTATTATTTTTAAATAAATATAATAATATTATATTTTTAAATAAAGATAGCATATAGTAATATTATTAATTCTCTATGAGTGTAATACTAAATTTTTAAGTAATTTTAACTTTGTATAAATGTAAATTATTATTTTAAACTAACTATTATACTATTATATTTAATACTATTATCTTAAATAAACATTATTTATAAAATGATATTGTATTATTGTTTAAATAACTATGAATTATTTATTTTATTTTACTAAATATAATTTTTTTATTAAATATGTTTAATATTTTATATTTTATTAAACATATTATTTAGTAAATATGTTTAATAAATATAATTTATAAAATAATATAGTAATATTATTTATTTTTATTTTATTAATAAATATGATTAATAATATTAAACACATTTAGTAAATCAAATTAATAATATTTAATAAAATATTGATTTAATAAAATAAAAATAATATAATATTTATTTAAATAATATAATAATATTATTTACTAAATACTATGTTTAATAAAATATTAAATATTAAACATATTTAATAAAATAAAAATATTAATATTTAAAAATATTATTTTTTATTTTATTTTATTAAATATAATATTTAATTAAATTTATTTTTTTGGTTAAAGATAAATATAGAAAAGGGAGAGTGGATTCCCACCCTTACCTCTCCCATGGGAGTGGGAATCTCACTCCTCACTTTAAAAAATAGTGAGTCCCATGAAGTTAGATTCTCACTTCCTCTCTAAATCTTGAAAATAAATGCTAGAGTAGGAAGAATTTACACTTTTCACTCTCACTCAAAAAAATAAATATAATACTAGTGGAATTGAGAAAAACTTAATTGAGCTAAACTTTTTTTGTTCGATCTTATTAGACTTGCCTTTACAATTCAGTATTTTGATAAAATTTCTTAGAGATATTATTATTTGTCTATCTAATTTTTTTTTTTTTGATATAACAAGTTAGTACTAAGGTTTGGTAAAAATTACATTCTACTAACAAATACTTGTATTGTCATCACTTTACTACTGAGATATTGATGTTATTAGGGTATTTAAGGAATTTCATGTTAAATTCAAAATATACCATTCAACTATGAAAGAGATATTTCATTTATGTATTGAAAGTTTTCTGACATATCAATTTAGTATTAAGATTTTTTAAAACCTATATTTTATCACTTAATATTTAACTTGTTATGATTTTACTACTAAAATATTAACATAGTAAAAAAAAATTTACTAATGTCATAAGAATATTTAAAGAATTTTAACACTGAAATTATTAACACAATTGTTACAATGATAATTTATTAAATTCAGAGTATTTAGCTTGTCATTGTAGTGTTTGAAATGAGTTAGGATTGTTGATACTGTCAAAACTGAAGCACTGAGCTTATATTACTTAGAATTTGATATTTGCATGTATAACAACTTTTTTATGTAATAAAAAAGGTAGTTATTTTTTTAATATAACTACTACCTTTCTAGATAATTTGTCTTTTATAATTTTTTTCTTTTTAAATCACAAAACTATCTTTACACTCTAAGTTAAATATTTAGTTATCTTTAACATTTGGCCTCAAAGTAATAGCAATTTAAATATTTGGCTATCACATATAGTTTTAAGGAAACCTTGATATTAAATTAATATGTCGAAAAATTTCCAATAGATAAATGATAAAATTTTCTTTTGTAATTTCTTTTTTTTTCAAAGGAAAAAAATCATTTTCTACACTTCAGGAGTAAAATCAATTTTAACTTATATTTGATTAAATACCAGCCTATTTTTAACTAAACGGTGGTCAAATGATAATATCATAAGTATATAGTGAAAAAATATAGTTTTTATTAAAATTTGATACTGATTTGATATACTAAAAAAATTTAGGCGGACAAATAATAATATGCCATGTTTTTAATGAGGCGAGATAAGGAAAGACAGTGGAACAAACAAAAGGAAAAATGGGGCCTACTTTTGAGAATATTTTTGTTAAAAAGGGTTCAAAGAAATGGAGAATAAATTATAACAAAGGTCCTAAAACCAATGATGTAAATGATGACATTTGTCCTGCCTTCCCCAATATTATATCGTTGGTCGTTAGCTTTAATTAATTTGTAATTACTTTGTGGACTCCATAAAGGAGAATTCTTGACTTCATTATTGGAACTCTGAATTATTTTGTTTTTACTTTCTTTTGGGGAAAAAAAAAATTGTGTTGATTGAGGACAATTAGGTGATAAAAGTTCTTTTAAATAGTTTTTCTATCACATGCCTAAAATTAAAATACCAAATATAATTGCATGTCGATGATAAATGAAAATATCAAATATGCATACATATTGTTTTTAGTCTTTGTTCTAGCACCACTTATGTATTTTTTTTAAATACCATTTTATATATATAAATAAAAATCAAACAATTATAGTCCAAACAATGATGTAGAAAGTAATAGTGGTCACCTTAAGGTGAGCAACAATACCACATGACATTATTTGATTAATTCATAGTGTCAAAATTATTTATAAAAAATGAAATAATTATGTCAAATTTACTAAATCATCTTCCTTTTATCCCATCATTACATTAGCGTATTTTGTTTTTGCATAGGATCATATATTCTTAGATAATTTTAGGCTCATCAGTTTATTATCGAAAGTGTATATTTGTATAAAAATTTACGATAATAAATGATCGAAACATTTATTTTTCATAAGTTCTAACTGTTGTTTCTTAATGCCTAATATTGAGCCATCAGACACACATACAAACAATAGATTAGGCTACTTTCCAATATTCCTTTTTCCTTTCTGGATGAATGTATTGATATTAATTATTGCTTAATGCTTAGAATGAGATTCTATAGAATCTTTTCTTAAAGAGAAACAAAAATATATAATTAACGAAAGATTTAGCGATTTATTAGTCGGTGGGCTGTTGTGAAGTGGGCGCTGCCATGTTACAGTTTAATGCGAGAACAATTATTAGGGTTTTGAATTATGATGGCTAACATGCACATGCATCCAATTGCCAAACAAGAAGCAGCAGCAGAAGAAAAATGGAAAAGAGTACGTGCTGCTAGTCATTAAAAAAACGACTTGTCATTTTGGGGTCAGTGTACATCGGCCACACGATTTGCACATTGGAGAGTGTTGTTATGAAAAACGTTTTAGAATAAAAGTGTTCTATTGTAAAAAAAACATTTATAGTGTTTTTAAGTTTTTTTTTTTTATCGAATCTCTTAACGTGTTTTTAGCTCAATTTTTTAAATTAATTTATTTTCATTCAAGAGAGAAAATAATTACAATGTATTAGAATTAAAGGCTGATAAATCTTCCGACCATACCACTAATTAGCAAACTTTAAAGCATATTTAACTAACTTATGAGTAATACAATTTAAAAGCCGCGAATCATGCCGAGGAATTTTGAATTTGCTATATCAAATTAAAATTAAAAGAAAAAAAATTGCTTGGCCCAAATATTAAGTTACAACTAGTAAGTAAAAATCTAACAATAACATTTAAAATAAGTCTTAACAAGCAATCCCATGTTAAATGTAAACTAAGACAAGAGCCAAATGAACTTAAAAAATAAGCTAATAAATTAAACTAAATTTTTAAAATAGATTTTTTCCTCAATGTTTTGGCAACTAAGAATAAAATAGAAAGTGTTGGTGTAGAAATCTGGTTAACTAAAAAATTTAAATAAGTGGGGGCCTGATTTAATAAAAGTGACACAGAATTTAACATAATTTAGCACTTGTGTACACAAACATGAATTAATTGCGGAAAGAGAACCCTCTGCCTTTCGTTTATTGTCCCAATCATCAAAAATACAACTCAGCTAAAGATCGTTGTAAGGGGTGGACCAAACCAAAGGGGCTTCACTTTGATAAAACTCCTTAAATTGCTGGGCAGTGGAAAAATGGTCTTGCCTTGCAAATGGTAATGTCGGAGAGATACTGACAGCAACCTGAGGCCGGGACCCAGACCAGTAACCTGATCAAAATTAACCAATGGATGACAGAATAGATAGAACTTGTTTTTAAGGCAATGGCCGCCTTGCAGTCAGCTGCAATGTACGTTACATTTAGATACAGGGTTGGGTGAATGTTTTAGTACTGTAGCTAAGTTTGACATAAGTTATAGCTAATTTCAACGTAGCCGAATTCTATTTTTAAATAATATTTGTCCAAATCTAAATGGCATCCCATACGGCTGTGTGGACATATAAATGGTTATAGACCTCGAGTTAAGAGGTGTAAAATGGACAGTGCCAATGCTGCTGTGCCAACACGGTATCAGAGTTCAGTGTGCTTAAGAGGTTAGGTCCGGACTAGGAGAAACTGCTCGGTACATTAGATAGATAATATAAAAAATCGAATGATTAACTGACAAATATAGATGAATTTAATATAACTTTTGATTTTTCTACACAAATGTATATGCTGTGTAACATCATTTGATTAATATTATATATCTGACGTAATACTTCTTATATATTTTAAAATTTCTCACGTGGTTAGATATGTTTTAAGCAGAATTGAATGGCTTGACAGTGGTGGCACGATTGGAGAAGGCAAATGGGTTGGATCGTGTCGTCGATCTGAGTTTTAAAAGTCAGCTGGAGTTTTTGTGTGAACCACTTTGGTACAGTACCGGGCATATTTCCAGCTACACTCAGCGTTTTGTTTTTGCATTTTTCTGTTCACTAGCTGTTAATTGGTTGTTATACATGTGACATTAAAAATATGTAGAACTGTTTTGCTAATTAAGATTAATGGGCTGGGTTGGTCGAGAACATTAATGATAGGCCTCTGCGTTGGGCTTTGGCTAACAGGGTGGGCGTCAATCAAAGTCGGCCTTATTTGACCAACGAATTATAGAATTTTATCTCGAGTCATGATATTAGCACCCCTTCGTTATCCTTATAAGAACCCCCTTTTACGGGAAAATACGGATCTTATTAACCCCGCTTACAATTTTTCCCGCATTGTAGTTTGACTATTGCATCCCAATCTTTGGCATATCTAATCATTCAATTGAATTATTAGTATGCATAATGCATCGGCCTTCGGTACAATCAATTAGTTTGCATATTGAATTATTGATTGAAATTAGATTAAGTGGGAAATGTAATTAGGCAATGAATTAAAAAATATATACAAATAATAAATAGTAATCTAAAAAATTCAAAATTAGTACTAGAAAAGAGAGAAGAACTAGCACAAAATTGTCCACGCAGACTTATCTACTAAGAAAGTGTGCAGCTTTTAGAGAAAAAGGCAGCAATTATCACTATCACTGCTGAAATACGTTAGCAAATAAAAGTCACATGGAAGAAAAATAAAAATAGAATATGACGAAATTAGTGGAGGCTGAATAGCGCCACACGTTCCATAATTCGTAAAAAGTGCAAAAGAAGGTGGTCTTACTATTGTTTAGCTAATTTTCTAGAGTTAAAAGAGCTAAAACCTTTATTTCTTTTGTAACACTTCATATTTATAATTATAATTAAAGTGTTAAAAAATATAAAATATTTAATATTTTCAGTATATATATATATATATAGAGATTTTAAAATAGGTTTTTTATAAATATAGAACATAAAAGATTTGTTACATAAAAAACTATCATTATAAAATATAGAGATTTTTTAGTAAGATATCGTAAAACTAACTTTATAACTAAATAAACTTATAATATTTATATTTAGATATAAATATAATTGAGTCCATTATACACCCAAGGTTTGTTGTGCTCATATGCATTTCGCCTCGGTTGAAACTTAGTATCATCTTGTCCTATATATTATTTCCCACAATGTAAGGACTACGTGAGCTAATGTTCAATATAATAACACTTTAATGAATTGACGAATATTAAATCTTTAAAAGAAACATAAATCATGTTGGAGACTTAGGTGCACTGCACTACAATGTTGATATTTTTTTATCTTTTAAAATGACTTGTCTTGGGATTACATTAAATTATTGATCTTTTATGCATTACGTATTGTCGTCTCCAAAAGACTGACCATATTGAATCGTTGATCTTTTGGGCGTTACGTGTTATCATCCTTAAAAGACTACTCTTTGCCTAACTTTGTGGGCTTGCCGAACTTTGTCAACATTTATAGTAATAGCCACCCATGAAATGCATGCATAATGCAAGGTTAATCATATCATAGTAGTCATAACAATGATGAATTTAAATATAACAACAACTTTATACTTACATTACAATTAGAGTGTTACTTACCTCTTTTCCTTGATTCCTCTAAACCTTCATTCCTAACTTAGAGAATTTATCTATTAACGATAATTTGACTTATAATAGAAAGAGATTGAATTTATAAGGTTATGAAAAATGAACGAGCTCAGGGCTATTTATAGGATTTCTTAAAACTAATGGGTGGTTAGGATTTTATCACTATAGCTCTTAATTAATAGTGAAGATTTATCATTTCATAAATATCCTAGTAATTTTAAGAATTCTAAAATATCTCTATAGCATCTCTTATTGTCATTACTTATGTCATTGAAATTATAAAATTTTAAAATATTTCTACAAATATATCTTATTACATCATCATTGATGTCGTGACTAATGTCATCATAATTATAAAATTTTTAAATATTTCTACAAGTATCTCTTATTACATCATTGCTTATATCATCAATCATGTTGTTATTACTCTAGAATATATAATGATGAATATTTTTATACTATTATTATTATTATTATTTTACTACTCAAGAAGATTTATTAATTAAAATCAATTCTATTATATTCTACCGTAAAAGTTGGAACTCGCATATTTAAGCATAGGTTTAAGTTCCAATAATTTAGACCTTACATCTTTAAGCATAGGTTCAAGTCCCAATAATTAGTAGAGCTCATATATGATAGAAATAAATACATCTTCCATTAAAATAAATAGAGTGGATATTCTTCCTAGAGGAAAAAATTTTATCATAATAGATTAATGGTATATTTACTTTTCAAACTGAAGAATTAAAAATATTAATAGTAATTACTTTAATAATAAGAGCGGAATTGGAATCTTTGAGGTAGAGTCCATCTCAAATTGGAATTGAAGGTGAAAGATTAAATCTTATGAAATGAGAATTAGTTTCTCATCCCATGAAGTGACTATTATTCCCTGATTAATATTTAGAAATTTCAAAAATGATATCTTATAAATAAGTAAATAAATCATAGCCAAATGTGATTTGGCCTGCAGCAGCCAAATTGTCGTTGTCAAATCGTGATTATCTTTGTCTTCGCCTGGGGAGCAACAGCTGGTCGTCGACTTCATCTCTATCTTGAGCAATAGCAGTTGGTCACAAATCCAGCAGCAATAACTGTTGTCACGACGATGTTGATGATGATGATGATGATGTTACAACCCAGCAGCAGTTGGTGTAATTCTGATTTGTCGTTGCTATTGTTCATGCCATTGTTGTTGCAGCTGGTCCAATTTTGATTATTATTATTATAATTATTAATAAAATTTATTATTAATAATAATCAAAATATAAAATAATAATTATGACAATAGTTAATTAAGGACTTTAGAGTAATTTAAAATTATTAACTCATTTTAATATTGATTTCGACATAAAGTAAATAAATTAATAACAATACAGCTCATTCTAAATTTTAATTCTTACAACATTATTATTATTCTGATGCTTAATTCTAATAAAGCTCACTGCGATTTAAGTTCATTCCAAATTTCACTTAATAAATACTTATTAATCTACAGTAGTCTTGATAGATTTTCTATTATAATATGTTTGAGTGTGTATCACTGTTTGCAAAAAAAAAGTTAAACAATATCAATTTGTGTAGGCTAGGACTCATCTTATTCTTGTTTATTTATTCAATCTGCAATGTTCTTTATACAAGGATATGATTCATTCATCATTCTTGGTGAAAGCATCAAAGATCTAAAAGAAGTTTCTCCCAACTTTAGGGTGCTGCAAGGTAGGCACATCCCCTACTTTAATATTATTATATCTTGAAGGTGACCGTTTAAGCGAAAACATAGAAATTCTCACGCAGCTTTGTCTGCACTCTATTTGCCTCACAAGCTCCCGAAGTTACTGGCCTCGCTCGTGCTCTATTGAAATTTGAAAGCAGACTGGTCGTTATATTAATTTTCTTTCTAACGATTTGTCGTCCAGAAAAGTAACGATTTGCCATCGGGTTGCTATAAATGAAGAAATACAATTATGAATTTTGATTATACATTAATAGGCTATGACAATCTGGTTCATGTCATCATGATGAATAACTGGTAAAAATTGGTTGGCAGTGGCTCCGCGTTAAGCTTCCATTATTATTAACTAATTAAAATATTGGCGGTCCATTAATACATCCATCTTCTGCCGCTTAAGTCATAATCTCATATGAACATATATATATATATATATGATAATGGACCACGAATATTTTAATATAATAATGGCTGAGAAAAAGATAAATACGTTAAGGTATTATCAAATAATAATTACTTATAATAATAAATTTTTGTTAAGTCACGGCTCATGATAATTATTTACATTGAAAATAACTAATATTTTTAGTGTTGATATATAAATATTCATTCTAGAGACTATTATACGTAACTTTTTAAACTCATTTCTAAATTTACACCTAAATAAATTATAAGAATTCTTTCCCCACAACGCATGAGCCTTGACATAATATGAATTGTGTAATAATATAATCACTATAATATAATAAAATTTTATATATATTATTTTTTTCCCAGAGATAAATACCTGACAAATGAATCAAAATTTTAGTATTGGAAGAAAATAGAACAAAAAATGAAACTTTATTATGGCTATTTTACGAAAATACCGCCATTGGTCCACGTGTAGCCAGATAAAACTCAAGGCCGGCTTTGTTTCACTACGAGACCGTATCAACTGTGAAGTTAGTTACAAAGGTTTGTGTCTTCGTAAAGACAAAGCTGAGTTGTCATACCTTTGGGTAACAAATTTAGAAACCAAAACGAATATCACAAAGCTTCCTCTTTACCTTCTTCAGTTTCTTCTGATCTTGGTCCAAACAAAAACTTTTTTTTCTTTTTTTCTTTCCATGCATTAAAATCCCATCTCATTCCACAAACGTATAAACAGAACACACTTTATCAGTTCTGACATTGTTGTTTCCTCGTACTGAGAGATGTCAGAAATGGAGGAGAAGAAGGGCGCGGAGTCGCCAAAATTCGAGACACCAAGGGATGCGCCGACGGCTGACGTGGAGAACCAGACGCCGTCGTCGGGATTCGCTGTCACCTCGATTACAAGGCGATGGAAAAGGGAGGATTTTTTGAAGAGAGGGTCCCTGGCTTTGAGGGGATTGGCCATGGTATTTTCTCTGCTTGCTTTCATTGTCATGGCCAGTAACCGGCATGGTGATTGGAAAGATTTTGATAAATACGAAGAGTTCAGGTAAAACTTTTATTTTTGATTTTTTCTCTTTTTAGATTTTCCCATATGGGTATTGTTTGATTTGATCGAATTTTGATTTTTTTGCTTTTGCAGATATCTTTTGGCAATAGCAATTCTTTCGACTCTCTATACTCTCGGGCAAGTTTTGCGTCATGTTCATGAGTTATCAACAGGCAAACAAATGATGCAGAAGCGAACCTCTGCATTAATTGACTTCTTTGGAGATCAGGTTTGAGTTTTTGCTTTACAGTCGAATTCTATTGCCTTGTCATTTTGCTTTTACTTGAAGAAAATAAAAGAAAATTTTAATTGTTATGATGCGCATAGAGTTAAGCTCAATGTTAAAACAATTTTTGTAGTCAAGAAGAATAATTTAATCTTGAATTTTATTAAGCTTTTTTTTTTTTGGCTGGATTGTTTTGATAGAACAGGAAGTACAGTTTTTTTCTCAGGGAAAAATGATTGAGATTTGGAAACTTTTAAGATAATTACAAATGTGAATTAGTTAGTTTAAAACCAACTGTAGAATAAGATGGGCGAATTGGTAAAAGGGTAATTGCCATCTCCTTCATTTTTACCTTTATATTTTGTATTTGGTCAAATGGGTCTACCCTAAAGCCTAAATTGAAGGGGGTCCTGGTAGCATCCGGAACGTTTGTAACAAGTTCGAATCTTTAGCAAACAAGCTTTTATTCTGTAACCTATATTGAATTTAAAGACTTTGTCTTTGGGTTTTTTGGTGTGTCACACAGATCATATCTTATCTGTTGATATCATCAGCATCTTCGGCAGTTCCTATGACAAACAGGATGAGAGAGGGAGCTGATAACTTATTTACAGACTCCTTAGCGGCTTCCATAAGCATGCAGTTCTTAGCATTCCTCGCATTGTCATTTTCAGCACTCATTTCGGGATATAAGTTATCAACTCAGTCTTACATCTAAGGGTGGCAATTTCCCTAGCAATATTTTGTGCATCCATTGTTCATTTTTCACCTACATAAACATAATTTGTTGTGTCTAAGATTTCGAGTTTGTACAGAGAGCTGTTATCAGCGGAAACCTGTTCTTGCTGTTCGCCTTTTAGACTATTGTTCACAACCAGAGTGACAAAGGAATGTACTTAGATGCTTTATTCTAATTGTGCAGTATTATATTTTGAAGTTCCTTTGATTTTCAGCAATGTTTTTCATTCAATTTTGCATGCTTAACTTTCATCTGCAATGAATGCATTGTGCCCTAACAGCATAAAAAGTATCAGAAATCAGCTGTTGGATACAAAAATGACAAAAAGAAGGAAAAAAAAATTCTAATTTAGCCAGTGCAGAACTGCCAAGTTCAGCATGGCCTCAAACAAATGAAAAAATACATGTAACTCCACCTATCTGGGTCCCAAAATATACAGAACATAAAAATTCATCGCTAATTGATAGAACTTGATGCACTCCCAAGTTAGCTATTTGAATTTAGGAATGATTCCAGGAACGAGTCATCCCGTGGCTCGTCTTTGGCTCTATTGAACAAACCATCTGACCGTAGAGTCTGATTCATCATGTATGAACCTCCTGGCTTTGAAAATCCTGAGATTCCATAACTCCCTGTGCTCTGCAGCATTGCTGCCGTATATGGTGCTTGACTTCCTGACGAGGATGGAAACCTGGTGTTGTTAAGGGAGTTAGAGTAACTTGATAAATTAGAATGGCTGGCCATGGCAGTTACAGATGGCCTTATTGGCACAGGCACATTGCTGCCATTAGTATTAGGTGAAGGTCTAGTCAATGTATAGCCACTACCACGAGCTGCTGGAACATCATGATTGTGTTTCCCCTCATAGGTTGTGATCACAGCTCTCATATCATGTGATGCTCGCTCTACATGTTTCCTTACAGGACATCCAGTAGTTGTACACTTGTAGTAGCTCCTACAGATGATGAAAACTTGCAATAAGAAACCAAATTCATAACGGTTTCCAAAAAATAAAGGTAGTATATAATAAAGAGTAATAATCACCTTGGATTAGGATTCCCTTTCACGACTTTCTGTCCGTATTTCCTCCACCTGTATCCATCATCAAGGATGTCTATATCACTTGTTGTTTGAACCACAATTCTTGGTTCCCTCACAGTTCTGCTCCCCGTACCAATAACACCTTCAATGTCATTTTCCCCTTTCCTGCAGAATCAAGAAACATTACAGTCAGAACCCATATGCAAGCGCATCATACACAAATAGCACTTAATGTTTGAGAAAGCTTACCATCTTTTAGCATCAGGTTCATTTTCATCATCTTCTCCTATGGGATTACTTGTTGGTGACCCTTGCTCAACAAAATCATCCTCTCCAAATGAGGCTGAAGACTCATTCTGGATAGAGAAAGATTCTGCATGTGCGTTGCCTAATGCCCCGGCAGACTGATCAGAAAGATCAGAATTGGCACATGTAGGGTGCTGCATTGATTGAGAAGTTGATTTCCTAGTAGATATAGGCTTGGGATGATTGTGACTTCCTTTATACACTATTTCGGTAATCTGGCCATCCAACGACCTCTCAACTTTTTTCTTCATTGGGCAATCGGGGAAAGTACATTTGAAATAACTCCGAGGATTTTCGCTTCCTTTAACTTGCTTTTGCCCGTATTTTCTCCAATTATAACCATCTCCTGATCTCTTCTGCTCTCGCGTATATGCAGATGATTGATTGTAATGACTGTAATTACCAGATTGAGTAGCATTGCTCTGAACATTTGTTTGGTATGATGCCATCCCTGAAGAGAAGCTTTCCATCGGGGCAAATTCTGATTTCACCCCTGGATTTTCTGTTGAAAAATCAGATTCCTTCGTAGGCTTATTGAAGTTCCATGGTTCTTGTTGCCTCCTAACTGATTCCTCCTGCTGAGATTAAATGATTGAAACTTATCAAATCAAAACTGACGATAAGCAATATACATGTATATATGCAATTTCAGATAATGCAACTCAAAACTCTAGTTGTCCCAATAAGCCTTTTTCTTTTATGAAGTTTTCAAAATTTATTGAATGTTACCGTTCATTTAACTAGTACAGTCCCGATACAATTCTATGTTTACAAAAAAATAATATGATACAATTTTCAAATTTTAAAAATTGAAATAATATATATATATATTTTTATAAAAAAAACTATGTATGGGCTAGAAGTCTAGAAAAGGAAAACAAAAAAAAGTCCCTGTTTGGAAAATGGAGGTCTACAAGCTCTACGTGTTCCACAGCCGCTTGTTCAAAAAAAAAAAAAAAGGGTGCTAGTGCTTAAATTATAAGCTTATCATGGGCAGTTCAGAGACTGACAAAAGGGTGCAAAAATGACAGGTATCGTGAGTTTTAGAAATAGCCTAAAACAGTAAGAAATAATAACAGACAAAAGAGGATCTGTTCCCAAGAGACAAAGTTAAACAAGCAACAGCAATAAATATTTAAGGATAGATTGATGAACAAAAGAAAGAAATGAACTGAAGTGTGTGTGTACAGTACATACCCCTGAAACAGAGTTGGAAGAAGTCCTTGTTTGGGTTTGAAAGGAGAAATCAAAGTAGTTGTTCTCTTCCACCTTGGAGATATTTTGCTGATTGCTAATCCAGTTGAACGCTTCAGTTGTTGGTGAGGGCAGAATCTGAACCCAAAAACCAAAAGAAAGGAAACCCATCATTACTATAATGACAACCATGCACATACATATATTAATATCATGTTTACATATAATTCATAATTAACTTGGGAAAAAAAAAAAGGCTTACGCTAGAGAAAAGAACAGGGGAGTCCAAGAGCGCACCGGGGCTCAAACCAGAAGGGGGGATTGAAAAGAAAGAAGAAGGAGAAACAGGAGGAGGAGAAAAGGGAAGTGAAGATGGTGAGAGTGATTTAAACTTTGGAATTTCAAGGCCAATTTGATGATCAGAATTTGTATAATTAGTGAATCCCCAGCTACTAGTAGTAGTTGAAGAAGGAGAAGAAGACGCAGTATTAGCGGTAGCAGTCGTTCTGTTTTGGCCGAAACTGTCCATGCTGTTGTTCATAAAAAATGAAGAGGATGCCATCAAATGAAAGTTCAATTTTTTTTTTTGTTTCTTTTTCTCCCCTTTTGTCGAGAAAAAACAAGAGGGCGTCTGGAAATTATAGACGAATTGAATCGTATTAGAATTTGGAATCCTGTCTTGTGTTAGCAGAGGAAAGAAGGAAATGAAGTTTACGATGGTGTGTTTTTGGAGGTGACTTTGATGGTGGTGGTGTGTTTCACATTAATAAGTTAAGGTCACCCTCCATCGCTTCTTCTCAGAAGCCTAAAAGCCAATGTTTGACCGTGGAAAAAAAATTTTCTTCGTCAAAGCTTGTGGGTTTGACTGGACTTGCCAAGCTTAGCCTATGTTAGCCGTTTGATATTTTCTGACTCGGCTTGAACAGCTACAAGCGGCACTTTCATTCATTGGTGTGATTCCCATGTGGACACACCGATGTTTGCCACGTATCCTCTTCTTTCTTTTTTTTTTCCAACCCCCAATTTAGTGTTTTTCTTTTTTTTAATCCTTTAATAATTTCATACCGCGCATGTATTTGTATTTTGTAGCAAATAATTGAATTTTAATTATAAATTTTAGAATGTTAGCGCAAAAAAGCAAGTTGGCTTAACTTTTGTTTTATTTTATTTTATTACCAAAAGTAACTAAAAATTTTAAAAAGACTGAATATCAAAGGTATTGGAAGTACTTTAAATTTAATATTATAAAACTGAAAATAATTAAGTGTTTGAAATATTTTTTTTAATGGAAGAATTACAAATTATTCCGCTTTAGGAATTAAAAGTTATTTATACAAAATAATGTGAACTAACCCAAATAATTAAAATAAAAACATAAAATAATGAAAAAAATTTATGTGGATTATTTGTATTTTCATTTAAGTCGTACTCTAATATTATACAGTATTTACAAAATAGTTTGTAGAAAAAAAAAAGCTTGTGACTCTTGCTATATTCTTTTTTTAAAAAATATAATTTAAAAAGTATTAGTAAGAGGAGCATAATCTAGAATCACACTCCAAGAACATGCGGGGAACAAAAAAGAAAAGAAAGACTTCATTGTCATAATTTTTTTTAAATAGTAAAATAAAATGTCCAAAATAATGAAATTTATTCCAAATGCGCTAAAATTATATGTAAAATGGGTTTCTTTCAAAGATTATTTTGGAGTCTAAAGAATGACTAGATCTCAATATCATTCAATCCTCAATAATCAAATAACTTTATTGAGATATATATTTTTTTACATAATTTTATTTTATCTTCAAGTTCTATTTATAAAAATCATTAAGTAAATGCAATTCAAGGCAAAAAGGTGTTTGTTGTCTTTTTGTAAATTGCAACATTCATCTCATTTTCTGGAGACGTACTCCGTAATCCAAAATTGTTACTGTTTAATTTACACAGTTATGTTTATAGTATTAACCAATGATTGAGAAAAAAATTCAGTTAATAATATTGATTGACTAATTATATTGACCGATTCAAATGATATCAATTAGCCGCCAAGTCGCCAACGTAGAGAAACATTTTGAGGCTCTGAAGCTGGGCTCTGAAGCTGGTGGCTGTACGCCAAATCCTTTTCCTCTTTGTCTTTTTCTGGGCATGAAATGACATGGTTGCCCTCACTCTCTAATTCTGACACGTCCTCACATGGCCGTGTAGTTTTAAAATCGATTTTTAAGTTATTTCCATTATTGACTTTGTCAACCAACCCCTCTGCCCCTTCGATTTCTAGACTATGATTATGATGTCTCTAGGGGGCATGAAAATTTAACTCAAAACATTTTGTTACTCGTAATTTCTATTTGTTGATTCGAAAGTCAATGACAGTTTTATAAGGTTTAAACTAATGATTTAGACTGCAACAATATTTACCCTGAAATTTAAAAGAAATAAATATGAAGCACTAGTTTATTTAACTATTCTCTGTGTCAGAAGATACGTGATGTGATCTTACCAATCCCATCTCCATTGCTTCTTGTACTCGTCTGACCTTAATTTACATTTTAAAACATGCGTACAGAAGAAGCTGTTGGTCATATTTTTTTGGTGGTTTTTGGATGGAGTTTGGCAGCAGCAATCCACTAAATCTGGGTCTATGAAATCTTTGCCTCCTCGAGGAAGAAACAAAATAAAGATCACATCAGATTGGCCGAGCTTTTTTTTCAACACAGTTTTTCTTTTTTATTCCAACAGGGTAAAGAGAATTAAGACCATACATTCGGAATGATGCATTTTCCAAAATTTTGTGAAGACTCAATAGTACACGCTAGCTCTCGTATCAGAAAGACACATAATCTTGCTATAATTTGCTTTTCCAGGTTGGCCAAAGGCTAAAACAATTCCTTCAGCAAAGGTAAGACAGACCGAGAAGTTCCAGTTTCTTGTCGGCTTTGCTCTCCGTGTGGAATATACATTTCTATAGAATGTTGGAACGGGAGGCGCGGTCCTATTCCTTTCAGGCAAGACCTTAAAAAATCTCTATGGTACCATCTCTTCCACCTGCAACTTCCAGCACTTGGGATCCGGTTCAGCCTGTCAATTGGATTATAGAATCACTCAATAACAATTTTATAAGAACTTTTTCATGTAAAATTACTCTCTGTGTCTGAGCATGCAGGGAGGTTTGCTTGCATGTTGGTCAACTCTTTGGTTAGATAATGTAAGCAAATCATGCAACTGATTAGACAAATAAACAATAAGTTGCGATCCTCATAACAGGTTAAAATACACATACCTGAAACATCTTATTTCTCCACTGAAACACACAACCTCGTGCTTGCAAATGATTGATCAGAGGCTGTGAGAGCAACTGTTTAAAGGATGCTTGGAGTTTTACTTTTGTTATCCCTCCACATGCCAACAAAGCGGCCGCTAGTCCATTCGGAGTCAAGCCCTCCAAGTGCAAGATAGTCATATTCTGTAGGCAGCTGATGCTTGCCAGGGACAAGAGGCCCACATCTGTAACTGAGGTATATGATAAATTAATCTGCAAGAAAAAGTATGAATCACAACAAATGGTATCAACTTTCATTTTATGACATGTCAAAGTCACCAAAGAACAAAGGAGAAGGCAGCCAGAGTCTACCTGTCTGAGGTTTTGAGAAAAGTGAGCAAGTGGGAGCATTCCAACATCATTAATGTTGTGACACCACTTTATGTCTAGCTTGATTAGTTGCTTGCATCCAACAGCAATTGCAGCTAGACCTAAAGATGTGATAAGAGGACATCCTCGAGATTCAAATGTGTTCAACCTCGGGCATTTTGACAAGGATAGCAAGGAACTATCAGTAATGCCTTTAAGGTAGGCTATATTAATCATCTCAAGGTCAGGGCAGCCACAAGCAATAGTTGAAATGCCTGAATCCGTTACTCCTACACATCTGATCAAAGTAACCACAGTCCGACACAAATCAGTTCATGCAGCACTAAGGCCAAAACTGCTTTAATCAAACTAAGACTTAAAGCTTTGATTGATAATTCACAAAGAGGAAAGAAACAGAAGCAGAAAAAGAACCTGTACAAATCGAGCTCTTTGAGTTTTGAGCAGTACATGCCAACATGGGCAAGTCCCTCGTTGGTAATGTTTAGACAAATTCCTAGTTTCAAAACAGAGAGTCTGGAGCACCTAGAAATTGACTTCAGACCTGCACGGAGCAAGAGCATAAGCGTCAAATTAACAAGTGTCTTTCATTAAAAAAATAGTGGAGTGAACGAACAATATGAAACCTTCATCATCAACTTCGTTATCTGTCAGATCAAGCTCCTCAAGAAAACAGCATCGCTGTCCTATCAACACGAATGCTTCTCTAGGAACCAGGGTACAAGACTCCATCCTAAGAGAAGTCAGATCAGTGCATGAACTAGTAATGTGGGTGATGGAAACATCAGATATCTTGCGACAACATGTGATGTCCAGCTTCCTCAAGTCTCTGTGTTTTGTTACAACATATGAGAGACCTTCATCTGTCACTCCGTCACACTTGCTTAAACTCAGCTCCTTCAATGACACACACCAATCTCCAATGGCCTTCAGGCCAGCCCCAGTAACGACAGAACCATCTAATTTGATTGATTGCAACATGGAAAGCTTTTTTAAACCATTGGCAAGAGAAAGTGTGACCTGATGATCAGAAGAGAGAACTGTAAATTATAAGTTAAAAATGATAAACCTCGTTACAGAAGAAGAGGACAAAGTTGAGACACATACGGGAGAGCCATGTGCTAAAGTGAGTTGCTGTAAACCTCCAATACTACTTGTTAGAGAAGACAAGCCAAGGTGACTGATGTTTTCACAACTGGACATATCAAGCGCCTGTACAAATGCAAAATAAGTAGGTTTTTTCAATTAAATACTCCAATATAGTCAACTTAAACATTTCATTATGTTGCTTTCAGCAGAATTAATATGGTAATACATTCTCATACTAAAACACAATTCAATGAACAACACAACAAAACATTAATTAAGAAAAAAGCTACCTTATATAGCATATATAAACATGGTAAGCTCAGTACAGTCAGCACCTTAAACTTTAAACACCGAGAGGAAAGAAATGTATATACCATGGGAAATTCTTCAAATTGTAACAAGCTGAGAAATATATCTATAATCATTACCTTCAATGACTTGCATCCATGTTTCAGGGCTGCCAGGCTGCCATCATCAATTCCAAAGCATCCTTCCAGAATCAAATCTTCAAGATGTTGTAATTCCAATATAGATGGCAAACACTTATTTGTAATCTGCACACCAACGAATCAGGAGAGAAAATTAATCAAAAATTAAATTGAGCCGGTAAAATTTTGAATTTTAAACAATTTTGCAATAGATTGAATTCATTAAATAAAATCAACCAGATCATCAACCCAACCCATAAAAAAAAAAATGCCGTGTAATTGATAATACTAGAAAGTAGAAAACAGAAGAGAAAATTACCGGCAAGTAAGAAAGATCCAAGCTTCGAATTTCCTTACACTTAACAGCAATCAAACCAACACCCAAATCACCAACGCCTAGACACCACTTTAAGCTAATCAATTTCAAATTTTTACACCCCACAGCAATACAACCAACACCCATATCAGTAACCATCTTACATCTTCCCATCCACAGCTTCTCTAAATTCTTCGCCTCAGCCAAAGCCGCAGCCCCAGCATCCTTTAAACTCACAGCGTTTGATATATCAATCTCCTTCAAATCCTTACAGCTTAAAGTCAAGCTCAGCAACCCAGAACTTGAAAATCCCCCAGAACGTGAAAGATCAATGGATTGAAGTGTAAAACTAGTGATTTTCGATATTGCTAATAAAGAATTGTCATTTATGCGTGGACAGAGACTGAGATCAAGATGGGTTGTGTTTGAATAACGAATGAGAATAGCTGGTAAGTGCTCTTGGCGAAGAGGCTTCAGTTTCTTGCGGTGCTTTGATTCTGTAATGTAAAAGGATTTACAAACCAAAGAAAATGATTTTTTGTCAAAAGGATTCGTATTAAGGCAATCCAATATTATAAAAACGATCTCTTCTGATAGAAGATCGAAAAGATTGATCTTTTCGGGGCACCTTTGCTTCTTCATGATTGAAAAAAAAAATTGAAAATCTGACAGGATTATCAGACGAAATGCTACAATTTCTTTTGTTTCTTGGGCTTGTTTGATGGAGAGAAGTGAATGTGAAAATGGATTTTCTAGAAGGAGATTTTTGCTGTTTTTTCTTTTTCTTATTTTTGAAGCTCAGAAGTAACCGTTAACAGAAAAATGGTGGGGTTTTATGTCAGGCAATATAGGCAGTTGAAGTGAGGAAGAAGACGGACAATTTACCTTACTGTTTTAGCCTTGCAAGTCTTTTTCAAAGAGTTGGTCTGTTTATGCACCTTGGACCCCTAAGGACAATATTACCCCTTTAATCCTTTCAATATTAGCAGATCCCTAAATTTTAAAAAATCATAAATGAAAATACAAATGGGTTATTTAGCATATGCGGGTATCGATATGACTGAGTTTTGAATCATGTAGACCTCTCATACATTTTCATTAATGGATATTTAGCACATATATGGCTAAAAGTTGCAATAGCACTTGTAGAGTTTCAAAGGTTTTATTTTAACTTTTAAAATAAAAATAAGTTTATGAGAAAGAAGAAAAATTCTCCTACTTTTAAAGATACATATGAAAAAAAAACTGTAAATTAAGAATTTCTACATATTTTATTGTAGATTGTGGTGTACAATTTTATAATATTTTCTTTTATCCTCAATGCCTGATTATCATAATTTAAATGTAAAAAATCATGTACAAAATGCAAAATATTTTTATTCATTTTCCATAATCATTGTAATATTGTGTTTTTTATTTTTCTTACACCCAAGCCCTCGATTAGTTTAGCACAATCACTAGAAGGGCAACAAATTCAAATGAGTCGAAAATTGAAAATTGCGTTCGTATCTGTAATTTTGTCAATACTCAAGGGACCTGATGGAGCGAAAATTTTGAAAGGCTTAAACGGTCATTTCAGGCAGCGCACATGTATCGTACGTGAAAGGACAGAAGTAGAAGAAGGGAGTTGACGGGGCAGTTAGGTCATTTAACAAAAGTCAATTGTCTTATCATAAAAACAGCTCATTTGGTGGAGGAGTATGTGAGGAAGGACAGATTCAAGTGCAATCAGTACGAATCAAAATTGACAAATATCCTCCCTTTTTTTAATTAATGAAAAATAAATATAAAAATAGTGGTGCCATAAAATTTTAAAAAATAATTTAAAAAATCAGAAATTGTGGAAAGTAATCGGCCGTACTTATGCTGGCCTTGCATAGTACCAACCTTTCTTAGATAAGAACGGGAAAAGAGAAAAAAAAAAAAAGGGGCTGTGACTCGTGATGTGAGAGAGAAAATCAAATAAAGCATAACAGAAGCTTTTTGACTTTTGGGTCGGGGAGGTTGCGACTGGTACAGGGCCTAAATGGACGAGCACAGAGGGAAGCACTTCCTGTTCCAAAGTGCTTCTGACTTTTGCCCTCAGATGAATGGTGGATCTGTCATGTTCTCTTTGATTTTGTGGGAAAACGATTCTCTGAGTCTGTACTAATGTGTCCTTTATTTTCCGGTTGTACTAAAGTGTCCTTGACCAGCCACGAGCGGCCGTTCATTCGATTTGTAAGAATTTTTCGAATAATACGATAATTTTGGGGTTCAAATTCTATTTAAGTTTTTACGCGAGTGAAAAGAGAATTTGACAATTATTTTTCTGAAAAATAATATTCTTGAGCTTCTTTATTTTTAACTACTGGAATTAATTTCATTGGTAAGGCTTTTTAATTAGAATGAAACTAAGTACATGAGAATCGATCTCCGCTCGTGTTAAATTAAGACATTTTTGGTTTATAGTAAAGAGATATTTAGTTTTATTTCAGCCGGCGATGATGGTTCTTTTTTAATAATTTAATCGATCGAGGATTAAGAATTGTGATTTGGACTTACCAAAGTTCCACAAAAACTGATTACAATAAATAAAACAACTTGCAGGACGGCTCGGCAAGTACCCCATCCGTACGCGGATCAGTTATTCGGTTGACATTTGACGAGGAATATGAACTTGAATTAAGCTTCTGACAATTAACAAGGGGCCCGGACAAAACTCATTCTAGAAATTAATTCAATTCATTCTAATTCAATTAAATTTGGATTGCTGGTTGGGTTATAATAGATTAATTTGGCTAATTTTTTCAATCCAATTAATGATTAGGTTGGGTTGGATTCATATTAATGATCCACGTACTCAAATTTTAACTCAAAAATTATAAAAATCAACTGCAACCCTAACTCTTTTTTTTTTTCTTTCTCTCTCTCTCTCTTTTTATAGAAAACACTCTTTTCAGTTTCTCCTAATCGAATTTGCATGGATTGAATCTCTATTTTCAAAATTAAGTAATCAAACCTAAATTCTAGCTAAAAGTAATTTGATAGATTTTCAAACATTAAGTCATATAATTTTTTTTATACAATCTTTATTTTTGTTGCTTTATTTATTAATATATGTTAGGTACAATAAACAATTTTTAATGCAGAATATAGAATTAGTGTGCTTTTTCCCTATTTAAATTGATTTAAGTGTTGGATAGTTTTTTCTTTATTTTTTATTTTTAATTTTAATCAATGCAATCAACTCAACCCACTGATTAGAAAATTGAATTGATTCGAATTAGATATATTTATTTATTTAGATTGAGTTAAATTTTCACTAATCCGATTTAACTTAACTCATACATTCACCTTTGTGATTGTATTTTTTCTCATAGAATATTCGTTATCCTAAAAATACCATTAATTTTATTAATTATATATAAGAAGTCAAGAGTCAATAAATTTCTACAATACGACCTTAACGAACGTAATAAACTAGTACGGACACACACCTAATCCCGCATTAATGAAAAGGATCACCCAATTCCAATTTTATTTAAAACCCATCTCAGTCACACACCATCAACATCATTTTCAGCCTAATAAATCTCAAAATTCAAAAAAGATAATCATAAAGCGAGAAGCATTATGCATCCTCACCGGTAAGCGCAAATGGAAGGCATGGCAATTGGCACCGGCAGATGACGCCTTCTCAAGATAAGGAATTTTTTTTTTTTTTTTTGGTAGTTCAAGATGTTATCTGGAACAATAAATATTTTATAACCTGTCTAGATTTTTGCTGTGAAAGTAGTTATACACCATTCAATACCTAGGGAGTTAACATAGATTATGGACAGGGATTTAGAACTCCTCTGATTTTGTGCTCAATATTGAATCAGTGGCCAGGATTTGAGTTTTTATTCAAATCAACGTCGCAATCAATTAACTAACCTTACCAGCCAAACTAGCAATCTCTCATATAAACTTATTTTCTTTGCAACTATCTTGTAACAGTTGCATACTTTCATGCATATGTAAGTATATGCCAATAAACAGATCATGATGTCTATCAGGACGCAGGCCAGCAAATGTAAAAATGTTGTGCCTGCCTATCAAAGCAATGGGGAACTAAAGTTTTCCGCAATTCTGATTCAAGCTTGCATCTTTTGATCACCTGATTATCCATTGAAAGGATGCTAATAGCTTGTCGAAATGAAGGAGGTGCTTCCTGATGCGATGTAGATGGAAAGTGTAGAGTATTGCAGCCAATGTTACTACAAGAACTGATACCAAGATCAACTTCCAGAAATCCTGAAAAATTGTGACAGCAGAATTTGTGAGGCCTAAAATTTTAAATATAAAAAACATCGAACATGATGCAAGTGCTAGGCTGGGGCTTGGCTTCCTGCAACATTAGAGAGAAATTTGACCTCAGGATTGACCTATGTGAGAACTCCCGCCTAAGACAGATGTTCTTTCTGAGTTTAGCTGCATACAGTGTGATCTCAAAAGAACATATATGCACTATTGATGAATAAATTGATAAATTGATCATCGACATTGAACTAGTAGTAAATACTAGAGGTTGACCTGTGGATTTGAGATTATAATTCCCATGACATAAGCCATCAAGTCCAGAGTTGACTGAAGGGAGTTCTGAACACCTCCCACTACACAACGATCGGACTCAGGAACAAGATCCTATACAGAAAATTAAAGAAGACACACAGGAAAATTCTTAAAGTATTTGCAAGGAAATTAAGGAAACTACCATACTTCCTTGAAATCCCCAAGACTACCAAAACGTTGAGTCCTTAAGATTTTATTATTTAAAAAAAAAAAAAAAAGAAGAAGAAAGGATCACTTCCTTAGCCTGAGGGATTCTACCTGCATTTGCTGAATGACAGATAAATCAAACATCCACAATCCAAGCCGAGATGTTGCCACTCCAACCATCAGCATATAAGCAGCTAAAAGGCTATTATGGATCCATATTGAAGCAACACATATCAAGAGGCAGATCCACTGAATGAAAAGCAGAAATACCAAGTATTTGTTCCATAAATATCTATTAAAGACATGACTAGAGGGAATTATGGAATTGATGGTGATAAAAATATTAGCATGTTAATCAATGAACTGTGAAATGATATCCCAAAATGCATTTTTTTTAAGGTCTTTATACCTGTGACCAGATAGACCAGAGTCCTGTTCTGAGAGTTGAAATTCGAGACTGTAATAATGGGTACAGAACTGTTGCTGCTATTCCAATAGTTGCACTGATTCCCCGTGCTATTCCAATTACGTAGGCAGGTAAACCCTCCCATTCTAATGTAGCTGTCATCAAAGTTCCAAAGCTGGAAGAAAAAAGCTTAGGAATAACTTGACACAGTGAGGAACTCGTCATCTATTACCAAATAAAAAATATAATATGGAAAGGGAGTAGAGGTTTTTGATATGTCTCAAGGCAAATTGGTAGAAACTGAAGAAGTCCAATGTCAGAATCCGGTACATATATGTAAACCCAGCTGAAAGAAAACTAAATTTGATTGTATATTTTATTACTTGTCCACGAAGCAAATTGCATTAGATAGTTAATTACCTCAGGACTGTAAAAAATAGCAGGGCAAGGGAAACTCCAGGGAGTACAACTTCTTGCTTTAAATAGATTCGCCATGCCCCAACACAAGGGGCGGTTGAAATCCAATCAATTATTTTCGTTCTCCACCTTTTTTCTGCCAATTCTGCATTGTTTTCATCATGGGAAATCAAGGTCTCTCTTTCTTGAGGAGTGGATGTGCTCCATTCCACGCTAATTGGCATATTCCTCCTGATCCTCCTCTGGCTGCTTTCAGCCAAAGCTGGAATTCCCTTATAAACAGACATAAAGAGCCAATACTCCACCCAAACAGTTACAGTAGTCCATATGGCTAAAGTCATAGCAGATGCTTGTAGTGATACAAAACTGATAATGAAACCGGTTATCACAGGAGCTAGTAACTTGCAGGTTAAATCAATTCGTCTAATAATCGAATTCATCTTTGTCAATACTTCTGGAGGATGACCTTCTGATATGACAACCACCCTGTGCTTTCAAAATATGAGTAACAACATTAGCATTGTTGAAATATGAAGCCAATCTCCTTTCTCATTAATAAAATTGTGATTACCATTCTCTCTCAATCAGGATGGTACCAGCAAGAGTGGATATCACACCGACAGCTCCAGAAATATTGGTTAGTATCACCAATAAGACAAACATTATGAAATTTGTGGACTTTAAACTTGAGAAGAACAATAATGTAATCACCGAAACTCCAGCAACAATAAAGGAAAGATTCTGGGTCGCCAACCAAATTAGAAGCACCTGCCCGTATATATAAATTGAAGTTATCAATCTCTTATGAATAGATAAAATATTACCATCAAAAGAAAACTAGCAGCAAGCAAAACATCATTAGAATAGAACAAGTGTTTGATGAATTGGACTCTCTGCTCGATGAAACATCTCAATGAAAAATTAAGGTATGAACTACAACAACAGCTCACTGTTCAGCAAGCACTGACTCAGATGATGACTCCGCAAAATATGGTGACTCATAAGGATAATTCAGCAGCCTCTAAGGAACTCTCTAGAGAGCTCATGGATAAGAATGAAAAATTACATAAAGACAAATGTGCTATCTTGCGAAGGACGGTGAATAATGTCCATTAGATAGAATTAAGGGCAGCCCTTAGATTTACATTAAAGCTGTGATTGTACCGGGCATTTCTTGGAAAACAAGAATGCATTTATGTATACTGAGATGGTGAATACAATAGAACTTATACTGTCTATCTCTCTTTGTGTTTACATCTTTTAGTTCTTGTTATATTATCTTTCCAACTAACATTATTCAACTCATGCTCTATTTCTTACATTTTCTACAAGTCCCATCTTGGACTTGGAGATGAACACCAAATAACTTTAGTCAGTCAGTTCAAGAATTTGCACACAAACCAGATGAATCTAAAATTGAACAAACAAACCTTCACATACGTCAACTTGTCCACCCAATGACCAACAATGGGACCACACAAAGCAATGGAGGCAGATTCAACAGCGCCATAAATAGCAGCAAAGAGTAAAGAATCAGGCCACATACTGATCATATACAAACCAACAGAGAATTCCCACATTCTGCGAACACCAAAACAGTTAATTCCCATTTCATCAATCATTAAATATATGATGGATTTTTCTTATATGGTAGAAAGAAAATGATAGATCCAAACCGTACCCTAAAGCAAGCAAGTACAAAGAATAACGTTAAACAAACCTGGCACCCCATCTTGCCAAGAAGTGGGCAACATACAGATATGTGATCAGAAATGAAGTATTAGCTGGTTGTTCTTGAACAATGAGTGGCTCACTCTCCATTTTCCGTCACTAAATGCTCTTCTTGGTCATAATTTGTTCTGATCTTGATGATTATATCGAACATCCATCAGTCATCAGCAGCCAGGCATGTGGGAGAACGTAGTTGGGTGAGTGTTACGTGGTGCAGTTATGATGTGTGCTTTTCTACTTGCTACTAAGATACTGCTGACAAGTTGTCGAGACTCGTGTTTGTTTTGACTTTCTCTGGCGAAAGATAGTATACTCGATGGGCGGCTTCGTATCAAATGAATCGTAGAGACATCTGGTCCTGGTACTCTCTTTCCTTGGACAAAAGGGTACGAACAAACACATCAGTTTAAAAAGGATGAGTCGGATTCCCCTTTGTTCTTTATATAGCAATAAAAATAGCAAGTTTCTCTTTCTAGAATTAATTTGTCATCAAGAGTCATATCCTTCATTTTGCCAAAATTTACTCCAAAACACTCATTACAAATTATTTGGCATTCAGGATGTCCATTAAAAAGATAATACAATTAATTATCTTGGAAATCAGAAAAAAGATAATAAAATTCTGAAAGTTTGATAAAATAGTCATCAAGACCCGTATCTTTAAAAATGGCCACACAAATCATATTTTATTATGCTTTTTCACTGGAACCGATTTATTTCATTTGGGTACAACTAATAAAGAAAAAAAAAAGAAGAAGAATTCTATACAACTATTTAAAAACTTAAAAAAGAATTTCTATGACCATTTTTTCAGGCCATAGAACGTCGCTAAACTTCTCCTAAGAAAATATGAAAACTCTTCCATCGCTTGATAACCTTACATTCAGCCCAAAATAAATCAATGAAATTGCCAAAATCTCTTTGTCCGTCGCGGAACCATTAACAGACAGAAAATCGGCCATAGCACGCTTTTAAGAAATGAGAGCCCAATCGGCCCAAATGAAGAAAGAGAGAAATGGGACCAAACGAAAAGAGAATCGGACTTAGTGCTAATTAAACAAGACGCTAAACCCTAAACCCTAAATCTTAAATCCTAAACCCTTAATCTTTAACCATCTGAATCTTTAAACAATAAACAACGATGTTAATCAATTACATCTGCCCCTAGGGATGGCAAAAAGCGATCTTGGGGCGGGGTTTTTTTTAAGTTCAGACTTAAGTTCACCTAAAAATAATCATGAGGGTATGGGCTGGGATAGGCCTCCATCAGATTTGGACTTTATTTATTTTTAAAATTTTTTAAAATTATTATAAATTTAAAATAAATTAATAATTAATAAATTATTATAATCATAAATAAATTAAAAAAGAAAATATTTTAAAGTAACACCATAAATAAAGTAAATAAAAATTTAAATTTTTTTAATATTAAATTCTCTAATTCAAATAGTATATTAATTAATTAAAGTTTACAAAAGAGTTTAATTTTAAAATTTTAGTTTTTTAATATCATTAATTTATAAATTAAGAGTTCAAGTTTTCTTTTTTCATTTGTATGTTATTTTTTTAATTTTATGTAGATTATTCAAATTTATAAATTTAATTATTTATAAAATAATAGACTTGAGCCTAACCTAGATTTTTTTTCTTAAGCCCTTATCCAAGCCCTCATGTGTGAGGGTCGGACTTGGGCTGGCCCAAGTTTTTTTACCCACCTTATCTGCCTCTAATCCATGCGAAATAATTCATTATGTTTGATGGTTAAAACATTACTGCTAGATGTATATGCGAGCAATAGTATGGCCTCCTCGTTCTAACAGCAGCCTTCTAAGGAGTGGTATATAATAATTTAGTCTAATATTTGAGGATGATCAAAGAGCCAGTGAAGAGAGCAAAAATTAGGCTTATCTTAAAACTTAGTCAAATGTTGACTAGCAAATAACCCCAAAAATATTAGACACAATGCTCACACTCAGATAGTTACTATGTCAAACTCCAACTATCTTATAACTAGGGTATTCACCCATAATCTATCCACACATTCAACAAACTTATGAATATCCATAAATGAAGAAGGATATGGCATTTGTGGTTGTTTATAAAAGCCCTACAAATTTAAATTGAGATAAGACGCTTTGAACTAAAAGCATCACTAAAAAATTCTTCAAATAAAATTTTTTTATTTATTTGAAAAGTTACATCATCATTTAAAGTTCTAAAAAGATACTTCAATAAAAATTTTTTAAATAAGAAATGAATCTCTCTCTTCAAATTTAAAGAGTTGTTTTCTTTCTCTTTAATTTATATTTTATTATCTTTTATTGAAAAAAGAGAGAAAAGAATTTTAATTATTATTGACTTAAAAAAAAGATTATTTGATTAAAATAATATTAGTTTACTTTTATTTGAAATTTTTTTTGAAGAATAATATATATTTTTTATTCTTTTATTTGTCACATAGATAAACAAATAAATATTTAAAAACTAAAATTTATAGAGTCTTTTAAAAGTACTCTAAGAGAAAACTTTACTTTTTTTATTCTTAAACATTTTTTCTTCCTTGAATTATTTCTTTTTATAGGAATTGGAATCTTTACTTCAAATAGCCATAAACCTTAATTATTGAGACCAGCGTCAGAATTTTCACCGAAAAAACATCTAACACCCCTTTAATTAGTCGTTGTGAATGCAAGTATTCTTGAAAGAAGTGCTCGAGGTTGTAGTTTTTTGCTCAATAGTGAAACGACGGTGTGTCTCTCCAACTACAACAAATTCAAATGCTGGCATAATCTTTAATCATTATTCATCTCGACTAAAATTCAGCATCAACACATTATAATTATTTTTATCTAGTAAATTTGCATGCTTATAGATTATGAGTTGACATCCACAAGAATATTTACTTTTTATCATCATTTTTTTGAATGGAAGAATATTTATATGCTGTTATCCAACTATCTCACTCAAAAGCAAGCGCTCCTCAGAATTAAAATGGCTTACGTCAATCCAAAAACAAACAAATGAATAAAAACGTTACAACATTCTAAATAAGATCCATCAATGGTTCAAGCCAAACTTATATTTATTGGCTATTGCCAATTAGCTTTACCCTTCAGAGTTGAGAGCATAGAGACATTCCTCATTGACAGAAGAGCAAAGACAGCTAAAAGCCTAGAACAAACAGGCTTCACAAACCACCAACCGGCAATTTGTAGAGGATCAAATGTAGTCCTCGAAACACAGTTATTTCACCACTCACTATTCATGAATTCGAAAAATATAATGAACAAATAGTTTTTCAAAAATTTAAATTGACAATGTTTTCTTGCCTGTAAAACTGTAGCTATACTTGTTTATATAATGAACAAATGGTTTACAAAGTTAAGCAAGTGGTAAAAACAAAACCACCGAAGAGGTTAAGAAAAAAGAATGTCACAAGCGTGTTTAAGGTGGTGAAGAAGTGGCAACCCTACAAAAAAAAAACAAATAACACAGCAATCAGTACATGTACATAGTAATACAAGTGCACAAGGTAGCAAAAGAATACATTCAGCTACAGGGAATACAACGTTCATCATCTGCCAATGCATTGATGTTATAGCAAGCGCGATGCAGCACAACTGCAAAACACTGTCAATAGAGAGTCATACTGGAACTTGACTCATTCAAGGGCCATTTCCCCATTACAGATGATTGTAGTTTTGTTTCAATGAGTTGCAATCCCTTCATGCCTTGCACTCATTCAGCTTGTTACCATCTTTTAAACTGTGTTCAGTATGGTGATCGTTTTCTTGACTGGCCACTGAACATTTTATATGCGACAAACAATGCTTGGTAGAAGCAACAAGCATGAGAACAAAAAATGACAAATGTTTCACCTATGATCATGCATAATGAATGAGGCAAGCATGTATATATATATCTTATGAAATAGGATAATAAAATGACAGTTGACGGTTCTTATGAACGTAATAGTTCAAACTGTCCACTATATTCACCAGATAATTGTGGTCATTTATTTCTCCAGTGAATCAATGACAAATGGATATAATTACAAAAACACAGGTGATATATAAGGAAAGTGCAGGCATATAATTTAAGTAGCAAGTAGAGATTATCCTATGAATGAAAAAACATTGAAGGCAATATATACAAAATTTCAAGGGACAAAAGTTAAAAACACCTTTTCCCCTACTACATGATTAGGTTTAGGTTTTCAAATATTAATAGAGTGTCAGCTTAAATGAATACAAACTAACTAATATTTAGAATATAATCGTTGTATTCTTAGGGCCAGCTTGGGAATATTGTAACTTTTAAAATAATTACTGTTAGCTATGTTATAGAAATAATTAGTTAAATGTTTGATAAATTTTGTTCCAAAATTACTGTAAATTTTGAAAATAATTATTAGTGTTTAGTAAATTTTACTGTTAAACTACTGCAAGAAAATAAATAACTAAAATATACATAATGTAAGATGAAATTTACTTACACATATAAAAACATGTACATATAATATTTTTAATTGTGTATTATAACAATTTTAATTAAAAATAAAATTTATATCATATTGCCATAGAGAACTTTTAATGTGATGTAAAATATCAAAAAGAAATACGATCAACAAAAAGGATGTGTGAATTATAATAAAAAATTATTAAAATATTGATTTTGTTTGAATTTATATAAGGATAGGTAATAATTATAAGAATATTTATGAAATCTTAATAAAGGATAAAATTGATTTTTAAAATTAGAATTTAAAAGCTACTCTTTCCTTACTTTTCAAAATCATTTGTAGGAGGGGATGATTTTGATAAAAGTGATTTTGATTTTTTTTTTTTAACCAAACATCAAAATTAGCTTTTATATTTTCAAAATCATTTTTAAGCCTCTCAAATGTAATCCCTAATGGGCACTTAGCCACACCAATCAGTTCCCACACCTTAAAAAGATAATGGTATTTAGAATCTTTTGGAACAATAATAGTCAGAAGGCTAGTTTACCACATGCAATTACTAGCTGCCCCAGCCACATTAGATATTCCAAAATCCCATTAAAAGAGAGTCCTCGTATCCTATGAATTCAGAAACATTAATTGCATATCACATAGGCTAATGACACCTTAAAAGCCTCCCATCCGAATCATCACAGGTCCTAATACGATGAAGAAGACAAAAGCCCTCAGAATAGCACAAACACTATCACGATCAACCAACAGTTCCTTTTTGTTTTCCATCCATTTTGAGTTTTCAAATGGTCAGAAAGTCTAATTTTCCTGAGTAAATGTGTTGGCTAGAAATCCTTGAGCTACAAAAGAATGGTGGGAAAAACAGGGGTATAGGTATAGGTTTTCCCTGTAGGTTCTGTTAAAAATTGTCCGCCAAACACAGGAGAATTGTCGGAAATTGAATATACATAATATTTTTGGTCATTCACCTAGTTTTCAATTATCCAAACTGACCTTAACTGATTGTCTTATTCAGTCCACTATAGATGAATCGCCTCCTTTCAAATCCTACTCGTCCTTTGAGGCATATTAAACACTACTTAAGAATCGTCATCCTATCTGTATTTTAACTGATCTATCAAATCGGTTCTAAGATTATGGTCAAGACAATTTCTATGCATGTGCGTGCATTGAAAAAGAACATGTAGGAATTCAAATTTCCACTAGCCGTTGACTTAAACAATGAAGAGCTTGAATAACCTTAAAAGGAAGGTGAATTGTCCAATTTAATAAAGTTCAAAAAATCAGTGAACTCCATAATCTTAACGTAGCTTGCCTTAAATAACAACAAAACATAATTGTAAACCATAACGCAACATAATCAGCTAAAATCTAAAACTATAGATACCCAGATTCTTCATGAGCCTCAGGATTCACGCTACCAAATAAAAAATGGCGCAAGACACAAAATGAAAAGCTAACAGACAATAACTCACTTTCTATTGTTCGAGCAAGAAGCCTAATTTGGTCAATATCAAGATTCTTCTTTCATTTCATCTGAATCTGAATCACTCGCGTTATAACCTAAAAAAGATGCAGCAAACCAAACAAGTGCCAGCTCAATGAATCAAATACAAGGACATGCTACAGATAATAAAAATAGATAAAGAATAAGAATAACTCTCAACATAAAGAATAAGAATAACTCTCAACCTGGATGCTTTTCACCAACTTTCCAAACTGAGGACCGAGTCCTTGATGCTCTTGAAATCCAGATTCTTCCCTGTAATCGCAACAAATATAAACATAAGCAAGAAAAATAAAACAGAAAAATCTGAAAAATACACACCACACAAGTAAGCTCCAACATTCCAGTAAGGCTAACCGATGCAGTGCAGCAGAGAATGTTACCAAGCACTTACTCACTTATACTCAATAGGCAGTGATTTCATTCAATTAGCTATTGTTGGTCAAACAAATTCAATCCCAACGACATTTTAAAACACTAACATGATATTCTTCACTACCAAAAACCCCCAAATCAAAACCACAGGCAGCTCCATTGAAACCCAAAAGAGGGAAAGAAAAGGAAAACCTTCTGGGCATCTCTGGGGACACCATAGCCGCTAAAATACATCTGACCCACCAGCACTTGCATGTTGATATCGCCACCTTTGGCTTCTTTAAGGGTGTCCCTAAACCACCGCTTCACGCAATCAGATACAACTTCTGATAAGGGCACGCGCGTCGTTTCACTGCTGCTGCTGTTATCAGAAACGCTACTGCTGCCAGCGCCCTCCATCTTCTTCAAGTTGCAATCTTTTGCTTGAACTTCAGTTGTTGATCGCGTTTCGGATGTGGGTTTTGTTTGTTTCGCTGTCTTGTTGAGAAATTTTGTGAGTTTTTATTCGGGTTTTGTTACTGGTAAACGATTTTCCCATAAAAAGTGTTTGAGCTTGAATGCCACTCTATTTAACCCCTTTTTTGCTTTTTTTTTTTAAATTTATTTATTAAAAATATTTTTTAATGTCAGATAAAGAAATGCGTTCACATCCGAAAGAGAAGCCGGAGAATTTAGAGGGGTTTACAAGTTGATTAGGAAGAAAAAGACCTCGCAATTTGATAAGGAGAGTCGTCCATAAAACGACGTCGTTGCACATACTTGAGGTCCTCGGTTCCCGGCTACCGTTCACCTTTGTCTTTTGCTCTCGCCGATGGCCGCTTTTTACTTAAATAATTTATATTTTAATATAATTACAAAAGTGCAGATAACAATCAATGTATATCGTTTATGTATTTTGGAAAGATTATAAATTATAATAATTATAACTTAACAAAATTTAATTTTATTTAATAAGAATGCATTCAACGGGCAATGCTTATATAGTGTACGAAACTGTACAACAGCGTAGAAGCACCTTTTAAGTTTTCCAGATTGTGAAAGTCGGTTAATGCTTTCACTTATTTTTCTTGCATTGGTTGGTTTGTACGTTGAGCTTTTAATGATAACATTAGGATGATTATTTTAAGCAGTTGAGCATCAGCCTTTTCAAAAGTGCCGTAACCGACTCTACCCACTTCCTTATCTTTTATAATTTTTAGGTTGAAACTCATTCCAAGTTCAATAATAATATTAAAAAATATTATAACAATTTATTCTAAAAAAATGACTCAATGACAAGCTTATTTGAGAAAAATTAGCTTGGAAATCAAATATGCTTTGATTTCACCAAAAATCTTTACATGGACATGATCCTTCGATAAAACAATGGAATCGGTTATTATCTCTAACAATTATCTCTCTACCTGTGATCTTTGAAATTAGTTTAATGGCTTCATGGCAATCACCACATACTCGAAGGTTTTTTGCTATTCGAATTACATCTTTTGGAGCAGTGGTGATGAGACCAAATGCGAGGGCCAGTTTCTCACTGTGACAACCAAGAAAATGCTGCTTCTCTTCCTCTTCTACATCGAACAGCACCTGGTCAGTTGTAGGAACAAAACCGACTGCTTTCAGTTTCATTGCTAACTCATCAAGCTTTGAATATATTTTCTCAGATAGGGGATGGGAATTGTCGCCCACAAGGAATTCATGAACAACTCCATCTACTTCAATCCAGCTGCATCCACGTATTTTTTGGATCCCTTTGTCACTCATCATTGACCTAATTTTTGCCGCGTCATTCCATTTATGACTAGCGGAATATATGTTTGATAAGAGAACATAATTTCCAGAGTTCCATGGTTCTAATGCAATCAAACGGTTCAGTACATGCTCAGCCAAGTCAGTATTCTTATGCAGTCTACATCCCGCCAGCAAGGCTCCCCAAACAATGGCATTAGGCTCTATTGGCATACTTTTGATCAACTCATGGGCTTCATCTAACTGACCTGATCGACCAAGAAGATCCACCATACATCCGTAATGCTCAATCATAGGAGTCAAGGAAAAGACACGACTCATGCCATTGAAAAACTGACGACCCTCGTCAACAAGACCAGCATGAGTACACCCACAAAGCAAGCCAACAAATGTGCTACCATTAGGTTGAATCCCACATTTCTCTAGTTGACCAAAAACCCCAAACGCAACTTTTGCATATCCATTCATTGAAAGCCCAGATACGACAGCATTCCAAACCACTTGATCCTTCTCCTTCATCTCTCTAAACACTTTGCATGCTTGAGCCATTCTCCCGCACTTTGCATGCATATCAATCAATGCGGTACCCAGCACAGGATTCGATAGAAACTCATTTCTCTCCATCAAATTGCTAGCCCAAACTCCCGATTCTAATGCCCCTAAACTTGCACAAGCGGAAAGAACTCCGACCATAGTATAGCAATCAGGTTTCAGATTCTCTGTCTGCATCTTATAGAACATATCCAAAGCTTCTTTTGGAAATCCATTTGATGCATAACCCTGAATCATGCTGCTCCAAGAAACTATATCCTTCTCGGGCATCTGATCAAAGACACTTCGTGCTTTCTCCATGTTTCCACACTTTGCATACAAGTCCACCAAAGATGTAGCTACAAACACATTCCTCCCCATGCCAGCTTCGTTAACATATCCATGAATCCATTTTCCAGTGCTCAGATCCCCTAACTGAATACACGCAGTCAAAACTCTAACAATGGTAAAACTATCAGGTTTCAAACCCGTATGCAAAAACTTTCTGAACATATTAATAGCCTCTTCCAAATTCCCTTCATCAGTATACCTACTGATAATCGCAGTCCACGAAACAACGTTCTTGTCAGGAATATCATCAAACACTTTAAGCGCGTCAGCTAAGTACCCGCAATGAACATACAAATTAAGCAAACTGGTTTTAACGAACTCATCGCAATCAAAACCCGCTTTAACGATAACGGAATGAATCCTAATACCCAACTGGAAATCATGTTCTCTCGCGCAGGCCTTCAAGACGAAAGGGAAAGTGAAATTAGTGGGCAAGAATCCCTCATTGCGCATAGAATTGTAAAATTCAATGGCGTGTTGAAAGCAATCGTTCGAAACAAAACCTCGAATCATAGTATTGTATAGAAAAATATTGGGTTCTTCGGTTTGTCTAAAGATGAGATGAGTGTAGTTTGTTTGACCAAAATGGAAGCAGGAGCGCAAGAGCAAGTTGAGAAGATAGTTGTCTTGATCGAGGCCGACGCGAAGGAGAAGAGCATGCACATACTTGAGTTGTTTGATGGAGTTGAAGCCTTGAAGCAGGCGGCTCTTGACCTCCCGAGCCGTTGCAAATGCGGGAGACGTCGTGTTTGTCAAAACAGTCATCGCCTGTTTCCCGCCAATATCTCATTTGGATTGTAGCTTTGTATTTGTTTACGAGAGTCAATTTATCATCGCGCAAGAGATTACTGAGTGAACCAAATAAAGACGAGGAGGCATAGAAAGACAAAAATTCCATGCAGCTCATAAATGTATGTGTTTTACGCGAGTGTCACTGATGCCATTATTGCAAATTTTCCCTCTCTTACTTATCTCCGTGGTGTGGGCTCACAAAGTCACCATCGATCAATGCTGGCCTTTGTGTAACAGTGATTTAAAATACGAGACACATTAAATTTGGCTGCCTCGCTCCATGATCTTCGTATCCCGCCATTGAAGAAATAGAATTTCAGTGGGCTACCATATAGTTGTAGTTCTGAAAGTAAATCATACACGCTAAAGCTGTTGGATTGCATACAAAGCAGCAATTGGTCACATGAACCATAAACCGCATGCAATTATGCATCATAAGCACAATGCCTGCATGAATACAAAATTGCAAAATACACTATTCAAAACTTATACCACTCCAACAAGATCTACACCTAAAATTTTACTACAATGATATATAGAACTTGATTGGTACAGCGCTTGCACGCCATTCCTTGATGACCATTCCTTGGTAAAGCACCCGACTTGTAAATACTATAGAATCGTATAGCAACATATACATAATCAACATGAGAGAGAGAGGAGGAGGATGGAGAGACCATAATACATGATTTTTGTGTGGAAAGAAGAATACACCAGAGCTAAACATTCCTATTGACTATGAGGGAAAGAATAATAGCCTCAACCCATTTGAAGTTGTGAGTCAAGAGCTGCCAGGGGAAGAAGTTTTCAAGAATCACTCCAATCTTCATCATCATCTTCGTCACTTCCAGCCGTAGCCTATATTGGAATTTGTAATTTTAAATATGTAATACCAGTTTATTAAAATACACATAAAGAGAATAGGAGAGGGAGCAAGACCTGTCGAATAGCATTTGCTTTCTCCAAGATGGCGGCAACTCTTAAATTAGTTTTAGGACCCTGAATGCTGGGTCTTGCCACCAATGCAGGCTTCAAGTTAAAGGACTGCAAGGAAAAAGAAGTTCATAACTGGCAGCTTATGTAATCACTGATTTTTCATTTACTTAAAGAAGAGTAGGCTAGGTAACGGGTGGTGTTTAATGACATGAGAGTCAGGCCTTACCTTGGTTCGAATTTGCTCTAGTAGAGAATTTCTTTCATCAACCTTTGGTTCACTTTGAGGCCGAACCCTTTCAGTTACCTTTCTCAACTGCACAATATTGAGATGGTTAGTAGGCAATACTTCTCTAAGAAAACAAAGTGAAATCTGAAATGGACACCTGAAGTCATTATCACCTTGCTTTTGTCATGAGCAGCAACAGCATCAATAAGTGGATTCCTAGGACGAGGAAGCTTAACTATTGAACTTCCATTTGCAGGTCCAACTTCAGAGGTTGTAATTAGAGCAAATGGATTGGAAGGCCATGTTGACTCGCCCTCAGAACTTGACAAACCATGGTGTGGTTGCTCTTCAACCTTTCTAGGCAGCGGTACTAAGCTATTGGAAGGATTCCCATGTTCCTCTTCTGAATTTTCTGAAGTGTGTTGAAGTCCTGGCTCTGGAACTGATTGTTTCAGAGGGATTGGTTTCTCCGGGGAAGATACAGGGTCATAGTTGGAAGCTGCATCTTCAACATTTCTAGGTGGCAGCATAGACCTATCAGAAGGATTTTCATGTTTCCGTTCTAAATTTTCTGAAGTATGTTGAAGTGCTGGCTCTGACACCAATTGACTCAGAAGGTGGATTGGTTTCCCTGGAGACGGCACAGGGTCATTTTTAGAAGCTGTATCTTCAACAGGGTCACTTTCAGAAACTGCAATTTCAACCTTTCTGGGTGGCAGCACAGATTTATCAGAAGAATTTCCATGTTCCCTTTCAAAATTTTCTGACGTGTGTGGAAGTCCTGGCTCTGATGCTGATTGACTCAAAGAGTGAATTAGTTTTTCTGATAAAGAAACAGGTTCATATTCAGAAGCAGTATATTCATTAGCTGGAAAAGACAAGAAAGGGTTTGAACTTAATTGAACCACTTCACGCTCTGAAGCAAGGAAACCATGATCAGGCTTCTCAGTTAAGAATGGATTCAGGGATTGAGTTCGCTCCAAAGCATGGCTGTTTGGACCATTTGCATCATCAGCCATAAATGGCAACTGCAGCAAAGACAAAGTAGGCTGCCTCACATCACCCACTTGTTCAGACACATGTGGCTTCTCCACTTCAACGACACTAACAGGCAAAAATAGATTTGCAGACTGCATAATGTCACTCTGTTCAGCTGGAAAAGCAGATTGTGCTTTCTCATGATCTCTAAATGGCAGAATCGATGGAAATGACTCCTGACTCTGATCCATGAATTCTCTCTGTGGGGCTAAAGGAGCATGTTGAATCTTCCCTAATCTCCACTGCATTGGCGGCAGAGGAGGCAATGGTGGCATCTCCTCCAGGTTGACTTGAGCTGCCTCAGGTACGAGGCCAAAACTAGGAAGGACAGAACTCAATCGATCCAATTCTTGCTCAGTAATGTTGATTTCTAGTCCAGTTGATTGTTGCAAGTGGCCACACGGTGAAGGTTCATTTGGAAGGTCTTCTTGACAAGATTCAGAACCATCATTAAAGAGTCTTTCCTGATCTGTGTGAATAGAAGATTGTATCTGCTCAGATAAATGATCTGGTGAACTAGAACTTGCTTCTGCTTCCATGCATTCCAGATGATGTTGACTACTTTGCAACTCCAGTGGCTGCTCTGCATAAGTTTCTGGATCTGGGAGGTGAACAGCAGATAGAGACATGGCATTTGCTCCACCCTCCAGAAGATGACTGCGGTGGAGAGATTCTGATTCCATCTCCTGGTCACTGAGTCCTGAAGATGTGGGTGGAATGGTAACATCACCTGCAGGCAAGCTATTTTGGGTTACCTCAGCTGAAGAGTTCTGAACACCATTAACCATCTCTGAATTGGACTCATCATAAGAGATCAATTTGCATGAGGCTGAGTCAAACACTTTAAGTGCAACTTGCATTTGAGTTGTTTCATTTTCCACCTCTGGTCCTGTAAGACAATCATGGGACACCAGCTCATTAAATTCCAATCCATCCTTGAGCAGATCCTCAGTATCAGAATTCATGGTATCATTAGATGGAGAACAGATTGAATCCTGTAGTGGATAAACAACGTCAACATCATCATTAGCACTGGCCTCAGCAGGCACATCAGTGGCAGACACAGCCATATTTTCTACCAAAACACCTTCAGCCACCACATCATCTAAGCCTGCATGATCCTCAAGTGTTGAACAATCCCGGTAAGTAGAGGGAAGTTCATGAGGGACAGCCTCTTGATCCACTGCATCTGCATTGCAGGTGGATGCGCCTATTTTCTCACTGTCTGCAGTACAGTAAGTATTTGCTTCCTGAGAATAAACAGCTGTTTCTTCTACCAATTTAAATTCATCTTGTGGTACATTATCCACAATATCTGATAAGTGCTGCTCTTGAAACTTACTGTTCTGTGAAGTATCACATTCCCCATAGACTTCAGTTTCTGGCAAAGCATCAGCATCTTCAGAAACTAAATCATCACGCTTCCCAATGCCAGAACCTTCTACTTCTGAAAAAATTGAGTAACCGACCAGCTCTTCTGTAGGTGAAGAAGTATTTGACCGAGGTGAACCAATCTTAATGTTCATTGTGTTATCTGGATAACTTTCTCCAGCAAAATCTTCAGGAGCCACCTCTGAATTGTTTGATAAATGCGATGAAACATAAGAGAAGACATGATGATCTCCACTGTCCAACTTATCCACAGAATGGCTTTCAGCAGAAACTGTAAAAGGAGTACCATTCCTTGTTTGTGAAGGCATGTCATTAACAATTGCTGAAGATTCAGCCAAGTTAGTCTCTCTTTCATCAGTGTATGATAATGCAGAACCAGGTTTCATTGACTCAAAGGGTGTTTCATCTGAATGGTGTTGGTCCAGCGGATGCAGGGGATGATTTGAATCAGCAAGGGAGGAATTACCAGATGCTTCTCCAAGACTATTGATATTATCTTCATCAATGCACATAACTGCCACATCTTCAAGAAGCTCGTTGGATTGTGTCTCTGTATTTTCAGGCATAAAATCTTCAGAAGTAGGAAACGCTTTAGTTGATCCTTCAACATCAGATGGTGGAATTTCAGCCAAATTGCTCAGAGTATCAGAATAAGAAAAGCTAGATCTTCCTTTCTTCAATGAATTGTTCCCATCATCAGAGGCAGAAAAGTTTCCAATTGATTGAGAATCGGAAGAATGAGTTTCAAACTCTAGCAGTTCCCCATTCCTATCAGGATCCACACCACATTTTTCAATGTTCGAGAAGCCACAATCGGATTTAGGTCTATACACATGGTCTGTTTCCATTTCTGACTCCATGGTAGTAAGAGCATCCATGTAATTGTCAACCTCACTAGTCATGTCATCAGAGTTGTCCTCATCCTTACTCCCCTCTTGTTTTCCTTCTCCATCAACTGCTATATCCCTTTCAACCATCAATGTAGGATGGATAGAAGAAATTTCTTCTCTTTCACCATCAGCACCTGATTCTGGCACCTTCGGAATCTGTCTGTCATTTCCATACAGCTCATCCATAGATGGCTTTAGAACTACTTCATGTGCATTAGGTGATGAACATGTGCTTTCCTTTCTTTGTGATTTTTCTTTCACAGGACTTACTGTAGTTATCTCATATATTTCAAGCCCTGATTCACTAGAATAATCTGACACCATTTTCAAGGGCAATGGACTAACAGAAATTTCGCGAACCTCACTGTGCTCTGGAGGGGTTTCCAAGAATTTTTCCATGTAACTTTTCCCAGATCTTGAGTCAAATGGAGATGTGTCTAAATGCCTTTTCTTTAACTTCACAAGACGCGCAGGGTCACTGAGGCCCTTCTCAACACTCTCCTCCAAAAACAATTGATGCAGCCTGCACACATAAAATAATTTGAGTCACTTTGACACTTATCAATCAAAAAAATAAGGCATAAGAACGCATTTAGAGGCCTCACTTGGCATGTGATGTTGGCACAATTTCTGGGGTTTCTCCATTCTTCCAGCGTGATCCTTTCTTCTGCAGAAATAAATGATAAAATTATACCTTAGTCATATGAAGGCACAAATTCATAGAACAAAAGGACAACACCAAATCCACCAAAAAATTTTTTTAAAAAAATTATACCTCAGTCATATGAGGGCACAAATTCATAGAACAAAAGGAGAACACCAAATCCACCAAAAAAAAAAAAAAAATCAGTCATAATAACTACATAAACCATCTGCGGCACTTGGTAAATTAAGTTAACTAATACGGACCCTTGTTCAGGGACAGAGCCACAAATTTAGTTCATAAAGGGGTAACTTAATAATGAATTCAATACATGCGACCACAACTTCAACTTGTAGGACATTTCAATTTAGTTCAAAGGGGCAGGGGCTTAAATTTTTCAACTCATGGGAGCATTTTAATTAAGTTCACGGGGGCTTAAATCATGGATTCCATTTATGATATTTTTTAATTATGTGAGGGTAGGTGCCCCCACTTGTCCAATGCTCATTCTGTCCTTCCTCTTGTCCGCATAGAATGTATGCCTGAATTATATTGATTGGCAGACAAATATTTCAATGACTATAGATTAAAGCACAAAAAACAGTACTCCAATGCTTGACCAAAAAAAATGTGTTCACTGTATGGTGAAAATTTGTTCACTACAATACCTTCATTTTTCGGAATTTCTTTTCCCTATGAACTTCTATAGATGGTTCAAAAGGTGCTGCTTCAACTTTAAAGAATGATGGATCAGTGTAACGCTTCAAACATGCCCCAGCCCCAGCAACATCGAATCTGATAAATATCACACAATAATATTAAAGATTCCAGCTTTTAAAGCAAACACTTAAAAATTTATTTGAGATATGCTAAAAGTTGAAAAGAATTCAGGGAATCATACTTGTCAAGAAGAAATAATCGCGGCGGACCCCTGCATTCCTCATAAGAATCCATTACACAGCGAGGTAAGTCTCCACGAGTGATCAGATTCTGCTCCGTGCGTAGATTAGGATGCCAGTCAACACCTGAAACAAAATTATCCATTTGAACAACTATCAACTTTTAGCACACATTTCAATACATAATGTCTACAGACACAATAGCCCAATCAGGTCATCAAAGAAAATTGTTATAAACTAATACATGATACGAAATTCATAAGGATCCTGCCCTTTTGAGCTCAAAATCAGAAACATTTGAACCAGTACTAGTACTATGGAAGCCTGCAATGGGGAAAGGAGTTCCATCTAGAAATTATCCAAATGTGTATTAAAACTTTATACATCACAGGAAAACAATCAAATAATTAAACAATAGCAAGAATGTTTAACTTCGTTTCAAAGGAACATACCAACTCTGACGAGTAAACAAATCTACAGTAAAAGATTAAAAGAGCAGAGAAGATAGCCTGACCTGCATTGGAATAGAATGATGTGTGATTGGTTTGGGACAAAAATGACTTCTCAATTGAAGGAAACTCTGCCTCAAGTTGCTGGACACGAACCATTAGACCATGGCCTCTTGCAGCAGTTGCCATTACTTCTTCATGCAAGTCATGGAATATCTCAGCAGCAAACCTTTCGCATCCATGAACACAGAGAAACAAATGAACAAATTATCAAATTTCTCATCCTAGCTCTGCTAAACAATTCGCAACTGAAAATTCACAGTCAACGATCCATTATAATGAAATGCTATTGAGTGACAATTTAAAAATTCATTCATTAAATTCAACCGTCAGTTGGACCTTCTTTATCGAAAATCTTCTCTGAATTTTACCAATTAAAAAAAAATTGATTAATCTAATTCAAATAAATAAATGAATGAATATCAGCACTCCAAGAATTGCAAATCCGCAGGGGCCTAGAAGATAGCAGAAGCAAAATCATCTGTTCAACGTAATAAAAAATCTGACTCTAACTCAAATTATCAACTTCAAAACGCAAGTTCAATATTAGCAAAATTGAAAAGAAAAAACTCAGATTCTATTAAGTTAACATTAAGCTTAAAAATCAGAATTCGAACTCGGACGGCGCCGAATTTATAAATCAGAAGCTGAAACTCACTCGGCCAGGTCGCCGAGCTGGCGCAAGACGCCGACGAGGCCAGCCATGGCGACTCCCTCAAGAAGCGCTTCGGGATCATCTCTATCGGCAGCTTTGTAAAGCTCCGGATCCGCCAAACTATACTCATTCCTTATCTGGTACCTCGTCAACGGCATTCCTCTTCTTCTTTCTAACACTCTCCTCGCAATTCAGCCACTCGAAACCCTAATTTCATCCAAAACCTTCTCACATTTGCATTTCCAGCAAAGACGAGCAGAGAGAGAAAAATAGACTGCGATTTTCTTGGGGATTGGAATTGTGAAACGAAAGGAATGAATATACAGACAGCAGTAGTCACAGAACGTGAAGAGCGACTTGTGAGAGTGAGCGAGTATTTAATGAGAATTTTTTATTTAATTTTTTCACGTAATTGGGGATTTTTTGAGAGAATAAATTTAATTTTAAAAAAAACAAGAAAAAAAACCGTGAGGGTACAAAATGTTTCGTTTGCTCGGCGCGCATCGTGCCGATTATTATGATGCACTCGCCGCATTGGATCGTGTTTATTTGAATTATTTCACATTCAATGGATTGTAATAAATAATACCGTAATTGACTAATTGTTAATTCAGTCAGAATCAGGTGCATTTGGATCAGCGGAAGATCAATGTCTAAACTGATTAAATTCGGTAATACACTTTTTTGATCCAACGTTAATTATCCAAATCAATGCGGCATATTCCTCTTAACTATTTTATCATCAGTGTATTCATTTACAGTAGGAGATAGTAATTAGAGAAATCGATTGCCTTAGCGTAGGCTCGGAATCAGGGGATTACTAATTAATAATTTGATTTACATGCTTAAGCGTGACTCTATAATAATTTCCAATAACAGTAGCTCGGATTACTCATTGTACCAAGTTGACCATGGAGAGACAATGAACAAAAAAGTGGGCCCAGGAGAAAAAGAAACAACTGTTACGTTTTTGGTTACATTCTGTCATGGTCCGCATACAATATTAAAATAATATAATTTATTTAATATTTTGTTTATACGTACCTAGAATTATTTATTTTTATATTTTTCAAGGGGAGCCCACGGCTCTTAAGACATGGGCATCACAATCCACAAATATCGACACCATCGCGGTCTCATTACACTTGATAATAGCATTAGAGGTGTGTTTAAAAGCTCGAAACAAAAAAATTAAAAATGAGAAAAGTGGAGGATAATGGACCCGAATTAGAGAGAATGATCGGGACAAAGGGTTGTAGCACAAAAAATCAAGCGGACCAAACAGTCGCCTCATAAATAAAATGATGTAATGCCCGGTGATCTAACAGCTGTGCCTTTTAGCTGTAGCTGACGTATCAGTACTACTTTCCTAGAGTAGTGAAATCAAATCTAGGAAGCTTCATTATTGTTTTTGTCTTTAATAGAGTCTTCTTTCGTTCTTTTTTATAGAAACCCCTCCTTGTTTTCTTTTACGGGAGAACGTTTCTTGAAAGGTGTCATAATTACTTGATTTCAAAATTTAAAAAAAAAAAAAACACACATGTACCAAGTGCACAAGTTATTTTTAAACGAGTCTTTAGAGTTAAGTTCCCACCTTACCAGAGGGAAAAAAGTTAGGTTCTTTAAAAATTAAAAAAAAATAATAATCGCACCATTAGAAATGCAACGAGCAGTTAAAAAAAAAATTGTGAAATGTAGTGAAAAACTGGTGACTAATTTATTAATTTTTTTAATGCATATGACAAATAATAGAGTAATAATATAGTTATAAATATTTTTATAATTTTATTTTATGTAAATTGATTTAATATTAATTCATTAGTTAAATAAAAATATAAAATAATAAAAATAAATTATGTGAATTAAAAGATATTTAATCTAACTAATTAAATCTTACCATATCAATTTATAAAATAAAATTATATAAAAATTTGTGACTATATTACTATTCTATATAATATAAGGTGATAAGTTATTTTCATGTAAGATAGGATAGTTGCAATTTTTCATTAATTTTTTGTTTTCATGGACCCCTTGTTGAATTGAATCATCCATCTCTCATGGACCCCTTGTTGAATTGAATCATCCATCTCTCACGTGCCAAGAAGCTAGCTTGCTAGTAGCAACACTCAAACCAAGTTCCTATGTCATTTCAAATGACTAAATTCTGTTATCTTTCTTCTTATATTGATATTTTTATTTATGTAGAAAGATCCATTATATTCAGAAAAAAAACGATCATTTTTTAGCAAAGATTGTAATACCAACTTAATATGGGTAAGATTAATCTCATAGTCTATTTTATCATTCCACAAATTTTATTAAAAAAAGATAACGATGAAATGTGTTTAATATTAATAAGATTTATTATAATGAGATACTCAATACCTAAAGTATAGAAAAATAACATATTTTAGATTAGGATATCTTGTTAAACATTGACAATTAATTCCCCATACAAATCGATTTAGTTTAAATTGATAAGTTTGGACAATCTTAAAATCAAATACAAAATCTCCAAAAAAAAAAAATTGGCATTTCTTTATTTGCAGATGTAGCTGAAATGAGATGCCAGTGGCGTCAAAACATTGGGGTCCACTTATGAAGTTGGTTAGAATCACTACATAAAAATAATTCCAAAGAAAGTATCTGAGTATGTTATGTATTTTTAAAATGTTTAGTTAGAGAAACTGCTAAAATATAAGAAATAATGAAATGAGATGACTTGATATAACTATATACATAGAAATAATCATTTAATCTTTGCTTGTAAGCTTGGTTGATAGATATGGTGGGCTGCCCTCATCTCACATCACCTCTACTGTATTGAAAATTGTGATTCCATTTTCCAACAATAACACTAGCTAACCACAACCACTTTTGGGCAACGTGTTCACAAATTTAAGCAGCTAAAACATAAAAAAAATCATTGTTGCACAGTTGATTCCACTATGCATCACACTGCTGCTTCTTTTTTATAAGCAAAGAAAAGAGTGTGTTTGTGTAAATTTTCCAGGAAAATTTACACGTTAGTGGAGGTTGTTATGAAGGTTGTTTATATTTATTGATTTGTTGTAACAGTTGCGTGATTATGATAGAGAGTAGGAGCAGCCAATTGAGCCGTATTGTCTGTTAAATGGGTTGGAAAATTAGAAAATGGACTATCTAAATTCTGAAACATCTATATTCATAAAATTATTCGCATATTGAACTAACTTTGGGTCAAATGTGGGAAATAAATGATTTGATCTATACACAGCGATGGAATTCTCTAGAAACTATATATGTACTGACGGGGATCGATTGTGGGTAAATTCCCATAATGTGTATAATCCAAAATGTTTGCCTTTTTCCCTTCTGAGCTACTTTGAAAAATGTAAGAGCAACTTTAAGGGCAATACGCCCCAGTGCCCTCTACTCATGATGCTGAGTTTAGTGCAGTTTGGGCTTCATCATTTTTCCCGAGTGCGGGAAGGATTAAACTTTTTGAGATTTGAAATCGAGAAAGCAACAAGAACACATAATTTTTTCCCCCTTGAATTTAAATAATATGGGATTTATTTGGATACACACACACAAACATATTTGTGAGTAGAAATTCATTAAACATCTTTTCCTTAAAAGAATTCTTTCTCGACAAATTAAGGATAATGGCCCACTAGTAAGCTAAGGTCTCAATGACAATCCGCTTGATTTAAAAACAATGTGAAAATACTGGTTTGATCTTTGAAATAATGTTAATGGGAAATATTTGAACACTTAGACCCTGGCTCATTGTATACATATTAATATGTGATTGCTGGTACTTATTTTTCCAGTGGGTCAATTGGGTAAATGGGAGAAAGGAGTATAAACATTAGTGAAGCAATTGGCTCGGGCAAGCTGAAGAAATTGATTAATTTTGAGAATATTTAGTGTCTCGTTATGATGCCTCAAAGTTGGGCTTGCGAGATGTTACAAGTGCAGGGTGTACTTGACTGAAGTGGATTAAAATATTTAAAGTTTAAAAATTTTATTTGATGTGTAATTACTATAAACTTCTAGACTTAGATGAAATTTGTCATGAAATTTGCAAATATATATGTATATAGGAATTGAGGCGGTAGAGAGAATTCGTAAAGGTTGAAGCTACGAGGGAATTTTTTTTTTAAAGATTTTTAATCTTTATCTAAGTGATTAGAATGTGATTTTACTTTCGATTTCTCTGAGATTTAAAGGATAAGTTTTTGACATCGCTTTTTATATTTTTATTAGTGTTGATTTATATTTTATCTTTTTAATAGTTGTTATTTGATATACTTATTTATAGAAAAAATAGATATCTAATCTATTATTTTGAGTCAAGATTGTTGAGAATCTTGATGTTATTAGCCTTTAGTGTTATCTGAAGAAAAATTTGTGTTGTAATCTCATTAATATAATGAAAGTTTTTATATTAGATTACGGTCCCGTAGTTTTTCTTAATTTGAGTTTTTCACGTAAAAATCAGAATCTCTTGTGGTTGAATTATTGCTTTGGATTTGTTAGGTTATTTTCTTACAAATTTATTTTTGGTACACATCTCATTTTAATCACACAAAGAGGAAAATAATTTTATTTATGCTTAATTTTGCAACTACTTAATAGTCCCTTTCCTAATAGAGTGGTACTAGAGTACCAGGTTGTGTGTGTTTTTATTACTTGTGTGGTTAAGATGAAGGAGTCTTCGACGTTCATGATTAAATTTAAGTAATCAACTTATGGTGTTTGGGAGTCTAAAATGAAAGGTCTGCTCTACATGAAAGACTTACATAAACCCATTGAAGGCAATGAAGCTAAACTCACTGATTTAGCTGAAAGGAAATGGGTTCAATTGAACCAGAAAGCTGTGAGCTATTGTGTCATGGATTAATTAGAGTGTGTACCATCATGTTACAAAAGAATCTAAAGCTGATGTTATTTGGAGAAAATTAAAGACAATTTGTAAGTAGTCAATAGTAGAGAATAAAGTCAATTTGATGAAAAAGCTTGTTAACTTGAAATATAAGGAGGGCCGCAGTATAACTGAACACACTAGTGAGTTTCAAGGCTTAGTTGATCAGTTGACTACTATAAAGATCATTTTAGATGATGAGTTGCAAACATTGTTGTTACTTAGTTCTTAGCCTGATAGTTAAGAGACATTAGTGGTGTCAGTAAATAATTCAACATCAAGCAAAAAATTAACCTTAGATATGATTACAAATAGACTATGAAATGAGGAATCTTGAAGAAAGAGTGCTGAAGTAATTTCCTCTAAGTCAGGTGTACTTGTTTCAAAAAACCAAGTAATTTTTGTCAATAGAATAATGACAACTCTAGAGAAAGATTTAAGTCCTAGAGGAGAAACATGAAGTGCTTTCATTGTCAGAAAATAGGACACGTTAAAAGAGAGTGTAGACTGTGGAAAAGAGAACAGGCGAAAGAAAAAAGTAATGGTAAAAAAAATGATAAAGAGAATACTACAGCCATAGTTGATGGTAATATGGGTATTATTTATGATGAGAGCTCCATAAATCTCATTTGTTATACCAGTAATTGAGTGATGAATTCAGGTACTTCGTTTCATATTACTGCATATCATGATTACTTCACATCCTATAATAATAATGATTATGGCCATGTTTGGATGGGAAATGAGAAGGGATCCAAGATTGTGGGTATAGGAGATATTTGCTTGAAAACTAGTGTTGGCTGTAAATTATTGCTTAAAGATGTCAGACATGCACCAGATATTCGCCTTAATTTGATCTCAGCAGGGAAACTTGATAATGATAGTTATACTAACCAATTTGGTGAAGGAAAATATAAGCTCACCAAAGGCTCCCCAGTGCTAGTTAAGATGAGAAAAGTAAACACTCTATGTAATAAAAGTCAAGATTAAGAAAGAATATGTGAATGTGATTGTAAAAGATTCTGACATTGAGACATGACATAAAAGGCTTGATCACATCGGTGCAAAAGGGTTAGAAACTCTTGCTAGAAAAAGATTTCCACCAAACTTTACAAGTATGTCCTTCAAGACTTGTGTTCATTATTTAGCTGGACAGGCATATAGAGTAGCTTTTAAAAGTTTTACTCTATTTAAAAAGTCATAAATCCTTAATTTGATTCATACTGACTTTGCATAATGCAAAATAGATCAATAGGATGTGCACTTTACTTTATGACTTTTATTGATGACTATTCTAGAAAAGTGTGGGCTTTTGCTTTGAAATCTAATGACAAAGTGCTTAATATGTTTAAGTTCTTCCATACTTATGTTGAGAGATGAATAGAAAGAAAATTAAAATGTGTTAAGGCTGATAATGGTGGTGAGCACAGAGGCCATTTGAACAGTATTGTAGATCCCATAGAATCAGACTTGAAAAGACTATACCAAAGACCTCGCAGCAGAATGATGTTGCAGAAAGGATGAATAGAATAATTGAAGAAAATGTTAGATGTATGCTTTCTAACGCCAAGCTTCCTAAATCTTTCTGGGTATAGGGAATGCATACTACAGTTGATTTGGTTAACCTTTTTCTTTTAGCTCTATTAGATAGCGATGTACTTAAAAGAGTATAAATTGGGAAAAATGTTTCTTATAAACACTTGAGAGTATTTGGTTGCAGGGAATATGTTCATATCCCTAAGGATGAGAGATCGAAGCTTGATGATAAAGCCAAAGAATGTATTTTCTTATGCTATGGGCATGAAGAATTTGGGTACAGATTATAGAATCCAGTGGTTAGAAAACTGATCAGAAGTGGAGATGTTATATTTCTTAAAGATCAGGTAATTGATGATAAAGAGAAAAGTGATGAGTCTCAGTCATCTCAAGATATTCTTATTATTCAAACTCCAGTTTCTCCACCTATTGAGGATAATAATGATGGTCCAGTAGAAGCAGTTGAACAAGCACCTTCAGAACCACCTGCACCACTAGTTGAGCCAGAATTGAGAAGATCCACTAGAGAACAATGACTTTCTACTAAATATCCTCCACATGAGTATATGATGCTTATAGATAGAAGAAAACCAGAATGTTTTAAAGAAGTTATGTCTCATCAGTATAAAAAATGAATAGGTTAAAAACATATAAGAGGAAATGAAATTCTTGAATGAGAACCATATTTATGACTTAATGAAGTTACCTAAAGGAAAGAGGGCACTGAAGAACAAATAAGTTTACAGGTTAAAGACTGAAAATAACTCACAACAGTAGTATAAGGCTAGATTGGTTGTGAAAGATTTTAGCTAGAAGAAATGTGTCGATTTTAAAGAAATATTTTCTCATAAAGTATTTGTCTTCTATCCGAATGGTTCTGGAATTAGCAACTAGCTTAAACTTAAAGATTGAACAGTGTTGTGAAAACTTTATTAAACTCGCAAGCGCACGAATCTATTATAGAATAGATTAATGGTGACGAATGTCGATCCCACGAGTTATACGCAATTTTTTCTTTAATGAATAAATTTAGAGAAATTGATATAAACTATGCTTAAATTTAAATTACAATGACATGAATTAAATTAAACTGTCTATTGAAATGACGCATTCGGATCTGAAACAACTTATGTAAATATTCTATATTAATATCAATAAAATCATAAGTTTATACCTAATGAACCAACTGCTCTAATAAATATAATCAAGACAATCTGATATAATAATAATCTTATTTGATTCTCTTATTTAATCGGGGCCAGATGTCTATACAAGAATTATTATTTATCAACGAAAAGTCAAAACAATCACAAATATTAGAAGGAAGACTAAATTTACCAAATTAAGCCCATGGGATCATTGTGAGATTTGTTAAGAAGTTTGGTGAAAATTTTATTAAAATATAAAGAAACTTAAGAAGGAGAAGGAATTTTAGAAATCTAAGTTTAAAAATGAATTCTCTCGAATTACCCCATTTTTATATAGAATGACATGTTAAAAATAGTTTGGATTGTTGGTCACGTCATGATTAACTAATGTTTGAACAAGAATAACCGATATTTACGTCGTGAATAGAATTTGTAACAAGAACAAAAGCTCGCCGTAAGACTTTTTGCAAATAAAAATAATATCATGAATTAGAACTTTTTGCTAAAATAGATTTTTCCACAAGCATGAAAATTTTCTGACGATCATTGAAAAGATGAGAAGTTATCATATAATTAATCGAGCCACGTCATAGGTAGTTGCCACATCATTAAAATAGGTTCTTGAAAAAAACAAGATTAATAGTGATATTTTTCTTTTAATGATAATGTTTTTCGACCGCAAAATATGATTTATTTTTGCCTGATTTCTTCATTGTGAAACGATCGCCATTTAAAATACATAAAATATATAATTATAATAAAACACAAATATTGAAACAATAAAATACTTAAATAAATAAAAGTAACAATATTAGTGAGACTGAAAGTGTAAAATGATAATTTTCTGCTTTATAAATATACACTTTCTAACACTCAACCAACAGCTTGATGTAGAGACAATTTTCTTACATGATGATTTAGAGGAGAAAATATACATAGAGCAACCTGAAAGATTCAGTGTTAAAGGCAAAGAAGAACTTATGTGTAAATTGAAGAAAAGTTTATATAGACTGAAACAGGCATCAAGACAGTGATATAACAAGTTTGATTCTTTTATGGAGAATTATGGTTTCAACAAGACTATGTCTGATCATTGTGTATTTCTGAAGAAGTTTGGTGATAATAATTTTATTATTCTCCTACTTTATGTAGATGACATGTTGATTGTTGGCCAAGATGCTAGCAAGATTGATAATCTGAAGAAAAAGCTCAGTAAGACTTTTGCAATAAAGGAATTAGAACTTGTAAAATAGATTCTTGGCATGAAAATTTTCTGTGATAGAAAAGATGAGAAGTTATGGTTATCTGAGGAAGCATATATTAAAAAAGTTCTTGAAAAATTTAACATGGATAAAGCAAAATATATTTGTTTTCCACTTGCAGACCATTTAAAGCTTAATTCTGAACATTGTCCTACAAGTAAAAAAGAAAAGCAAGAGATGAGAGAAGTTCCTTATGCTTCAGCAGTTGGCAGTTTGATATATGTTATGGTTTGTACAAGATCATATATTGCTCATATAGTTAGTGTAGTCAGTCGGTTTCTCTCTAATCTGTGTAAAAAACATTAAACAATAGTGAAGTGGATTATCAGATATTTCATAAGCACTTCTAAGACATGTTTATATTTTGGTAGTAACAAACTTGTATGTAAGTGTATAAAGATGCAGATATAACAAGGGATGTTGATTCTAAAAAATCCTTATCAGGATATTTACTCACCTTTACAGAAGGAACAGTTTCATAGCAGTCCAAACTTCAGCAAAGAAACCTTATGGATGAAGAATTTCCTACATGAACTGGGTGTTAAACAAGACGGTTATGATTGTGTACTGTGACAGTTAGTATTATTCACTTAGCAAAGAATTCAACATATCATTCGAAATCGAAGCATATTGATGTGAGGTATCATTAGATACGAGATATGCTTGAGCAGAAATAGTTGCACCTTGAGAAAATCCACACGGCAAAGAATAGGTCATATATAATGATAAAGACATTACTCAAGGAGAAGTTAGAAAACTGTAAACAGAGAGTGGGCTTGGTAGTACTCCCAAATAAGATGAAGAGGAGATTTGTAGGGTCTATCTCACTGAAGTGGACTAAAATGCTCAAAATTTAAAAAATTTTATTTAATGTGTAATTATTATAAAATTCTGGACTTAGATAAAATTTATCATGAAATTTGCCTTTGTGAGAGAGAAAAAAAATTTAGGTTTATAATTTTTATTTAAGTGATTGAAAGGTGATTTTAACTTTGATTTCTCTTAAATTTAGAGGGTAAGTTCTTGATATCGCCCTCTACATTTTTACCATTGTTGATTTTTATTTTATCATCTCAGTAGTTATTATTTGAGATAACTATTTATAGGAAAAATAAATATTTAATCTATTATTTTGAACCAAGAATGTTGAGAATCTTGATATTGTTAGCCTCTAGTATTATCTGAAAAAGAATTTGTGCTGTAATCCTATTAATATAGTGAAAGTTTTTATATTGAATTATGGTCCCGAGGTTTTTCTCGATTTGAATTTTTCACGTAAAAATCAGTATCTCTTATGGTTGTTTTATTACTTTGGATTTGTTAGTTTATTTTCTTGCATATTTATTTTTTATGCACATTCAATTTTAATCACACAAAAAAGAAAAGAATTTTGTTTTCGCTTAATTTTACAACTACTTGATAGTTTTTTTTCCAATAAAAAGCTTTCTTTACCTTTACCTTCATTATTTGTAGATGTTGATAGAACATTACAGCTTTTAATACGTTAAGGTTGGGTTTGCTTTTTGTGAACGTGCTCTTAGGTGGCAAAATTGTGAATCGAAAAAGCAATTTCTTTTCTTATGCAAATGGTTGCTAGCATGTAAGCTATATCTTTTGATCCTTTTCATCTCTCGGCGCTATTGCTGCAATTTTTTTTTTCAATTTAAAACCGATGAGATATGACAGGTAATTTACTCAATTTGGCACTTGTCATTGTTGCCAAATGCATGATGATAGCTATATATTTTCAGCCCCAAATGCCAACCCTAAATATCGAGATTCGAACACTGCACAATGAGTGTGGGTGTTTATACTTTTTTTTAAAAAAAATAAAAGTGTTGTACACGAAAATAATTATATGTATATATACACACACCTCAATTCAAAATTTTAAATTTGTTAAATTTTAAAAAACTTATTAAACCATATTGTTTAACAGTATAATGATCATGATAGTTTAATAAATTTTCCAAGTTTTAATAAAGTTCATGATTGATATTCTCACAAAGACATCACTAAAATATAAAAAAATACAAAATTTAATACATTAAAATTATATTTTTTATTTTTTACTAGCATCCTCAATTTAAGAAAGTGAGGATGCTCATCTTTTAAAAACATGAATATTAAGTTAAAGAGTGTTATCGTTATAAATTATGATTATTCTCTGATATAAAATCTATCAAATTCTTAAAAATCTTATGCTACATCACTAGTGTTTTACTCTTGGAAAACTCAAATGAAAAAAGGAACATATAATCCTTTCCTTAATTATAAATTACATTCAGTAAAAGTTAGGCAACATTTCTGAATTTTAAATTCTTATTTTGTCTTGGACTCATACCTCATAAGGCAAACTGTGCCTATGGCTTTGGGGCCTTAGTTTCAAGCCCTAGTTCTTTTGTTGAGATTCTAACTTCTCTCGATATATAATTATGTAGGTAGTCATAATCCTACAAATATAAATAAAGTAGATATATTCTAATGAGGATAGATATGTCCCAATACAATAATAGAAATTTAGACTGTATTATAATAAAATTGATTTAGGATTAGCCATAGTTTATTATAAATAAAAGTAGACTCCTGATTGTAATATATAAGTATTTAGAAAAAATAAATCTTATTTTAAAATGTACATACTTGCCTATTACGGCCAACTGTTATTTTATAGTAGATGTACAACCCAAAACCAAGAAGTGTTATTTTGTTATGGGTTGGGTCTTTGATCCAGCGTGTATCTCAAAGGCCTTTTTGCCCATTTTAGAGACCTTAATCCAGCTTCAAAGGCAGAGAAAAGTGGCCCGAGCAATGGAGCAGAAAGAGATGTGACATTGCTCTCCGAGTATAATTTGACATCAATAATCGAACCAAAAAATAATTGAAAACGAAAAAAAAAGTGGGATAATGAAAAGATTCCTTAATTTTTATCATATATATATATATATATATATATATAAAAGGATTCCAATGTGACCGATCATTATCTCTTAATTATACTATGGCCAAAAATTGAGGGAAAAAAAAATGTATGCATCAATATGTAACGTGTAACCATCATTATACATTCATTTATAATGAAAGAAAATAAAGAGGGACAGGAAAGAAAAGATCTTTTTTGTCTTCTGTCAAAAGAAAGTATTTCCTCTACTTTTGTTCCCCGTAAAGAGACGATCATTGAGAAATCAAATCAAATAAATAAAACTTTGAATTTCTTTATGACTAAATTAAGTATTTGGAAATATTATATAATATTACCATAGGTAGGACTACTTGTTTAATTCCTAATGGACCCAAAAATATTTAATGTAAAAATTATATACATGTTAACAGTCATATTATATACCACAAGCAACTATATTATAAATTATACTATCCTTTTTCTTTTTTCTTTTTTTTGGGTAGATGCCTCAACTTCACGTTACATATCTCATTTTTTAATAAATCTTAAATTATTATTGCACATAAAATATAATGCAGAGATTGGGAAGCATAGCCAAAAGTGAGGGTCATTTGCTAGTATTCCCTACATTCTAAATGTTCAAAACCAAACTCAATGAGCCCACCTATTCCCATATTTTATGGCAAAATAATCATAAATAATATCAAGCAATCAAAATTAGGACACCAAATCTCTTGAATTGAAAGAAAATCCTTTTATTAAAAAAATTAAAGCCAAGCCATTAGTTGTTGCTTGCTAACAAGTTGCATATCACATGAATCACGACGTAGCGAAAATATTGTTGTATTTGGTTACCAATGCATAAGATAAGCTTATGATTGGGGGCAATAATCTCGAGACTTTAAAAAAAATGATGCGCTACCACTTCACCTAATTGATGTTTACTTGCCATTAATGCACCAACACATGAAAGCAAGACGACACGTAGTCATTTAATTAACATGAGAAAACACAAAGGAGTCCATATGTATCTTCAATCTTCTACTACCCTAAATAATAATTTATTGATTTAATCGTACAAGATTTCTTGTAATTAATAACCAATTTGCAACGTAATCAAGACATAACGAGAATATGTTGGAAACTAGTTTAGGGTTTTGTATAATTGTTTTGCTTTGGCTGCAAGCATAGTTCCCCCTGTTGTTTATTGCAAGATGCAAATAACAAAAGCATATTATGTATCTTTTTCATAAAGACTTTAGTAACTGTTAATTATTAATTCCTGAAAGCTCTAATATCAAAGCATAAACAGCTGCTTATCAATTAAATCTTCGAGTCTTTGACCTTTTGAGTTGGGGTTTGGTTTTTGAATTAACCAAAAAAAAAAAGGAAATTTTATATAGATACTCTCTTCGTGCAAGCCAGACTGGCTGAGCCAGAACTATGATCTTGGGGCCCAAATGTGAATTGGGATAGAATCTTGTTTTAATGGTTATATGAAATAATTGTTATGTTAAATTCATAATAAGATCGACTCCCTAAGAGTCAGACTTTGATGAAATAACATTTATACCGTTTTTATTTGTTCACTAAAATTTAAGTTATACAAAAATAAGGATGATAAAATTAATTTTGACTTTGCCCACTTCTTCAAAATTAATTTACGTTGACTTTGCTACCCCTCTAACAATTTTTTTGTTTAAGTTCAAAATAAGAAAGGACATGAAAGAAATATTTTGTTGACACAAAGTTTTAACCTTTAAGGATCCCTAAGTTACAATACACGAAAATTATAGTTGCTTTGGTGACTTGTTACTCTAAAATATCATTAGCCCCTTAAACTCTATATTATTTATAATTTATTTATAAATATATATAAATTTTTAATTATAAAATTTCATTGCACACTTTATGCTCTATTTTGTTTCATTAAAATCCTTAGAGTATTAAATTCGCCCCTTATAATTTTTAAAATTTCAAAATACACTCTATTTAATTAAAAATATAATAATTATTGAATAGATTATTATTATTATTATTATTATTATTATTATTATTAACAAGAATAAAAAATATTATAATTAATCAATCTGTTAATAATAATTAATAATAATTTTTTAGTTAAATTGTTAATAATAATTAACAATTATTATTATTAATCAAATTTGCATAATAATAATCACAATAATTAAAATAAAAATTAATAATTATGATAAAAATTAATTAATAATTTTGTAGTCATTTGTTATAATTACTATACAATTATTAATTAATTTTTGTCATAATTATTATTTTATGTTTAATTATTGTGATTATTATTATTATTATTATTATCCAAAATTAATAAGTTATTATTATTATTGTTAATTTTATTATTAACAACTTAACTAAAAAATTATTATTAATTATTATTAATAGATTAATTAATTATAATAATTTTTACTATTGTTAATAGTAATAGTGGTGGTGGTAACAGTAGTAGTAATAACAATAAATTTAAAAATTATAATTATATTTTATTTAATAATTATTATATTTTTAAATTAAGTAAAGAGTATTTTAAAATTTTAAAAATTATAAAAAGTACATTTGATACTCTAAGAGTTTTAATAAAATAAAATAAAGTATAAAGGATTCAATAAAATTTTATAATATAAAAAATTTTACATACTTATAAATAAATTATATATAATATAAAAAATAAGAGATTAAATAATATTTTACATCAACAAGTCAGAAAAGACAAAAGCAGCTGTGAGTTGCAATACACGTAGCTTAGGCGGATGCAACTTTTAAAGGAACCTTTTGAATGTACGTGTTGAAAAGTTGAATTTGAACGAATGGGCAATGGCAGCTAGCCAGCTAGTTAGGCAGATCTGGTCAAGACCTTGAGGCTGCTGATTCTGATAGTGTCAGTAGAAGTCAACATGAAATTTCAGTCAAAGTATGGAGAATATGGCTCGTAATTAAGCAAATAGGTTATGTCACTGGTGTTGTCCTCTGTATTGTTATTTGATTAAATATTGAATTATTTAAAGTTGGATTACTTCCAAAAAAATAAGTTATGGACGACTCCACAGTTTATAAAACAGATGTTGAGATTATATTTCCCATGTTAGTATAACAATAAATATATAAAAATTAAGATTTTTTTCATAATCTAAATTTGCCTACATTTTGAAAGATTTCATGATATGTTTACATCATTTGCGGTATTTAAGGACTAATTAGGATTGCTTTCAAGAGATTTGAAAGTGATTTTAAAAAGTTAAAAAGTTAATTTCAGTGTCAGATAATTTTTTAAAAAATCATTTTTAATAAAATCACCCCCTTTATTTTAAAAAATAAGAAAAGAATAACTTTCTAAAATTTAATTTTCAAAATAAATTTTTTACTTAGGGTCCAATTAGGTTACTTTTAAAAGGCTAAAAAGTGATTCTAAAAAGTTAAAGCTTAATTTTAGTATTTGGTAATATTTTTTATAAAATCATTTTTAGCAAAATCATCTCATCTTAAATCAAATTTTCAAAAGCAAATAAGTAATAACTTTTTAAAATTTAATTTCGAAAACTCATTTTTATACTTAATATAGTTTCATATATATTCTCATATATATTATAAAAATCTACAATTATCCTTATTCAATAAGAAATAAAATCATTAAATAGACTATGATGAGTACCAATTATATCGAGATGATAAAATAAAATCAAATTAATAATATAAAATATTTAATTGAGCTATCAACTATTGTACGTATGCAATAAAAAAATTTTATGCAATGTTTATAATTATTTAAATAAATTTTATTATGTATTATGTACAATATAGTCATTTATATTATTACAACAGTTTAATAGTAAGATTTACCATATCTAAAAGACTACTCTTAAATTCACAGTACTTTAAAAATAAATTTTGCTAAACATTTAATTGATTCTTTTCACAACTGATTATTTTTATAGTACAACTTACAATAATATTTTAAAAGCTACAATATTACCAAATCCACTCTTAATATAATTTCATATATATCCTCACATATGTTATAACAATTTAAAATTATTCTTATGCAATTAAGGATCAAAATAATTAAAATTAAACATGGCACTTCATCAAAAATTTATTCCCTTTTGTTTTGCATATTTTATTAACTTCCTTTGATAAATAACAATCTGGATAGGTGTTCCTGTATTTTTCATTCTCGTTTCAAATTGAAGCCACGACCATGGAATCAATAACTGTCTGTATTTATTAAAACTATATAGAATATATGTGCTCAACATCAATAGATACGAGGACCTTCAATTTGGCTAATTACTTAAATTGTCACAATATTTAAATAGAGATGCGGCAAGACCATGTGGGTAATCTGATGAAGGATCTTGGCACTAAATTTCAGATATGTTACCGACCTTGGATTTGATCAAATCTTTCATTAAAGCGGTAAGCATCTACTTGTGGTCCGTCTAATCTCTAGCCAGCCAAAAAAAAAAAAAAGGGAAACAAAATAGCATATCATGCATAATGCACACGCAGCAGCTAATAACTGAAGCTAAATCTCTGCCGGCTGTTCAAATTCTGATTGGTTGTGGCTAGTGGACCAATGAATAATTTCATCTTGGACAAACCCTAATCAGCCTCATGCAGGTTCTTTATTTTCTAGCCTTTGCGTTCCGCTCAACTAGACTGTAGTTTAAGCTTGTGATTTGGTTAGCCGTCCAATACTCATTAGCATTTGTACTTAACATGTTTAGCTAAGGTTCAGTGACTAGATCAATCCGGTTGAGGATCTTTAATATTTCACGTCATCTATTATTATTCAAATTTAGGCTTCAAACATAACACCACTAATGTAGGGAATCCAATCAGAAATTCGTAGTCGGGTATGCTTGAAAAGAATAATAGTAACATTTCGTTTGGAATAAGGTTGAAACAAGATAAGCAGCTTATTCATAAATTTTGATTAAAATAATTTTTGTTAAAATCTTTTAAAATTACTTATTTAATACATTTTTCTATTTTAACAATAGCATTTTAAGGCAAGTATGGGTTATTTTTTATAAGTAAATTATTGAATAAGCTACCATATCTTTTTAAAATTTTTATTGTAGCCTTAATATTTTAACAAAAAGAACATTATTTTTTTTTCATAAACCCTAATATACAAATAAAAAACAATTTAAACTTCTATTTTTGCCATTATAAAATAAAATAATATTTTATAATAAAATTTACCAATATGGCTGCGCAAAAAACCAACCTTACCTTACCTGAATATTTCGAATATGGATTGGATGTGGATTAAAGGACAAACCTCTTAAACTATTTTGACTTACCCTCGAGTGAGCAATGCTTACTCATTTTTTCTCATTATTTTTTTAAGAGAAATTATCGTTTTACCACCAAAGTTATTCTAACACATCATGTCAGTATCACGATTTGCCTAAAAGCGTATTTACTACTAAACATCTGCGCTGTTATCAATTTAGCACCATTTCGTTAAAAATGTTAAAAATTTATTAATATTTTGCTGATGTCACAAGGGCATCAAAGACATTTTCTACTAAAGCCAAAATATTGCATTGCAAATGTAAAATAAATAATGAGATAAAGTTAAAAATTTCAAGGGAAATAATTAAAGAACTAGAAAAATGATAATCTAAGATTGGCCCCTCTCTCATTAACTTTTCCTTAATTAAATTGTTATTATTTTTAGTAGTGATTAATATTTGAATTTCATATATTATAATATTAATTTTAAAGTAGATTTTTTATTAATTATTTTATTTACCGTTTGTCGTAAGTTTTCATATTGTTCATTATTTTTTATTAATTAAAATTTTCAGTTGTTTTCTAAATCTTATTTTTGTTTAATTTTTTAAAAGTAAATTTGTTTTTATTATCTTAGGATAAAATTAAATTTTAACTTATTTTTTGTTAAACATTAACCTTTTTTTAATAGAATGGTGGTAAATTAATAACGGTACAAATGTTTGGTAGTAAAATACACTTCCAGTAAACTATAATACTGATATGATGTGTCAGAATAACTTTAATGATAAAATAATAATATTTCTTTTTTCAACAAACGAACAAAAAAAGACATAGAATATACTGAAGAATGTATGGCAAGCAACATGAGGCAAGGTGAGATCAAAAGAGAGGCTAGCAGGCTATTGACTCAGCGGCTTGGCAAAACCACAGATATGTAGTGCTTGGTGGTGGCTAACGCAATCAAGACATAGGCTAATGGCTTAGTTTGGTGGACAATGGTGTTGCAGTTTGCCAATTTATTTTTACAACAGACAATAAGGTGACCAGTGAATTGCTGATTTGCAGTTTTGGTTTTGGAGGGTGGCAATGGTGGCAGCATCAACTTTTTTTTTTTTTTTGTATGTATGGGTTTAAAGAAATTATGTTACGTGATTTTGTTTTTTTTTTTTTTTTGTTATAGTGGAGCTTTATATGAAAAGATGTGGTGCTTTATATGTGTCATTGTGGGACTTTTTGTGTGTGTTTACGTGTAAAAAATTTTGTGTGTGCCTCTATATGCATGGGTGTGGAAAATTTTGTGAGTGTGGGTGAGTCTTTTGATTTTTTTTTTAATCCAATTAGACTAACAGATCGGACTAGTTTGATATGATTCAGATACGATCCAATTGGATTTTTTTAAATCCAATTGGATTTTTCCTTTACTTCACATCTGATTTGAATATGAAATATTTAGATTAGATCATATCAGATCAAATCAAATCAATTTAGTTGCCTAATTGTTAAGTATTGAAGAATGCTTATTTATAAAATGTAAAATTATTATTTTGTACTTCAAGTTTCACTAACATTCATATTTTTATGTATTTAAATTATTTAAACTTTTATTATGCGTATTTTATTATAATTTAAGGTTTTTTTTATTATTTCAAGGATATTTTGGTTATTTCATAATCAATAAGAGGTTGGATAGAAAAATGAATGTTGAAAATATTAAGAAAAGCATAAATGGGTATTCAGTATTGTTCATTTATAGTATTATTCATGTATATGATATTATTCACAAGTATGACACTATTCACATATATAGTATGATGATGTCCAATGATGTGGCAATATCTTATTAGACCAATGATATAACATTAATTGATGATATGACGTTGACTAATAATATAATAAGATGCTATTGAATCAAAGTTTTGAAGTGACATTAACCGATGATATGACGACATCTAATTAGACTGAAATGCTAATATAGTGTTGACTAATAATGTGTTCCAAGTAATTAAAGTTGCCATATGGCACAATCATGAGTATTCGAATTGTTTTCATCCAATAATTGTGATTTACTTATTATGTATAACTAAATGATTTTTCCCCTAATTTGACACCCTTGAATTCATTTTTAAGTTCTATTTTCTTTATTTCTCTCTTCATCTTGTTTTTTGTACGCGTTTTAATAAAATTATTATTTTGCTTCTAGTTCAATTATGAGCAACTAGTTTAGTTTTAAGCTTACCTTGAAGGTAAAGTTTCAACACGATCAATGAGCTTAATTATGTAAGTATATTTTCTTTTCCTCACTGGTTTATATGGTTGTATTGACTCACTATCAACAAGCAATGTATCATGTCTAAATTTTTTATGGTATACTAGCTTTCTCGTGAAAGATTGTTATTGTCTGACATAATAAGTACTTAACACCATTTTTATTAGAGAGAAAATTATTCTCTAGTGTTTTATGAGTCATCTTGACTCTATATCAATAAAGAGCGTGTCTAAATTATTTAGTATATGATCTTATCATATTATTGAGAGAATGATTACTATCATCTGCCCCAACATGTTCTTGACTGTATTTAGTAGAAGATCATTATCTTTGGCACATTGGTGCTTAATACTGTATTTATTAGAGTGGAAATTATGAGAAGTAGAAATACCCTTTTCATAAATTAATTGAAACTAAAAGGAAAATATTAAGTGAATGGTGAATGTCGAGTATAAATGTATAGACTCAAGCATTTCATTTGCATTGTTTTCATCTTTAATTTATTCTACCTTTTTATTTTAAATATTTAGATTAATCTAAAAGGCATAAGTTGTGTGTTAACATGTATGTGCATGGGTGTGTGTACGTATGTGAGTGCGCACACATTTATAATGGTAAAATCTCTTGTATCAAAACAAGAGATTTGAAATTTGAACCTTAATCACATGGTAAATCTTTAATAAAAGAATATCGAGTTAAAATGTTAAAATCTCTTATGTGAAAAAACAAGAGGTTTGAAATTTGAACTTTAGTCAAAATTTAAACTTTAGTCACTTAGTGAATCTTTAATGAAAAGAACTTCATCACTACAAATTCTCGATAAATCCACTCGATTTTAAAAAGTTATTTGTAAAAAATTCACTCTATTTCTAAAATTTAAAAACAAAAAGTCTGAATAATTAATCAATTAGATCCTACCCAATGTTATCAAATTTCATGAGATAAATAATACCATGAGTTTCATGGCCAATATAATGTCATAAATACAGTTAGTTAGTTTTTGGTCAATGTAATTGAAAAATAATAATCATAATAATGAGGATCTAATTGATTAGTTATTCAAATTTATTCTTAATTTGAAATAGTTAAAAAATGCGGATCATTTGTAATTAATTTCTTAAAGATGGGTTGAGTTCACACAATTTGAGGGGTGAAAATATTATCATTTTTAAAGAAAACATGTATGGTAAATCTTAAGTATAAGATATTGTCCTAATTTATAATTTTCAGGTCGGAAGTCGCTTTGTATTTAGCCTATAATACAATGTATTTTTTATAAATCTTAACCCCTTTAATATATGTTATTACTTGAAAAAAAAAAGAAAAAAAGAAAGAAAAGAAGACTTTGTCGGACCTAAATTAACCAACCAAAAAAAGAAAATTCAATTGCCTGAATAATACTGATTTCCTTCTTTGTAACCAAATGAGAAACATATTACTGATTGGAAGATATTTGGCTCTGTAATTAATTAAAAAATGGGCCAGACCAATATATTAAAGTTGATTTATTCATAATATTTGTTTAATCGGATCAAATCTTTGACCGTAGATGATCAACGTAGTACAAATAATACATATTGTGATTGTTTGAATTTTTCTTTTTTTCTTTTTTTTTTGACGATGTGATTGTTTGAAAGTTGAAACCATGGGGGCAGAGGTTAGTTTGGTCAAATAAGTGGTGTATGAAAACTATTTATTATTAATACAAGTTTTGGTATATACACAGTTAGGAAGATGAGGAAACAAGGTCCTGTCCTTGAGGGGCAAGCGAGGCTTTTGTGTGAGGGACATTTCTAAGGAAGCTACCTTCAAATAGACAACAGCTCATTCACGTAACCGGTAAACATTAAATATATATACTAATTCCTACGCCTATAAATACATTCATTCTTCTAACCAAAAGCAGTTCAAAAGTGGTTCTTTGTTAAGTGCTTCCTCTCTCTGTCTTCTTTCTCCCTCCGTCTCTCTCTCCGTAGTCTTTCTAAAATCATGCCTGCTCAAGTGATGCCTGAGACGACTCTCCAAGGCATTCATGTCTTGGCTTGGGATGACAATCCTCCTTCTCACAGAAGGTAGCTTTCATAAGAAATTAATGTTGCATTTAATTAATTAGTTTACAAACTGTTTGCTAATTTTTTGCAATTTAATTATTTTACAGGCTGGAGGGGAAAGTTGCCATAATAACTGGTGGTGCTAGAGGCATTGGCGAGGCTGCGGTGAGATTATTTGCCCGGCACGGCGCCAAGGTCGTGATAGCCGACGTCGAAGACACACTTGGGTCAGTTCTTGCTAGCACGTTAGCTCCGGCGCCTGTCACCTTTGTTCACTGTGACGTTAGCCTAGAAGAAGACATCGAGAACTTAATCAACTCGACGGTTTCTCGATACGGACGTCTCGACATTCTCTACAACAATGCCGGGGTTCTTGGGAATCAACGTAAGCACAAGAGCATTATTGACTTTGACGCCGATGAATTTGACAGTGTCATGCGTGTGAACGTTAAGGGGATGGCCCTAGGAATCAAGCACGCCGCACGTGTGATGATTAACAGAGGAGCTGGTAGCATCATATCCACGGCCAGCGTCGCCGGGGTCATGGGGGGACTAGGCCCCCACGCTTACACGGCCTCGAAACATGCCATTGTGGGGCTGACGAAGAATGCCGCTTGTGAGCTTGGCCGATACGGGATTAGGGTTAATTGTATTTCTCCGTTTGGGGTGGCAACGTCAATGCTTGTCAATGCATGGAGAAGTAGTGGTGATGTGGAAGAAGAAGATGACGAGTGCATGAACTTGGGGATTCCTAGTCAAAAAGAAGTTAAAAAAATGGAAGAGTTTGTGAGTGGGCTTGGGAACTTGAAAGGGACAGCACTTAGGTCAAAAGATATTGCCGAGGCTGCTCTGTATCTTGCTAGTGATGAATCTAGATATGTAAGTGGACACAATCTTGTTGTAGATGGTGGTGTTACCACATCAAGAAATTGTGTTGGCTTGTAACAATTGATTTATTTTAATTTTCGTGGGGTTACGTATATTCATTTTCCAAGGTTATGAATGAAGACCGGTTTTTGTGTACAATTTCTCGGAGGTTTGTGATTGATTTTGTCAATGGAATAGACAGCTTTAAACATTTCATTTTCTATTCATGAATGTGAATGAATCAAATTAAAATCAGTAATGTCGTGTCAAAGAGGACAACTTTGGTGCTTTTCATATATCATTATTATATATAATCAGGGAAAACTCGTTTAGGTTAATCTACATTACAAGTATATCAATTTTTTCAATTTTCACACCTACCAAACTGAGGCTTGTTCTTGTGCATAAGGTCGAAGTGCTCAGATAAAATTTACGTTTTAGAATAACCTTCATTTTTACATTTTTTTTAATTAATTAATGCTTATGAAACAGAGATTAATCATTAATCAGTTGGCTCATGGTTCGTGAGTTTCAGATTTTGTTTTAAATACCATCCACTTGAGACACGAGGTGCACTATGACTTTTCTTTGTAAGCAAAAAAAATGTTTAATTATATATAGGGATTATTCCGAAGAAAGAGGATAGATAAAATAACTAAAGGAACAAGTTGATAAATCAAATCTCTAGGGCTCTGGCCTCCGGGCATTAAGTTGGAGCACTAATGCATTATGTTGAATATGGGTACATAAAAAATGCATTTTTGGGGACAAGTAGGAGCTGTAGAGTTGACCCCATTGCATGAATCCCGACAAATTGATTCTTGGAAAGGGCCTTGAAGAAAAGATTTATGTAAGTAAGCCATGACAGTTTAAAAAAATTATAAGCAAAATCATAAGCCAGCCATGAAGTATGAACTGTAGATTTTGCAGCTGCAATCTGGTTTGTGATGTGGCCTTTTTTCTCATTGATAAATTTAAGAATTATAATGCTAGTTGAAGAATACTCTTTAATTATATGAGGAAAAACCGAAAAAGGACAATCTTTGATTTTAGTGTTAGTTAAAGAAAACTCGGACCATTTGCTCTATTTTCTTTCTCCGACAACTTAAATCCACTATTCCCGTAGACTTGTGTGATTCTCTCTTTCCCCACATATACGAAAGAGACTAAAATCTTTTTAAGAGATTTGACTTGTACCAATGAAGTCATTACCTATTAACTAATCATTAATTGACTAAAAATATTTTTTCCGCCATTTACATCCTGTTTTTGACAAAAATAATAAACTCCCAACAAGTTGTATCGGTGATGAAATAATCCCTAGAAAAAATTATTGATTGCTTTTCACAAGCTTTTACTCTCTTTTTTTTTTTTTTTTGGGCAGAGGATGATAATTCTTTTGTTGAAGATTAAAACAATGGATAATACATGGTCATAAAAATAAAATATAATATTGAAATAAATTTAAATGCAATACCTAACATATCTTAAGCCTTGCGTCTCGTTCACTACAAATCTTTTCTTCCCATTAAAAGCAATATAACTTGACTAAAAATGCCTTCCGAATGCATTGTTTACTTGTATTACGATCCTTTTTGAAAGTGAGGAACATTAAAGAATTTGTTAGTGGTTTGAGGAGGGCACGTGATCGATGCTTCAGAAACCAATTAAGTAGGTAGCTAGCCGGTACTTGTCCTGATAAGATAAGCGGAAAAGCTTCGCTAGAAATCGACCTAGCTTAAATTTCTTCCTCTGTCTCTCTCTGTCAGCTGGCTTGCATTGAGGAAAATTAGAGAGATTTTGAATAGATGGGTGACAATGAGCTTACGTACAGCTCAATAAAACTTGAGAAATTCAACGCTGGGCAGCTGTCAAAACCAAAACATTATCTAAGCATGAGTTGTAAGAACCTCAACTGTGTTGTGCTCCACTGTTCATACACCCTCAAATCTTCTTTGTATACTGGAAATATCCGTATAAAATTCGCGTAAACAATTTTGTAATTTTTAAGTATAACAAAAGATTTCAAATGAACCAAATATATAGTTTCCAGTCGATCGGTTAGTTTGTTTAGGGTTTGGACAGACTCTTAAGTCGTTTATAAAACTTGCATTTCAGTTGAAAAGCCATAAAAGATTCACCACCGGGCACGGGCCACCGAAGCAGATATGCGGCGGCTTGTTGGGGCAGCTAAGCATGGTTCAGAAAATTAGTCAGTTGTATTGTAATGTACTCTATATAGGAGGAATCTTTGCGCTTTACGGTAGAATATACTTCACAACTATGAATACAAAATATTCAAGATCAGACCAGTGACCGACCATCGGATATAGTGATTATATTGTTGCAAAATTGTTTATTATCGCGTGATCTTAGTTTAAATTAAACTATTTAGATGTGCTAAAAATGGCATTCCCGTAACATGGTTCAGAGCTTTGAAGAAACAAAGAGCTCTTGAAAAGCAATACTGAGTTGGCACTCGTCCACCACTTTGTACAAGTGGAACCTAGGGCTATAGGGTCTATAATTAACTTAATTTCATTATGGGTATTGTTTTCTTCAATTAGTTGACTGTCTTGGATTAAATCGAATCTTTGACAGATAAACAATTGTCCTTTCCAATTAATCATGAAATCTTAATTAGATATTATTCCTGGTTTGGCACTTGACTGAGGTTTAACTGTTAAGAGTTCCTTATTCTTTATTATTATTCGTTGAATGCTACTTCTTATTCTCTAGTTAGTACCAATTAAACAAAACCTATTAAGATTGTTGGAAGATGGAATTTAATACTTCCGACTTGGTCTCATTTTGGATTTGGATCCGGTCCAAAATTTGAAATTTGGGTTGACTGTTGAGGATCATTGACTCATTTGTGCCAGTCCAAGCCCAGCTTTTTTAAGCGGAGCTGAATTTGGACCCCATGAAGAAACTCCAACTCTGGAAGCACTCTGAAGTTTGACCCAAATAAGACTGCCAAATAAGATTATCGGGTGGGGAACAGAAACGAAGGAAATGCCCACCCCTCCTGGCAAAGAAAGAAAGGCAGGTTCAAATTCCCGCCCTGAAGAAGCCGAAGCCGCGCGAGCATCCAGGTCCGATCTGCTTTCATTATATGGGCAATACCGATCTACTTTAGTAGATCATATGGATGTAGAAAAAGCTTCTGATTTTGATGAATTGGAAACATCTCACTAGTGGTAAAACTTGACCACCTTATTACATCTCATCAGTTCCATTCACCTAGCTCCATTAAGAATTTTAAGTTAATCTTTATCTCTCAACATATTACATCTAACCAAATTTATTTTATTATAATTTTTATATTTTTTTCCAATCATCATCCATGTAAAACTTATAAAATATTTTTTCTAAAATAAAATTCTCAACATCAATATAATCTCTCTCTTTCTTTTTAAGAGTTTTATCTATCATTCCCATAACCATTAAAAAAAAAAATTGATACTTCTTCATCATCCTCTGTTGAGAACTTTAAATTAAATTTTTTCATATGATTACAAAAGTGAAATATCTAATATTTGAGAAGAAATAATAATTTAAAAGGTTAAAAAAATTAAGGTTTAAGAAATTAGTTTAACTAAATTAGATATTTATGAAAATCACTTGAAAGCTATTTACCTTCTTAAATCATTTACATAAGGATAAAATGTGTATTAGTATAAAAATAATTTGTAAAGACTGATGAGATATAATAATGAGATTAAATATCATGACTCTAAATTAATTAATGAGCTTTATCTCATTAAATATAATAATATTAGAGTCACAAACAATTTTATATAAATTAATATATACAAACTAATGTGACATAATAAAATTAATTGAAAAGTAATAATAAATTTTTTTCAATTTTATGGGCTTAGATAATTTTATACAATCAATTTGTACAAGATGATTGTAACTATATAGTTATTTTAAACAATCATCAAGAAGTTGTCAAAATCTACAGAATAATTTAACTCTTCTAAGATGATATAAAAGTTACTTTTTCAAATTAAGCTTTAGTATTTTCTTTCTCCCAACAAATTAGTAACTAAAAAGAGTAGTATACATAAAAGTTTTATTTTAGATTAATACATCAAGATTAAAGCAGGCAAAATAGATTATTATGTTACGTTCGTGTCATATCAAACTTAGCTCGATTCAAATTAGACACAAAAAACAAAATAATCAGATTACTCAATAATCCACTTAACATCTATATATTAAATAAAATTTATACCAAATGTTTACATACTATCACACTTACATACCTATATGCATACATACATAATTTATTGATATTATAAAATATACATATATACTAAAATATTAAACATTTATATATATAGTAATTTTTTACATCTTTACATTATTAAAAATCTTAATGTATAGAAAATTTTATAAACAAAATAGTGTATCTATATTTATCTTTTTAAAAAATAAAAATAAAGAGAGAATTATATATAATATTTGAGTTTTAATAATAACAATTTATAAATTATTTTAAAGTAAAAAAATAATCATGTCATTGATCTAGTAAATAAATCAAGAATTTTAATTCTAATTTAACACAAAAAAATTATATTTAATAATCTTATTAAATTTAACAACTTATATTTATTTATTCATGTGATATTAATACCAAATAATTGAATTATGTCAAATTTTGTAAGCTGATGTTCTAAACGTTAATGATTGAAATATGGTGAAATAACTTTAGTATACCTGATGAAATAATTCAGACCTAATTTATTTAATAATTTATATTTATTTATTCATGTGATATTAATGTCAAATAATTGAATTATATCAAATTTTATCAGTTGATATCCTAAATGTTAATGGTTGAAATACGGTGAAATAACTCTAGTGTAGCTGATAAAATCATGAAAGAGTCCAGCCCATGTCGTCTCACCATTTAATATGGAAAATTAATGAACGAATGATGAAAGTACCAATATGATTGATTTGTTGGCCGAATAGACTAATCCGTTGAGTTGAAAGATCGTCCACCCTCCACATCAAATCAATTTATAGATTACAGTTAGGAGCAGCGGGCGAGGGTTAAATGCTTAACATTGCCACTGTTCGAGATATGCTTGCAATATCCCAGATACCCCTGAACCTCTCGAAAAACTCGAAACACCAAATATTGAAGAAGCCTCCATCTTTTCACTTAATTTTGCTTTCAAAAGAGTGGCTGCGGCTGTAGAATCATCATAATGACCACTCCCCTCATCGGCAGCTTTTACGGCTGGCCAAACGCAGCAAATTAACAGAGCTACCTAGCGGTGGCCGTGGACTTTGTTTTTGACAATGACTCTCTGCCTTTAAAAATAAGGAAAATGATATTTGCTCCGAGTCAAATCTCGGATTAAATTCCGAATAAGATCAAAGCGATATTATTTTATCAGAATTTTTTTTAATAGCTCATGAAAAAAATAACGTTATTTTGATTAAGAGTAAAAAACGGTTGCTGTTTTCTTTTTTCGTTTATCTGATGCTTTTCTTTTTCCTCTTATTCAGTTTTCCTTCTTCTTTATTTCTCTATTGTTTTTCTTTTTCGTTTAATTTGTGAAATTTCACATAACTTTATTAATTTAGCTTTAAAATTGTGACTTAGTTTTATTGATAAGATTATTTATTTAATTATAATAAAATTAATTTCAACATATAATTATTTGGATTGCAACACCAATGTAAAAAATTTACAAGTCACCAAAACAAAGATGATTGTTTAAGAAGTCAAGATGACAATACCATAACTTAAGAAAATTGTGTTTAAGTTTTGAAAGAAATTTTGAAATATAGTAGCAACACAACAACGATGATTTAGATTTTGAAATAGAGTAGTAGCAACGCAGCAAAAATAACGACCAGCAATACAGCAATAATGATTTAAATTTTAAATTGGAGCAGCAACAACATAACAACGATGATTTAGATTTTGAAATAGAACAACAACAACGATGAGGAGATTCTGAAATAAAACACCAGCAACGGAGCAACAATGATAAGTAGGAGACTTTAAAATGAAGCAACAATAACACAACAATGAAATGGAGTAGCAGCAACCCAACATTGATGAAAAAATTTTTAAGTTACAATTCTTCAATTTAAAATGATGTCGTTTTAATTTTAAAAAAATAATAATCAAACGATATTGTTTTAAAATTATTAGGGATTTGATCCGGGTAAATATCAGTGCTTTGAAAATAAACATTTGATGTGTCCTTTAGTACCACCACGTGTCAGCTTACATGTGTTACTCCCTCTGACTCATCTCTTTCTTTTTTCACGCTTGATATTTAAGAAATCCCAATATTTTATTTTGGTCCATTTGAGTCCCATTCCGTTATTTTAATTGCAATTTATAGTCCAAATGGGTTCCAAAGGAAACGATTCAAGGAGATCAAAGCCAATGAGAAGAAGGTCTCAAACTAGAAGAATGCTTCAAGATTCTGTTATTAACATGGCTGAAGCTAGAAGAGAGATCGTTCAAGCCTTGCAGCTTCACAGATCATCAACAAGAACAGCAGCAGCAGCAGCAGCAACAACATCAGCAACCGTGGCAGCATCGGCGACAACATCGTCATCAGCACAATGTTGTTACTACTCACTAACTGAGGCAATGCCGATTCCCGAGCCTGTTTGGTCAACTACAGCACCTGCAATACCAGCAGCACCTTCAGCAACAGCAGCAGCTGCCATGGAAAGCTTAGAATTTGAGTGGGGTGAAAGCCAAGCTGCTGCTTACAATTGGTGGCTAGGGTTTCTGAAAACACTGGATAGTAAGATTACCAATGTTGAAAATTACTCCAAGTACCCACATTCAAGGGTGTTTGGGTATCAGAGTCGTTCGAAAGTGGGTGAAGGAAAATTTGTGGATGCAAGTGATGATCAACAAAACACGGCTCCTGATGAATGGTTGACGTTTCCAGCAAGTGATGATCAACAAGGTGATCACACCACAACAACAACAACAACAACAGACCCATAAGATAAGATTAAAATTGCCGTTCGTTTCCATTATTAATTGGGCTTTGTATACTTCTAATTAAATAATATGATAATTATTTTAATGTTATTAACTTCTAACTGCTAATAAAAAAAAAACGGGGTGTTGCGCTTGCCGCCTTTATCATGCCGCTTTTAAATCGGTTTTGTGTGATGTGTAGCATGAGATAAGAGATAACGCAGCAAGTGGATTATTTTTAACGGGTTTTGTAGGGTGAGGTAACCAAATATACATGGACATGTATCAGTGCACAATAATGCCACATTAGAAAGTGTGCGTGATGACTGAAGCATAACTGTAATGTATTAATATCCAATACCCAAGTTGTATGGCCCACTTGCCAGTGCCGTTTGGTCACATGTCATTGTGTCAGTGGGTAAAGATTAATAGTCATCATTCCTTCTCCAAATTTTTTTTTCTTATTCATTTTTTAACACTAATATTATTATAATTAGAATGCCACCAATAACATTTACGACAAGATAGCTGTTGAGAAAATTTTAGATCAAATTTACAGAGCATATTCTAAATTTTTTTCTCATTAATATTCAAGAATGTCTATTTTATTAATAATTTATGAAAAAAAAGACCGTCTCTAATGGAATGTGTTTTCCACGTTTATCAATAAGATCATTGTAAAAAATTATCATTTACACGTTATTTTAAAGTTGTCTATCTTCCATGTATCTCTCATTTTTTTATTTGTTTGGCTGTTTGAGTTAGAATCATGAAAGGAGGAGATTAATGATCGAAGATATTTGCGTTAATAGTGACGCGAGGATGAGTGTGAATGCGATGCGAAGTTTGAACATTTCATATCTCAGCTGGTTTGTTTCAAAATCAATAATAAATACGTATCTCTACTGTTCTGAGAGAAAGAGGTTGAATACAACTGAGCCCGAAGAAGCCCAAAACAAGTGTGCTTGCCCATTTGGAGGAAGCATCTTTAGCCCAATTTCAGCCTCGACTGCCATTTGAATGGGCATCAATTTTGAGTGGGGCCGGGCAATGCTTGGTTTTGTTCGGTTCTAGCCTAGAACTAAATCAAAATCAATTAGTTCACGATTTTATAAACTAATCAGGAACCAAATGCCAGAATCAAACCAAATAGTTCAGTTCAGTTTGTTTCTATGGTTTGGTTTTTGTTTTGTTTTGTTTGATTGGAGTAATTTTATCTTCTATATTCAATTAAAAAAAAAAACAATATGATAGTAGTATACTATTATTATCACAACAATCAGTGGTCCAAGAATTTACAAATAATAAACAATATGATAAAGTAAAAAAAAAATTTAAGTAATAAAGTTTAACATAAAACAAATTTACATAGTTGAGAAGTTCACTACAAATCACAAAATCCACAATAGAAAAGAAAAAAAAAAAGCAACAGCACAAAATCACAAATTAAAACTCCGCTGCAAAATTACCTACACTACTTCCACACCCATAGTACACTAACTCTCAAAGCGAGCTAAGACAAATAATTTAACATATTAAATAAAGAGTATACTATCACATCAATAATTACTTATATTAACTAAACATAAAATTTATTTTTTATATTTAATTTTTCTATCTGAACTGTTTGGCTTTTCTGTCCAATTACAAAAACCAATTGATTTGAAGGAATTATGAATCATTTGGTTTTTACTATCTAAATCAAACTCAACCGTACCGCCATAATACAATTGAGATAGATTTGGTTCACACAGAATTAAAACAAATGGCCAACCGAACCAAATGGCCCAACCCTCATTTTAAGTCATGTTAAAATCATAAAATTTTATCTTAAACTTTTATTTTATTTCAAATGATGTGACGCACATGAAGTGAATAATAAAATTATATAACTATTTCTTTTTAAATAGTTAACTACTTAAATGGATAACATATCCCATATCACATCATTTTTCACAATTTTTTAAAATAAAATTTTAAAAAGTCTACCATTATTCTTTAATTTATATCTTGAAATATAGTTCCTTTTATTCTTTTTTTTTTCCCCCTAAAACAGATTTAAGATGGCTGAAAGGCTGAATTTATACAAAATTTGAACGGCATAAAGAGCATATCAATCACATAATTTAAGAATCTCTTCCATATATGTTAAAAACATTTACATGTCATGATGTCAATGATTCTAGTAATTAGAGGTCGACGCAGGTGAGCCAAACATCCCATTTTATGAGGGTTGTATCTTACAGATTATGTAAGATTTCCAATTGCTTATTTTATGAACTGTAACTCAAAGATTATATGAGGCAGCCTAACTCTATACATGCATGCAATGGCTTATATTGACCTTCATACTCTTGAAGGATCCAAATCATCATTCATAGGATTTTGAAGATTATATGTGATTCCTTTGAATCTTCCTGTATCGTTCCTCCTCAAGCTGGCGAGTTCGAAATTTGTCTACTAACAACTTGTCTACAGTTCATCACCAACCAAAACAATTATGACAAATTGACAACAATGCATTTGATCATAAAACTCTGGATAACGGCGACGAAGCTGCACGCATGGCTCATATGATGATGACATGAAATTGACGGACACAGATCCCTTTAATCAGGACTGCAAATTGATTGGCACTCATTACCTAACAAGGACAAATCATGAGACCCTTTTTAATTTATATCGAAAAGGAGCGAACTCTCGTTAATCATTTAACTCGTTTTGTATTATATCAAAGAGCCCACATCGATCAATCAAAGGCCCCATTATCTAGTCCTCTTCTTACTGCTCATTTATATTTTTGGCCATCTCTAACAAAAGCCACAAAGTTTTAGTGGCAATACAGTAGGTCCAATGGCCCTATTTCATAATGCAATTCTGCAGTTGATGTTCCAGAACAAAGACAATGACTATTCACTAGGGCTATTTCAAGTCTCAAGAGCCGTGGGTGGTCAAATTAATAAAGCTCTGTAAAATTTTGAATCATTTGAATCATTCACCTCGAAAACCAATTTATAATGAAAGAATATCATGAGTTTTGTACCTATGTTTTTGAATTTTCATTTGACTTCACGAGTAAACCTTTCAAGAAAACCAAACGAGTTAGGGCCATCCCTGTTTGAAAATGACTTTTCTCCAACTAAGATGACGCCTCAATGGGCTAAATGGGTAATTACGTGATTTGAGTGGATGAGAAACGATTCAAGTGAATGTGCAGAAGCAATCAAGCAAGGGCACTTAATTCGCAGAGTTAATGCAAATACCATTTAAGAAATTTGCAGACTTCTTTCAGACAGCTAGAATCGAAAATACGACACAATAATAGTCAATTGAGTCCCCATATGCATGTCTATGTGATCGTTCAGTCGATGATTGTAGGGTTCGGGATTAGGAGCATGTATATACGTCCAAAACTTCATGCATGTACACGAGGGTTTCTTGGTTGGATCCAACTGGTAGCTTAAATGCATGCGTACGTATCAAGTATTTATTTCTTTTTGTTATAAAATGTTATGGTCCTTAGGGTTCCAACCAAGGAGATTTGCATTATGCAATAAGGGCCCCACTTAATTTAATCATGGGCAAGTCGAAGAAATTAATGAAATGGTCCATTTTGTTCTTGTAGAACTTTCTTATCATACACAACCACTCTCCGTAATTTCTTTATCTCTCCATTGCACTGTTAGTAGATAGTTTTTCGTGTAGGAAAAGTCTAAATTCGTACAATTAAACACATATATTCTGGGAGTTGTAGGAGTTTAAATCATATAAATATAACACAATTAAGAAGCTTGCAGAGCATAACACAAAAAATTATAAAAAGATGAAATCAACGTCGCACATGTAAATGTTATAAGGCAGAATTAGGTTGTAATATGAGCTCGAACTTTTGTCCTTTCAAATGACAGGAAAGAGTATTATTTTAACACTTGCCCAATGACACATGTGGCAAATTATGTCAATTACACATTGTTACTGTGAGTCAGTCTCCTATATAAGTGCCTAAAAGTTGCAAAAATCACATTTTGCCCTACAGAGTAGGTGCTAAAACAATTAATGTTGTAATTGCTAGACAATGTCATATTCAAACTTTATAATATTTGAACGTCACACTTGAAAATTCTTATCGTCGTAAGTTTAACAACTTAATATTCATCAACTATAGTTGATGAATAAAATCTTTCAAAATGTTATATGGTTAGTAATTAATGACCGTTTAAAACATTATTTCATGTTAGAAAAAGAATTGTCTTTATTTCATCTTTCAAATCATTTTGCAATTATTTAATTAGAATACATGCATCCGTAGGATAATTGCGGGTTTTGTGGGGGTTTTATCAAATAGCAGTAATTAGCATACGCTGAAAGTGACCGGGCCGCTTCTTTGTTTGGTCTTGGTCTCAATGAAAAACAAAGACAAAAACAAAGAGAAGAGTCAAAACAGTCAAGTTTGCCTCCAGCCTGGCATTCAATTTGATCCACATTCATCTAGTAATTCACTGAAAATGGCCGAAATATTCGTCCTCTCTTTACTTACTATATCTGTTTACCCAACGGTCCTTCTTGTCCATCCAAGCAAAATAGCTGGTTAAAAGAGACTTTCATAGCAATCATAGAGGACGAAAACACAAATGAAAAGTTGTTATATCTTTACCATATCTAGGGTATATAGTTGGTGGAGGTGCTAACATGGTATAAGATCGCTGAAGTTTCAAGTATAATTGGACAAGCGATTGGCATAGAGATTAATTGCTAAGAAAATTTTGTTAATGTGAGTTGTTTCTTTTTAAGGAATTGGTGTTATTTCGTCAAATCTAAATAATTTTAGACATTTTTTATGTGGTATTATTAAAAAATATTCAATAATAAGTTATTTGTTGTTAGGGTTCTAACAAATAATTTTCTTTTAAAAAAATTCTATTTAACTGATCATCGGAGTTTAAATTCTAAAAAAGGTATGGGATTAAAAAAATTATTTAGGCTTTACCTACCTCCGACTAAAATTTGTCTATTGATTTGAAACCAAAGCCAGCAAACTGCAACTCAGGGTGGAAGTTAAACAACAAAAATTCTTTCTTGTTACAATTAGTTGGCAACTTGGAAGCACGATCGCGATCTATCTGCTGTTATTAATTTCCCACATGTTTGGTGTCAAAGAAAAGAACATTAAAACTCTCTAAGATTTTAGGTTACTGTAATATGGTCAATTTCTAGCGGATTATTCCATAAAGGGTTGATAAAAGAAGGCCGCTTTTTCTGTTTCACGATCCAATATTTGTATACATGTCGAAGAAATTAAACAAATCAATCATTTTTACATAATTGCAAATTGTGTTCTCTTCCTCAGCTTTCTTAGTTCCAGGGTGCAATCAGAGCAACCATGCTCAAAATGTCGCAGGACAAATTTTAGATACCCCCCGATTAATGTAAAACCAAATGAGTCAATTTCTAGCATTGTCTATACGCCAAACATACAAAGGAGTCACAGACATTCCAAATTACGAAATGGCACTTTAATTGTAAAAGCTAAATTAAATTATAGATTTCTGTAGCTATGCGGGAGCGGTGCCAACTAAAAACTCTCCATCAATTTGTCTCTTACAGAACCATTCGAAAATTGCTAATATATATAAATTTTTATATGTTGATGTTAACTTATCAATTATATAGCATTAAACTCATCAACTTTTAATGAGCAAATCTAGACCTTTGAATTTTATAACACGTCACTTTTTTTAAAAAAAAAATTTAGAAAAAGGACCAAACCCCCCTCTCCATTGTTAATTTCTTCTATAAAAGGAGCAACTCAATAGACCAAAATCATCAAGCTACCCAAAATCAAAACCTTAGCCCGTTTGATCTTCTAAGTTTTTGTAACAAATTATTAGCTATCTCAACGTTGATAATTCAAATGGAAGGTACCACCAGCGAAGTTGAAACTCCAATGTCAGAACAAAAACAGGAGGCTATTGTTAAAGCTCTATACAAAGCACTGGCAAATGGCGAAATGGAGAACGTGGCCAAATATTTGGCTAGTGACTTGGAGTATTGGTTTCATGGCCCACCAAAATGCCAGCATATGGTGAGGTTGCTGACCGGAGAATCAAGCAAGGCAACGTTCAAGTTCGAGCCGCGAAGCGTGGAGGTGGTGGGTGATTGTGTGATAGCTGAGGGCTGGGAAGGAGCTCCAGCTTACTGGGTGCATGTGTGGACTGTGAATGTGAAAGATGGCTTGATCACTCAATTTAGAGAGTATTTTAATACATGGCTCACTGTCAAAGATTTGAGGCCACCGCGTTGGGAGATCAGAGTCAGACACGAAAGGAACACTTTGTGGCAGAGCCGTCCGAGGGATCTTGCTCGCCGGTCATTGCCTAGCCTTTTGCTCACCATTTAGGTTTTTGATGCTGTTGTTGTTACATGGAAATGTGGCTGGCTGGATTTGCCTAGCTAGCTAGCTTTGGTAATAACTGTAAAATTTAATGTAAGTATGTTTTGCATGTGGGTTGTCGAAGCTATCAAAGTATTGTCGGTGCCCGTTTCTTTTGTTTGACGGAAATCTCAAAGATTCGTATGGTAAAAATTGATATTTAGTTTGCCGTCTGCCAGTTGAAGGCTGTTATGGCCTTTCACTTAAAGCCGGCAACTATAAAATATAACTAATTACTCAGTTTGTAAATTCTTATTTTAAAAAATGTGAACGTCTATGCTATAAAAAACAAAGAGCCAAAATTTTTAAATTTTCCTCTAAATTTGAATCTTGATCTTCGACTTGCCTACAATTCTGTAGATGTGAAATCTGAAATTGTAAGTTACCCTGAGGCTGAAAGGGACTGGAGTGGCCGATGATGACTGGTGATGGTTCCATTTTGGTGACTTGTAGATGGTGATCCGTGTTCTCCAAAACCATATTCTAACTAAAATGAGTTTCAGCTCCATTATTTGCATTTGTATGATTAACATGAGTTCCCACAAACCCATGATTTCAGTGAAGGTTATGTTCTTAAGCAAAAGAGTTCATTCAAACCTATAATGGGTATTTCTGCAAAGAAGGCCCAATAAATTGTCGCGGACACTATAAGGTAGCATACGAAAGCATAAAGATGAAACAAAATTGCCCGAAACGCTACAAAGATACAATCAATACAGATTTCTTCAGGGAATTGTCTCATCTCTGAATCGATGATCGAACTGGTGGCTTCATAAGATAGTCAGCACCTCTTTCTGGCTCCACTTCAGGAGCCTGCCTGTTGGGACTATATTTATCTTTTGAAAATCTGCTTGGACTAGAAACGTTTCCTATCCCAATCCTCGAAATTCCATGATTGTTTCCAGAGATAGCAGTTTGGCTCGATCTGAATTGAGCTGATCCATCTTCACGAGGTAATGGTGACAGTGTAAGCTGGCTATTCTCATCTGTTTGCTTCCTGCAAAGCTTGTCTTCCACAACCTCATAGTAATCAGCTGTTCTAACTTCCTGAGCAAGAGAGCACCAACAACAGAATAACCATTGAGCACAATCTGCAATGGCTGGTTTCCCACAACATGAGTTATTTGCTGGCAAATTGAACCTCTTTCTCATTTGAATTCTCCAGAACCCACCATAGAGTAATCCAAAAATGCAAAGCACAAGACCAGTTAATTTCAGAACCTCCCGGACAGTCTCATTATCAATGTTGATGGCAGCAAAGTTGAAAACCAAGAATGGAGCTGTGCAAAAGAGGAAAAAAGTTGCAATATGAACGTACATGTTCCCAAAACCAAGCCTTTCCATATTCCATCCAAAAACACAAAAACTGCAAAATAAAGACAGATACGATATGGCAATTTCTTCCCAAATGTCTAATAATCCCCCTCTCCATACAGGGGCATACTCAGCACTTCTATGCTTGTTTGATGAGGCATACGAGAATTTTTTCTCCAGCGACAACCTCTGGTTACTGGAATAGCCAGTGTCATTCATGGCAAATTGGTCTTGGGTTTTCAAGTCAACTTCAGAATGATAATCCTTCCCAAGTGGGCTAATAACTGAGTACATACCAGCAATTGCAGGGGCAGCGATTGCAACAGAGAGGCAGACACCGACACCTATAGCAGGTCGTTCGGATCTTTTATATCCCCAGTTAAGGCCACACAATGTATACTGAGCAAAACAATTAACATGGAGCAACACAACAACAACCATCATATGGGTCCATTCATGGGGTTTGTAAGTGCCATTCTTACAGTATATTTTTCTCAAGGTAGAGACATCCTTTGGTTTCCACCTACACAGAAGTACAAGGTGGTGAAACCGCTTTGGGTGTTGGTAGAGGCACATTAAGGTAAACAGAGCATTGAGGATTTGATTATTGACCTCAAACCAGGCATCTCTCTGTGACTTCTTTGGTAGAGCACGATTGAGCATTCCGGTCATGACAAGAAAAAGTATTGCTCCTGAGATGGCAACGCAAATGATCCATAAGAGAAGAAGCATGTTCAAAGGATTCTTGATCCATTCTTTGCAGATTTTCCACAGAGATGACCAAGCAACTTTCTTAACAAAAATCCCCCTGAACCGATCCCACAAACCTTGGCCACCGGACGAGGGTTTAGAATGTGAGATTACATCTCTTTCCTCACCATTCTGCTGAAATTTAGCAGATGCAGAAGTTAAATTGCCACTAGAACCAAATTTCAGAAAGTTCAATCTGCTGGGAATATTAATCAGTAACTTCCCTGATCTGGGTTTTTCATCACTCAGCAAACCCTTTTGTGACATCGAAACAGGAAGAACATTTCGGCCATCGGCTTTACGACCATCCAGAGAAACAATTGATGGCATATGTTCCTGAAATTCTGCTAGCTCTTTATCACTATTGGAAACCATTTACCTCAATGTTAATGTTCTCTTCAGTTTCTTGGGTTCCAAAAAGTTCTCCACTCAAAATCAAAAAATCATGTTACTGCCACCACCACAGGAGCTTAACTTTCTGAAGACCTTCCCAAAAGCACAAACAACAAACGCAACGAATTAAAGGGTGATTTGTGGACAAGGTACAAGTCTTTGATATCAAAAGACAAATCCAATTGCAACTTAAGAGCATTTTGGTTCTTGAAACTAAAAGCAGCACTAGTTTTGTGGTAATGACGAAAATCCGTGAACAGAAAAAGCTAGAAACTTCATCAATAAGACATAGTCTTGGACTTTTGGTGATAAAACGCAATAATCATTTTACTTTAAAACACTATCTAAATTTGAATTCAGTCAGGTGTAGGATCCAAGCCAACACAAAGCAAAATTAAAAAATTAAAAAAAGAAGAAGAAAAGGCATACATGAGCACTCGTACATCCAGAACGTAAAAGCAGAAAGCTTTCACACAATTTATTACCTCTGATGCTTAATGGCAGTTTGAGAAACAAAGTAATTTTAAAAACCAAAAATAAAACTTTACTAAAACCCGCTTACCTAAAGACTGATCATCAAGGACGCTGGACCGTTTTGTCTCCACCACTTGTTTCCATGCATGGAACGAGAAGCTATAACCATCTGGCTGGCTTACAACATACCAGTGAACCCCAGTCGTAAACCGCCGCGATTTAAATTAAGTACTGACAAAATGTTTGGCTTTAAAGAGAATTGTCACTTTACGCTTTTCTTTCTTTTTAAAATTGAGTTTCAAATTTTGAATACAAAATTTCTGCTTTTAGCGTTACTTTTTCCTTTCTTTATTATTCTCTTTATTATTATTATTATTATTTATTTTTTGTCTTGTTCTGTCTTTTCGTACTTGATTTCTAGAACATTTCGGTCCGGTTACATTATTACACGATCCAATAAAGAGAAAAAAATATACAGTTACACAACAAAAATATGTATATTTTTGTTATTAATATACATGTTAAGCAGCAGCGATGTGGACCCTTTGAGGGCCTTATTTTTTTAAATAAAAAAATAAAAAAATAAAATAAAAAAATAAAATAAAAAATACAAGAGAAAACAGTAATAAATAAGACTTTAAAATTCAAGTAAGGTTTGCTCATCAATGAAACTGTACCTTGTTAAAATTTTTTAACTGTTAGTGCAACATATCAAAGAATCCCCTTAGCCTTTTTTTTTTTTTTTTTGGTTGGGATAAGAAAGAATTGCTAAAATGATAGTAGCACTTTTATTTTATTTTTCGAGGTTCTCCAAGTAATTTTTTTTCCCTCTTTTTTATTGAATGGGTAAAAAGAGAAAATTTATATTGACGACACTTATTGAATTGGTAGATCCGGCAGCTGTCCTGTCTTCCAGAATACACGGGTTCACCTTTACCATTGCCGTTACTAGTCGATGTCGTGACTCCTGATCTCAACAAAGATGAAAGAAAAATCTTAGTCAAGCGGCGCCAGCGCCTCCCATGTGCTGCATGCGCAAGACGTTTTTGATTTCCTTTTCACTTTTCTAACTCCACCTCTGATATAATTTTTTTTTAAAAAAAAGAGCTAGTAGGCTGTTGCTGGTGCCCAGTTTTGTTTGGTCATCAAATTTTACCATACCACGCGTCCGACACCCTTAAACAATAAAAGATATAAAACGAATTAAGGTAAAAAGAAAAGTGAGTTGATCAAACTTTGTCCAAACGCGGCACGCAGTTGTACAGCAGAGAATGTACTTTTCAATTTTACCAGGAGTATGGAAATTACACTTGGACCGGGTACAATTGGAGAACAATTTGTCTTACCATTGACTGAATGCTTTTTGTAAATTTCTTTATTTCCTCGTTCGAAAGCAACGCATCAGCCGTTAATGTTTGACTCTTGCATAAAATATCAATTTCACAGGAACCTCTCTGATCCCAAGTCAAGCAGCCTACGGAAGAACTGATGGGGATACATGGGTGGTTGCTCTGATAGAGCCTGAGACATTCCAGCACAATGAAAATATGTCAGGACCCACATTCACATTTTTGTCGATTATATCTCGATAAAAATATGAACTAGTCACGATCTTCTAGATAGGAGCTAAAATGATTCAAGCTTTTCTACATGAAATGATCTCATCCTTTATAAACTCTCCATTCGAGGATACAAACTAGATTTTATAGAGCAATCAGCGGAACCATTAGCTGAGTCAAATTTCTATAGGACAACAAAACAGTCTAAGTTGTTGAAACAATATGTGAATCTGGGAGTTGGTTATCACCTGATGTATGAGCACAGTGGAAGGAGTCATTCCAGGCACAGTATTCACCTCAATAATCAATACCTGAAAAATATGAAATTGGCAAAAAGCAAACAGACTATCCATTGATAACCGAAGTAAGTGAATAGGATGCCTGTATATAAATTGGCAGAGGGTTTTGCTGAAAAGAAGAGAAAGCACATAATTGGCAGAGGGTTTTGCTGAAAAGAAGAAAATGCTAAAAAAAAAAAAAAAAAAAAAAAGGAAGAAGCTTAAATCTTGCTCTTTTACTAATTCAGCAAACAACAAATGAAAACATATTCTTTTATATTCTTTGCATCATAAAATCACCATACCTCTCCACTATCCACATTAACAAATGCATCAATTCGTGAAAAACCTTCTAATTGCAGTGTGTTTGCAATTAGTTCTATATGTTGTTTACATATATCCAGAGCCTCAGTGCTGAACAAAAACAAAAAAAGAAAATATTATTCAACAAAAGAAATGTCCAACAAGCTACAAGCTTTACAAATAAATTTTCAATCTTTTGTTTTTTGTTTAACAATGCTGTAGTATTCATCATAGCCAAAAGACTATACCATTTTCAGCAAGCATATCAGTATTACCAGTCACAACCGAACCAGATACTGAGCATCCAATTTTCATAATATAAAAGGAAATTTATACATGCACAACATTCCAGCATGGGCCATTACAAAAACTAAGTGCAACAATGGAATATTGCATAAATGAAGCAGTTAACCATATAACTAAACCATATGTGACTTCTTCCAAAAATTGAGGGTCAGCAACTAACCTCATAATTGATGCTGGAGGTGGAGTTAGATTGATGCCAGTTCCACCTGTCAAACAACACCCAGGTAAGCACATGGAAAAGCCTTTCTAGACATAAGGGTCCAACCTTTTCCCTACGTTACCTATCAGAAAAGAAAAATACATTATACAGAACTCAAGTTAAACTTTGAATTACACAAGTTTCTGTTATCGGCCTAAAGAAGACACCTGCCATCAAAATCCTAGTTTGTTCAGATATATCTATCTGCTTGTTCCAACGATACTTTAATAGATTGCTCAATCATTGAATTATTGCTTCACGGTTACCATTAACTTGTTTTGTTGCCTTGTAGTTTTGAGGACCAAAAATTAAAAAGAACTAAACCAAAGAAATTCAGTGGGTATCATTATCAAAAAAATGAATGAGTGAAGATGCACCTTGAAATTTCTCCTCAAGTGATAGGATGTCACCAGATTCTTTGACAGTAATACTAGGCATCAATGAATGCATTGATCCACATTTTCCTATAACACCAACAGTAATTTCTACCCATCGACTGTTTCCTTTCCACATGAGGCGATCTGCATTTTTGTTTGTGGATTGTGATGAAAAAAGAATCTCATCGGTCTCAACAAATGGTTCAAAGATCAAGAGCTCTGGAGGAGGGTTTGGCATCTCAATCATTCCATGAGCCTGGATAGTATTCGGAAAGGAAGAAAAAAGTATCATAAGATTTTGTTATTCTAAACACAAAAGGCAAGTGAGAGAATTTTCCTATTGTTTTAAAAACAAAAGTGACCTTCTACCCTAACCAATCGAACGAGATTTTCATGAGAGAGCATTCGATGCATATATCAATTACACTTGTGATGATGTCAAGCATGTTTATAGATTTCATACACTTCCATTTCACAAAACTGACAAAATTTCACCAATTTTCTTACCTAATACTTTGTTTAATTATCATTTTTGCAATTGGCACTTGCAAGTTATCATTTTAAGGCATTTCTGTTAATAACTTAAAACATAATCTCAGAGTAATAATGTCATCACTTTTTTAATGAGATAAGATATCTGTATAAAACGTTTTAGAAAGAGATGCCACAAAAGAAATATTCAGGCTCACAAACCCTTGAAAAAATATTAGGAGGTATCCGCAGAAGGCACTCCTCCAATGCTTTCACATACACAGTGAGATCCTCGGCACAGCTGTATGACAAATGGGGGAGCACATTATGAATGAAAGTAATTCGAAAAAGAGTATTGCCATAGATGTATATGATATGAGGACCTGCTGTTTTTACAAGCATCCCAATATTTTATATGGTGCAGAGAGACCAGCACAAAGCAATAACCTACCATAATCTTGCAACACCAGTTGAGCACCCATCCCTTGCTGGTTTAACACACAGTGTTTTACACTGAAGCTTTGAGGTCAGCTCATGCCAGATGTCAACTATGGGTGTCTTTAATAGATCCTCCTTCCTTCGCACGTCTTTATTTATGGTAAGAACTCCCAAGTCTGCTAGCTGGAAAAATGAAGGAGATTTCAATATTCCACAGAGAAAAAATGGCAAGAGCTTAAATACTAATTTTTGGACCTCTGTTTTAAAACTAAGCTCTTGGGAATAATGACCGGCAATGAAACTAATTTAAGGTTTCAAGAGAAAGATAAGATCAGCATTTTTATTGGAGAACACAATACGTGTTATTTGCCATCGTACATGATTAAGTGCTAGAGATGTTGCAACTTTGTCCATACAGATTTTAGAAGCCATCACACCAGGACCTTCATTCATGAGAAGCAAAAGCAAAAGGGAAAATGAGTAATCTTGGACACAGAGAACATATTATTTTACCAAGGGTCAGTGAGAATTAACCTGTATAAGGAACTCCTTCAGCCTCCAGCAAAGACTGAAGTGTACCATCTTCACCAATGCCTCCATGAACTGCACATAAAATTACATAAACCTAATAATGACCAGACCACAGGGGCCGGAGGGGTGGGGATTGTATGTTTTGGTTGTGGGGGAAGAAGCTTTGATTGATTAACAGTTGCTAAGGCTGAACAGATTATGCTAGACCAATCATTTTTGGAATATAAGTATTACATAAATTAGACTCCCAACATTTTGATGAATATACAGTAGGTCCCAGGTAATCTAGCTCGTAACTTGATGCCAACACAAGACTTAAGATCCGCTGCTGCCTTCATTAGGGATGGGGAAGGTTAAGGGGGAGAGAGAGTAAACAATTCCTGTAGAGCAATCATCATGATAAAGAGCGCAACCCAAAAAAAAAAAAAAAAGAGAGCAGGGCCAGAGACAGAACCTGCAATGAAAACTGTTGCCTGATTTTCCTTGGCAAGCTTAATCCACTCGTTTATTGAATGTCTCTTAGGTAGTTCATCAGCTATATCGAACCCAGTAAACCAACTGTGTTTCCTCAAACCTTCCATAAGATCATTTACCACTCGGTTCCTTAAGTGAGAAGTGAATGCAGCTCGATCTGGTTCAATTGCCTCTATGCACGCAGCAAGAACTTCCTCTGTTGTGTGTCTCAGCACAAGAGAGTAACTGGAATTTTTTAAGAGAAGGAGAAAAAAAAATTCAGTGCTGGAATCAGAAAATATGTAAGTCCCGAGAAAGAGAACCTAAACAGTTAAGAATCGCGAAAGATCCAAAATCTTCTAGTATGCAAATGAGCAGCAGGAAGGAAATGGGAATCCCACAAATATTAGATGAATAAATGACTATGACAAGGTGATATATATCTTCACATATTTGCTGAAAAGAGAAACCCTTTAAAAAGACTGGAAATATAAAATTTATACTTACGGCAGTGACCAAACCACTCTGGAGCTTGAATCAGAATCTGTTATATTGACATCCATGCCAGAAGAACAGTCAATTGAAGGGGCAAGCAAACAAGGAGTTACCTCAATCTGTAGATACAAAATAAGAGACAATCATGCCTGTAAGATTGCAACCTCCGGAAGATGTATTCCGATAGCAAAAGTTGGATTATTAGTTGGTTTATCATTTATTCTCCCCCATGTTTGAGGCCATAAGCAATAAATAATCATGCAAGTGTTATTGTCTTATGCTAAGAATTTATGAACTTACATCATCGAACACTTGCAAATTGAGCCATACATTTGTTCCGCTCATAAGGGATACTTGTCTCTCTGAGGTGTCACCACCAAATATGACAAAAACTTTACGAATGCCTTCACGTTTGTTAAGTGCTTCAATAGGTTTTGAGCCGCTTGATCTTCCAGGCAAATGACCTGATACACTATTATACGATGCAAGATTCGGAAACCTCGAGCAAGCATGACCAATAATGGTTCGAAGAATGTTTGAATGAGAAAATCCAACCTGAGCATTAGCAGGGATCTTTCTGAGGGATAATGGAAGCTTGGAAAAGGATGAATCATTACAAGAACTTAAAGAGGTATGCAACATATTGAACAGGAAAACAGTTTGTGCAGAATATATTGTTTTTTGAAAGAATGTGCACAGTAACTTAGGAAAAGCATATGAAACATTCATTAATAAATCTTAATTCTTAAAGATAATCCTTCCTCAACCCACAGTTTGAACTATGACCTGTGAAAACTTTCATGCCAATGAAATGCACATAAATGATCAAAATTCTTTTAACTCTGGACATGCCATACTTCAAAATTTTAGAATATTATGCTGCGAATACATAGAATTTCGTCATCACAAAAACAGATATATGAGATTATTGTTGGTATAGTTTCAGCGGTCATCTATTGGAACACTTCATTCAGGAAACACGAAACTCAACACTGCTGCAAGGAAATTACTAAAGAACAGTTGTTCTGCAGTGGGTATAGATCAGATGCAGATTCTATCTACACTATGCAAGCATCTAGAATGATGCTCCGGCCACATCGCAGAAGATATGTTTTATTCATCCTCAATGAGTTACAAGACACAATAATAAATCTGCTACAAGCTAGCAATGCTTCTCAATATACAAACTTCAAATTACCTTTGATGCTTGCTGAAATAAGAAGCTGGTCTGTTCCATCCCACTAATCTGATAACATGAAAAAACATTGAAATGAGATATCTAGAGAATAGTGAGAAAAATCAGAGAAGAGGAAAATCAGAGATCTGTCTCACCAAGTTAATGTCAGTAAATAAAATTGTACCACATTCAGTACTTCCATATTTGGTTTCAGAAGAGGAAAATACATGTGTGGAAGAAGGAAGAAACCATCCGTCAATCCGAGCAAAATCACGTAGGCCAAGCCGCTGGAATAACAGAGCTGCACCTTCCCGAATACTATTAATAACATCAATAGGAAAACGAGGCGGAGTGTGATAAGCAACCTGTAGAGTATACATAAATTTCTCATAATAAGAAATCAGAATGATGCAATTAAATGAAATATTTTACATGTCACTAAATAAAAGTGCCAATCCTTATAGAAAATGCTTGGATGCAGTGCTCCACCACCTGTTGTGTTGGAAGATATTTCCTCCGATAATTAAAAATTGCATCCTTCTCCCTTACATCAACAGTGCCCTGAAATTGAAGCTCCACCTGGACATTGATGCCATTATGTTAATATCCAACCATTCATTAGGCTAAGATAAATAACTATGTTTCACCCAAACTCTGGTGTATGACTCAATGAAAGTGATGGTTACAAAAAAAGTAAGCTGGCTCATTATTTCTCATAAATTCATTTAGAGTATATATCTTATATTCCAACTCATCAGAAGAAGAATTAAGCCAAAATTAGGATATATTCTGGGAAAATAATGCAAACAAGCAGGGGAAAAAAAAAAAAAAAAAACCTCGGTTGGCAGGAAGACAACAGGATGACAATCAAAACCAGATCCCACGTCAAGGACAATGGCTGTAAACTCACTACCTCCCTCGAGAAATAATTCAACCACAACTCTGTCATCAATCCCCTATCAAAAACAAAAGACCAGATAAATCATAGGATTGAACATATACAACCTTAGTCGACTGGTATAAATTTTCCGTAAACTCTATTGTAGCTCAAATCCAAACTTAATCCAGCCTGTGACTTTTAAGGCATATTTTGAAGAAAATTTAATTTAAATTACTACTTTGATTTACCGCAATTCACAATTTCTGCTTCAAATTTTTTGGGATGGTTACTTTTCAGACCACATAAATCAAAAAGGCAAAACAATACAAACAGTGTATATTTAAGTGATTTATTCTAGAAAACAGACAAATAGTGTCTAAATTAAATTTTTAAGTGAACTGGCACCCTCCATGTAAAGTTAGTCTAAGCGTTAGCACATAAGGAGTGAATCCCTAAATCATGCATCACTATTAAGTGTTAGGAGAACCTGCAATACCTCTAACATAATCCCCTTAGCCTTTTTAAGGGAATCAATGACACCATATGCAACTGTAACACCAATGCTTGATCCTGCTCTTGTTGGTTTTACCTGAAAAGAGTATAATTGAGATCTTAAGCTATGGAAACTTCAAGATAAGCTAAACCAAAAACCAGGAAATTTGCCTTACCACAGCTTTGCCAGAGTTAGGGTCCAACTTGTTAGTAACAAACCAGTTTGATAATTCAGATTCATTCACTTCACTCCCCTAAATGCCATATCCAGTGTCAGCAAGAGAAAATGCTAAGAGTAATGAGACCCATTAATGACTTTATCCTTAAATATCAAAAAGTGATATTGTGAAAGAGCATTTAAGTACCGTATCAAGACAACCCCCTCCCCCCACCCCCCCAAAAAAAAAGAAAAAAATACCCATCAATGGGGGGAATAAAGAAACACACACACACAAAATTCTGCATCCATTGTTGCTTACATCTGAAAAATCTAAAATTAATAAATCTACTTTGAAAAAGGATTGCAATGAAAATGGAATCAATTTTTAAAAAAATGGAGAATAAATGAGGCTGACAAGCACTTTCAATAATCAACTCATAAAATAATTCCATGGGGTTCCACGGGCAACACTAAACAGAAACGTTTGATACATGCATTTCCACACAAGAAAAACAGGGTAAAAAAAAAGGAAATACAATTAATTAAAAGCAGGTACTTGAATAAGAATACCTGCAATAAGAAACTAGGTACTGTTATGAATCCGTGTTTGCTCAGCTCCAAGGAGGCATCATACTGGCAGTAATAAAATGGAACAGTGTGTTAGTGTCATTTCCTATCAAATAAATTAAAATGACAATGTCTTTGTTTGATGGACAAATCACAAATGTTTCTTAATCTGATATGGTCAGATTCATATTGATGTATTGCAGAAGGTATTCATTTTCAATGACACTAATCAACTGCTGATGCAGACATTGAACTCAAAATCTGTCTCTCATTAAAATAGGTAATAAGAGATGCTACCAGAAAAAACACAGCAAACAAAAGTAAGATCCACTATATGTAACGTATACAAACCCAAGACTCATTTCTATGGTTCCAAAATAAAAGTATGCCTCATAAGTCTCTATGAGAACTAGATATCATTAAAAATGACCAAGGAAAAAAGCTTAATCTACCTTGTCAAAGGCTTGACGACATGCACGCGATCCCGTGCCAACAAATGGAATATTATATTTTTCCAAAACTTCCTGAACAATCCATCAAATGTAGAAACATTATCTAACATTCAGAACCTTTAACAAAATATCCAGGTATTCTTTGCACACTTGTAATCTTGCATGAACGATTATAGCACACTACACCTGAATGCCACCATCTTCACCAAATCGACCATGTATGGCAGGGAATACTATGTCCACATTTGCAGAAAGATGTTCTGCAAATTCACACAATGACCCAAAACCTTGGGAAAGGCTGCCATAAACAATCAGCCAATCTTCACGTTCTCACTTCTCAATTAACCAAATACTAGTAACAGCCAATTTACGATCAAATCAGCTTACCTTTCAAGTTTAAAATCAAAATCTGCTGGTGTATTTGAGTACACCTATAAATCAGACATGGAATCAAAATAATTACCAAAATGTTTCAGAGCAAACAACAATATGAATCTCCATTAGAATCAAGAAGACATGAATTACCATTAATTTTTTCCTTAATCACTTGACAAACCTGAGCAGAGGAAATTGCGTAGGCATTGAGATTACGGTCAATGTAGTAGCACCTCACAAGCAAATCATCTCCCTAACAAACCAAAAAAAAAATGTCCAGTTGCTGATCCTTAACTATATGCGTCATTACTTGAATATCTAATTAGTGCATTAGAATTCACATTTTTTTCAACAAATTCAGAAATCCGGAAATGATAATTTTCATACATATTAATAACATTTAAACAAAGCAGTACCCACACACACACACACATATATATATATAATCTTGAATTTGTTAAAATTCAGAAAAACTGTTAAACCATATAATTTAATTGTGTAATGACTAAAACAATTATTAATTTACATGTTATAATAATGTAATAATATTATATTATTAAATTATATTACTTAATAATTTTCTTATTATTACTTAATAATTTTCTTAAACTTCAATAAAATTCGGAATTCTGAATCAGACCAGTACTGTATATATATACAAAATTTAAACGTGAATGAATATATACCTGAATATGATCAAGAACTGATCTAGCCGAGTTAAGAGAAATTCCCCGCTCAGCAGACGGACCTCCACAAATGAGACCGACTCTCAGGACCCTACCACCACGCGCTTCCTTCGCCATAGCTTGATCTTCCAACACCTCCGCGCTGGCGCGTATATCTTCCACTCCCAAGCTCGTCGTTTTTGTTGTGTAACGACAAGCACTCTTCTTCAACTTCAGCTTTGGACTCCGGCTCAAAAAGTTCGGAGACCGGAAAATCATTCCGCCAACGGCATCGCTTCGGAGGAAAGAGAGGTTTGAAGAAAACGCGAGAGAAGTCATCAGATTATGAACTGAAGACTGAAGAGAGCGAGCATGGGAGTGGAGTTTGGTTTTTTAGTTTTTTAGTTTTTTAGTTTTTATTTTTTATTTTTTATTTTTTTTATGAATTTGCTTTAAAAATTGACTTCATATTTTCGGGCGGCAAATGAACGCCAAGTGAAGAAGAACGCGTGGGGTGTTCGTCATTGGCTATTGGCGGCATCGTTTCATCGGATGGATTTAGTATTTGGATTATTTGAATTCCGGAGATTAAATACACTCGCGGACTTGCGGTGGATATTTGATTAGTAAAAAGCCTCTGTTATCAGCAATCATGATTATGATTAGGACAAACTAGTTTACTGGCCCAGTCTGGCCTGTACTTAGACAAACTTCTCTGTCACATTTCTTGTCTTTTCCTTGAGCGGCCGGACTTGTTTGATGTTTCTAATCCCTCCTCCGGCCTCCAAGTTTAGTATTTTGAAAAGAAAATATTATTTGGGGAAACAACATTTATCAAGTATTATTATTTTTAATAATAAATCCTCGTTCAAACACTTACAGATAAGACCAGGACGTTCAATAGCTCTGAGGAATAATAAAACAGCACCAAAAAGCTCCCTTAGAGCCCCGATAAACAGCCCCACGCGTCAAGATCCTCGGATTAGCCAAATCATTTGTATTAATATTAATCCAAGACACCAATGGTGAAGTGCCAAAACACAATATTCACATATTAATGGATTAAATAAAAGTTAATTAAATTTATTATATATCTGTGCGTGTGCGTGTACGCGTGTAATAAAATTTTAATTGTAAATTTTGTATACCGAGAGGAAGGGATGTGGCTTACAGCAGTTTTCTAAAAGTCAAATTTCTTAAGTATATTAAATATACCATGTATATGAACACTATATTTATTCATTAATTACATATTTTGATTTTTTTAATTTCAGTTTTTCTGGTTATGTATGACATAATTTTTAACATTATATAATGACGAGGCTGATATTAGGACTGCTCACATGTTTTTTAAGCAATGCATCACGTGATTCCCTTTACAATTGGAAGTTTGATTTAACAACAATGATCATTGAAAATAAAATATGAACAGCTAGAAACGAAAGCTGATGCTTGGAATCTTTCAAATGAGATACTAATTTAGGATCTGTTTATATCTACTCATAACTATGCTAAGCAAAGTAACTTAAAAAGGAGTAGGTCCGTGGACACCTTCCAAAATTCTTACAAATTAATTCATTTTTTATTTTACACAACAATTCAATTAAACACTTCAATAAATTATTCTTTGAACTGACTTTTTGTCCCCATACTATTTCACAATCTATATTTGTACTTAAAATTTTAATTGAATTTTTTTTAACAAAATTATAAGAGTTTAGAGTTATGGAGAATAAAAGAATTATATGATAAGAAGAAAATGGTTTAAGAATTTATGATTTGTAAGAATTTTATGGATAAAAAATTTAAAAGTTTTATTTCTTTTTCAAGGATGAAATTTTATGAGAAGATAACTAATTTTATTGTACTATATTTATTTTATGAATTAAATTAGGGTTGGCAAAAAAAATATGAGTGCATGTAGGGTTAAAGGCTAATCCGCGTGGTTTTGGAGTTTGAATATGGGCCGAAAATTTTAAAATCTGCCTAGATTGAACTTGGATAAGGGTTTAAGAAAAAAATTAAGGTTAGCCTATATTTTTAATTTTATAAATTAAAAAATAAATTAAATTTAAATTAAAAAATTCAAAATATTAAATTAATATTTTTATATTATATTTTATTACTAATTTTTTATATTAAATTATTATTTTATTATGTATTAGATAATTATCTTTAATTTAAAATTGTTTACTTTATTAAAAATTTAATTTTTATTTAATGAAAAAGCCTAAGCCTGTCCTGTCCAGTCCAAACTTAGACGAGCTTTTAAAAGTCTGGGCTTCATATCAATAATATGGGCTTGGGCCGGACTTCTCAGATCCAGCACCAAGCCCATATTTTGCCGATCCTAGGTTATTAAACTTAGAATTTTTAAGAAATATAAAATGCAAAAGAAAGAAGTTGACTTGTTGAGCGGTAAGTAGTCCGTTTGGCCCAATAAGTATTACATTATGTGAGCCCAGTTACACAAACCAAAACACCAGGCCCCAGACAGATCCACCCGCCTCACATTATGCCGAGCCCAAGATCTGGAAAGCTTTTCTGTTTTTTGTTTTTGTTTTGTTTTGATTTTTTTTTTTTTTTTTTTTTTTTTTTTTTGCATATAGCAACGTACTTATGCTCAAATAAATTAGCGTGAGACTATTTGAATCGTGGAAATTAGTCTTCTTAGCCAATTTTAGGTGCACACATATGATACAATGAGAAAAATTATAAAAATTGTAGTTTTACAATATAAATTTTATAACCTCAAAGAATATTATATATTTTTTTAAGGGAAGTGTTCACATTGGGATGAGACTATTTGCACTTTAGAAATCATTTTGAATACTTTATTACTTGAAACATTCATATATTAAATTAATAGTTTTTACACACTTTAAAATTCAAAAAAAATCCTTACTAAATTATTTAAATCAATTAGTTGTATTTGCTTAAAACACCAATAAAACTATTCAGCATGCCCAATTTTAAGAGATTTAATACACATGTACAATAATGCAATCAAACAATGTGTAAAAAACTTATGTAATGGAATTCTTTATTTCTGTTTAATATTAGATGCAAATCCATAATAATTCTTTTTAATATGGCATCCAAAACAACTTGCAATAAAAACATAATAATAAAAAAAATTAATCTATAAAGACTACCAGAAAAAGGAGAAGAACAAGAACAAGAAGGAAGGTCAAACGCAAAAAGAAAAAAAAAAAGGGGGCTATTTTACAATACTTTCGTTTTAATTTATTTTTCAAAAATAGTCAAGACTTTTTCAAAATATAGATAAAGATGCTGAAAGTTTAGACACGAAAATTATAAATTGAATAATAATTATAATATATAAGTGTTTGAAATAATTAGGTAGTATTGACTTATAATAACTATCATTAACAATAATTCATATGATTTTTTTATAATAAAATTTTTATTAAAATTAGACTATTCAAAGTACATTAGTTGATAATTTATTTTGGACTAAATCCTTCAACTAGTGAGCTAGATTTTTTAATACAAGTAGGCTGATGGACTTTTCTGTAACATCATAGTAAATTCATGCAGGGCGCACATTGCATTGTCACTTGAGTGAGGTCAATGTGCGTGTGACAACAGTGTTGAGGAGAAGATGTGACGGTGGCTGAATATAATTTGTAGACTTTGATTATAAATATGATGCAACTCTCAATTCATAATAAGCTAAATTTTGAGTATGTATTATCTTGGACTTTTGTATAATCAATAAATATATAATTCTAAAATACTCTGATTCCAATTCTTCTTGTATCTCTATTTTTAATTAATGCTCATGTTCATCTTATTCAAATTTAGATTTATATAATCATAAACTTAGAAATAAGCTAGAGTAGAAGGGGAAAAAAATGTTAGAATTTGTCTTAGAATTGAATTCATCAGCTTTGACATCAAAACCACAATATCATGAATATGATTTTTCGTGGTCCCAACCAAAAACAATTTGTCCATCGAATACCTATGTCAAATATATCATTATAACTTATAAATTTATAAGTGATTCGTTTTTCTCACAACAAACACTCCAAAGAATTCTCTAGCACATCAATTGCTATTAACAATTTGGTTAATTTTCGCTATCACATACATATTTGCAATAGTTGAAATCTTGAATTGAAAAGCTGATCAAGATTTTCAAGTGGGGGCTTCTGTCGTTTGTTATACTAACATGGGTTTCTTTCACTTTCTTCCAACTTTCAATCTTCTTGTTGATATATTTCCAAGAATAATTCAGATTCAAACTCAATTATTTGAAAAAAGAAACTTTAGAAACAAACAGGAAGCAGACTAGAGACATTAAATTTGACTGGCCAAAGTTCTCTGTCTTGTGGGGTTCTTCTATATACTGATTCTAAATCATAGCTGGCTTTTTCTGAAGAAACAAGATTTTTGAAAGCTATGGAAAATGACCGCCATCGATCTCTTCTTTTGCAACTTGATTTTTGAGCCTAATCTTAGCTACCACTAACTAAATAACCCCATGTCTTGGTTTTGAAAGATTTTCCACTCACCCGGTGCTGTGCGCTCCTCCAATAAACTGCTTTCATGTGTACGTTTTTCTATGTATTTTGTGATTAACGTGTGAGTATGAAAATTTTCATATCCCCCGACATTGTGACCCGTTGTCAAACGTAGAGATAAGGTAGGATCCAGTTTATACACACACACACACACACATATAATTTAACCTTGTCTTGCATCTAGTTATATCTCTACGTTTTAAAGCTCGCAGGTCTTTGCATTAGAGAATCATAAATAATATAATATATGTCATGTACTCATTTGTAAGTATTAATCAATTGGATTGGTAAAATTTAAGAACCACGAGGTCTTTCAATTTTACTTCCGTAAAAATGAGACAAAAACTAACATCTATGTAGATATGTCAATCCTTAGACTAAATATTATTTCTCTTGACAAAACTAACTATTTTTTTAATACTATTTTAAACTTGATCAAAATCCTCACATTATTGAAAAATTAGGATAGACCCACTTTTAAAATCAGGAGTTTAATTCATAAGTGACAAAATTATTTTTTTAAAATATTAAATACCCCTCAAAAAGAAATGATTAATTATTCCATTAGATATCAGAGAGGTTTTGTTTGTTTTCCCAAGTTTTCTTAGTTTCGTGTGACTAAAGTTAATCAAACAACTAGTGGAGGATAATTGTGATTAGATTCTCAGTACAGGTATACACATTTGAATATTTGAATACGGAAACACAAAATGGTAGAATACAATTTATTTGAATATTTTTTTCTGTCCAGTTCAAGAAATTAAGGAAGGATGGAATGCTAGCTGGTGGATATAATTGAAACAATATTATATTTTAATCGAAATATCATTTGAATTATGAATAAATTAAATGAATTGAATTCAGTCAGAATTGCAAGGTGATCGTGCATTATATAATTTTGGGGAAAATATACTTTGAATCCAAAAGCGATTAGACAATAAATTAAAAGTGATAATACTACTTAATTAAATTCTCCTGCTTTTCTGTTGATTAGACAAAAAAATTAAAAATTAAAACAATGCAATCATGCTTGTCACTCGCTTGAGTAATGGAGGAGCCATTTGTCCTCGAGCTTTAGATTATCAGATTAGATCTTATAACTGTACTTAATCATCAACAAATCCTTAACCACACAAAAGAGGGAAATTGTTAGATTTCATGACCTAAACATTGCGATAACATGACGATGCCATGATGAAAATACAAATGAACACCGCCTAGAGAATACAAAATTCCCAACTTAAAAATTGTATTTGAATAAAGTTACATGATGGCGGAAAATCTGAACTGTGTCTCATATTATATTTGATAATATATACAAGACACTTTATAGCATAAAATCTCAATAAGAAAATGACACTACTGAAAGTTGGCTGAAAAAGTTGAAAAAGGGCATAACAAAACACAAATGTAGAGAAACCGATAAGGGAATAATGCTCGCATAACTTAGTTAATCAGTAAAAAGAAATGGTGTAAAATCAGTCAAGCAAGAATTAGTTGGAAAGAATGTGATGGGACTCCAAATTATTGAGTTTTTACAGTACTCAAGCGCACTGTTGTCAGTTGAAATTTGGCCTTGTCAACATTTGAGACAAAAATGTGGTGCGCTCCATGATTTGATGGTATGTAGGTCTCACATGCTTTTGAAATATTCTTGCTTTAATTTAAATTATATCAAATTAATTAAGGTGATGAGGCCAATAATTATCTTTGTTTGTCTCTCCACCACTGTTTGGTATTTTGCTTTTAAATGATATGTATTCCATTTACACCAACATTGTTTAATGGCATCTTTAATTACCTACTTCCGTGCTTGTCTCCTATTTTTTTTTTTTCTTAATCTAACACCCACCTCATAAAGCACCAAGTTAATGAACTCACATCCTTTTCGCTTCATAGTTAATAAATATTATTTCTTTTTGAATCTGATGTCAAGTATAGCTTTTAAATTGACATACTTAGAAATATATGCAGTACTTCAATTTTTTCAAAAAGACATTCTAATATGTATCTTTCTTTCCGTAGCATAGCAAATTTATATAATTTTTTTTTATAATTGTGTTCCTACTCATATCACTATCACTGTCTCAGTGGAATGCCAGGTCAATGGACCGCATCCAACAAATTTTAAGCACAAGAAAACAAGACCTTCCAGCCATAAAGTTAATTATATGGTTGGATTACCAAAAGGATTAATTATAATATCATTTAACTAATGTGCTTAATGGCTATCTTTTATCTCCAATTTGATATTTTATTTCATAAATTTTTACAGACGATGATCTGTCGGAACCTCAGGTTGCCGGATGTCACATTTCACTTGGTTCTAAGTATTGAGAAATGTTAGAGCCTAGGGTTTGCTTAAGATAATCTTTTATTCCATTCATGTTATGCTACGCCGATCGTGGGAAATATTGCAACATTATTCTGAGATAAGGAACAGAAAAAGCACATACTCGTGCTCAAATTATTTATCTAAAAATCTTTTTGGGAGAAGCAAATATATGGGGGCCTTGGAATTGTCAAGAAGCACAAAAAATTCTCCTCTATGAATATTTTATCTTTGCCTATCTACCAAGTTGCTCTTGGCTTGGACCATTCATTCCTCAGGATTAGGTGTAAGTTTTTACTGTGTTCTGATAGGCTGGTAAAGATTACCGCGATCTTGTGAAAGGCACGATGGATGTCTACTCACAAAATAGTTTCTATCGTTGTTAAGTCTTTTTTTCCCCTTCTCCTGCATTTGGAAATTTCGGGTGCGAACGTATCCAAATTTTCAAAATATGGATTTGAGCAACATACTGCTGTTTTGTAGTGACAAAACTTTTCTTTCATAATCATATATCATTATTTTACAATAAAAGCAGCACTATATTATTCAAATTTACATTTCTAATATGTGGATGTCTGTCAAGAGAAAAGATTTACTCCAAAATTTTATAAGTTGTATCTTTCTCTAATATTCACTTTTTATCGTAAGTAAAAAAGTATATAACCATTCCGCTCCATGAACTAAGGATTACATCACCCTTAACAATGTTATCAACGTGCAAGGGATTTCGACTTGCATTATTTAGCTGTTGTTTAAGTTGAAATTCTTTGGGTCCAATCTTGTATTATTAGATGTTCAACTGAAATTAAAGTAATAATATAAGATCAATGGTGGGGTCAATATGATAATAACAATTGAAAATTTCCTAGAAAATGAGCAACATCATTAATCAGAGATGTGTACGCTTCCAATTTGTGATGATTAATCATACACTAGATTTTCCCTATGCAAGCACATAATTTGTGAGTGAAAAGAAGGAAAAGAAGAAAGATTCTACCATTAGCTCCATTTTTAAGACATGAGAGAAGCATCTGTGACCTTCACAAAGGGTAGTTTAGTGGACTTGGAAAATGACTTCGAGTCCCTCCAGTTTGAGAAAGTGGGTCTAGTTAAAACGACAATTAGTACAATCATGAAGGTTTTAAACACCTTACTCACCACCTTCTTCAACCGTAAGGAAAAGGAAAGAATCAAAAGAAATTAACCAAAAGTTGCCAGAGCCACAAAACCATAGTCACCTCCTTGCTTTCTGCTACACATATGCCTATATGCTCCACTGTTCTCTTTGAGCTTTCCGCACAATCTTTGGACCAGCCAATAAAATTTTTCAAAATGGCTTTAGGCCAATCAATTTTCAGAGAAGGGCATCACTAGCCTAAAGTTTTTATGTAGCATCTGTATCCAAATTTGATTATTTTTGGTTATTTCATTCATGGGAAAGATTTCTTTATCTGTGTACCATTTAAACACTAGACTGAAGAACACATGCTAAGACCTATTGTAATAATAAATAAAGTTATTAATTATCACTCGATCAAAAATTTTGACCTTAAATTAGTGAACCCCCTGAGTAACCATATTAAGCCATTGATTATCTCTTGATTTAAAATTTTGAACTCAAATCAATTGATGCTATTTGGGGGGGGGGGGGGAAGAGAAGTTTTCACAATTTACTCAGAATGGTTTCTTCCGGATTTATTTTACAGAAAAGTTTTTGAAACTAACAACTTTCATTTGCTTCACTTCCGAGCAATAATATTCTATTCTTGCTTGTAGAGTGTTTGTTTCACTGGTGTGTCTTCATCTTTTTAATTTCTCTAGTTGTTGTAATTTTTGGTTATGTAAAAATAATTGTTGGTCGCGAAAATTCAGACAGCAACGTTTCTGATTATGACACAAGATAGCATGTTCTGTGGCAGGCAGCTTCTCCAGAATATAAACATGAAAATAAAATTAATGTTGACTGGATTGTGAAGAAGATAGGCTCATATGCCAGAGTTATACCTTTCAATTTCTAAGTGGTTGCACCAACCGTCTTATTTTTATTTTAGCACCATTTATCCAAAAATGAAATATGAATTATGGACGGTAATAGTGAAATATCTTGCTCACAGAGCAAATTATATATCAATAATGAAACTGTAATTAATTAATGAATTAATAAATATGGAAGTTATATCTACATCAATCTTAATTTCATTATGATACCTACTTATTATATGCATTAACAATGATGATAATGACAACTTTATATATGTTACGATATATGTTTACTAGATGCAGTTGATTCTTAAGAATGAACTAGCTAGAAGCCTTGTGCTTAATCATGAAGCATGATGCTCTTTTCTTAACTTCGCTATTCAGTCAATTTACCCACCTGCTCAGTGAACGAATAGACTATACAGTACCGGTGGATTTGAACAGTTGCATGATGAAGGGACTTATCACAACCTAGTTTTTTTGAGAAAGAGGATTTCAGAAAGAGGGGGGGAAAGAAAGAAAGAAGTAGACATTTCATTCCTATAATTTGAATCCACTTGGTAAAATTAATAGAATCATTGTAATTGCTAATTAAGTATAAGCTGACATTGATTGTTACATTAGCTAGGGGCGGAACTAGGTCTAGGCCTGGAAGCCGGAAAAAGTTTCAGATAAAAAGGACTGTATTGAAATTTTACTACTTTTATGTAAATTTTTTTCATTGGGCCCCTAATTTTATAATTTTGTAATTTTATGGCGAATTAAGTAAATCGTTTCCATTTTGGTCCTGATTTTTGACCCCTCAATTTTACTAATTCTATAGTGGAACCCACAAAGTTTACAGGTCCATCAAATCAAATTCAGTTCTGCCACACATGTATTTGCTTAATATTTTATATATTGTGCTTTTAAAATGAAAAAGGAGCAGTATGATTGTTACCAACATACCTTAATTTTAAAGGGGAAGCTTTAATAATTAGTGTGAACTGGTGGAGGGCAAAAGCACGTGCATTGACAAGACCGGCGAGATTAGTTTTTTTTTTTCCCCAATTTTCCTCCCCTCTCCTACCGCCACTGTCGCCGACGGATGGGGTAAAATTTGCAAAAATATGAAAGTAAATTGGAGCTTGCTTTAGTGGTCCTACCCAAGTTGCGATGACAATTAGCGGTTTTCGGGCTGGGGTCCCGCACTCAACTAAGCTCTTTTTCATTACATCATGTGCCCTTTAAGCAAGGCTTACTAATTTGCTTCCTTTGTTATAAATGAGTGGGCATGGAGTATGGATATTTGCATCTGCGAGTTCCCAAATCCACCATTTTCATTAACAGCTAGCCAGCCACCATCCGTCCTAAAACTTATCTCTCTTTCTCGCTCTTTCTCTCTGTTTAATATAATTGTGGTATCATCAGCATGAGAAGGTGTGTGTAGAGCAAGATGGAGAAGCAGGGCACGTGCATTACTAACTCAACCACATATACATCTCCTTACAAAAATTAATTAATCCGCACATTTTGAAGAAAGCAAATCAAGAAGCAGCAAGTTCTTCCTGTTTTTATACCTCAGTCATGAGTTGAGTTGAGTTATTTCTTCATGTGCCCTTCTTCCCCATCATGACCGCGGCACCTTATGTGTGTGTGTGTGTGTGTGCGTGTACACATCATTAGGGATCAGCTCAAGATCTGATCATCTTCTTAGCAAAATTCATGTACCAATCTAAAGCCTATCAGAGCCGCAAAGCTATCCATTTCAGGTCAGTCCATTCTCGTCAAAAAACTTGTAAGAAAATTCTGTTTGCAGTCACTGAAGCAAAATTTTTGAATTAATCTTAACCGAGAAGCTAATTAATAAGCTGCTGTAGGGATAAGCACCGTAAGAAAAATATGCATGCAATACTGATGGATATGGAAGCATATATTGTGACTGTGAGAGTGAAATTTCCGTTTTTTCAACATTCAACAACGTATGGTTGGATAAACATTGACCAAATAGTTGTCATTCCATGTTGTCATAATCAGGATAAAAACGTGACCCTATCTTGAGAATAAATGAATAATGATCATGAAATTAATTATTAGGGCTAGCTAGCTGCTTAATTAGAGTCACCATCTTCGCCGTGAAGTTTGATCAAATTAATGATCTCCAACTTCGCTTCGGGACTTCGAATCTCAATTTTCATTTCTCTTCTCTTTGAATTAATGCACTTTTGATGCGACAAACACAAGGTATTAGTGCATTAAAAGAGCCGTTTGGATTTACGTGTGCGGTATGTGTACATATATATATAAAGTACAACAAGTCTTCTGACAGATATACGTACTCTCTGTTTAATTTATTTGCCCAAACCAGAAACCCATTTAGCGTTTCCCAATTAAGATATGATATTTATCAAGTAAAATACTCAATTGGGAACCGCCACCAAAAAAATAAAAAATAGAAAATAAAAAATAAAAAATCAACAACCCAAGATTCTTCCTCCGGCTGCTGATCGATGAGTACTTTTTGTTTTCTTATTTTTCCAGTTAAATTTTTTTTATTAAGCAGCACTTTTTATATCATAATTCTTTGTTTTGTTCGAATTATATTCATTTGAATTTATCATCTAAACTGAAGTCCTAAAAGAATATTGTATTTTTAGTTATTATTATTAGTTTTGATTTTCAGGATATGAAGCTTTTCAAGGCTTAAGATATTAAGACAGGAACAACCTTGGATATTTAAAAACTGGTTTCTTTTTTCCCTTATTATATTTATATATAAATATATATATACGCAGACTATTATTATTACTATTACTACTATTGTTATTGTTATCATTTTTGTCATTTGCTTAGTATGAGACTACTAAACTTGAAGACACATTAAGGAAATTAAAGCATAAATTTCCAAGAAAAGAGATTTCTTAAGGGCATGATCAATTAAGATGCTAATAGAATTGGTACCACCACCGAGGAGACAGTACAAGAAAACCACAATACCGCACACAAGTCTATTTAATCTCTGTCATTTTTCCGCACATCCACGTTGGATCGAAAATGAAAAGCCATAGGCAATTGCTTGCTCTTCAATCGAAGAATGATTTCTTAGTTTTCAAATCCAATATATCACAGATTTTTGTTCAATAGCTGCTTGGAAGATACCATAGAAAAGGATGTGTGCATACATCGTTACATGTACTTTCTGATCATATATATTGTTTGCTTTTATTGTGTACGAATTCCAATTTTTTCAGAATATAAAACTAATTAACATTAAAAAGAGCTAGACATCGATGATTTGAATATTTTCTTCTTGAGCTTAAGTGCGTGCTTTCATTGAACATTTTCTTTTGTAATATTTGCTTGTTGTTCATGATTTTTGCAAAACATATTAAAGGATCACTAACCTAGCATGTTTGTTGTTCATATGTTATAAATTTGCACTGTCTTGCCTGTATTTTATAAAAAACACACACAAATTACTTGATGACAGATCTTTTAATGAACATAAACTATTAATATGTGAAGAAAATCTCAAGTTCATGTTCATGCTTTAGAAAATGTAAATATGAATAGCACATCATTATTTCTTATTTCTTAATAATACACTTTTTTCTTTTAACAACAGAGTTATTTTGTCACCAAATAGTGTTGTACTACATAAAATCAATATTTTAGAAGTTCCAATATTTGTTATTGAAAAAATAATCTCAATATGTGTAGAAGATATTCACTGTTTCTAAAATAATATGATAAGATAGTGTTTACTTCTAGAATTGAAGTAGGAATCTTGAAAAATTAGAATTGAAAGTTTTGAATAAAAGTGGGAGTAAGGCGTTATTCACAGAATAAGAGTTTGAAATATAAATTAAAATTTCATATTGGTGTTTACTTTGTCATGCACTAGAAGTGAATTATTTTAAATCATAATTTTATCTTTATTTAAATAATTATAATTTTTAATTATAAAGTAATAAATTTTTTTAAAATAAATTATTTATTTTATTATTAATTATTAATACTGAATACATATAATAATATTATATTTAAATGAGTTTAATATTATTATTTTAATAAAAATAATATTATAAATAATATAATAATATCATTTAAATAAATATGATATTATTATTTTTAAATAAATGCAATATAATTTTATTCTAATAGATATAATTATATTATATGTAATAAGAGAGAGGTAAAAAAAAAAAAAGAATTTTTATTAGAGTCCCACTCCCACTTTCCCCTTATAAATGAGAATCTCATTTTTCACGTATTTAAGGAATGTGACTCTTATCCCTATCTTTAAATTAATAAGTAAATATTAGAGTCAGAGATAGACAATACTTTCTATTCCTACTCCAAGTAAATACAATACAAGAGTCTTGCCTTTTGAGGCTTAACCAAGTGGAATCATTATTTGATTGACCATATAAATTCAAATATTAAACAATGTAGGAGACAACAAATGAATTTGGCACTTCGCCTGGTGATGAAATATCCATTGCATACTTATCTTTCATAATAATAAAGAGAAAAAGATTAGTATGTTCTTATCTTATTTTGATTATTTGGTCATATGTAGTGGTGGCAAAATGATTTAACGAATCAATTGATCAAAATTTAATTAATTTAAATTTGATTATTTTAATAAACAAATATTTGTTTACAATTCCTTTACCACACAAAATTAAATAAAATAGTAAATAAAAAATTTTTTAATAAAGAATCCAATAGATTCATCTAAATTCTTTTTCAATCTAATAAAAAAATCGATTTATTGCATCTAGATCCATGCAAAACACAGATGCAGTCCCCAAAAAAAAAAATGCTGAAGAAACTCAAATGCGTTAGGAAGGACGAAGTTGACAATCGAATCAGCAGTGGGTGTGACTATTCGAGACCTTGTCACCGCCGTAGCCAAAAGAAGTAAAACTTGCCGAAAACCTTCGAGTGAGAACATTGGTATGATTTTGGGGAGTGTTTGGTTTGGCTTTTGTTTAGGGGAATGAAGAAACAAATCTTCAAATTCAAGTGAGAGAGAACGATGGAGGAAGGAAAATGAAGAGTGCAACTACAGTCAGCCAGGGTCGGCTGATGAGTGATGGTGCCTTGGCCTTAATTTTCTTTTTTGCTTTGTTAACATTTCATAATTACATAAATAACCTTATACCTTGAAATGTTTAAATAAAATTTTTTGAATTTTGACGTAAGTAATTTTATTAAAAGGCCTAATTTATTATTCTATTTATTTATAACCTGTTTATAAACGAATTCTAAATAAATAAATAAATAAATCGATAATTTTAAATTTATATTTAATTTGTTTATTTCAATAAGTCAAATTAAATTAATTATTTATAAATAAATTAATTTTTTCAGTTTCAAATTCATTTAATTTAATTGAAATAGGATTGAATTAATAATTCTGAACTAGATTGCAACCCCTAGTAATTTGGGATATCATCAATCAACGACAAGGCTCACTTTATGAAAGGCATCGAAAGAATTGACACAAGGAGTGCTCTTAGGATGCTTCCAACTTCAATGATTTCTTTAAAAATAGTAAAATTTATTCTCCCTTATTTATAATCGTCTTGTCCCACATTTTTGCCGGGTGAGAGGGGTCGAATCATTTAAAGCGATCTGACATCATATGCGTAATAACTACAACCACAAACTTAAATAATTGGACAACAATAAGCAAGAAGTCTCTGTTGAGTAATATATAAATAAAGAAAACGATAGAAATAGACCAAAGTAAATTAATGAAAGCCATTTTAGAAAATCAAGCAAATGGGCTGGTTAGAATCACAATTGCATCTGCCAGCTGTCATGGCTAGCTACGAGCAAAGTTACCTGAATTTGTGGTTCGGAAAAGGATTTTCTCTTGGAGTTTAAAACTTTGAATTCAATCTGGAAGTTTAAGCTTTTCAATGCACACCGAGATCGCTCGGTAATAGTCTAATAGTCATTTGCACGTTGCAAATTCGTGAGAGAGAGTAAACAAGAAGCAATGAACACTTAAACCACATGACATCTCTCCCTCGAATGATCTCGTTACCAAGAAACGACATGTCTCCCACTCGAACATAAGACCCGTTTGTCACAAAATGTCGCATAGATCAACCACACCACTGAAGGAACTCTCGACAAGCTGTTTTGCTTCTTCTGTAATATCACTTGGAAGTAAAGATGCTCTTAGACTAATCACCCTACAACTGGCTACCATAACACCGGTGCTTGGCAGAATCTGGAGCAATACACTGCAAGGTGATGAGGCATCTGCATTGTTACCACAAGCAATCCATTGAAAGAATACAAGAAACTGAAGCAAGAATGCTGACAGTATACTTGCCCATTGCTATTATAAAAGGAAATGCATGCTTCTGAAAGTCCAATAAACTATAATGCAAAAGGCCTCCAGCTAAAATGCCAAGCTTCAGAATCCTAATGGTTAACTTTGGCACGGTTGGACAAATTAATTCTTTTCCAAAATTGTGCTCAGTATCAGGTTGATGTGATAGATAGCAAAGACGCAGGCCAGAATTCATCACCTTTGCAAGTGCAACATCAGGTTCAAATGGCAGGCACAATAGGTGATGAGGAAATCAGGAGGGTTGCATCTTCATTCTTTCCACCAGAGGATAACAGAGACCGTTTGGTGCTCAAACTAAGATGATGTCCTTCAACTATGCCTAAATTGGAACCCAAAGGTAGCACATTGAATAAGTGATGATTATCCTAATCCCAACTCATGCTCCAGTTTTCTGGGGGCTTTCTAAGAAATTGTTTACAATTCTGTCTAATATGAAGTTTGACATCTAGGGATTGCATAGCTCCTCCATAAAAACAGATATGGCATTCAAAAGTTGAATAGGTTACTGACTAAAAGTATCATCCTTCCATTTTACAAGGTGTGTTTGAGATTTGCTCCACCAAACCAATGAAAGAAGTATTCACAAAATGAATTTTGGAGACAGAGCCAAGAAGAAGTGCCTCCCAAACTCTTGCTCCAGGAGAAACACCCTTGGCAGCCATTTGCTCGAGCAATTCTAGTGCCTTACGAACCAACCCTCTTTGGCACAGCCCACATATTGTCTCATCAAACATGGAACTTCGAGTGCACAAACCCTTATTCAGTGCCTCCTCCAACAGACCACAAGCTTCAATCATTTCACCTTTACTAGCCAAACCATCAATCATAATACTATATGTCTGCAAATTTAATACAATGCCTTTCCATTTCATCTCCTTTACAAGTTCCCTTAATCTATTTAGCTCCCCGACCTTGCACAAAGCCTGCAACAATGTATTGTAAGTAATCACATCAGGTTTGCATCCCAACTCCTCCATACAAGCAATCATCTTTATTCCAGCTTCGACATTATTTTGCTTACACAAACCATTTATATACACATTGAAAGTATAAACATCAGGAACTAAACCCAACACAAGCAATTCATCAAACAGCTCCTCTGCTTTCACATAGTCATCCTGTACGATAACCCCATTCAATACCATAGTATAACAAACTATATCAGGCTTAATGCCATCTGATTTCATCTGGTTCAAAATACCCAATGCATCACAAATCTTTTCTTTCTTCACCAAAGACCTAATCACATTTGTGTAATCAACCATTCCAAAACAAAACCCTAATTTCTTCATTTCTTGAACAAAGCCTAAGAGTTCGTCACTTGACCAGTCTCTTTGTTCACAAACAGATGACAATATCAAAGAGCAAGTCTTTCCATCAACACAAAACCCATCGTTAATCATACAATTCAATATCTCAATAGCAAAACCAACTCTATTAATTCTACAAAGAGCAGTAATCAATATCCGAAAACTCGATTCCTCAATCCTAATATTCATGAGCTGACTCTTGAGCAAAATTTGAGGAACCATTTTAACCCATTCTTTATATCTACAAAGAACTGAAAGCAGAGCATTAAGTGAGTACACAGAAGGCGCACACCTGAACTTGGGTATTTTAGAAAACAGATCAACTGAATCTTGAATTCTGTGAGCATTTGCATAAATTTTAATTAGATCAATAAATATGAACTCAGGTGTTTCAAAGTTTTCCTTTTTCTCAATGTGATCAAGAACTGAGGAAATGTCACAAAATTGAGAGGTTTCAGCTAGGGTTTTGATGACAAAGTGGTAAGCTTCAGGGGGTGGTTCGCAATTGTAAATGCTAAATGAGTGTAATAGAGAAGATAGAATATGGGGCTGCTTCGGGTTTTGTTGTTGTTGTTGTTTTGTTGGTGGGATTGTTAAAGATTGTTTGAAATTCTGCATTGCTTGTTGTTCGTCTAAAGTTTGGTGCCATTTGGCCTTGTAAGGTGACAAGGGCCATTTTCTGTGTTTTCTAAGGTGAAGATTTGCACGCTTAAGAGCAGAGGATCTGACCATTTTGAGATGAAGATTTGATTTAAAGGCTCCCGCTCCCCCAACCAGGGGAATTTAAACTGTTCCCCTCTTTTTTTTTTTTTTTTTTTCCTAATAGGTTAAACTATTGTTCAATTCAAAGTGCAGATACCAGCTCCTTCATTGGGCCCACCAAGTACACAGATATTAAGGTTATGTTGGTAAATTCCAATCCTTGTGCTTTTTGTTCAATCTGAAAGTGTTCAGAACATGTAACTAGTTTACTTTGACGTGTCATATATTTATATGAAGCCTGGAACCTGCGTAATCTTTTCTTTAGCATGCCCGATTGCACATTTTCATAAGCGCAAGGAGCCTTGCCCCTTGACTTGTAAAGGTGTGAGGTGGTTTCACGTAAAAACCATGGCAACAGCACATTGACCAGACACTTCTTTTCCTATTAAATTTGCTACCAATGGATTGTTGCGTGACAAACTGTTTAACATTGAAATCCAAAGAAAGGTTTACAACAGCAGAAAAGTATTCAAATCTAGAAGAAATAGACTGAACGAATTAGATACTGTCGCCTTCTTTGACTTACAAATTTCTCAAATCCATCAACCCACCTGTTTTTGTCGCTCAGGCACTTCCTAATATACGCAAACAAGAAAGCTCACGGAACGAAGATTAATTAATCTCTCTCACCAACAGGGGCGAAAAAAAAAAAAAAGGAATCTAAGTCACCTTCATTTCAATGGCACAATTAGCTATCTTTCATCCACCAGTAATCAATCCTGTTTCAATCATCAGCCCTGAGTTTTGTGCTCCTCATCTTATTGATCTTGCAATAGTGAGAAAGGTTATGACCATAAGCAGCGGCAACTTTGTTGTACAGGACATCATGGGGAACATCATTTTTGAAGTAAAAGGGACCGTTATGAGCATTCAAGATCGTCGAGTTTTACTTGATGCATCCGGAAATCCCATCGTCACTCTACAACAAAAGGTCTCGCATTTGGTTGCATAATTAATATCTTTCTTCGTTGATCTCTTTTAAAGCTAAATTTTGATTCATTTCATTCCACGCAGTTAATGTCAGCTCATGATAGATGGCAAGTTTTCAGGGGAGAAAGCACAGAGTCCTGTGATCTCATCTTTACTGCTAAAAGATCATCAGTGTTCCAACTAAAGACCAAATTAGATGTGTTCTTAGCTAATAACAGAGAGGATGTTTGTGATTTTAAAGTCAAGGGAAGTTGGCTAGACAGATCTTGTGTTGTTTATGCTGGGGAGGCAGACTCTTCCACGATTCTCGCCCGCGTAAGACATTTTGCAACTTACCGCAAATCGTTTTTCTATATGTTAAATTTAGACTAGTAAAATTATATTTGATTATTGGATATGTTTGCAGATGCATAAGAAGCACTCTGTCAAAAGTATCTTGCTTGGAAAGGACAAGTTCATGGTGACAGTGTATCCGAATGTTGATTATGCATTCATTATTTCCCTTATTGTAATTCTTGACGAAATTAATAACTAAAAACGAGTAATATTATTTGTTATTACAACAAGTGAGTACAGGTTGACGGGTAAAATAGTGATATCATATGTTGATGAATAGGACAATTCTTTTGGGTTGAATACTGTATTCTGATACTCTACAGTGGACGTTGGAGCCAATTAGCAAAGGTGCCCCCCCCCCCCTCACCACACCCCAAAATGGATGTATTTCCCCGTTGTTGTTGTTTGTTTGTAATACTTTGGGTCATTAATCAAAATCTTGGATAGAGTTTGTGAGAGGGGCCTGTCTCTTGCCTGCAAAATGTTTGATAGAAGTTCTAAGAGAGCATAATAAGTTGGGGTCCAAGTATTAGCTTGCGCCAAGCACCTTATTCAGGTATCCTACAACAAGAATCCCTGTACAAAGGAGGTTGAGTGCTTGCACCCGAAGTCCCTAACAACTTACTTTTCATGGTCATCTTTATGTCATTCTGCTCCTTATATTAATCAGTGTGATCGCAGATTTGCGGTTGTCTGTTCGTATTAAAGAGTTTTGAAAGGTTTTAAATAGTCTAAATGCTGCATGCAATGTCACAATCGGTGCACAGTTTCTTTCAAACGAGCCATCAACTCATCTTCTCACTCACACGATCTGGTCGCAGGACTCCACGCGATTCATATGTCACAAAACTACAAAAGTCTCATGTCAATGGTCACAGGCACAATCTTAGTGCGCGACCCTATTGACATCGTCATCCACACTTATTTTTCGATGAGGTCTGTGTGGTTACCATATAATCTTAGTGCGCATGTATTCTTTCTTTTGTCGGAGAATATCATTAACTCATGAACTATTCCAGATATTTTGTTGAACTATTCCAGATATTTTGTTTCTTTTCATAGTGCGGTTCACTCTCTATTGCCATGTCAATTTTTCCCACTCAGAAATTATCAGTGCCCTTTTTGGCATGTATATATTAAGAACCCTCATCCAACACTTTTACTGTCTAAAATCTAAACCAATTCGCGTTGTCCGCATAGGCTCGTAATTATATCATGGAGCAACCAATCACACACACACAACACGTTGCAGACCAGATGCCACAGCAACCAAACCCCCAGCAAATTCCACAGCAGCCAATTAATGTTCCAGCGCCAACTCCAGCGCCAACAGTATATTCCAATCCGGTTTCGGTAATCGGCCCTCAGTATTGCCTTCCTTATCCCGTTGATCTAGCCATTGTCAGAAAGTTTTTAACCCTCACCGATGGCAGTTTTGCTGTCACTGACATCAACGACAATCTCATGTTCAAAGTGAAAGAAAAACTTATAAGCCTCCATGACAAGCGGACTCTACTTGATCCTGCTGGCAACCCTATCGTCACCATAACAGAGAAGGTACACGCTTTCATTCCGTACTCTACAGGTGGCAGAAGACTAGTTAACAATAATCTTGCTAATTTATTTTTCTTTGTTGTTTTACTACTTATATGTATATGCAGGTTTTTTCCTTGCATGAGAAGCATTTTGTATTCAGGGGAGCAAGCACAGACACGAAAGATCTTCTCTTCACTGTGGAAAGATCCTCAGCTATCCAATTGAAGACCAATTTGAACGTTTACTTGGCAAGTAACACCAAGCAAGATGTTTGTGATTTTAAGATCAAAGGCAGCTGGACTGAAAGATCTTGTGTTATTTATGCTGGAGAGTCAAACACAATTGTTGCCCAGGTAATTAAGATATTTAAGATACATAATTAATTGCTGCTCTATATCCATAATAATAATTTTTTAAATTATCCAATTGATAATTGTTGGACTTGCAGATGCACAAAAGGACAACTGTGGGAAGTGTCTTCCTTAACAAGGACAGGTTCACTGTGACTATTTATCCGAACATAGACTATGCATTTATAGTGGCCCTGATCGTGATCCTGGATGATATCAACGGTGACGATGGTGAAGATTGAGATGATTTAGATCGGAAATTGCTCTTATAAAGTGAAAAATAGTGTGTCTGTTTGATGTAATTCCAGATGCTATATCCGTGGCTTTGGTCATCCTTGATTTCAATCCCTTTGCAGTGGCTGGCTGGCTAGTTTTAAGTACTTTTGCTTTCAATAAACGCTACAGCTATCGCTGTTTGTATGAGGTTTGATCTTACAGAGACTTTGTTGTTTGGAAGCCATTGGGCTTGTAGCACAAGCCTGATGGCTGGTTGGTTCTCAACAACGTGGACGGCACTAAAATGGGTATTAAGAAAGTGAGAAAGGGTAAATCAAAGTTATTCGCTAGTAGAGACATTGTAAAATTAAAAGATGGATAACCTAGACAGAGAGAGAGAGAGAGACTTTTGCTTTCAATAAACGCTGTAGCTATAGCTGTTTGTATGCGGTTTGCTTTTGTAGAGGCTCTGTTGTTTGGAGAGAGAGAGAGAGAGAGAGACTTTTGCTTTCAATAAAGGCTGTAGCTATAGCTGTTTGTATGCGGTTTGCTTTTGTAGAGGCTTTGTTGTTTGGAGGCCATTGGGCTTGGAGCACGAGCCTAATGGTTGACGAGTACTTTCAACAACGTTAAAGGGCACTAAAATGGGTGTTGAAAAAGTGCGAAAGGTAAATTCAAAGTTATTCGTTAGTAGATACATCGTAAAATTAAAAGACGAATAATTTTTTTAAAGGAGTTAACTCAATTCTTAGGAGAATTGTTAAATTATAATTATTGTAATTTATAATTTTTTTAAAATTTTAAAATTATATAAATAATATGTACGATTATAAATAATATATATAATTTTAAGAAAATTATAAATTATAATTATTATAATTTAATAAAATTTTAAAATATAATATTAAATTATAATTACTTAACGAACAAGAGGACGCAAATCTTATCATTTCACAGACATAAATGTAGAAATCAGAACTTAATTAGTTAATTACGTAGCCAGTAGCCAGCATGGTGGAAATTTCATGAGCAAAGAATAATATTTTGCAAGTGAAAAAATAACAGCATTGGTGTATACCCCGGGTCAAGTCCCGGGTCAAATCCCAAAGCTTTAGAAAACGATGCCGTTTTGAGAATTGATTTTTTAACTCCAAATTTGTTATTTACACGCATCAAGGATGAACTTTTGCTTTCTCCTTTTCATTTTTGTTTCCTCTTTCTTCCCAACTACAGACTCCCTTAACTATTTCTTCAACTAGCAAAAGGAGATTGCCCCATGAGCAATTCATGAAAAAGAAGTAACAAGGTAAAGTTCAAACTTTCAATTACACATTTATGAAAGGGGGAAAAAAACTTGCACATTCATAATCTTAAATTTCGTCACCCTCTTCTTCATCACTTCATGACATTACACTTCGTTGTTCAAAACAATTATCAAAAGAAAACAATTCAAAAAGAAAAATCACTTGCAGCAACTGCCAAAAATACAAATAAGCAAGTAAAAGTCCCTTAGTTTGCTTCTCATACCAGCAAAACCGCAGCTGGAAGCTTATGCAAAGCTTTTGGCTTAGTAACTTACAAGGAAAAAAAAAAATAGAGCATTCAAAATATCTCAACTCGCAACTAATTTAAAAATCAACTTTCGCAACCAGATTCCACTGTCTGAATGTTAAAGGGCTCCATATCTGCTCAAACATGTTGGTTGTGGCGGTCGCTTGTGGGAGTCATGCTCTGTGTGGAGTTGTGATTGTGAATTGTGGATTATGAATGGCAATTTTAGGCGTAGATTGTGGATTGCGAATGGCTGTGGCTGGAGCTCAATTGACCAAGAGAAGGAAAGGGGAAATATTTGGCTGCGGCTAGAGCTCTATTGACGAAGGAAATAGGAAATATCAGTGCTGTAAAACGGCATCGTTTTTCGCTTAAGCAAATTGCTGCGTTTGATTTGCGGGGTTTGAACCGGGATTGGACTTGGGACAAATATTAGTTTTGAAAAAATAAATAAAACTTTAAGAAATTGTTGGATGATGGTTGTGGGATAACTTCAGGGGTTTGGACTCTTTTGACAATTTTAGTCATGTGTTTGATGCATGGAAATTAAGTTGGGATAGTTTATCCTGAGTCCAAACTTTTTAATCATTGGCCCCTAAAATGAAACAAAGAATTTTCATGTCACTTGGGAGCAACGGGATAACATAGCATAAATTTTGGGAAGTTTAAAATTTAGGTCCAAAAAAAAATTTATCTTAATTATAATTATTACATTCTTGATCTAAATTAATATCTAGATAATTAGTTTATTTTAATGGGTCATTTTTATTTAACAATAATGTAAAAATTGAAATTCATTATATTCATTCCAGGATATAAAAGTATATATTTATAATCATTACAGTTATTAATAAAATATTTTGAGATAAATAACTTAATTTATATTACTATATTTATCTATCTAATTTTTTTATTTCTAAATTACCCCTTAGTCTGATCCAATCCTCTAATACACCAAATGCAAGACTATATTATAAAACAGTACAGTCAGATTCTATAAACCTCATCCAATTATTGTGGCGCATCAAAGGCGCCCCTACAAAGATTGAGCAATTAAGCCAAACAAAAATTGGACCTTTAAATGATTTAGGCCTAAGATTTCTTCGTTAATTGTCTATGTTGTCAAATATTATAAAAAGTTTCAACCCATATTTTCTTGATCATGCAGACACGGTTATAGTCCATTTGGTCCTGCCGTCAATAGTACGATTAATAATACATATGAGTTGTGTTATTGACGCAACTTGTCCATATTATTTGAAATAAAAGTTATTTTGAAAATATAATGGGATCTTTATTACATTGTATTATATTTTATTAAGTTATATTGTATTATGTTATAATACATTTGCAAGCACATCCAATAATAAATATAATTTTACTAGTTTAAAGCTTGTGTTGTTTATGTTGGGGAGTCAAAAAAGAGAAATAAAAAAAAAAAGACTAATTTCAATAGTATTGTAATATCTCAAATTGAACATATGCAAAGTACATAGTAAAAGAGGTTATTTATAAATTGTAATCTTTACACAAAAATATCAAATTGAAATACTTCAAATTTTGTTCAAATAAGTCAACAAATTCACAAGTACCATACTAAACATTTTCTCCCAAGGTCATAAATATAACAAAAGTCTCAATGCCTCCCATTACAAGAGTAGAAGATAAACAGATTTAAAAGGAAATAGAAGTCCACCCTCCTCTTATTCAACTAGTAAAAATAAATAAATATTTAACTCCAAATATAACTGTTATGTGTTAGAAAGTATATATTTATAAAAGAAAAAATCATCATTTTACACTTCAAATCTCACTAACATTGCTACTTTTTTTATTTAAGTATTTTATTTTTTAATTATGTCTGTTTTATTATAATTATGTATTTTATGTATTTTAGGAGCATTACGATGGTTTCATAATGAACGAGTGATCAGACAGTAAAATGGACGTCATATTTCGACTCAGGACGGTCGAAAATCTTAGGAGGAGTATAAAAGAAAAAATGTCATTATTCACATATATGGTACTGTTCACGACACTGTTCATATATACTGACCGATGACGTGGCATCTACCTATGACGTGGCAGTATTTGATTGGATAAATTATGTGTCACGATTTTATTGGGCTAAATTTCTTATGTATTATGCATCGATGACATGACAACATCTCAGTGGAGCAAAAATCGTGTGTACAGTACATGCACATACATGGGATTATTTACTATTCAAACCGCGTTACTGTATAAATAGTGTTACTGTACAAACTGCGGCCAAAACCATGTTACTGTTGAAACGTTGACTGTTGACTGTTGACTGATGACGTGGCGCAATCCTGAGCATTCGAACTATTTTTAATCCGATGGTCACGATTCACTCAATGTATCTATAAAAAGGGGACTCTCCCCCCTAATTGGATATCTCTGAATTCATTTTTAAACTTAGATTTTTATAATTCCTTCTCCTTTTTGTATTTTCTACATATTTTAATAAATTTTCATTTTGCCCCTAATTAAAAAATAAATAGCTAATTTTCTTTTAAGCTTGAGTTGAAGGTGAAGTCTCAACAGGTCCCATGGGCTTAATTTGGTAAATTTACTTTCTTTTTCCCTTTAATATTTATGGTTGTTTTGACTTTTCATCTATAAATAATAATAGTCTTGTCTAGATACCGCCCTGATTAAACCGGCACCCTAGTACAAGGTTATTATTATTTGGTACGATAAACTCTTAGCACCATATTTATTTGAGCATGGTTCATGAGGTGTGAAATTTCCCCTTATGATTTAATTGGCATTAATATGGAATATTTAGACCATGGAGCATGTTGATGTAGATCCGGACACCCAAGCATGTCATTTCAATAGATTCCAGTTCAATTTAATTCTTGCCATTGTAATTTAAATTCAAGCATAATTTATATCAATTTCACCACAAATTTATTCACCCATTAAAGAAAATTAATTCTGCACATAATTAAAATCAACTCCTCGTGGGATCGACACTCATTACCGTTAATCTATTTTACAATAGATTCATGTACTTGCAAGTTCAATAAAATTTACACAACAATAACCACACTTCTCAATAAGCTACTCAGTTTATAAAAAGTAAATAAGTAAAATTATTCCTAATATCAGGTATCAAAAGTATTGCTAACCTTTTTATCAAAATATATATTAGAAACATAAGTTTTACAAAATGACATGTTATAAACATTCCTAATGCACCATAGGCAACTTAAATACATTATAAATCATGTATAAAAGTCTATAATGTTCTAAAATTCTATAATATAGAACACTTAATAGAACATAAAGATAGGAAATCTAATATAGTGTAGGGGAAATAAGATGCTTCAACTGCTAAGTCTCTTTTCTAAGTAAGAGTTTGAATTCAAGGGTGTGAGTAAAAAAGCACTAGGCAACCAAGGCAATGAAAAAAAAAATTCGTTTGTGAATTCAGGGTTATGAATGTAACAAAAATTTGAATTTATGGGGAATAATAGGAAATTCTATTAGCTTTGGAAAGAATAAATGTCTTCTAAAATAATTTTATGAATCCTAATTATGAATATACTCACATTCTTATTCTTATTAGTAATTATGTCATTCACAATTTCCTTATAAAAAATTGCCACAGTTAACATCATAGAAATTTGACATTACAGGTGCCGTATTAACTAATGCAATTCCATGGAACGTAGTGCATCAAACATGTCCTTATTGAACCAACTAGGCAACAAGTTGTATTAAATATGTATTGAGGCAACTTGTCCGTATTATTTGACTTGTTCCTCAAATTGAACACATGCAAAGTACATAGTAAAAGAGGTTATTTATAAACTGTAATCTTTACACAAAAATATCAAATTGAAATACTTTAAATTTTATTCAAATAAGTCAACAAATTCACAAGTACCATACTAAATATTTTCTCCCAAGGTCATAAATATAACAAAAGTCTCAATGCCTCCCATTATAAGAGTAGAAGATAAACAAATTTAAAAGGAAATAGAAGTCCACCCTCCTCTTATTCAACTAGTAAAAATAAATAAATATTTAGCTCCAAATATAATCACACTTCTTAATAAGCTACTCAGTTTATAAAAAGTAAGTAAGTAAAATTATTCCTAATATCAGGTACCAAAAGTATTGCTAACCTTTTTATCAAAATATCTATTAGAAACATAAGTTTTACAAAATGACATGTTATAAACATTCCTAGTGCACCATAGGCAACTTAAATACATTATAAATCATGTATAAAAGTCTATACTGTTCTAAAATTCTACAATATAGAACACTTAATAGAACATAAAGATAAGAAATCTAATATAGTATAAGGGAAATAAGATGCCTCAACCGCTAAGTCTTTTTTCTAAGTAAGAGTTTGAATTCAAGGGTATGAGTAAAAAAACACTAGGCAACCAAGGCAATGAAAAAAAAAATTCGTTTGTGAATTTAGGGTTATGAAATATGTAACAAAAATTTGAATTTATAGGGAATAAGAGGAAATTCTATTAGCTTTGGAAAGAATAAATGTCTTCCAAAATAATTTTATGAATCCTAATTATGAATATACTCACATTCTTATTCTTATTAGTAATTATGTCATTCACGATTTCCTTATAAAAAATTACCACAGTTAACATCATGGAAATTTGACATTACAGGTGCCGTATTAACTAATGCAATTCCGTGTAACGTAGCGTGTCAAACATGCCCTTATTGAACCAACTAGGCAACAAGTTGTATTAAATATGTATTGAAGCAACTTGTCCGTATTATTTGACTTGTTCCTCAAAAAGTCTCTTGGAACCAGTCCATGAGAGTGTGCTTCGACCGATCGTCTTCAACTTCATATATAAATAAATCATTCTCAATCTTCTTTGAAATAGTTCTCATTCTCATTATCTGAACTTGTTGATTAACAATCAAATATCAAATCAATCATGGCACAGCAGCCAATCAATGTTCCAGCGCCAACTCCACCGCCCAATCCGGCGATGTATTCCAATCCGGTTTCCATTATCGGCCCGCAATATTGCCTTTCCTATCCGGTTGATCTTGCCGTTGTTAGAAAGTTTAAGACCCTCACAGATGGAAGCTTTACTGTCACTGATATCAACGACAACATCATGTTCAAAGTCAAAGAGAAACATTTTAGCCTCCATGACAAGCGGACTCTGCTCGATCCTGCCGGCAATCCTATTGTCACCATAACACAGAAAGTAAGCCTCTTTAATTAATTCATTTCCGTATTTTACAAAATACAGGATTTGTACAATTATAATTAGCAATTGATCAGTATATCTTGCCAATCCACTTTTCTTTGATTTTAATTTTTGACTTTTTATATGCAGTTGTTTTCTGCGCATGAGAAGCATTTTGTATTCAGGGGAGCAAGCACAGACGCTAAAGATCTTCTCTTCACTGTGGAAAGATCATCAGCAATCCAATTGAAGACCACTTTGAATGTTTTCTTGGCAGGTAACACCAACCAAGAGACTTGTGATTTTAAAGTCAAAGGCAGCTGGACAGAACGATCCTGCGTTGTTTATGCTGGAGAGTCCAACACTATTGTCGCCCAGGTAGTAAGCTAATTAGACGCACATGCAATTGTTGCTATCTTATATCAATAGTAGTTCTTTCCAATTTGATTATCTAATTGACAATTAATGCTGAACTTGCAGATGCATAAAAAGGAAACCGTTGGAAGCTACTTCCTTAACAAGGATAGATTCGCCGTGACAGTTTATCCGAACATCGACTATGCATTTATAGTAGCCCTGATTGTGATCCTTGATGACATCAACGGCGACAACACTGCATGAGATTACTCACATTTCAGATGTCAGAATTACTTCTATAAATCACGTAAATAATGTGTCTAGTTTATGTATTTTAAGAATGTTCTTGTTTGCCAGTTGCGATATTAATTTCCCTCGTGTCCCAAGCTGTGTAGTGTAACTTGTCAAGTATTTGCATTTGATAAATGTGATGACTGTAGCTGCTCGATCGTTTCTGAGTTTAACACTTGAACATAGGTTATGTTGTTGGCAAACAATAATAATTGAAAAAAAATGGACTTTTTGAGTGAGCAAATTAATTGTCCATATTTCAAGTAAAGATTGGAACTAGGAAAATGTCCAAATTAATCTCTAATGAACAAAATCATAAAACGAAAGAATACCAAGGCCTCCGACATATTTTTAAATGTATGCATAATTTCGCTCTTTGGCTCTTTGCATTATTTCTAAGATTTTTTTTTTTAAATTCACTGATGCAATAAAAGAAGTGGGACCAAAATGGTGTGATGTTTAATGGAGAGGAACCTAGTAGGGTATGATTTCACACATTGGCTCTTAGATTTCTACAAAGCCAGCGGATGGAGCAGAGGATACTAATAACGACTTTTATAAGACTACCCGTTATTAACACGAGGAAAGATGTCCTTCACTGTAAATACGGCTGACATGTAACGATATCTATTTCTGACATTTGTGAAGATCATTTGGCAGCCAGTTGGAGGAGTCTAAATAGCCCCAGCTTTATTTCCTTTTGAGTGCGGGTTCATTTTCAGAGTTTTGTTATTTACCCCCTGCGCCTTCTATTAAGGGTTAATTCCTTATTCCTCCCGCGGGCGTCGTTTTGGCCAAGGAAATTTCTTTATTTTTCCTGCATTCCTGTTGAGAGTTTTAAAAATCCTGAGTGGACTTGTAGATTTTCCCCTTATTCTTTCTCAGGATTCAAATATCAAAGTGGATTTGTTGAATTTCGTGTCTCATTATTTTTACGGTTATTCAAATACCCCGGCTCCGAGAGGAATTGTAAAATTTTCTCTTCATTTTGGGGTTTCAAATATCCCGAGCGGATTTGCTGATTTTGCCCCCATTCGTTCAGAGGGTTCAAATAGATTTATTGACTTTTGCTCATTCTTTTTTGAGGTTTCAAATATTCTGAAGGAATTAATTTGTTGAATTTTCCCCTCATTCTCTTTTTGAAGGTTAACCTTTTCTTTTTTCGCCCTCGTATACACAGAAGCATATACCCACACCAGAGAATTTTCGGAGAGAAAAACAAATCAGAAAGCTTACATAATGGGACAATCAAATCCACATCAGCCAATATTTGCAGAGGCAAGTCCAGAAATATATACAAAACCGTATCCGATAATTGGCCCTCAGTACTGCGTTCCATATCCGGTTGATATTGCCATTGTTAGAAAATTTATGAGCGTCACCGGTGGCAGCTTTGTTGTCAACGACATTGCCGACAATCTCATGTTCAAAGTCAAAGAAAAACTCATAAGCCTTCATAAGAGGAGGACTGTGCTTGACCCTTATGACAATCCCATTGTTACCGTCACAAAGAAAGTACACGCACTTTCATCCTCATTTCCGTATTTTACAAACTACATACTTATTTATTGGACCTACATTCGGATATACGCACTGGAGACTGGAGAATTACTAATTTAATTTGTTTTTTTATTTTTACTTTGTTGTTTTTGGTTATTATGCATTTTGCAGTTGATCTCTGCGCATGAGAAGCACTATGTATTCAGGGGAAATAGCACAGATTCTAAAGACCTTCTTTTTACTGTGGGAAAATCTAAAATGATTCAATTGAAGACTACTTTGAACGTTTACTTGGCAAGTAACAATAAACAAGATGTCTGTGATTTTAAGATCAAAGGCAGCTGGCTTGAAAGATCTTGCATTTTTTATGCTGGAGAGTCTAAAGCAATTGTTGCCCAGGTAAATTAATTAAGTAGTCAAGATACATATGCTTCTACCAATAATAATTAAATTCTCTTTAATCTCATTGATTTATAATAAGTTAGTGTTGGACACAAATGCAGATGCAAAAAAGGATAACGGCCGGGAGCGTCTTGCTCGACAAGGACAGGTACATGGTGACAGTTTATCCTAACATTGATTATGCATTTGTAGTAGCCCTGATCGTGATCCTCGATGAAATCAACAATGATGATGACGATTGATGAGATTATTAATTTAGATTTCAAAATTGCCTTATAAAAGTAAATATTGTTTTTGGTATGACGTTTATGCATTTTAAGATATTCCTTGTTTGCTACATTAATTTCCCAAATTTGTATGCAATAAGTTGTACAGTATTGGCTTAATTTTGATAAAATGCTATGGCTCTAGGTGCTGGTTTGAGATTTTAATTTTTTACATACAGTTCGCGTCGTTGGGAAAGGAAAAAAAAAAAAAAAGAAAGTTTTTGCCAGTGTATGAGTTTTTGAGAAATGAGTGAGCAATTGTTTATATTTGAAACGAAGATTGCTGCTAGAAAATGGAAGGCATTAAAGCAAGAGCCGCGTCCATTTTGGATTGAGACTTTTTCAACGTTGTTGAGGTAAAAACAAAGCTATTACCTAGTGCGCACATTTTAAAGTGTTTATACTAAATTATAACCTAATCTAGTATTGAATTATAGTCAGTTGTCGCACTCTAGAATTCCATTGATGCTCGAAAGATTAGAAAAAATGAGGGTGAGAGAGGATCTCGGTCTTGTCAAATATGTCGAAAATCTTTACCTCTGATTTTTTCTTTCTTTCTGTTATAAACTTTGACAATTTTAATTGTATCGTTTTAGAATTTGACTGGGTTAGAGAATTTTGACCGCCATAATTGAAAATATTTTTTGTAAATTCAAATAAAAACTAAATTAAAAACTAAAAAAAAGCATTGTGAATTGTTTCAAAATTTATTTTATATAATTTTTCAAAGCTAATACTTTTTGTACCCTCAAATAAATTTTTTGTGAGTATAATTATTAATAATGTAAAAATACTATTTTCCACAAGAGAAACTATTTCTTAATAACACAAATACATGACTTCAATGAGTTAGCAAACTCCTTTTATTATTTTTTTTTATCAAGAACAATTTTTTTTTCCAAACAAAATTGAAAAACGTTTCTTTATTTTTCTTCTGTTATTGGAATGAAGTGTTTATAAAAAAATAAAACCAAGCAAAAAATGTCATTTGAAAAGAAATAAAATTTAGTGTTTTTTGTAGTATTGTAAATTTACTGATTATAATGGGCAATTCAGTCCTTTTGCCTATACATTAATTTCAGTTAATGGCATAATCTAATCTCATTTTTCTTCGGTGAAAGCAGTGAAACGTTGTACTTAACAGAAAAAACATAATGAACCAGGCATCGACAGTCTATTTACAGAGTTCAGAAAGCGAAAAGCAATTAATGCACGTCGACTTTAAATGGATATTGGAAAAACTTACCCTCAGTGATCAGGAATAGTGTTATATATACTGAAAATAGTATAAAATTTAATATAAAAATTCACAAAAGTTAAAAAAAAAAAATTGTAATAAGTTATTTTGTATCCTGCAATATTTGTAATACTTTTTATCTGCATATTCAATTCACACGATCTGTAAGTAATGACGAGATGCACGATCTTATTGCGCTACAGCATAGCCCACTTTGTTCACAATGAGCAAATTGCATTTCTAAGTCTATGTCGCTAACTTGCTATCATGTGATCTGATTGCGCATGTATTTTTTTCGCTCTCCCCATGATCATCAACTTATGCATTATTTTGTGTAAAGTTTACATCTTTCCACCATGTGGTTCACTCTACTGCCATGTCAATTGTTCCCACTCATATACAAATGACCGGTGCCTTTCTTTGCATATATTAAGAACCCTCGTGCAAAAATGTCGTCAAACTACACCAGTTAGCTATTGCAAGCAAGAGTAATATATCATCATGTAGTGACCAATTAATTACCCAGCACATCACCCCAGCAATTGCCTCAGCAACCAAACTCACAACAAATTCTACAGTTTCAATTATTCCAGCACAGATATATATTGCAATCCAGTTTCAATTATCAGCCGTTGAACAGGTAATTAGGATTTGCGTATATAATTGCTTCTTTTTCTTTTTCAGCAATCATCAGGAGCGAATGGTTAAAACCGATGCATGGACCAAATTTGCATTTTAAATAATTAATTAGGGTAACTTCCGCTTTCATCCAAAGTGTTAGGGTATATTATATAGTTAGTTTTTTCAAAAATTACTTAAAGCGTCTCTGCTTTTATTTTCATAGTTTGTTGATTCCAATTTTTCGAGTACGGTGATTTTTTTTAATTTATAACTTAAAATGTAAGTAAATTCAGTGAATAATTAAGTAGATTTAGTGAATATTGATACAAGAACGTTTTAGATAATTTTTTAGGAACACCAATACTAATTAACAGAACAATTTGCCCAAGTCATATAGATTAAAGATGCATTTACCCTAACTAATCTAATTGATATGTTTCGTTGAACACGCTGATAAGGAAACAATTGGAAGAGTGGAGCTTAACAAGGAGAGATACACGCTGACAGCTTATTCTAACATTGGCTCTCCACCCCCCACGAATCAACTGTGACAACAAGTCGACAATGTTGGCTGACGTGATTGAAAGTTCATCAGAATTTCTGCCATAACTAAATATAGTGTTATGTGCATGGTCTAAAGCATGGCTAATTTGTTGGTGTTATCAGATGGGTTGGCTGTTATCGAATTTGACGCGCGTCCACTTATTCATACAATTCTTATGGAGCTAACATGTATATACACCTAGGTAAAAATATATGTGAACGTCACATTGCCAGCGAGATAGGATGTTGGCTAGTTTTTGGTGGCTTTGGGTTTTGTGTTAAAAAAATTTAATAGCAAAATTATGATGGGTTGAATGTCCAAACTAGATAACATTTATTTTGTTGTTTATTTTAGCTCCAGAGCTAATGCGACTAAATATATAGATGGATAGGTATTATTATTTTGTTCCATTTTCTTTTTGTGAGAATTTGAAGTCCTAAGATAAGATGATGTATTTATTATTATAAAAATGTATCTTTATATTCACCCAAGCATATTGTGCAAATTTTATTGTCGTATATTGCAATCAAAAACTTTATTGGCATGAGTCTTGATGCCATATATAGCTAGAGGTTACCTAGTAATTTCATTATGACATGTAACATTAAAATTTGTGCAATATGTTTGGATGAATTTGCACACACGTATGCTATGAGGTTTTGCTTAGGTGTATGCAGTGTTCCGTCAAAATTGTATTTGTAAGTGGTTAAGCGCCAAATTAATCTGAAAATCATAACGTACTTAATTACACCATTTAAAAAAAAAATTAATTATGCAACTAGCCACCAAAGTGGAAATTCGCGATGAAACAACAGTCTTATGCAAGTGCATGTATGGTCTTGCTAAATTATAAATATCATCTGGAACTGACATTAATTAACACAATATCGTTTTTTTTTTTCTGTATGACTCTATTGTTTGTTATTAAACCCAAAATTAATTTTATGTATAACTCAATTATTGGTTGTCAAACAATTGGAGTGTTTATAAATTAATAGTTGCTTCATAATGTACGACATTCACCTGTTTAGAGTTCGTATGATAAAACTTTCGTGTCACTTCTTAAATTCAAATTGTACATGGTTGATCCAATGAAATCTTTTTATTGTAACATGTATAGTAGACATTATAAGTAAATCTTAATCAATTTTATTAAAAGATTTACTCTCTCAATTTTCACCCATGTGAATGGAGTTTGAACTCCATATTTCTTGTTTATAAATAAGAGATTTTATCAATTGTAGTAGATGACCAGTTTAATAAAAGAAAAATATGTAAACCGCTTGCTTAATAAACAAGTTTTATAAAATTATATTTTGAAAAGAATGAATTAAAAATTTTCAAATGTAATAAAAATGCTATTGAGACAATTCACAAGTTTAATAAAAAAATATTTTTTTTATCCTTTAAAAGTCTACTCTAAGAGTATTTCTAAAAAATTTTATTAATTTTACTTTCTAAATATCTATTTGGTTATCTATGTGATAAAAAGAAAAATAAAAAAATATATATTATTCTACCAAAAGCTCTTCAAATAAAATAAGTTAATATTATTTTAATCCAATAAATATTTTTTAAAAGAAGAAATAAATGTTTATTTGAAGCATTTTTTTCTCTCTCCAGTAAAAATAATAAAATATAAATTAAAGAGAGAGAAGTAACACTACAAAATTAAATAAAAAGAATAATTTTTTATTTAAAAATCTTAATTAAAATATTTTTTGAAATCTTAAATGTTGGTATGACTTTTTAAATAAATAATAAAATTTTATTTAAAAAATATTTTGGAGATGTTTGAAGTAATTTATAAAGAAAAAAAGTTTTAAAACATTAAAAAAAAATCTTTTAACCGATAGGGAACCTATATATCAGTGCTAATGGAGTGACTGGAACATGCAAATAATTATATTAAAAAAAAAAGGAATGGCCTTAATGAAAGAACCCGGCGATTTCAATACGTACGTAATGAAATTTTATTCCACACTTTCTGTCGTCTGTAGACACGGTTTCGGGACGTGTCTTCAATTATTATATCATCTAGTCAATAACGTGTCTATTTCTATCGAACCGCCCACATGGACAAACAAACTAAGAAACCTGAAGCAACTCGGCCTTAAAAACAAGTTGACTTGTTCTGGTTGCAACTTCTTGGAAACACCGTCCATACAAATTATATAAGCATTAGTTATGATAATCCTCCTCAACTCTGCATAAATATCCAAGTACAAACCGAAAATTTTCTCACCATTTCAAGAAAGAATAATTAGGTTATTGTGTTAGTTGATCATCCACAATTAATCTCCATTAGTCATCGACACACACATGGCACAGCAGCCAAGTTTCATCGGCGGTGGTGGCGGCGGCGCCGTAGCGGTAATTAGCCCCCAGTATTGCTGCCCTTACCCTGTGGATCTAGCAATTGTGAGGAAAGTAATGACCATCACTGATGGCAACTTTGTTGTCACAGACACAAATGGTAACATTCTTTTTAAAGTTAAGGGTGTGTTCTTAACTTTCATTCACCAGCGTCGAGTTCTACTCGATGGGGCCGGGAATCCCGTCGTAACTCTCAGAGAAAAGGCAATGACAGCACATCACAGGTGGCAGGTTTTCAGAGGAGAAAGCACGGAGCCTCAGGATTTGATCTTTAGTGCTAAGACGTCTTCAGTGTGGAATGTCAGGACTAAATTGGATGTGTTTCTAGCAAATAACACAAAAGAAGATGTTTGTGATTTCAGAGTCAAAGGCAGCTGGTTTGAGCGTTCTTGTACCGTCTATGCTGGCGAATCTTCCACAATCATTGCTCAGGTATTATAATACATACATAATAATATGCATGTGGTTCGAATGAATCAGTACTAATTTAACTTCTTTGCGATTTGAGACATAAAACATGTTTGACTAATTAAAAATTTTATTATGCAGATGCACAAGAAGCACACGGTTCAAAGTATCTTGATTGGCAAAGACAATTTCGCGGTAACAGTGTATCCTAACATCGACTACGCGTTCATTGTGGCGCTCATTGTGATTCTTGATGAGATTAATCACATCCGCTCTAGTTCCAGCGGCGGCGGCGGCGGCGGCGGCGGCGTTGATGTTGGTGCTATATTTTCAGGCTAATTGTAATAGAGTGATCTTATTATATAATGATCGATTTGATGTAATGTACGATTAGCAATTTCAGTTTTTTATATCTATATATTGCTGAAATATGTCAGAATTCTAGTGATTTCATATCTGTTTTTGGTTTCATTTGGGAATATGCCGAAACTCCTTTGCCTTACAATTGCAGCAAATCCAACATTAATTAATTTATCAAGCAGCAAAAGTAGTGGCTTAAGAAAGAGAGAAGGAGCAAGCAAAGGCAACGACGCCACCATCTATACAGTTTTGAGTTCGTAGGAATACAAGAATTAACAAATTCTTATTGTAAAAATTGTTGCATTGCATACAACTTTTACTCTTTACAGTCAGAGCAATCGCACTCCATCATAGTCGACAATAATTAACAGATTCTTAGAGAAATAATACAATAAAGCATTACAGAGAGTGAGTGTGCGGAAAAGAATAAGATGAATTGGGCCAATTTCGGAGTCACCGTGGGGTTCAAAATTAATTCGTATTTATTGATTTATTTTGGCGGTGTGGTAATTAAAAACAGGGGTCTGTTAAGGAGACTAGAGGCCGACAACAGTCCGATCCTATCTACTTAGCTGTTGGGTACCAATTATTGCAATATGTGTCAACATACTCAACCGAGCATATTGCGCAAACTGTACAACCGCGTGTTGCAGTGAGAAACTTTGTTGGCACGTGTCGTGTCGTGCCGTAGTGCAAAAGTTAGAGCGTTAGCTAATAAATCCATTATGCCATGTGCCATTAAAGTTTGCATAATATGTTTGGACAAAATATGTGGACTTTCCTTCAATGTTCTATTGGAATTGTAAGGATGAGTGACCATGCGTCAAAATTAAAACGCATAACTTAGGCCCGTTTGGGCTTATTTTATAAGCGGTTTATTTTATAAATTTTAATAAAATTTGATAAATTTTTTAAAAGGCGTTTATTTTTTATTTGAACAATAGTTTTTAAAAATATTTTGAGATTATTTTTTAAAAACAGTATATTAAATAAGTTGCCACATATTTTTTAAAATTTTTATTATAACCATATTATTTAAACAAAAAGATAATTATTTCATATTTTTCTATAGAGACTACAATAAAAAAATGATAAGCCTAGCTACCCTATTACTACAACTACATATCACCTTTATTTTATACAGATTTATATATTATGCTATGAAGTTTATCATATTTTATATAATGTATATAAAGTTCATCATATTTTGATTAATTGAGTTTTTCTCAATTTGTGTAAATTTGTGTTTGTGTATGTTTTTTTCTTTTAATATTTTTAGAAAATTTATTGAATGCATATATTCTGCTCTCAAAACTCATATTAATAGCAACCATATAGTTTACTCAGCACATAGTTATCATATCTCTGGTTATAATTTATATTTTTTAAAAAATTTTTCATGCATATATAAAACGATGGCTAATTCTTAATTGTATTGGTAAATTAATTAATTAATTTTTTTGAAAAGTTTCATTTTGGTTATTTTTTTCTTTAGGTTTTGGAGTTGGGAATTCTTGTGCATTCGATAATCATTGGAATTTCATTGGGTGCTTCTGAGAGTCCAAAAACTATTAAGCCTTTGGTTGCGGCCTTGACTTTTCATCAATTCTTTGAAGGAATGGGTCTTGGTGGTTGCCTTACACAGGTGATTAATATTTTCTATTTATAACTAAATTAAGTTTGAACTTTCCATTTTTTTAATTATTATTATTTTTTGCTTTGTAAGTTTTAATTAAAATGCTCCATATACGGTGCTAACATATACAGCCATAAGAAATAATTATCCCAGCTCTTTTATTTTGGAAAAATTTTTCTTTTCTTTTTTTTTGGATTAGGAAAAAGAGAAAATCTTTATTTGAAGCTTGGAAAATTCTCTGTTTTGTACGCTGCTGAGTATATATATACACGTGTTTAACGGTAAAGTCTATTGCGATTTCATTCAAGTGGACCTAATTTCTTTTCATTCATATGAGCGAGGTTCAAACCTTAAATCTCTTATTTTTCATATAAGAAACTTTATCAAGTAAATCAAACAACACCTATATTAATAATAAAAATTATATAATTACTTTAATAGATAAGCTTTTTATAAGATATAGTTTAGACAATTCAAACTCCCTCCCCCCCAAAAAAAAAACCCTCAACAACTTTTATTAGAAAGCCCAAATTTTGAGCTTCTCTCAATAAAAATAAAATGTTATTTTTATCTTTTAAAAATCTACTCCAATTATACATGGAAAAATAATAGAAAAGGGTTTACAACATAAAAAAAATTCTTTTAATGAATAAAGAACATGTTGACCACATTTTTGTGCTAGACATGTGGACTTTGCAAACATAGGCATGTTGACCACATTGTTGTGCTATTTCCATAATTATACTTATATACTACTGCATAGTCACATGTTTATAGATGTCATGTTACTTGGAGTATCCTATCAGTGCACATGTTGACTTGGTAATTATAGCACATTTTGAACTTATTTGTACTTGTGGTAATTGCTCACATTTGACTTTTTGATATAGTCACATATTGATTAATTCGGTTGCTTTCAAAATATTTTAAAAATAAAAATAAATATCATTGGAGTGACTTTTGCTGTCTAAGTAGAACATTGTTGGATTTATTTCTCACATATTGTGGACTGACATAAATCATTCTAATTATTTTATATTTTATTGAGTTAATACGTGACTATTGTCAAATATTAAAGAGCGATTTTAATAGACTTATTTATTAAGTGATCAAATATTATGTTAATAAATCTGATTTTCTCCGACGCTATATAGCAGTATATATGGACAAGTATAACCTTTAATTGTGTTATTTTAGCTCATAATAAGACGGAAAAATTTATATTAACACATGAGGCGGTCTCTATATTCAGTTATAGTATTTAAGTAATTTTAATCCATTAGGAGTTTACTGTTAAGAAAACTGAAGCAAGAGTGTAGTGCACAATCTTTCGCTTTCTTTCTTCCTCTCCCCTGTATGTGTGGACAGTGGATTTGAGCAACAACTCAAATCTTAAGCTAAGATGATAGAAATAAGATTTAGAGTGTTAGATTTACTTCGTCACTACTTATAAAAGCTGTATAACAAACTTTCAAGTTCAGATTCATGACAAATTAAGGTAAATCTTAAAATTTTATTAAATGCACATGTTTCCATAGAAATTTAAGATTATGGGCCTAAAGCTCACTTTCAATTCAACAAGCAAGTGTTCAAAGGAGAAAGCACGAAGCCTTGGGATTCGGTCTTCACTATTCCGTGCTAAGATATCTTTCAGTGTGGAATGTCAGGACTAAATTGGATTTGTTTTTGGCAAACAGCACATAAGAGAGAGTTTGTTATTAGTTAAAGGAAGCTGGTCTGAGCATTGTTGCGCGAGCTATGCTGGCGAATCTTCCACTATCATTACTCAGATATTATTATTATTATTATAACATGTGGAGAATTGAATACTTAATTTTGTGATTTGAAACGTAAAACTTTTTTGATTAATCAAAATTAATTGTTGAGAGAATGAATATGCAGACGCACAGGGAGCGTACGGTCTAATATTGATTATGCATTGACTGTGGGGCTTATTGTGATTCTTAATGAGACTAGGCACGCTCAATCTAGTTCCAGTGGAGATGATGGCGATGATGGCCGTTGATATTGGAGCTGATTTTTGTGCTATAATAACAGGCTAATTTATAACAGAATGGTGTTAATTATATAATGATTCCATGTTGTGACTAGTAAGATCAATCGTATATCTATTGTTGAAAGTTGTATCAATTTTGTTGTATTGATATATGTTTCAATTTCGTTTGGAAATGCCATATATCTTTTGCCTTACCTTTGCTGTGAATGTAATTTTATATGATATTGCCGTCGTATCATCGAAAATAGCAGAGCTACAGTGGCACGGAGAATTGTTCTGCCACAACTCTATATAGCGTCGGATGCTTCAAATTTTCGAAGTACCAAAACGGATAAAAACTTGTAGCAATCATCATATATATTTTATCGAATATTTATCCTAGAAAATAAAATATTGTAAAAAAAAAATCTTACATGGTAAATATGATATCCAAAATTAATTTTAAAGTGAATACAGATATGCAAAATAAAATTTTATTGGATAAGAACATAAACGACATTATATGTTCGTCCCACTTAAAATTTTTTAGTAAAATATTATTATTAAATATAAAATTGATAAAAATATTATTTAATTAATTGAGATGCACGAGTTAAATTAAATGTTTAAGAATTTTTTTTTAAAAAAATTCCATTGCCTATCACAATTTGTATTACGATCCTTAACAAAAAAAAAAAAAAACAAGTTTATCATACTAGAAGAAATTATGAATGTCCCTGGAGATGTTGAAGCTGCATAAATTATTTGCACGGCACCTATTATAATAAACAAGGGAAAAAATTTAGAATAAGCCTATGGTAATAGTTTTGTACTGATTCAAATCAACCTATATGCTCTCATTTTTAATAACTTCATTTATAATTTAAAAATTTATATTTAATTCTGCACTTTTTTTATATAGTCTTCAATTCTTACATTATCTAGTCGGTTACGTATCTATTCCTATTGAGTGGAACACCTGCTTTAAATATGAAGTAATCAACATGGTCTTAAAATTATTATTTGACTTGTCCTTCTTGCAACTTCTTGGCAAGACGCGTGACTTTGTAATAATCCTCCTCGACGATCAACATAAATGTCTAAAGTACAAATTGAAAACTTCTCACCCATTCAAGCAAGAAAAATTAAGCTGTTATTAATTGATGATATTGTCACGCCATGGCACAGCAGCCAAGTTTTGGCGGCGCAGTAGCTAACCCGGTGGCTGCAATTAGCCCTTAGTTCTGCAGCCCTCACCCTATTGATCTAGCAATTGTGAGGAAAGTAAATGTATTTAGTAGTGGCAAATTTTATGTCAAAGACGCAAATGGTAACGTTCTTTTTAAAGTTAAAGATGTATGCACTTTCATGAGTCTGCGTCGAGTTTTACTCAGATGGTGCGGGGAATGCCGTCGTTACTCTCAGAGAAAAGGCAATGTCTTGGCATCAAACGCGGCAACTGTTCGGAGGAGAAACCACAGAGCCTCGGGATTTGATCCTCAGAGCTAAGCTATCTTCACTGTGGAGTTTCAAGACTCTTCAATTGAATGTGTTTTTAGCAAATAACACACGAGGGGATGTTTGTGATTTCAGAGTCGTCGAAGGCAGAAGCTGGTTATTTGAGCCTTTTTCTTGTACAATCTATGCTGGCATATCGTGAGCAATTGTGGCTCAGGTATTATAATAATATATACCATGTGGATGGAGCTAAAGCCTAATTAATTTTGCAATTTGTATTCTAACAGTACTTATTTGATTAATTAAAACTAATTATTCTTGGGAAATGAATTACACGTGCAGCTGCACGAGGAGCGTACATCCAAAAGCTTTTTCACGGGCAAGGACAATCCTATGGTGACGGTGCATCCCAACGTTGATTGTGCATTCATTGTGGCGCTAATTGTAATTCTTGATGAGATTAATAACGCAGGCACTGGTTCCGGTAGTGGAGGCGGCGGCAGTGGATTGATATTGGAGTCGATTTTTGGCGCTGCTTTTTCTGGCTAATTTGTGACAGCTTTCCGTAATTATATAATAATCTCACGTTGTAATTAGTAAGATCAATTATCTATGTATTGTTGGAAGTCGTATCACTTTTGTTATATTGATATCTGTTCTAATTTCACTATCAAAATATCTGTAGTTAAAGTTGAACCAATCCCCTTCCCACGTCAAATTTGAAGGGAAACTTTCTTCGATTTGGGTCAGTGGAATGCGTCAGAGCAGGTGAAATGAAATAAAAACATGGTAAATTTCACAAAATTATATTCTTTATGTTATCAGTTATCTCTTAATATTATTGTTATATAATGTGAAAACACGTTATTCGATAAGGTCGTATGGACGTTATACGGTCGTCCCAATTAAATTTTTTTTTCGAAACATGATTATTAAATATAAAAATTGATAAAATCTCATTTACTAACGAGAAAAAGAAAAGAAATTCATAATCGAACTACGTACGTTACTTATTTGAGCAGGTAAATGCTTCCTAACAAGAAACCAAGGATGAATTGTTGAAGGGAATTCAAACAAGCAATCCGAAACTTAAAAATCTTGGGAGTATTTGAAGAAAAGTAATTTTGAAGAAAACTAAAATTTTAATTAGTTTAGAAGACAGGTAGAAATGGCACAGGCAATGATTAGAGCAACTCGATGGAATGATTCCAGCCTTAGGGTGATGACTGTGCAAAAGTTGGAATCCGGCCACCCATGCTAATCAATATACGTTGTCGTTTTCAAAACAAAAGATTGAAAAGTAAATGACATGAATGGATGTGGATATGGCTGGCGGACACTGGATGGATTAATAAAAGCAGAATGATGAATGGAGCATATTGATTAATTAATTGGTTTCGTCAATGGTCTACATTTGTCTCCCACCTATGGCCATCTTTTTCGTTTCCCATTATTCAACGAGTGGAAAAAATTTGTAAGAAATCATGTGTCATCTTTTCATGCCCTCTAATTATTACTGTAACGATTGGATACGATCACTCTACCTCATTTATAATAATGAAGAAAAAAAATGGTATGGTTACGCGTGGCTAGCATGAAAATGATTACGTTGTAAAAAACTTTTTTTTCCCCACCCTTAAAACAAGGGCACAATTTTCATTCATATTCGTCTTATTTCCAGGTGAAAAAAACTAAAATAAAAGTCGCATTGATTCAACCGGAGAGAGTATAATAAGGAGTCCATTTAGACTTATTTTCAAATAATCCGTTAAAACCATTGACCTAGTAGTGTGCTGGAAGAAGCATTAATGCAACTCGGAGTGCAAAATAAAGAAAACACACAAACTCTCAAGGCAAAAATTTCATGAAATTGATCAACAATCTTATAAATTAGGGTTTTACTCTTTGTATACAGAGACCTCGACGCATGAAATTATCCAAAAGGAAAAAATTAAAAATATTAAAATATAATAAAATTATAACGACTTAAATAAAGAAAATAATAATCTAGAAAGCAACTTGAAAAATAGATAAAATCTTCAGTTTGCAATTATGGACCCGAAGAAAAGGAGTTTTATGATGAGCCGCTGACCATTTACTGCACTAGTAAACATCAGCAATTTGTCTTTCCTTAGGCTTTGAAACGTTTCAGTTGCAAAGGAAATAAGGGTACATACCCAAAACAACCACTTACAAATTTTATAAATATCTAATATTTTGTCATGAATTAAATACTTTGGAGAATATAAAAAAGCACCAAAAAAAAAAATTCTTGCAATATGAATAATATTAGGCCATTAGTAATAGTTTTCTTGCTATGCCTATGTATCTCCTCCAATTATCGTGACACAACACATGGGAAGCTTCACTTAACTGTAAAATAATGACCCCTTAAAAAATGTTTTGTCATGCTATCAATTTTATAATGGCCTAATGGGTGCTTTATTGATACAGCACACAACAACACCGAATGCTAAGCCAGGTATAATTAATATACGATATTATGACATTATTTGGGGGAAAAATTATTCAAATAAAAGAATACAATAATAGAGCATTTCATATTTTAAGAGAGACTTGAATTGAAGTCCAAATAAAACAAAGAGTCCGGAATCATGTCAGAGGAACAATAGAAGCGTCATACTTGTGGGTGCCCAATACTAAAATAAAACAGATAAATAAATAGATAAATAAATAATATCCATAAATTTCAAAACTAAAAGCTTGGCTGACAAAACTGCAACTCAATCAATGTAAAACAGGGGACAAAGCCGACCCCCATTGTGAGTGATAATTATCCTTTTTTTTTTTTTTCTTTTTATCCTTTTGCCACCACAATTCTATGTCTACGACTTTTCTCACCCCCCTTTCTAATTAACCTTTTTTTTTAAAAAAAAAAAGAAAATAGTTTTGGGTAATACCATCTATATTCAAAATGCTTATTTCTAAAGAAATAAGAAGTTTGTCCATTCTATCAAATAGGCCCTTAACCGTATTGAAATCACGAAGATATCCATAGTCCATTTTTTCTTTTTGAGCTGCAGAATATTACACTTTGTCCAACCCAAATTAAAAAATTCAGCCTCCAAAACAAGGGTGAGCCCAACTATTCGGATTCTAAAAGCATATTTAATTATTATTTTTTGTTATAAGAAGATTAATAGTTAGGGTTCTAGTCTATAGAGATTATATGAACACTATATAAAACAATAGTTTTAGATAATATTGAGATTGTCTTTGTTTAGTAAATTTTGATTTCAAATATATTATTCAAATCTATTTTATATTTTTCATTAAACAAATAACTGAGAGATGCTCTTATATATATATAATTGCATGAGATACAAATTAAAGACTTAAATATTAGTGAGGCTTCCTACTAATTAGTGAGGTTGGAATTCATTAGTATTTTTACTCATATTGTTGAAGCTTTCATTAAAGAAAAAATTGTCGGTTGTTGATGGTATGAAAAAACAAAAAAAGAAAGAAAGAAAAACGATGGTCGATGGAGTTTTATTTTTTAGGAGTTCTATATTTTACTAATGAATTAAAAAATAATCATTAGCACAAATAAATACAAAGTAAATTAAGCTAGCCGTTTCTAGTATCTGCTCCCTATTGATACTAACTTCACTAGCTATCATGCCTGTCTCTTGATGGTTACCCTTTTTCATTCCCATTTTTTAAAGCATTTCTGTACCCGATGGATTTTGGGTTGGGGTTGCTCCGATATCCAAGTCCGATTTTTCTGCAATTGTTGAGATTGACGTTACCGTGCTCTTAGGAATTCCAGCTGAATTTTGTGCTTCATCTCTTGGATTTTTTGTTGTTGCATTCCACTTTCCCCTGTCTTTTCTCTACTTCATTCTTTCAGCTATGGTTTGAGCTTTGGTCCATGACTCATACGACAGTTTCTCCTTTGGTTGATTTTTGTATTCTGCACATTCTCTATATTGATGTCCTATGCAGTCGCAGCAATAACAAAATTCCGGTAGCTTCTCATATTGGACTGTTATTGGGATTTACTCATCTTCTTTTGCAGTCTCACCTTATGTATCTTTCTGCCTCTTAGCTTGATCATCTTTTTGTGTTTCATTTTGTTCCCCCCATTGCCTCCAGCATGCTAACTTTTGTTAGAGACATAATGATATCCACAAACACTCTAAGTCGAATAATCTGACCTATAACATCTCCATTTGCATCAGTTCCCACTTCTTCCACATTGCCAATTGCTTTACCAATCTCTATTAATATCTCCGTATCCGTACACATGATTGGTACATTTTGTAACTGTACCCAAAATGATGCATGTGTAAAGGATTGTTTGGAGATCTCTTCCATGCCTACAGGTTCTGTGAACACTACTATTATAGCATCGTTGAAATGCCACGGTCTACTTGTTAGCACCCGTCTTTTATCTACGTCGGCTTCAAACTTGAACATGAAAACATTGTCCCCCAGACTCTATTTTGACCTCTCTAATATTTTGCCAAGCTTGTTGCATTGCTATTTTCAAGCCTTCCTTGTTCACGTTTCTGTTTGTCAGCACCTTCCCGATTAAGCATCCTGCAACTGTTTTTTTCCCTTTTGGCTTCTATCCTAATCTTGAGTGACGCTTTGCTCTCCCTTTCACCTGATAAAGTCATCACTTTACATCGTTTAATTAATTCTTCGGTGTCCATGACTTCTTTTTAACGCTTTTTCTTTAATCACCAACTCCAGCTGCTCTTATTATCTTTAAACTAATAATTGATCGAAGAATTTTTTAAAAGGAGATATCAATAAGAGTGAAATGTTTTAACCCAACGTGTGGATAGAAATAAAGAGTCATAAAGGCTCTACCCAACCTCCATTCTCAATTTTCAGAGAAAACTGAGACGAATTTGTTAATTGTTCAATGTTAGCACACACAATGACTAGAGCAACTCAATGGAATGATTTTCAGTCTTCAGCTGATGACTTGTCCAAAAGTTGGAAACGGGCACCCATACCAACCAATATACATTGTCTTTTTCAAAACAAAAGATTGAAAAATAAATGAAATACATAGGTATGGCCAGTGGATATTTGCAGGGTTGATAGATAAAATTTTTTCCGTGGAATATTTCAAGTATATTTTGTTCAATTAAAGTTATATTACTATCTCTTTTAATAAAACAAATTATTTCTTTTTTATTTTAGTCTCATGATGACTTAATTTTTTAGTACATATGAATGAGATTCAAACCTTAGATCTCTTATTTTTTTATAAGAGATTTTATCAAATAAACCAACTAACACTTACTTTAATAAAAGAAATCATACAATTATTGTGATAGACAAATTTTTGTAGGGTATTACTTAGATAATTCGATTCCAAAAAAAATAAAAAATAAAAAAAATTTTATCAGAAAGTGCAAATTTGGACTTCTCCCAATAAAAATAAAATGTAACTAAAATCTTTTAGAAGTCTACTCTAATTATATATAGAAAAATAACAAAAAAGGGTTTATAACATTAAAAAAAAATTGTTTAACGGTTTAACCAATAAATAACCTATAAATCATTAATAATTATTTATCGCTTTTTAATATCGTAATTATATAGACCCATAATGTATATAATCATATCAAAAGAAATGACGAAAGGAGAATTAGTGAGAAGACCTCACATGACTTCGACTAAACTCCAAGTCCTTCCTCTCAATCGATTTTTGGAAATGAGTGAAGGCTATAGTGGGCTATTATCGATCAATGCTGTTGCTCTTCCTATCCGATGAAATAATCAAAACCATAATAATATTTTTTAGAACTTGTCAACGATTATTATATTATCCAGTCAATAACGTATCAAAGATAACAAATTAAGAAAATTAATTAAAAAATAAATTAAAAAATACAGTGAATATACGAATATATGGAACTAATCGGCCTTATATTATTTGACATTTTCTTCTCGTAACTTCTTCCAAACATGGGTCTTTATCTCGTGCCCTCATTTTTTTTTTAGAAGATCCACTATTAACTCGTTTGATAGAATCAGCGTTCAATTCACTATTAAATAATATATTTTAATAGAATCAGCATTTAATTAACTATAAAATTATATGGCTTTAATTAACTATACGATTATATGACTTAATGGTGTATACTCAATTAAAAAAAAGGAGCTCACACCTGATAGATTTTATATATTATATAGGCATTACTTTATAATTATCCTTCTCAAATCTATATAAATATCAAAGTACAAAATGTGAATTTATCACCACTTCAAGAAAAAAAAAATCAATTTGTTGATAATTGATCATTTGCAGTCTCCATTAATTGTCGACACACTATGAAACCGCAGGCAAGTCTCAGCCAAGCTAGTCGGCCTTATATTATCAGTGTTGCTGCCCTCACCCTGTTGATCCTACATTTGCGAGGAAAAAGATGGCCCTTGGGGCATCTTCGTTATCAGAGACACAAATGGCAACACTCTTTCTAGGGTTAAAGGTATGTCAGCTTTCATGCACCTGCGTCGAGTTTAATTCGATGGCACCGGGAATCCCATGTTACTCTCAGAGAAAAGGCAATGACAGCAGATTACAGGTGGCAAGTGTTCAGAGGAAAGGGCACGAAGCCTCGGGACTCGATCTCCACATTGGCTGTGTTTAATTATTGCAGGAATGAATATGCAGATGCACAGGACGCATACGATCTAATATTGATTATGCATTTATTGTGGGCCTTATTGTGATTCTTGATGAGACTACGCACGCCCAGTCTAGTTCATTGGCGGTGATGGGCGTTGATGTTGGAACCGATTTTTGTTCTGTAATATCAGGCTAATTTATAACAGAAAGGTGTAATTATATAATGATTTCATGTTGTGACTAGTAAGATCAATTGTGTATCTATTGTTGAAAGTTGTATCAATTTTGTTGTATTGATATATATTTCAATTTCGTTTGGAAGTGCCAAAAATCGTTTGCCTTACAAATTGCAGTGAATGTAATTTTATATGATATTGCCATCGTACCATCGACAGTAGCAAAGCTACAGTGGGGGCATGGAGAATTGTTTTGCCACAACTCCACATAGCTTCGGATGCTTCTAAATTTTCGAAGTACCAAACCGGATATAACGACTTGTAGCAATCATTATATAGATTTTATGGACCATTTATCCTAGAAATAAATTACTTAAAGAAATATATTACATGGTAAATGTGGTGTCCAAAGTTAATTTTAAAATGACTACATATATGCAAGACAAGTTTTATTGGATAAGGATAGACACGACATTACATTTCGTCCCACTTAAATTTAATTGGCCTGATAAATTTCTTTTGTGCCAGTAAAAATTCAAAAGAGCAAATCTATAATTAAAAATCTTGAAACAATCAAAAAATAAAAATTTTGAAGACATATAGAAATGGCGGGATTTAAACCTATCTACAAGTAGCAATAGCAATTTTTGTGTATGCTTATTGAAATTTGGATATAAGATTTAAACCCCAAAAAAAAATAAAAAAAAAGTTATATATATAATACAATAGAATGCATCATATTTACATATTTTATCACTCTGATCGCGTCAATTATAGGTAAAATGTTACCATACCAACCATTACACAAACAAAATTTGTATAAAAGCATTACATATGTATTGCTTAATAGTAGGGCAATATTTGAGATACTTGGTTTATATCTCAACTGATGTATTACTAATAAACTTTCACCGTTTGATTGAAAAATAATGAGATTAAATAATTAAATATCACTTGAATCAATTAAATAATGTCATATCATTTTAATTTACCATATTAGTTGAGATATTTAGTAATTAAGTATTGCAGCCAACTAGGTATAGCATTATTTATTTCTTATTTGTATAGTAGATAATGCAATCTTAACTGCCCCGCTTATACTAAAGAAGGAAAATGACTTCTAACTTCAATAAACAATGGCCACTTCAGATTGTCCTATACCACATTCATATATAAAACCAACTATTTCTTTAAGTTTTAATATATCTCCACCCTACATAATTATCATCATTTTAATGGAAAATTTTCCCGTTGTGCCTTTACGGGAATCCAAAGAGAAGCTGAAGGCAATCCACTAGGTATCCCGGAGTCCAGCGACGGCCATAGGGGAGTTATGCTGCCGAGTACCGACGCTAGAAACCATTACGTTGACACGTGAGTGATAACGCTGCTGGCAGTGACGCTAATAAGTTATCACTCGCCCATCCATGTCTGGTCTTTAAGCAGTCTCTTTAATTAGTAGCATATGAAGTGCTTGAACTAAATTTTACTACCGAAAAATGTTAAAGAAACAGCTCGTAGTTATAGTATTAATTGGTTGTTTTGTCTTTTCCCTAATTCTATCTTTCTTACGTTTAATTTTTAGGTTTAATTAGCACCCCTCACCTTTTGGGCTTTTACTCCATCTCCATCGCCACCGCCGTCACAACTCCAATTTTATGTCGACACATGCTCAGCAGATGGCAATGATGATGATTCTCTTGTTATTACCACCATGCATCTTACAAAAGTTTGTGGCAGTCAAATAATTTTTTATTTAATTCCACACTTTTTTATGTAGTCTTCAATTTTTACATTATCTAGTCAACAATGTATCTATTCCTATTGAGTGGAACATCTTCTTCCATGGGACAAGTAGTTAAGAAGCCAAGTAAAAAAAGATATCAATAATTTACGTAAATATGCAGTAGTCGACACGGCCTTAAAATTATTATTTGACTTGTTCTACTTGCAACTCATTGACAAGACGCATGACTTTGCAATAATCCTTCTCGACGACCCGTATAAATATCTAAAGTACAAATTGAAAACGGCTCATGAGTTCAAGAAAGAAAAATTAAGTGTTGCTGATTGATGATATTGACAGACCGTGCCGCCAAGATTCGGCAGCTCAGTAGTTAAGCCGGCAGCTGTAATTAGTCCTCAGTTTTGCAGCCCTCTCCCTATTGATCCAGCAATTGTGAGGAAAGTAAAGATCTTTAGTGGTGGCAACTTCCAGGTCAAAGACGCAAATGGTAACATTCTTTTTAAAGTTAGGGAAGTCGAATTTTACTTGACGATGCAGGGAATCCCATCGTTACTGTAAGAGAAAAGGCAGTGTCTCGGCGTCACAGGTGGAAGGTGTTCAGAGGAGAAAGCACAGAGCGTCGGGATTTGATCTTCAGTGCTAAGCTATCTTCACTGTGGAGTTTCAAGATTCCTAAGTTGAATGTGTTTTTAGCAAATAACACACGAGAGGATGTTTGTGACTTCAGAGTCGTCGAAGGCAGAAGCTCGTTATTTGAGCCTTTTTCTTGTACAATCTATGCCGGCAAATCCTCGGCAATTGTGGCTCAGGTATTATAATAATAAATAACATGTGGATGGAACTAAATCCTAATTAATTTTGCAATTTGTATTCTAACAGTACTTGTTTGATTAATTAAAATTAATTATTCGTGGGAAATGAATATATATGCAGATGCACGAGAAGCGTACAGTTAAAAGCATTTTCGCGGGCAAGGACAATTTTATGGTGCCGGTGCATCCCAACGTTGATTATGCATTCATTGTGGCGCTAATTGTAATTGTTCAGATTAATCATGCAGGTACTGGTTCCAGTAGGGGCGGCGGCGGTTGACTGATATTGTAGACAATTTTGGCGCTGTTTTTTCTGGCTAATTTGTGACAGAGTTGTGCAATTATACAATAATTTCACTTTGTGATTAGAAACATCAATTATGTATCTATAATTGGAAGTCGTATCACTTTTGTTCTATTGATATCTGTTTTAATCTCTCTACCAAAATCTTTGTAGTTACAGTTGAACCAATCCCCCCTCACATCAAATTTGAAGGGAAACTTTCTTTGATTTGGGTTGGGTCAGAGCATGTGAAATGAAATAAAAACATGGTAAATTCGAGAAAATCATATTATGTATGTTATAAGTTCTCTCTTAATATCACTGTTATGTGGTGTGAAAACATGTTATGGTATAAGGTCAATAACGACGTTATACGCTTATCCTAATTTAAAATTTTCTTCTAAACATGATTGTTAAATATTAAAATTGATGAAATCTCATTTAGAGCTAAAGAGGAAAAAAAAAAGATTTTTTCCGAAAGTTGCCTAATTTTGGTGGCTAGTGGAAATGTCAATTGATAATAAGAATGAAATAAAATAAGACTACTAAATAGTATGCCGTTTTATAAAATCACATTTATAAAGATATCTATAGCAATCTTCTTGCTAAACAAATCTCCACAACAGCTAAAGTTTGGTGTACAGCCTAACATTAGACAAGAAACGTACATTAACATAACCACTCTATAGTCATTGTCGCCTGATTATATTGCAATAAATTGTGAAAACGCTTGCATTCCCAACATCCATTTGGATAATTATCCTTACTTTTTTCTTAAAAACTTATTTGTGCTAACCAATAAGGAATGATAACTTTGAGTGGTAGAAGCTTCTTAAAATATTTTATCTCATCTCGTCAGCAATCTTAAACCACAATTGGTAATACTATTAGCATAAATGTTTAAAAACAAAACTTAAAACATTAAAAAAACTTAGGCAATAGCATGCAGCTGCTATCACTTTAGACACAGGCAAAACAATATATGAGCAACAACATGTGTCGCCCAATCAAATATGGGCAACAACATGTTGTTTCCCATATACTTAGCTGTGCGATCGAAGCGTTTTGTCTGCGTTGCCCAAATTTGACATGGCCAAATTTGGGCAACACGAGCAACCACCAACGCTTTTGATTGGTTGGCATACCAACCTTTTGTTTAACCTCAAAATAACTTTAAGTTTAGATTAATAATTTCTTAGAGGCATTTAAACAAATACTTGATTTTCTATTTATTAGATATTTTTATCATAAGAAAACTCTAATAATTTTATATTCAATACATATCCTACTGATTAACTATGATTAATCATCAATCAACCAGGCAATTTAAACAAATTTTATTCTAAATTAATTAAAAATCAAGAAAGTACTTAAGGTAACAAATACCTAAGGTGACAAATCGAAAATAAAAGAACTTGTTGGAATCAAGCTATAACTTACAAAAATGATCATTGAAAGCAAAGCAAATCACCATCAGAAATGATTAAAATTCAAGAAACATTGAAAATGAAGGAATTCCACACATATAGTTAGAGTGATAGGAGATGTTTTTAGGTGGGCAAAATATTCTGTTTGCATAGTTTTGAAAAGTTATGAAAATTTATGGGTATTATAGTTTAGAAACCCCTTAAATAGTTGCAATTATAAGAAAATATAGAATATGGTCTTTTTCGTCTTTACCACTCTAGCAACAATCTTTGTAACATCTCACATTTATAATTATAACTAAGGTGATTTATAAAAAAAAAATATATGGAAAACATTCGATACTTATAGTATAGATATAAATTTTAAAATAAACTTTTTATAAATATAGAATATAAAAGGTTTGTTACATAAAATTTTCGTTACAAAATATATAAATTTCTTAGTGACATATCTTAACTTTGAAGCCTAATAAACTTATAATATTTATGTTTGGATAGAAACACAGTTGAGCCCATTATATAATCTAATATTTGTTATGTCCATATGCACTTTACCTTAGTTGAGACTTGACATCAGCTTGCCTTACTTATTATTTCCTACAATGTAAAGACTATGTGAACCAATGTCCAAATAAGTTCACATTTGATGCATGTATTAATATATATGCACATGAATGACTGAGTGAATACTAAGTCATTTAAATTAAACTTAAAAATATAAAACAACTTGATTAGGGTCCTAAGTTTGTTGCACTACAAGGTTAGTGTTGAGTGTTAAAAAGTGTATATTTATAAAGGAGAAAATCATCATTTTACACTTTAAATCTCACTAACATTGCTATTTTTATTTATTTAAGTATTTTATTATTTAATTATATGTATTTTATTATAATTATGTATTTTATGTATTTTAAGGGTATTACGATCGTTTCACAATGAACGAGTGATCAGACAGCAAAACAGACGTCATATTTAGACTTAGGACGGTCGAAAATCTTAAGAGGAGCTTTAAAGGAAAAAGTCACCGTTCACATATACGGTACTGTTAATACGTATGGTACTGTTCATGATACTGTTCATGTATACGACCGATGATGTGGCAACTACCTATGACGTGGCAGTATCTGATTGGACGAATTATGTGGTATTGACTGCTTATGTGGCGCTGACCGATGATGTGGCGTTGACCGATAATGTGTCACGATTTTATTGGACTAAATTTCTTATGTACTATAGATCAATGACGTGGCAGCATCTCAGTGGAGCAAAAATCGTGTGTACAGTACATGCGCTTACATGGGATTATTTACTATTCAGGCGGCGTTACTGTACAAATGTTGACTGTTGACTGTTGACTATTGACTGATGACGTAGCGCAATCCTGAGCATCCGAATTGTTTTTAATCCGATGGTCACGATTCACTCAATGTATCTATAAAAATGGGGCTCCCCCCCTAATTTAATACCCATGAATTCATTTTTAAGCTTAGATTTCTGAAATTCCTTCTCCTTCTTGTAGTTTCTTTGTATTTTAATTAAATTTCCTTTTTTATCCTTAGTTAAAATATTAGTAGCTAATTTTTTTTGAGCTTGGGTTGAAAGTGAAGTCTCAACATGTTCCATGGGCTTAATTTGGTAAATTTACTTTCTCTTTCCCTCTAATATTTGTGGTTGTTTTGACTTTTCGTCGACAAATAATAATAGTCTTGTCTAGATACATTTTCCCCGATTAAACCTAAGACCCTAGTACAAGGTTATTATTATTTGGCACGATAAGCCCTTGGCACCATACTTATTGGAGAGTGGTTCATGAGGTGTGGAATCCCCCCTTATGATTTAATTGATATTAATATGAAATATTTAGCTCATGGAGCATGTTGATGCGGATCCGGATACCCAAGTGCTTTATTATAACAAGTTTCATTCTCAATTATTTCCGTCATTTTAATTCACAATTTAGGATAAAGTTACCATAATTTAATTATTTTCATTAAAAGAAAATTAATTCTGCATATAATTAAAATCAACCTCCTCGTGGGATCGACACTCGTCACCATTAATTTATTCTACAATAGATTCGTGCGCTTGCGAGTTCAATAAAATTTACACAACAGTTAGCATTTTTATTATTTAAACAATATGTTTTTAGGCCTAATTAATTGATATTTTGAGCGTTAGGTATTGTTGTTCTCAAAAGATCTCTTTTTACTTAACTTAAATGGCTTGCCATCTTTGTGAATTTTGCTACCTACTCGTGCAACAACCCATTTATTAAAAATTCTTTTAAACATCTTCTTTGTAAAATAATTCATAAAATACATGTGTCTAATACAACTTATGTCATGGCATGTGAAGTTTTTAGATATATAACAAAGCTAAAATACAAAACTATTTTAAGACAATAATCATTAACATAAGCAATAGTGTTGTTCATAAAGAAATTAAATAAATAGAATTACAATATAGGTGATAGGGTTGACTATGTAAAGAGTAAATAAGAAAATATCATAATATAGATAGTAAAGCCGACTATAGCATAATTAAATAAAAGTATTACATATTAAGTGATATAACCAACTATGAAAAAGTAAGTAATAAGATATCACATCATAGATGCCAGAGACGACTATATAAGAATAATTAAAAAGATATCATCATATAGGAGTTTATAAAGATTTATAAAGGTTTGACAATAACCATTTACACTATAATAACCATCATAATATAAAAGATTATTTAAAATTAAATTTAGCATAAAAAGAACCATTATTTAAAGTTAAATTTAGATATAAAAGAACCTTATCTACTATTGATGTTTTAACTTAGAATAGAAAAAGATTGAATTTTTAGGGTTTATAAAAAAATAAAAGAGTTAAGGGGTCATTATAAGATTTTTTAAACTATAACTCTTGATTAATAGTAGAGATTTATCTTTTCATAAATATTTCAGTAATTTCTAAAAATTTAAAATATCTCTACACATTTCTTATTATATCATCACTTATGTTATTATTTATGTTAGTCCTTGTACACTTTTCATGTATTTTTAAGGGCTATTTCTAAAAGAAAAAAGAAAGCTCCAACCTCTGTTCACCTAGAGAGAATAAGCAACGTGCTAGAAAGAATAAACAGTTGCCTAACCTGCTGACATCCCAGCGAAGAGAGTCATGATTTGTGTCACGACACATCGGGCCTATGACCTGAAGACTGCAGGTTCGAATCCTGTCCTCGCCGAATCACTTGAGATGCTGGGAAAGCCGACAGCAGTGCTGGTAAACGCTATATCCTCTTTAGTAAGACATGGTTAGAGTATGCACCAATCTTTATCTTCCTAACCATGCAAGGAAAGACGGCCTTTGGGAGCCCAAGTCTTATTCTTACTTGGCTAACTCTTAGTCAACTCAGTCTCTATAGGTGGCGAAACCTTACTTCATTGTACTTCATTTAAGTTGGGAAGTCCTTCACTACAAAAGGATGACTATTCTTTCACGTCTAATGAAATTAAAATAACTAATTGAATCGACAAAATAATTTATGATTGAATCTCAGAGACGTTCTTATCATTTAGGCTTTCCCCTTAACTTGACTCTCTTAACGTCGTCGAGTCCCTTTCTTTTTGAGTGGAAAGGATTATTGCCCGAGCTAGAGCTTTTAGTATGTGGGAGCGCCCTTTCATGGAGCACCCACTTTTAAGGCAGGAGCTGATTGCCCATCTCAAGGGCATTCGTTAAAAAGGGATCCAAAGAAGCGCCTTTATTTGTATTATTATATTTTACATTATGTCTGATTCACTAGTATCTTAATGGTCCAAATGTACAAAGCCATCTTTGAAGGTAAAAAAGAAGAGATCCTTTACTAGATAAGATAAATAGATAAATTAGATTGCCTATACTATATAAGATAAGAAAAGGTCTCTGAGAAAACGAATCTCACATAACGTTCGAAAAAGTTGGAAGATAGTCAAATTTGGTAAATTTTCCTTATAATTTTTTGGTTTAATCAGCATCCATTACCTTTTGGACTTTTGCTTCATCTTCAAAGCCGCCGCCGCCGCCACCAACTCCAATTTTGTGTCGACACATGTTTAGCGGATGGTGATGATAGATGATTCTCATGTTATTACCACCATGCTTCTTGCAAAATTTTTTGGCAGTCTAATAATTTATATTTAATTCCACAGTTTTTTTTTTTTTTAAAAAAATATATATATATATAGTCTTCACTTCTTACGTTATCTAGTCAATAACGTATCTATTACCATTGAGTGGAACATCAACTTCAATGGGACAAGAAGCTAAGAAACCAAGTACGCAAATTCGTTAATTTACATAAATATGAAGTAATCAACACGACCCTAAAATTCTTATTTGACTTTTTCTCCTTGCAACTTCTTGGCAAGACGCATGACTTTGTAATAATCCTCCTCGACGATCTGTATACATATCTAAAGTACAAATTAAAAACATCTCGCCGATTCAAGAAAGAAAAATTAAGCTGTTATTGATTGGTGATATCGAGACGCCATGGCACAGCAACCGAGTTTCGGCAGCACAGTAGCTAACCCAGTGGCTGTAATTAGCCCTCAGTATTGCAGCTCTTACCCCATTGATCTAGCAATTGTGAGGAAAGTAAAGGTCTTTAGTAGTGGCAACTTTGATGTCAAAGACGCAAATGGTAATATTCTTTTTAAAGTAAAAGATGTAGTCGCTTTCATGCGTCGGCGTCGAGTTTTACTCGACGGTGCTGGCAATCCCATCGTTACTCTCAGAGAAAAGGCAATGTCTCGGCATCAAAGGTGGCAGGTGTTCAGAGGAGAAAGCACAGAGCGTCGGGATTTGATCTTCAGTGCTAAGCTATCTTCACTGTCGAGTTTCAAGATTCCTAAGTTGAATGTGTTTTTAGCAAATAACACACGAGAGGATGTTTGTGACTTCAGAGTCGTCGAAGGCAGAAGCCGGTTATTTGAGCCTTTTTCTTGTACAATCTATGCCGGCAAATCCTCGGCAATTGTCGCTCAGGTATTATAATAATAAATAACATGTGGATGGAACTAAATCCTAATTAATTTTGCAATTTGTATTCTAACAGTACTTGTTTGATTAATTAAAATTAATTATTCGTGGGGAAATGAATATATATGCAGATGCACGAGAAGCGTACAGAGAAAAGCATTTTCGCGGGCAAGGACAATCTTATGGTGACGGTGCATCCCGACGTTGATTATGCATTCATTGTGGCGCTAATTGTAATTCTTGATGAGATTAATCATGCACGCTCTAGATCCAGTAGTGGTAGCGGTGGTGTTGGCGGCATCTGCGGCGGCGGTGGATGTTGTGATGGTGGTTGATTGATATTGAAGCCGATTTTGGCGCTGTTTTTTCTGACTAATTTGTGAGGGAGTTGCGTAATTATATAATAATTTCACGTTGTGATTAGTAAGATCAATTATCTATGTATTGTTGGAAGTCGTATCACTTTTGTTATATTGATATCTGTTCTAATTTCACTATCAAAATATCTGTAGTTAAAGTTGAACCAATCCCCTCTCACATCAAATTTGAAGGGAAACTTTCTTCAATTTGGGTTGGTGGAATGGTTTAGAGCATGTGAAATAAAATAAAAACATGGTAAATTCGAGAAAATCATATTATGCATGTTATCAATTCTCTCTTAATAACATTGTTATATAGTGTGAAAATGTGTTACTAGATAAGGTCACAAATAATATTATACGCTCGTCTCAATTGAAAATTTTTTTCTAAACATCATTATTAAATATAAAAATTGATAAAATCTCATTTTACTAACGCGAAAAAAGAAAAGAAATTCATAATCGAACTACGTGCGTTACTTATTTGAGCAGGTAAATTTCTCCTAACAAGAAATCAAGGATGAATTGTTGAAGGGAATTCAAACAAGCAATCCGAAACTTAAAAATCTTGGGAGTATTTGAAGAAAAGTAATTTTGAAGAAAACTAAAATTTTAATTAGTTTAGAAGACATGTAGAAATGGCACAGGCAATGATTAGAGCAACTCGATGGAATGATTCCAGCCTTAGGGTGATGACTGTGCAAAAGTTGGAATCCGGCCACCCATGCTAATCAATATACGTTGTCGTTTTCAAAACAAAAGATTGAAAAGTAAATGACATGAATGGATGTGGATATGGCTGGTGGACACTGGATGGATTAATAAAAGCAGAATGATGAATGGAGCATATCGATTAATTAATTGGTTTCGTCAATGGTCTACATTTGTCTCCCATCTATAGCCATCTTTATCGTTTTCCCTTATTCAATGAGCGGAAAAAAATTTGTAAGAAATCATGTGTCATCTTTTCATGCCCTCTAATTATTATTGTAACGATTGGATACGCTCACTCTACCTCATTTATAATAAGGAAGGAAAAAAATGGTATGGTAATTACGTGTGGCTAGCATCAAAATGATTGCGTTGTAAATTCTCCCCCCCCCCCCAAAAAAAAAAAAACTCAAAACAAGGGCACAATTTTCATCCATATTCGTATTATTTGCAGGTGAAAAAAATAAAATAAAATAAAAGTCATATGGATTCAGCCAGAAAGAGTATAATGAGCGGTCCATTTAGACTTATTTTCAAATAATACGTTACAACCAACAAAGTACAAACCATTGACCTAGTAGTGAGCTGGGAGAGACATTAATGCAGCTCGGAAGCAAAATAAAGAAAACACACGAACTCTCAAGGAAAAAATTCCATGAAATTGATCAACAATCTTATAAATTAGGGTTTTACTCTTTGTAAACCGAGACCTCGACGCATGAAATTATCAAAAAGGAAAAAATTAAAAAGATTAAAATATAATAAAATTATAACGACTTAAATAAAGAAAATAATAATCTAGAAAGCAACTTGAAAAATAGATAAAAATCTTCAGTTTGCAATTATGGACCCGAAGAAAAGGTGTTTTATGATGAGCCGCTGACTGTTTACTGCACATTAGTAAACATCAGCAATTCGTCTTTCCTTAGGCTTTGAAACGATTCACTTGCAAACGAAATAAGGGTATATATACCCAAAACAACCACTTACAAATTTTATAAATATCTAATATTTTGTCATGAATTAAATACTTTGGAGAATATAAAAAAGCACCTACAAAAAAATCTTGCAATATGAATAATATTAGGCCATTAGTAATAGTTTTCTTGCTATGCCTATGTATCTCCTCCAATTATCGCTACACAACACATGGGAAGCTTCACTTAACTGTAAAATAATGACCCCCTAAAAAATGTTTTGTCATGCTATCAATTTTATAATGGCCTAATGGGTGCTTTATTGATACAGCACACAACAACACCGAATGCTAAGCTAGGTATAATTAATATACGATATTATGACATTATTTGGGGGGAAAATTATTCAAATAAAAGAATGCAATAATATAGCATTTCATATTTTAAGAGAGAGTTGAATTGAAGTCCAAATAAAACAAAGAGTCCGGAATCATGTCAGGGGAACAATAGAAGCATCATACTTGTGGCTGCCTAATACTAAAATAAAACAGATAAGTAAATAAATAAATAAATAATATCCATAAATTTCAAAACTAAAAGCTTGGCTGACAAAACTGCAACTCAATCAATGTAAAACAGGGGACAAAGGCGACCCCGATTGTGACTGATAATTACCCCTTTTTTTCCTTTTGCCACCCCAATTCTATATCTACGACTTTTCTCACCCCCCCTCAAATTAACCTTTTTGAAAAAAAAAAAAAGAAAAGGAAAATAATTTTGGGTAATAACATCTATTTTCAAAATGCTTATTTCCAAAGAAATAAGAAAGTTTGTCCATTATATCAAATTGGCCCTTAACCGTATTGAAATCACGAAGATATCCTTAGTCTAACTCCAATTAAAAAATTCAACCCCCAAAACAAGTGTGAGTCCAACTATTCAGTTTCTAAAAACATATTTAATTATTATTTTCGTTACAAGAAGACTAATGATTAGGGCTCTAGTCTCTAAAGACTAACACCGTATTAAAATAATTATTTTAGATAATATTGAGATTGACTTTGTTTAATAGATTTTGATTTTGAACATATTATTCAAATTCATCTTGTATTTTTCATTAAATGAACAACTAAGAATATATATATATATTAATTGCACATGTAAATTACATGAGATTCAAACTAGAGACTTAAATATTAGCGAGGCTTCTCACTAATTAGTAAGGTTGGAATGTTGAAGTTTTCATTAAGAAACAATTTCGGTTGTTAATGGTATTAAAAAAAAGGAAGAAAAATGATGGCAGATGGAGTTCTATGTTTTATTAATTATTTAAAAATTATTTATTTACACAAATAAATATAAAATAAAATATTAAAATATAATTTTAGTCCAACCAGATCGTACACTAATATATACTAAGCTAAAATTAATAAAATAACATATAATATAAACTAATTAAATATTTTAAAGTAGCACCAAATGCACCCTAAATGTGAAATTACATACGCTTATAACAGAGGCTCAAAACTCAAAACTTATTAGTAGAATGGTCGACCATTCCAAGAGGAGTTTTGTGTTTTGGAACCCGTTTGATACAAATAGAAAACAAAAACCATAACCTTGTTTCATAAAATGTAAGAAAATAGGGAGCTCGTAGTTATTATCTCAATAATTTTGTTACTAAAATGTGAGATGCCACGCTGTGAACATTCAATGGTGCGTGTATTCCAGTCATTGAAAGAGACGCGTGGGATTAAAGGCATTCGAAAGAAGCATGCTAAAACGAGGATTTTTATAATGGCAGAAAAAAGAAAGGCAATGGAAAAACGAAGTTTCGGCAAAAGAAATAAAACAGAGAATCAAAGAAATTTAATAATAGAGAAGAAAGAATAAAAGAGACGATTATTTGCGTGTTATTAGAGAGCCAGCGAAAACGTTGAAAAAAATAAAAAAAGAATATATAAATTCTTGCGCTTGACAGCATCCCTGGCGGTGTATTTTGCCTTGGACCGAATTTTCTCGTTCAACAAACAAACAAACAAACAAACAGGAAAAAGTTTTCATTTTCATTTTCTGTTGTCTAATTTGGAGGGAGAGATAGAGAGTAATGATGATGTCGTCGTCGTCGTCGTCGTCTTCTTCTTCTTCTTCGGCGACTGTGGCAGTCGACAAGGCGACCAGCGAGCTCTTGATTAGTCCTGATTGGACTATGAACATCGACATCTGTGATTCCATCAATTCTCATCAGTGGTAATTCTGCTTGAATAACGGCTTTGACCTTTCGTTCAATATTAGGGTTTCAGTTTATAAAAGCTAATTGATAATAACTTCTTCTTCTTCTTCTTTTCTCCTTGGGATTATAGGTAGAATATGGAGAAATTTTATTTTCATCAATTTTTTCATTTCTTTTAATTTAGAAGTTATTGTTTTATGCGGTTGACTTAAGTTTGTAAGTTAAGGTTTCTGATTTTACTCAACATTAAGATATCTATACTCGTGTTTTTAATCGGTTTGAGAATTTAGATGATGAAATTGAGATGAAATTATTTTTTTTTCTACAGTGAGAAACCAAAAATAAATAAAAGAATCTTTTTTTTTTTTGTGTATAACGATTTTCTTTTCTTTTCTTTTTTTTTTCTTTTTCAATATGAAGCTTTACGGTTAAGTATTATTAATTCTTTTTTTTTTGGGGGGGGGGGGGGCGGGGTGTTGGGGGTGTTAAGGAAGTGTTTTTATTTGTTTCAAAAGAATGAAAATAATTTTTTTTTTTAATGGATTATGTGTTGAATTGATCAGGCAGGCGAAAGATGTTGTGAAAGCAGTGAAGAAAAGGTTACAAAACAAGAACTCAAAAGTGCAACTTCTTGCGCTGACGGTAAACCTTTATGGAAACTTTCTGGTTTTTTCTCTTGTTATCTTTTATTGTCCTACTGACTTCAGTTTTGCAACTTATTCTTTTGTCTGCAAAATGGTTCTTTAATTGCAATATTTGTTTTGTTTTCAACTTATCAGTTTTGACCTTAATATTGTTTGATAACTATGTCATGAATTACTGTTTTATAGCTTTTAGAGACGATGGTGAAGAATTGTGGTGATTTTGTTCATTTTCAAATTGCTGAGAGGAACGTGTTGGGAGAGATGGTTAAAATTGTGAAGAAGAAGGTAACCATTCTTTTGCTTTTGAAAGTATTTCAGCGTGAGATGCAGGGCAGTTATTGTTCTAGTATTTAAGCTTTTATTGCATGTTTGATCCCCTTCTGATAGAAATTCTTCCAATTGTTTATCAATTATAAAGAGTTTTACTGATTAGATGATAAGTTAACTTGATAAGCTGCTAGTGGTGTTTTTATGCAGTTGGTAACATCCAACAACTACATTCATTAACAAACTTTAGTTTCTGATAATTTTGAAGTACAGTTTGAATAGCTTTCTGTATATCAGGCCTACTAGTTTTTCTTACTTTTGCTTTTCTCTATGATTTGTCTGCCAAGAGATTAATATGGCTTATGAGAGAGATTGATATTGCTTTTAAGAAAATAAAATTTTCTATTTCTCTGTAATAGCTGCAGCGTTCCTTACTTATGCTTAACCAGTGCGCTGATGAGAGCACCCTGTCATGTCCATGTAGGGATAGTAACTTTAAGTTTAGTTTACTTGAACTGGGAGAATAGGCACGTTACTTGAAGAATGACATGATCTTTTTGAGTGCTATGAGAAATTCGTGGGACATAATGAGAAAATCTTTGAATCTGTTTCTTGGATTTTTATGGTAATAAATTCCCTTCTATACTTTTTATGGCATCTTTTGTCTCTCACTGTGTTCAACATCTATTTAGGCCTTCTGCCTCAACTAAAACATTTATCTCATTGGTTCTGCAGCCAGATATGCAGCTGAGGGATAAAATCTTGGTTTTATTAGACTCCTGGCAAGAGGCATTTGGTGGACCTGGGGGAAAACATCCTCAGTACTACTGGGCTTACGAGGATTTAAGGGTAAGCATACAGCTTGTCATATTCCATTGCTTATTTGATTGCTCTCTTCTGCCTTGGGTGGGAATATTGTGAACTTAGCCTGGTGCTTCTCTTGTATCTTTGGTTAAAAAATGATATACCAAGAAATTGCAGTCAATTGAATATATAAGTGTGTAGTGTCTGTTTAATTTAACAATAGATCCACCATCTCTTTTCTTTCTTTAATTTTCTTCTGTTTTGGGAAAAGTACCATTGCTTTGTTGCTGCTACTTTATATTGCATCTGTCACTATAAGATTAGAAAATGTTTTATTCTTATTCAAGAACAGTGAGGAATGGTGTATAGATGATCAGTTGGTTGTTAGATAATTCAATAATTGTGGGCTGTCTGAATGCAGCGTTATGGAGTACAATTTCCCAAGCGTTCGCCAGATGCTGCTCCTATATTTACACCTCCTGTTTCCCATGGCACTCTAGGACAAGCCCAAGCTAGTTATGGAATGCCTGGCAATTCCTCAAGAAGGCTTGATGAAACAATGGCGACGGAGGTTGAAACTTTAAGGTGAGGATTTCACTTTGGTTCTCACAGTATCTGGTCCCTTGTTACGACAAAATATTGCTTTATGTCTAGTTATTCTGGAGATAGTTTAAGTATGTTATTTTCTTGCCTGTGTAGTTTTTCAAGATTGGATTCCATGCGAGATGTTATGGAACTGTTAAGTGACATGCTGCAAGCTGTCAATCCTACCGACCGTGAGGTTTGTGAAATCATGGTTTTAACTCTCATCATTACCTTAACAGAGGTATGAAATCTTTTACATTTTTTCCTTTTTTTTTCTAACTGTTTGTAGGCAGTAAAAGATGAGGTAATTGTTGATCTCGTCAGTCGGTGTCAGTCAAATCAAAAAAAGCTCATGCAGATGCTTACTACAACTGGGTTAGTCCTCACCAAATGGCCATTCTCAAGGATTAATAGTTTCCTGTATGCTGCTCTTTATATCATCCGTAGAATTAGTCAGTGATGTGTAATCATCTGTGGGAGCGGAATGTCTCTGTTAGCGTGCAGTACCATGGGGTCATGAATGGTTATCTAAAATTATATTTTTGGCAATGTTGCAGGGATGAGGAGCTGCTTGGCCGGGGTCTTGAATTAAATGACATTCTGCAGAACTTGCTTGCAAAACATGACGCTATAGCATCTGGTTTGCCCATACCAGCTGAAGTTGCAAATCTAAGTCCTACACCAAATGAAGCATGTGCTGCATCCAGCCTCAAATCGACTGATGTTGGTGACTCGAGCCCAACACCTAATGGTAACCACCCTGCACCTGTTGCTAGTGTGATGAGGGCCCTAATCGATGAAGAGGAAGAGGAGGAAGACGACTTTGCACTGCTAGCTCGAAGGTTGTTCATGACTACTTAGAAATAGTTTATTGACCTCCTCTCTGTGCTGTTTACTGTTTACTGTAAATGAAGATTTAATTTATTTTTTATTTGAGGATGTTGATTTGTGCTTTCCACTTGATAATATGTGCAGGCATTCTGTGCCAAAGCCAGGGCCTTCTCAGAAATCATCGGCAGAAACTGGGGGCACTCTTGTGCCAGTGAACAATAGCAATGCAACTTCATCTTTGCCAGATGCCACCCCATCCAATGCTTTGGCTCTGCCTGATCCACCTGCACCAGTGAGGACTTCAAAAGAACAGGACATTATTGACCTTTTGAGTATCACCTTATCAACTACATCAACCTCCCCGCATACCCCACAGACACCGCCAATTTCCAATCAGAGCACGCAGCAGGCTCCCCCAAGCACTCAAGGAAATCCCTATGCTTCCGAAACTTATCTTGGAAATCAGGGGCAGGTACCCTACAACAACTATGTTGCTCCATGGGCCCAGCCTCAATCACAGCCATTACCACAATCACAACCCCAATTCCAGCCAGAGGTGCAGCCTCAATATCCTCAATATTCATCCGCATATCCTCCTCCACCATGGGCTCCTACCCCTGGTTATTTTAACAACCAAAATCATCTCGCTAGTACCAATAATATGTTTTCAAGCCCCCGAGCCAATACAGCCACATCTTACAGACCCTTGCAACCAAATAACTCATTCGCCATGAGAGGGAGCAATGGCTCAGTTATGCATGGAGACTCTCCAGCAAGTTCTGGCCCAGGAAATCCAGTGTCATCGACAGCACAGAAGCCTTTCATTCCGTCATACAGACTATTTGAAGATCTGAATGTTCTAGGCAGTGCGGATGCCAGGCTTAAGATGGCGAGCAGCTCATCTCCTAGCTTGTCAGGAACTTCTGGGCAAGGTAGGGTGGGTGGGAGGAAGTGAGAAATTCTAGTGGTACAGCAAGTTTTATATGAAAACAGGATATGTGATATATCCATGTGAATATCGTGAATGCAAATTTCTTCGCGTAGGTTGGAATGTATCTATGTATCCTTAGATATATCTATGTCAGTCATATCTATGTCAGTCATAGCTTTGCAGTGTTATTGGTTATTAAGATCAACCCTTTTCGGTTCTTGCTTGGCTTGTGTTTGTAATTGTTACAGTCATTTGTTGCTTTTCGGTGATTTGATCCTTGTGTTGGACATGATTTTCGACAACTTTCAAACTTAAACCACCAACTCCTGCGATCTGGTTGATTACCGCCTTTGTCACTTGCGATAAACCAACCTCAACAAAGGATGTTGGTTGGATGTTCGGATTCTGAAAATGACTTAGGCCCGGTGATCGAAATTCACACAGAATACATAAAGGAAACGGCTAAGTTAAAGGCCACGGCCTTTCGGGGCATAATTACACCATATCAATGTCACTACGGTTTGCAGCAAGTGCGTGGATTTTACAAATTGAACAAAAGGGAGGGAAGAACAATGGACACGCCGAAATGGTAGGACAGATAAACAGGAGTAAAAATAAAAATTAAAAAAAATATATTTACACACATTTACTTATATAACAAATTATTTGCCAAAGCACCCCTAATGCAGGATTTCCTACCCAACATGTTAGAGACTCCACATTGGAGGCAAATGAATGTATAGCATACAACTTCACTTGAATTTCCCCTACCCCGTATTTCCAATTTATCAACAGACAGAGACAACTGCGGCAGCAGAATGTGTGGCATTTGATGACTTGAATAAAGATGTGCATTGATTGACACGTTGGCCTGCCCTCAATTTGCTGCCTTCCAAATTTGGGAATTTGAATCCAGTAAATATATATATCATTTCTTGCATGCAAGTTGACATCAAATCAAGCATGTATAGAGACAGAGGCATCTGCAGAACCGGCAGCGAGCAGCACCTGATATGGGTGGAAGGTGAGGCAATTTACGGAACCAATCTTCTGGGCCATGATGCTCGGATGGTGGTATCTGATGGTGCCCAGTTGTTCACCCTCCAAACTGAAAACTTTGATCAGCTGTTTTGCTGACCCACTGGCAATGATTGGGGCATGTCTATGAACAGCTAAAGCTGACAAAGAGCCCCTGTGAGCATCAATTGTGAGATAGGCATCCTTGTGGTTTCTAATATCAAGGAACTGGATGTCACCAGCTTGCGATGCACTGACAATCTGAAAAAGAAACAAGCAAAATGGTAAACTAATGCAAAATCAGCTTCAGTTTCCCAGTGAATAGTTCAAGATGCAAGAAAAGAAATCAAGAGTCAAAAAAAGACGGTAAACATTTGGGTGTTCCATTTACCTTAGCCGGATCCAGTCCAGGCTGAAAGCTGATCCCCACAACTCTTTCTACTTGCTGAGTATGTGGTCGTGTCGAACAAACAAGCCTATGAATTTAAGAAGTTACTACAAAAATCAGGTGATCAAATTTATACAAATCCAGAGACTATTACAAAAATCAGATGATCAGAATTTATACAAATTGAGAGATAATGAAACACAGGTTGTAATGGGTACTCTTAGGCTTCATTCAGTATTACTGCCTAGCAGATTTAGCACAGCTGCTAAGTACTTGGTAAAGACTTGCACCTGTTGCCTGGAAGTTAAGGTAATTATTCTCCACAGTTGCCTGATGAATGAACTATATTACATTTACTACTGACAAAATTATTATTCAAGATTCATATTTACCAAACATTAAAAACTTCAATTAGAAGCTAGATCTTTTTTTCCTTAAAAGTTTCACATTACTTTTAAGACAGAACCACAGTAACTAATAGAGGTTATGAACAACACTTGATAACATGTATACTTCATCTATTATTAAAGAATAACGTAGAAGTATGAGGTGAATTGTGAAATAAAAAGTCATGGCTACAAGAACTCGCAAGCAGGAGTGCCATCAACAAATATATTTTAATCTACCGTGGCTCATTGAATTCTGAATTTGACGGGATGCTCCAATCACAAAAACATATCCATTTTGTGTCAGGCCAGGAATTAAAATTAATGCAAAATGCTTACATGTCAGGTGTACGAACATCATAGAGTCTGACAGAGCCATCCACAAAACCGGCGGCAAGTTGACCCCCATGAACTTGAGAAGCAGACTACATGATTCAAATATAACTCATCAACAAAAACTTCTAACTCTACAAACAATCTCTTAATATCAGCACACTGTTATTGATAAAACACCATATTCGAAAAGAGTTCAGTCTAATGAATTTATATCATCTTAGAATCCTCACATGCATCCATGAGCCCTGTCTCCATAGTTCTAAACAGGCAATGCATCAAAGAGAACCAGCTAACACACTTTTCCACCAAATCTAATTTAACCAAAGATTTGCAGTGTTTTCCAAACCTGCTGAACTCCTCTGTCAAATACAACATGCTTCCCATTTTGAAACATATCTCCCAAATTTCTTATGTCCAGTAACTTTAAAGTTTTACCATCTTAGAGAGATTTACCATACCTAATATACAAGCTAAAAGAATATGAAAAGTTCTGGAAAATAATTAATTTGTTCTCCAAATGATTCAGCTACTGCACAGACAGAAAGTGAACACTCACCAGTGCTGAGATGCTGCAGTCTGATGATGAAGGAATTGGATTGACCATCTGCTCCTTGTCGAGGTCCCAAAGCATAATGGATGATACCTCTCCAGATGCAAACTAACAATGTGACATCAGAAAAATGTATCACAACACTAATGAAACTAATGAAGGGGAGTTCTGCGATTAAAGTAAATCCTACACACTTCATAAATCAAAATGTACCAGATATCCAGACTGCTGTTGCCAGTCCACAACGGCATTTAAACATCGTTTGTGACCTAGGATTGAAGAAAATGCAGTGACAAGCTTCTGTTTGTCCTTCTGATCGTAATCTTTCCAAATTCGAATATTTCCATTGCCTACATCATATAAGAAAATAAGACAGAATAATAGGACATCTAACATTCCAATTGACAACAAATAAAAAAAAAAATGCAGAAAACAATATTACATGAAGCGACAAGCAGAAGGCTGACATCAAGCTCATTCACAAGGCAGAGTTTAGATATTCCTTTATCAGGAAAGTCATGATTATTGAAACTGTTGAGAAGGGTAGGTTCCTCATAATTCCATATCCTGTGAAGAAACAAATACCGAACAGTTAATGCATTTGAGATAGATGCAATTACAAGAAACCAAAGGACCCATCTTACTACATCTAATAAACAACAAAAATGAAATTAACTGAACCATCTCACAGCGGAGAAACCCCACAAGCAGCCAAATCAATTGATAGTAAGATGGTGTTGATGATGCATCTAATGCGCTCAGTGTCACATACTTGCGTATTAGGGCGCTAACAAGAAAATTGCAAACACATCCACAGCTCACTTACAATCCCCAGTGGGACTCGTAAGCTCTCACATGATACCTAAAGGCAAGATGAACTAGGTATCTACATCTAACAACCTATTATACAGCTTGAAGACACTGGACCTCAAATCATTCAACATTTCAGCTGTAACATCATATTGTGAGAATCAAATACGAGCCAAGTTCATACAGTAGCCAAAACAAAGTAGAACCTGCCCTATTTAATATTAAAAAAAGAGCGAGCAGAGAGATAGAGACATTCCACCACAAAAACACATGACCAGACAAGAGTGCCTGCCTAAGACTTGGTCCATATATTGTTCCATATCTAGGCATTTCTTCCTATCAGGCAGGACAATAAGCTTTCTTTCCCAAGCCACATTAGCATGCCCATACTAGTACTTGATTTACCATAAACAAGCAAACTAACAAATGGAAACAGCCTTGTAAAGAGATGAAAAAAGAAAAAGGAAACACCATACTTAATCCTCTCATTCTCATCGGCAGCAACCACAATAGGAGAGAAAGGTTGGAGCAAGGCCGTCTTCGTACCCTTTTCAAATCTTGTATCCCAGCAAGCAATTGGATTATTAAGCTTGCTGACAGCTGGCAAGCAAAATTAACAGCAAATTAGATCCTCACACAAGAACCATCATAAAAATAGAAAAAATAAATCACTGAAAAAAAAAACACTAAATCAAAAGATTTACACGAGCATTGGCATTTTGCAATGTGCTCCAGAGCAAATTTCTCTCTTTCTTCTCTTCTAGCAAATATTTCTTCAGCATCCTCTCCTGCAGTGAGAAGTGGCTTGGAGAAGTGGCCACAACTCCAATTGTAGATAGTTGAAGGAGGAAGCAAACTGCGTTCTGAAACTGCAGATGGGTCCCCAGAGCCTAAAAGTGGATCAGCTAGTCCTGAATCCGGAGAATTCATCAAGTGAGGCCTGAACTCTAAAGAGCAAACTCTGCGCATTCCAGGTAAGAAACTTTGCCGTGGTGGACTGACAGGAGGAGTTCTAAATTTTAATGGCAAATGACCTGCCAACAACAGTTAATATTTATGTTTTCATGATTTTCAAAAAAAAAAAGAAAAACAAACAGACAAGAATAAAGACACCAAAGATGGCAGGCACATAATGGAAATTGAAATGTAAAATAAAACATATTTCAATTCAATCAAAAGGATCAATATAATTGTCCTGTGAAGCTAACACAAGATAATCATATTAGTGAATTAAAAATGATGGCGCAGAGGACAATGAAAAAGTTACCTCCGTTCATGTCAAACCATGAAGATGAACGAACTAGTCCTGCAAGGCTAGGCGTTGGAGCTGCAGTTGTAGGGTCAACCACCCGGCTACTGTTGCCTGAGGGCATGACAGGTTTTGTCACCACCTGCTCAATCCCAATAATGGACAGTACCCGACGACCAAGACTAGCTATGCGTGGAGATGGATCTTTAGCTAAAGTACACATAGCCCATACACATTGTGAATAAATTGCATTATCAAGAGGCTTTGGCCTCGTATGGTTAACAACCCCATTGCTGACACCATCATTTGAGATTCCAGAATCAGAATGTTGGGATGAATCATCTGACAATGGGGACCCATGCATAAGTCCAGCATTAGCAAGAGGACTGCTTGTGGAGACTCTTCCATCTCTGACAACTGCTTCAGTGCCAACTCTTGTTAATGGACCAATCTGAGAAGAAACAATACTTCCACTTCCAGTAGTTTTTATATGAGCCAATGAAGGTAATGAACCCAGGAGAGAATTGGAGTGAGGCTTTGAACAAGCAGCAGCAAGGTACTGCTTATGGCCGAAGGCAAAGCGTGCCAGAGCTGTAAAGACATTAACAAATCAACTCAGTTATGCTTTCGGAATCTATGGATATAGTTTGAATACAGCTTTCCCCACCCCCAAGCCAACTCCCAAAAACCTCACTGCAATGTGTAGATGGAATGCATTTGTCCTCTGTGATTCCCAATAAACTCCACAGGCCAGGCAATGAGATCACAAATATAGCACATTGCATGTCCAATTGTGCCACACATGTAAATCACATGATACAATGTAAGAACATATTTGGATGAACATGGATCATTTTTCACTATTATAAACTTGTCAAAGTCTCCATTTATATGCATGAGTGCTGAGACAAACATGATTCTTTCTACAAATTACAGAGGCTTCTTCGAAAAACAAAATCATATAGAGAAGTCATTTTTCCGTAATAACAGTTCAGAAAATCTATTTTTGCTTATTAATCCTATCAAGGTAAACCAAATAGTATGTCAATAAATGTTAAATAATTTCTGTTATTATATTCTTCAAAATTCTAAAGAAACATAAGACTATGGCTTTTCAAAATACTAAAAATGGAAGCAAGAAAAGAATTTTAATGTGAGAGACTAGGTTGCACGGTAATCTTAGGACATTGGACTCAAGTAAACATCATATAAACAAGCAGGATCTGCAGGTTTCAAAAAACGTGGCTTTTAAAGTTTCTAAACAAAACACAAATGGACATGAATGTTCACAAATATAAAAAGAAACAGAAATCCAGAAGCAGATTTGTATCAGTCACATACCTACAGCAACCTCAGCTCGGACCAGTGGACTTCCGTCTGAAACAACAGTTAAAAGGCTTCTAATGATACTAATTTCAGCTCTAATCTTTTCATCATCATCACATTCTTCATCTCCTTCAATGCCATCTCTACATGAGTCAAACCCAATATCAAGCAGGGTACCCAATGAGAAGACGGCTGAAGCCCTAACCTGAAATAAATGGCTTCAGCAACTAAGATATGACATTATGCAGCAATCTAAGGATTTATTAGTTGAAGGATATTACATAACTACAAAGCAAGAATGCACACCTCTGGCTGCGGTTCAGAAAGTAGAGGAACGTAAATTGCTGGGGCATCCGCCCGCCGACCTATTGTTTGAGCCTCTGTGAAATCCTCCCACAGCTTTCCCAGACACAGGCAGAGCCACTGAAGAAATAACGGTTCAGTTTGTGCATCATTTGGCATTGAACCCTGAAGATGCTTCAAGCACACAAGGATCAGACCAGCTTCAATACATGCTTCCTGGCCCCGCCTATGTCCATCAACAATGACAGCCAATACAAATGCAGCCATGGCTCGCTGTTCTGGAAATGCTTCCATGCTATCAAGAAACCTAATAAAATAAGCATGTCCTCCATCCTTCACAAGATCAACCTGACAAGACTGTCATCCCACAAGAAGAAATTTTAGTATTACTGCTGTACTAAAGTTCAGATATGGTAACAATTGAGGAATAACTGGACAGGGATTAAAAAATATGGTAAATAGCACTTCTGCACAGTTCAGCCTGCACATCTTCACATTACTTTCGTTATTTTTTGCCCTTCTTTTCATGTTTGCATTTGCAAATTCAGATAGCAAAGAGAAGAGAGATAAGAATCATAAAGAAACTGGACAGGCCAGCCAACTTCTGCAAATACCTGGGCTAAGGCCTGCCAAGGCAAGTTTATTAAGCAAATACTCATTCTTCTTAGCTTTCCTTAGAACATCACCAAAAGGCTCTTTAGATCAGATTTTATTACTTATTTAAAGAGCCACATCAACATTTAAGGCTCCAAAAGACACTCCAATTAAAATTCTTCAAATAAGAAATGGCTCTCTCTTCAAATTTGGAGAATTGCTTTCTCCCTCTTCAATTTATATTTTATTACTTTTCATTGGAAAAAGAGAGAAGTGCTTTAATTGTTATTGACTTTTCCTTTAAAAGAATAGTTATTGATTAAAATAATATCAATTTATTTCTATCTGAAGAGTCTTTTGGAGAATAACATATTTTTTCACTCTTTTATTTGCCACATAGATACGCAAATAAATATTTGAAGAATAAAATTTGTACAACCTTTTGGAGATGCTCTTGTACCATCCTTCTATTATCAATAAACTGTTCAGAAAAATACTCAACAAAATGCAAGGAGTGGGAAATATACTTTTTTGTCATTTCATTCTTAGCTGCATCCACCCCAGCAAACAGCCCCAAGAAAGGAACTCTAAAAGCTACCACAGGCATATGAGAGCAGCATGCTTGTGCTTGCGTGCACAATTTGGTGAGAGAAGCATTGCTTGTGTGCACAATTTGGTGTGTAGCTATTAACAAACCTACATCTACACCAGAATTATCAACCAGTCATCAATATACCTTATCAAGTGCCAGAATCTTTGTCCATATGAATACAAGAATTTGCCGTAGATCTGGCGTTGTAGTTTGGAGCAGCTTCAGAACATAGGGAAATATCCCAACAGACAATGCCTAAAACATCCAAATTCAATCCGTAAGTAAATCACAAAAATTCACTAATCACAACAAATACACAATTCTCAGCGATAGTATAAGTGGAAACCGTAGACAGCAATGCTTACCAGATCTACAGCCCAGGGTCCCATGTCAAGAAATCTTCCAAGAAGAACTAGTGCCCGAAATCTATGGCATTGACTAAGTAAAACCTGCAACACAAATAATCAGCTGATGAAGCATCATTGTTTATATTGTAATAGTTATAAAAATGTCACAAAGAGGAGAAGAAGAAACAATACATACAAAAGAGTGAAGACATTTTCCTAACAAACTATACTGCACGGCAGGTAAAGCCTACCCTACCAAAATATAAATAATGCCAACAAAAATATCCAAAAGAGCTTAATAAAGAAGTGAGCATTAATGGTTAATAAAAATTCCACTTCTTAGAAAGGATAATCAAGAAAATTACAAATGATTGAACTCTTAAAAACTCAAAGGGGCATAATCCATCTGATATGCATAGTATATCAGTCTAGGCATGAATATGAATATTTTGATTGGCTAATGGAATTAACTTCCTAATTTCATGGTGCTTGTAGGTGCTGCCAGCACCCGTGCTCCCAGCACCTGATTGAAAATCTGAAACTCGAAAGGAGGGTCACAGACACGGCTTTAGTTAATTTGATTAGTCATGAGTGAGAAGTATCATACCTGAAGAACAATGGGTAACTGCTCTGGTGGCTTTTTATGTTCGGATCCATGGTCAAGCCACACCTCAAAAGCCGTCAGCTGTTCACTGAAAAATGGACTAGGCTGCAACAGACACAAACGAGGCAACTCAGAAACCAAGAAACTCATAAATTTGTACGTGAAACAAAATCAGAACGAAAGCAAACCTGGTATTCAGCATTAGGATCTGCAACCAATGAAGGCAGCTGGGAAAGGCAAATTTCAGCTGCCATATCCCATGCATCCCTGCAGTAAAAAGAAGTAACCCCATCATAATTTGAATTTGAAAGTAATAACATGAATTTAGCAATAAGATAACACCCCACTAAATACCACATATGATGCTGATGGGTCGGAGGCAACATGGGATGAGAAATTGGAGAGCAATTTGCTGAACGCATAATCCGCTCAGCAAGTAAAAAATTTCTGAAGAGGCTAGCAACTAACAAATCTTGTCTGAACAATCTCTGAAAAAGATCTGCAGTGAAGAACTGACCATTGGCTATATGGCTCACCAAAATGAAACATGCATGAAATTAAAAGTTTCATTATAACAAACTGCATAGTATATCTCAGCAAACTACCATGAGGAAGAACATTCCAAGCAATAGTGTCCGTGACTGCAGTGAAAATCCAATTCAATTCACCCAGAAGTGTTCTACGGTCGTTTTGGCGGCCAGGAATTTTATCTATAAGAGAATAATCAAGGGACTCATGCAGTAACGAACGCTTACAAAACCTGGAAGACATGATATATATATATATGTAAACAATCAGAAATTAGAAAGCTCAATCAATACGTACGTACGTACGTACATACATACATACATACATACATACATACATACATACATACATACATACATACATACATATATATATAGAGAGAGAGAGAGAGAGGAAAGATTCTTCTGGACAAAACTATGCCTGCAAACATGCATTAAACTGTATCAACGAGGTGCAAAAAATAGCATGCATCTAAAACCAACTATAAACAACTTGTAAAGTTTAATTATCACTTGACGCATCTAAGCTCAAGAAATCCAAACTCAATTAGTATGACTACATCTGAAAGACTAAGGTCCTTGTGATAAACAGAGTGAAAACGCTTCCTCATGTAAACTTACAGTTTAAATGTTCATATCATCTGACAACAATCAACCCAGTAACTCCTGGTAAATATGACAGGATCTGCTTATAGGCATCAGCAATGCAAGAAGAGAATTACTTCTCAAAAAGATAAAGTTGCATATTTCTTTACTGTCAAATTAACTTTAAGACCTTGCAATACATTAAACTCTGATTAATGCCACAATGCCTTAGCATAGATCAAGACTGATCCCAAATGAGAATACCAATGTCAATGAGTATGGATATTCTTTTTTTTTTTTTAATTCTTCCCCAGACAGAATTGGAACCAAAGCTAGACAATAATTACTTCAATAAACAATGTGATGCTCATAGTTCACCCTCATTCCTAACGTTCGAAAATGAAGAGTAAAATTAAAAATTAAAAAAATGAAGAACAAAGCGCACAAACACAGACAGCTTCCAAAAATTAACAAAATGAAAACAACAAAAAGAGAAGAGGAGTCAACGTTTCACCATCTCAATGCCATTGTGATTGGCGTAGTGAGGCAAGAAGTAAAAACATCAGCAGGAAACTCTTCACTCTGTGGAAGGGTCTCATGTGCCTCACAGGCAGCAAGCAGAATGCAATCCCGTGTTGATCCAGAGTAGTTAGACGTACCCCAGTCGTGAAGCTAAAAATCAGTCAAACAATCACATCAGAAGTATGATAGAGATCAAATCTCATGTATGACAACATAGGATCATCTTAATGATGAATTCTTAGTAGAACACCATGGAATACCTCAATGAATGCATTAACAATCATCCCAGCAGCAGAACAGTCAAAAACATATATTGATGGAGTCTTTAACCAGGAATCAAGGTCACTGATTGGCAGAGGAATATACTGTGTATAACTCTGAACTCATTACACCAGTTAGTGAAAAGGAAAAGTTCAGAAAATAATACAAAGGAAATAATAACAATAACAAAATTGGAAAATATTAGAAGCAATAGAACGACAAAACCTTATTGAAAAGCCAGATTTCACCATTAGCAGTCGGCTTGGGCACACCATGTCCATTATAATGAAACAACACTCTCTCACCCTTTGCATATCTACGACATGTATTACAAAGCTTTTTAACCTCATCGACGGTAGGATCTAGTTGAACTTTATACCGAGCCTGTTCACATCTCCAAAGGTAAATTAAGATTGAACTTGATATAGTTTTGTATAAAAAATTAGAAGTCAGACATCTTCTCACCCTGGGTTGCCATCTTTCATACTGCTGACTCAAGTTCTTTCCAATCGTTTCAAGTGCTTTCTGGGGGGCCATAGAAAATGGATCTAAAAAAAAAAAGGAAATCTTAACAATATAATGGAGTTTATAGCCTAAGAGATAAAAGTTTTTTTTAAAAAAAATCTACTATGCTTCAATTACTTGCCAAAACGCCAGCAGAAAAAGAAAAGACCTAACCATAAGACAGTTAAAATTTTATATTTGCCAATCGTGACCTCATTCAGAAGCAAAGAATAGATCATCATTCAAGGAAACAAATTAAACACACAAAAACAGAATTAACAACAAAAAAAATTTAGGTAAACTAGTCAACAGCATTCTCAAGCACTAACCAATCTAAATTTAAGTAAAATGCCAAAAGAGATAACTGTGAGAGAGAATTGAAATCGGAATTGAAATAGTTTACACAAGTTTCATTACCCATCGTCATTATAATGAAAAAAAGGTACCCAAAAAAACAAAGAGAAAAAAAGAGCAAGTGGACTAGCTTGCACACAAAGAAATACATAATGAATATAGAAAGAATAAACAATATTAACAGGTAAATAAATCTCAACATATCAGCAAATGACAGGAAAGCAAACAAAAGCATTTAAATCCTTGCATGTTAATCAAGAAAACCATGAAAATATAACTATTCTCATTCCTAAAGGTCACAGCAATTAAACAAGTATTTTTCATCTTTAATACAATTTTGAGTTTCTATTTAAAAAAAAAAAAAAAACAAAGATGGCGAAATAATCTAAAGCAAACATTTAAAAGCAATGTAAGAAAGAATTAGCAGTTCATCAATGCACCTATCCAGCATTCCATTCTGGCACAAGGCGAGATCTTTATTACATCCGGTGGATCAACACTAATGTTTAAACATAAAACTAGTGCTACACATCCTGTCTTCATCTGCACAAGATTTAAACCAAATAGACCAATGAATAACATCAAAACATAGCGTCTACAACAAGTGTCAGTAGCACAATATAAAAGATGAAAGCTTCACAAACAAGTGAGCATATCCTTTCCCCACCTTTCGTTCCTCCCCCCCCCATCCAAAAAAAAAAAAGCACTAGCTTATATAATGCACGCAACATGAGAAACAGGCCATACAAGGTAAAACAAAATAGAAATCAACGTTCAATGCAGCATTCCCATCTCTTCAATTTATTTTGAGCAATCAGAAAGACAATGACTCATACAATTCTGAGCAAGGAGATAAGCGCTGGCTCAAGCAGCATTGGCAGGCATGACATTGGTGTAATATATTACTTTTTGAAATAAAATTTTTAAGATCACGGTTCTTCAGTAACTCTGTTTAATCAGGTAACAGTTTCTTTATCAAATTTCAAGCCTGCATATTCCACCTATACCTATTTGAGGTATAAATACACTTTTCCTAAAATTTATCATAATAAGCATAACTTTCCACACTCACAGAGCAACAGATACTGCTCTTACACATTAGGCATGTAACAATTAACAAATGTAAAAGAACCACTTCGATACTTAGGTAATCAAGCAAGGTATACTTCAAAATCAAGTTGGACAAAAAGAACTTAATCAGAAACCTAAACAGAACTCAAAAAAACAAACCAATAGCACAAAATCTTGACTAGAACAAGTATGTAACCCTAAAAAATCATTTTTCTGAAGATACTATTTCTCAAAGGTTAGTCATATGCAAAATCAATTGAAACGACCAATGGCGCAGCGATAAACTCAAAATTTAACAAAAAGAAAACAATTTTCAAGATAATGGTTTTAAAAATGAGCACTTACTCTGTCCTTGGGCCGCCATTTGGAAACGAGACCGCTGTCAGAAGGACCAGTAGGGGTAGAAGCCTCAAAAGCCTCGTGACGAAGCTCACACAAAACGACAGTCTGAGGCAAGTAAGCCAAGCTAGTGGTGGTGGTGGTGGTAATCGTCGTAACGGAGGCATTGTTCGTGTAACTACTGCTCGCAGTGTCAGAATCTCTCCTCAAATCGACGTTGTCATGAGCGGAGCCGCAGTCGTCGTTTAACTGATTCGAAACGACGGCGGATTGCGAAAACCTAGACGCCATCAAGTCGCCCAATGCCATCCAAATCACCACAACCCCTTAATAATAGCAATATAAATCAATCAAATCGACGGAATTTACGTTTTTGCCCTAAATTCGACAAACCATAACGCAGAACACTAACAACCGTGATGAAAATTTTTAAATTTAGGATCGACAAATTATGCAAGCGATGTGTATGAGGTGGAGGTGAGGAGAGGTAAAGGGCCCGGAAGCGGAGACTAATCAACGAAGCCGCTGAACCAGCGGCGCATGGAGATGCGACGGAGAAAAGAAAGAGAATCCAGCTCTGAGAAAAGCGAAGAGGACAAGTGAAGAGTGACGAAACCCTAGGCGGCGGTGGCGGTGGCGCATATAATTTTTTTTTTTTTTGGTAGTGGCGGCTAACAACGAAAAAGGGGAAATTTTGAGGATTTTGTCAAAGAAACAGAGAAAGGGAGTGTGTGTGTGTGTGTGTTCCTCTCTGCGCCTTTTTTCCCCCTTCTATTTATTACACGTTTAATAATTTTTCTTAATTTCCATTTGATGTTTGTTACCGTAATGGTGATATAAATTATAAGAACCAAGAGTAAATAATATTCCTGTTTATAAAAATATATGTGTGTATACGCACACGCGTGTATATATATATATATATATATTTACATATTTAATGTATTTTTTCTTAATAGATATAGTAATATATAACTTTTAAAAATTATAAAAAAAATATTATCTAATTAATGAATATTAAATAAAATTTTTAAAAAAATTAAACCTCAATATATTTGAATTGATGTAGCACTCATTTATTATATAATTAATTTTATAATTTAAATTATAATAAAATTATTTTTGACTTCATTTTACTATATAATGGATGAATATTATTATTATTTATTTGGGGAAGTATGCCATTACTCTCGGAATGATTTAAATTTTCCAATTTTAGATCTTAGTTTTGAATGCTTATTTGTTGCTTTTGCTTTCATCATTTATTAAATATCGCGATGGAATTTTTTTTTATTTTTTCATTTTTTCTCTTAAACTTATTAGACTGAGATTTGAAGCTTTTATTATTAGTAACTAATAATGGCGACAATGTTATGATATTTAATTTAAGTAGGCCATAAAAGTTAGCTCTATTCCTATTTCCTTTTCTACGGTAAAAGAATATTCCAATGTTTTTTTTATTATTATTCTTTTTCCCCTATATTCAATATTCCTATGTAATAAATTACTGTATTAAAAATTTGTTCCGCGTACAAGTATGCGATGCTTTTTTAAAAAATATATATATATAATTCCATAGTAAGTGGTAACATATATACTCCTAAACTAGGAATTTGACGATACACCAAAAATAACTACAAAGATTATAAAATCCTAATGACATCGTTTAAAAACAAAAACTAAGAAAAAGTTAAACTGACCAAACCAAAATGCGACTCCAAACCATTTACGTTGTTTTGTTAGTTATAAACGAACACATCTCGTATTAATGTAAAATTAAGAAAGTATATTATCTTTCCATTATGCAACATTGCTATGCTCTCAAATCACCAATATATAATTTTTAGCTAGTAACACATAAAGTCATATTTGTAATTTGTATGGTCATTACAATTATCATGTTGTAGTACTGTTAAGTTTTTTTCTTCCATAGCGATAACATATAACATTTTTTTGCATAAATAAAACTTAATTTGCCAACTTCCGATCACTATGATGCACAAATATATACAAATGAAAGCCAACAAAGATTGGCGTCACCAATTATAGGAAAGTACAATGGTGGCATTTTGGGTAAATTGGAAAAAAGAAGAAGAAGAAGAATTTATGTCAAGATCGAGCTGGCAATGCACCCACTTTATATTGTTTTCGTCTTGATTTAGAGGATTCACTTCTGTCAAAAGAAAAAAAGGAGAGAGTAACAATAATAAAATAAAAATCGTGATGTGGTACTGCGAAAAAACAGCTAAGCAATGCAAATGTACGCGGGTGCGCGCGTGTGTGTTTGAATATATATATTTGCATGTACAGGTGTGATTGAAGAAGATGCTTATATTTGGAGAATGAATGACGTAAAAAGACACAATGGCTTGGCTTTGCAACCAGCAGCTAAAGTTTAGTCATAATGAGCACTGTTTGTTTGGCCTCTATGCGCCACAAAGATTCGCCCTTTTTAGGCTCTTGCCAAAATTTGACCGTTGCAAAGATTTTTATTATTTCAATTTGTGTTGAAACTTGCTACGTTTTTGTCGATGGGTTTATTTTGAGTCGTGTAAAATAGAAACTAAAAAGTTAAAAATTAAAATAGGTTTGTTGTACCTATTAAAAATCTAAAAGGATGAGTCTTAATTAGCCAAAAAAAAAAGTAATAAATACGCTCAAAAATCGACTCCAAACCTAAGAGAATCTGGTTTTAAAAAAAATTTAATAAAAACCATCCCCACATAACTCTAACGAGACTTGGAGAATCTCTCAACTTGATAAGCTGGTATAGACTTATTTTCACTAACAATGTAACTTGTGTGGTGTTTACTAATTTGAATCCATTTTATTTACTCTTTATTGTTAATTATTTTCTAATATTTTGTGTATTGAAACATCTATAGACTTACATGTTATATATTCTCTTCAAAATTTTCAAAATATAATGCATTATTAACACGAATCATGTTTTAAAGTTTTTTGTTTGACATTTACGACTTGCTCTATCATTTAATATTTGACTTTCTTTTTTTGGACTATACTTTGGGTTCGCCATAAGGTTACTATCTGGACTTACAGGTTATATATTCTCTTCAAAATTTTCAAAATATAATGCATTATTAACACGAATCATGTTTTAAAGTTTTTTGTTTGACATTTACGACTTGCTCTATCATTTAATATTTGACTTTCTTTTTTTGGACTATACTTCAATAGTAATCTCTAAGGTTACTATCGTTTCAATTGTTTCTCGAGGCAAATAACTATGATATTTAATGAGAAAATAATAATAATAATAACTACTACTGTTGATATTAAAATTCAGCCGAGCTGGTTATCACAATCTGGACTTCTCATCAACTTTAATATTTGAAATCCTTTGTCTGAAATCACAAAAATCAATATTAGGGTTGCTAACATTCCAGGCAAGAATCCTCCGACGCTCAAGCTAGTTTTTTTCTCAATATTAAAAAATAAAATAGAAAAATAAAATTTGATAAGGAGAATTCTCTTTTTACTTTAGATTTTTGAGACTTTTATAGGGACTTGGATTTATTACACCATCTTTAATGTGTGGTGATTATTAGTGGATTGAATGTACTATTATGATGATGAATTAATATATCCTTAATTATTCCTATTCGTTCATTTTAATTCACAATTTAGGATAATATTATTAATTTAATTGTTCCCATTAAAAGAAAATTTATAAAAATCAACCTTCCTATATTCTACAATAGATTCGTATGTTTCATTAAAATTTGCAACTCATCTACTCAAGCTGATCTCAATATTAAAAAATTAAAAATAAAATTTGATAGGGAGAATTCTCTTTTACTTTAGATTTTTGAATTTACTCTTTAATGTGTGGTGATTATTAGTCTCAATGATGATGATTAATATATCCACGTTTTCAAAGGTGATTTGTTCATGAATCATTTTTTTACTCATAATCTCAAGGATTAACCTACTTATGGATCATCTCCTCTGGTCACTTTTTACTTTGAGGAGATTCTAGTCATTTTATTTTATTGTCCAAACAAATATATTTGCCTAAATATGATGTTACTTGTTCTACTAATCTCTCATTGGGGATGATTCCATGTTGGGATATTTTTCGAGGATCAATGGTTCTTTTAAAAGAGATTTTACTTATCTTTCAGGTGTTTTCAGACTTTTTTTTTATGCCAAAGTTGAAATTTACATCATTTCTTATTCATATAGTTAATCATTCTTTTTTTGTTTCAATCTAGGTCTTTGCCTCCAAATGTTAACAATATTATCATCTAAGTTTATTAGACATAACTATTACAAGCATACTAATATAGGTTTAAAAGTATTAGTTTCCTCCGTTGTAACCAAAAAAATGCAAAAAGGTCCAACTATTTGAACATAATTAATTAAGAATTAAAAATGCTCAACTTCAAAAAGATATGCTTCTATTAATTTTTAAAATGAGATCATAAATAATGACATATATGTGATGAATCAGAGTCTGAATCACTTGTCCAGACAAAAGTTTGCTAAAAATTTAATTAAGTGTTGATTTGTATAACTTAGTTAATAATTATAAGTACTTATTTGATCTTATAAGCTCTTATTATAATTTCTTTTGAAACTTAAATAAGTTATTTTACTCCTACAAGCAAAAACTTAAATTTTGAGCTTTTAAGAGTAGAACTGGAATAGTTATTTTTAAATATTAAAATATCAAAAATATCATTTACTTATTTAATAATCTTATTTTATTATTTTCATTATATAACTTTAAAAAAGTTTATCTATTAACGTAATTTCATAAATTTTTAATAAAAGTTGACAACTAAATAACTAAAATTTATTAGTAAAAATAATATTTATAAAAGTTCTAATAACAAAAGCTCAACTTAAAAAAAAATTAATTGAAAAGTTATACCAAATAAACCCCAAACACTGATTTCAAAGCTAACGCTAAGAATAGTTTGTAATTTTGTGTAACAAAACTTCGGGCATGCCATCAATAGGTCATCTATATATCAGTTCATTCTCATTTTATGTCCATCTATTACAGTTTGTCATAGTTAGATAATTAAATTAATAGATATCTTAAATTTCCTTGGTTGATTCAATTATAAAATTGATTTATATTATACTAAGTGTTATAAACAACATTCACAAATGAACATTTTTTTTTTTTGGTTGGGTTATCGATAAGGACTTGTGAATTACTAGGGTGAAATGTCAAATTTGTGAAAAAAAGACACAACCCAATGCTAAACATAACATTATAGTTAGAATTTGAATGGAAGAGATTGATGCCTCATGTCCTCCACTTATCTTTGTTCTTTAGGCTCACATGAGCAAAAGCACATGGTCTGATAAAATTAAACAAAAGTGAGCAACTAACCTCACTTTTCATTTAGAGGAAGTAACATTCTAAGAGAACATAATCATCTTCATTGAAAGCTAAGATTAGTTTATCAAGTGTTTATTTTTCATACACTTTGTGTCATTAATTTTAGATCCCTTCTTAAATTTAATCACTAGGAAGTCAAGTTCTCTTATTTTGGGAGCAAATGCTCCCTGCGTAGGCACATATTTTCAAAATAGGTTAGAGATTATAATAAGACTGATCTAGGAGAGAATTAATGTTTTTTATTAGTTATTCGAATTCAAATTATAAGAAAGTAAATAATAAAAGTCTAAGTATGACTTTGCTCATCCCTACCCCTTAAAAAAAAGAAAGAAAGTTTTGTTTACTTACGAGATTTGAGAATAACAAGAACTTGAATTAATTCTATTTTCAAATTCAAGTTTACTACTTTTGAAGGTGAAAAAAAAATAGTGTGTGTGCGTGTGTGAGAAGGTAGACATGATCTACACATTATGGGAGTGGAATAATTAGGTAAAAAATTATATTTGGAAGGTAGACATATATCATAGGGATGGTCCCTTAAATGAAGGTATTTTGTAAGTGAAATCTTATAACCCTACAACGGAAAATGCATTAAAATGATAGTGTTATAGCGATGTTTCATCCATCGACACAGCCACAATTATCCCACCTTTCTAAAATGTAACATCATAAAGAATCATCTTTGGGTCTTTTACTGCTATGATTACCCTAGCAGCAGTCATATTAATCTTTTAGAGTTGATGCCATGGAAAAGTTATTTCCCCCTTTATAGAGTATAAATAATTATAACCAAAAGGTAATGCAAAATTTGTTTAAACTTGAGTTAATTTGTTAATTTAAATTAGTTTAATATTCATTAATTTCAAAGGGCGATTGGATACGAAGAAGATCCCTTTTGTAAAAATAGAAAAGAAAGCTTATCCAAAATATTTTCTTTGCATAGAAACCTCAATAGAGTGTGGATAGCTTCATTAGTTTAATCCCAATGAAATGTTGACTCATGTAATCCCATATCAATTGATATGGAAGAAAGTGGTGCCATTTTCTTCAATGGTTTAAATTCTATCATCTTGTCTTAAATCCATTTGATATTCTTAGCAACATTATCAGATATTTAATTGTTGATGATGATTTTTGGGTCAAAATTCAAAACTTACATAAGTGTTTGCCCACGTTTGGTTGCTACATAAGCCAACATCAAGTCATCAAGCCGCACAATTGAATTACACAAGTGGGTCTATAATGAGTGATATGAAGTACAAAAATGTGCATGTGTTTTAGGAATCAAGTGAATGATGGACTCGTCTTTTCTACATATTCCATACCTAATAATGTTATACAAGAGTTTTGTTTAGTCTCCAGAGTCAAAGACATAATTTTCTCAAATAATAAATGATAGCAATAAATTGTCCCACATAATCACCCATAAATTGTGCAGCCCTTTTTTATATTTAAAAAAAAATAATTATTTTCATCTCTCACATACACACATAAGTAAGAGAAATATTATTTTAATTTTTTTTAACATTATAAAATATATAGATAGCTTATCTAGATAATACCCCAATAGATTACAAATAAATTATCCTAATTTTTAATATTCTTCAAAATCTTAAAAGTTGAAGTCTTGTGTGTACATAATACACACCCACCCACATACATACACACATACATGTGTGTGTTTTGAGTGTGTATGTATAATTCAATATTTAGCAGCAGGCTTAGTAATTTATCTAATTAGAATGCCCATGACCACCAATGAATTATCTCAACTTTTATATTTATTTCACGGAGACACAAAGGGAATGGTTGACTTAGAAATCTTAATGCTTTATTAATGAACTATTTAATAACTTTATCACTTTTTGTCATGTCCAGCTATTGTAGCTTTTCTTCATTGCTTTTTGTGTCATTAGACATTACAAAAAAAGGTAGTCACACACTAACCCCAAGCATCGCCATTGCTTGTGAGAACACAAATCCAATCGTAAAGGGCCATTTTGAGACCCTACAAGCTTGGCTTTTCAGCCTGCAATTCATTAAAGGTGCATTCGAGTGGTTAATGTTCTTTTTAATAAAAAAAAAAATCTAAGATTTTAGAGGATTCTATGCACTCAATTTTAATTTTTTGTAGGTCACATGGCCTGGAACAAATTTTCCAACAGATGCCTAAGTCACGTGGCGCTATGTTTATGCTATATGCAATGGAATCCCTATTGTGGCTTGAATTACAAGGTAGAATTTGTGGAGTCAAAACAAGACTTTGGAAAGTAGAAAGTAGAAACCCACTGAAGTTTGATGATTGATTATACGTGTTGTTGTGATCTAATTTTAGCATTTCAGAGAACTTATCAATCGTATAAGGAAACTTTTTATGGCATTTATGCTGAAATTCTAATTCTATGACGCAACTCAAATATATAAATTTAAATAGAATCTATTTTTTTAATACAAAGAAGTAACTTAAATAAATTTTATTATTGAATATATTAGATATTTTAGATTACAATAATTATCTTAAATTGTAATACCGGCATAAAAAAATTTAAAGCCCTTTGTCGCAACTTAAAAATTACTTGATGATAACATTTGTCCACTAACTTTGTAATTGGACAAAAACGGTCAAACATGACTAAATGAGTTAGTGAGTGAGATAAATGTCCACAAAACTCTGTGATTATTTGTATTTTGTGGTGTAATAGCATTGGTCATGGGTAATGTCGTGGAAGGCAAGGCGGCTGCTATGATTGATGATTGTTAGGCTGTTGTTATTAAACAAGGAACTTGTCGTGATTGTTGCTGCCTCTGCTAAAGTATTATTTTAATATGTAGTGATTTAGCTAAAGAAACTCATGTGATGTTGAACAGGTAAATGATAGCTCCTAAAAGTGTGGCCAATTTTATTATAACGACTCATCTATCTATTGTTACTGTAGACTTGCAATATTCTTGCCAAATCGGGGGAGTACACATGAAAATAGAAGAAATAATAATAATAATAATAATAATAACATGTACGACAAGTTATCTATGTGATGAAGCCATCCAAATAATTTTTATTCCGGAGTGAAACTTGCACGACATGCATTTTATGTTTAAATATATGAAGAGATTTTGTTAAGTTACAACAGCTGTAATTTAGCAGTTTCCTATATGACGATGCATAATAAATGGCAAGTCATATATAAGTTGCCAAATGATATACTTTCTTCTTTTCTTTTCTCTTCCTACTTAATACGATTTTGTTAGAAAATAAAAAATAAAGGTGGGTAAAGCCTAAACTAATTTTTCAGATATGCTCTAATAATAGATTAGCCAACCACTCATTACTTGGAATGGCGAGCACCTCTTCACTTCATTTTTTTAAGTATTCCCTAACAGTTATACTTTATCCTTAAAGAATATATTTTTTTTCTTCTATTCTATTTTCTAGGCTGAAATAGTTTTATCTCTATGTCAAAGATGTTATATGAAAATTAACTTTTTTCTTTAAACCAATAAAATATTATAGAATAATAACATAATGAAAGTGAAAAATAAGCAGAAGATTATATAATACTAGCTCTACCGCCAGGCGAATTAGATAGCTCCTTAGAGTCCATTATTTAAATATCCTATTAACAATCTTTTTAATAAAGTAATGTAAAATTTTAATATTCTTTTAATTTATATATTTATATTTAGAAAATTTTAAGAGATCCAAAAGTCTTATTAATATCTCTAGTTTCAAGGATAAGCATTCTTTTTTCATCATCACATACCATGGCAAATATAGTCAAATGGAGAAAATCACTGTGCCTTGTTTAATACTTTGGGCCCATTTTTGTAGAGTTCAGGCCTTGTTGTAGACTTGCTAGAGCAAAGTGTTCGATTGAATGTTTATGGATGCAATATTGAAATACAATAATTTGTGAGTACAACCATCCCTCGGAAGTATTGTTATATTTAAGAAGGTTAACTTATGAAACGGTACTTGGGGTAATCCCAAGCATCTTCAAATAATTTTTTCCTAATAGGTGTTAGTGGATAATCCTACCAAGTATATATGGAATAAGATAAACTTAAGAGAGCATTTGAAAACCATATTTTTGATCAAGTTACTACAATTAATCTATTTATTACAGATGTGCCATGGAGAAGCAAATCTAGGATTTTGAAGATAAGTCAAAGCAGCAGTGGAGTCGCTCTCTAACCAAGCATATTGCCACACTCTCTTGGTTGCTTCTTCAATAGCCATAATAATACTAAATATTTCAACATAAAATGATGAATGAAGACCTTAAAGCATTGCAGAACAGCCTTTAAAGGTTTCATTAAATCTCCTGAAAATAGCACCACAAGCTGCCCCTCTTGGATTTCCTTTAACAAGGTCATCCATATTAATTTTAACCCAAGGAATTAAAAGAGGATGCCAAAAAACTGAAACTACATTCAAAGCATGTCACAAGGACTTCTTAATTCCCAATATATCATAAATTGAAACCCGAAAAGCAACATTTCTTAGACAATAAGAGCTCAGTAAAATAATGTGATAAGAAATAATAGCCTTTAATTAAGACAAGGAAAACACATGATTTTCAAAGCATAACAAGTTTCGAGCTTTCCACAAGTTATAAAGTAATATGAAGTAGGCTATACGCTAGAGGGAGGCTGTGTGAAGAGAGAATCTATCATCAAGAATTATCTTTCATATACTCACAAGGTCTCCATTCATGGAAAAGTTAACTATAAATAAAGAAGTGAGCCAGCCTTAAAGATGTTAAGAGAACTTGCATAAGAAAAATAAGTGGGCAGCTGATTCATCATATTATAGGCAAAAAGGGCAAGCTGAGACTACACATAACCCACATAAATGTAGCTAATCATCTGTCGAAACTCTATTTTGAAACAACCTCCAGGCAAACATGGAGTATTTTGAAGGAATAAAAAAGGAAAACAAGCATTTGTTCCAAGGCCAGACTTCACAGTTACCAAGTTAAAAAAGATAAGATTCTACCAAAGTAAAATCACCAATTGCTGAGTGATGCCAAACCATCTTATCTTCGATTTTAATTGCAAGAAACTCTATATTTTTTTTATATCTAAAACCAGTTGAGAAAAAAGAAGATTGAAAATGATCTGGAATATACTAAGCACCATTACACATCAAGGCACTCATAAAAGAATTAAGGTTCATGCTTAAATCATTAATATTCAATAAAGAAACAATGGGACCTGACAACCATCTATCACGCCACAGGTTAATCTTATTTCCATCTCCCATAACCCATCAACAACTAGCAATTAAAGTAGGAATCATAGTTTCAAACTCGGCCAAATAAAAGACATTGAATAAGTTCTGGAACAATTATATAATAAGTGCTTGTTTGATACGACTTATTTAATCATGACAAGTGCTCATTTAATTAAATAAGTTCTTATCATAATTTTTATTATTTTTTAGTTTTTTTTAGGAAAATTTTTTAAGTTTAAATAAGCTATTTTGCCTCTACTAATAAAAACTCAAATTTGAAATTTGTGGAGTAAAGCTTAAAAACTTTCTTTTAAATATTAAAATATCTAAATATCATTTACTTATTTAACTATTTTATTTTATTCTTTCCATAACATTAATTTAAAAAATTTATTTATTAAAATAATTTTATAAATTTTTAATAAAAGTTTTTATGAACAACCAAACGACTAAAATTTCTTTAGAAAAATCTTTATTTATAAAAGCTCTATTAACAAATGTCTTAATTAAATGAATTCTATTTGAAAAGATATACCTAACGAATCTTGAATCTTGAGAGCCGGACTGACCTTTTAGAAACTTACACCGAATATAAGGAAATGTCAAAAGGAGAGGTCCTGAATACCTAAACCACCAAACTCCTCTGACGCACAAACCTGACACCAAGAGATGGAAATCATTTTTCCAGTATCACAAGAACCTGTCCAAATGAAATTGCGAATCCGACCACTCATTTGCTTCAATAGAGAGCATGGCTATTGGTAGACCATAAAGCTATGTAATAGCATGGCTTGGATGACAGACTACACAAGTTGAACATGGCCAGCCATTGAAAGTATTGTTACATTTCCTCCGTATTAGGCCTTTTGGCACTACTCGAAATCCCTCTTAATAGCTATTTATAATTGAAACTACTTAAATAACCTAACACGTATTAATTCATTTCTTGTTTTAAATAAAAATTTAATTGAACACGTAGATAAAATATTCTTTTAAAAAAATTTTGCAGGTATCCCGTTTCACAATTTATATTTATATTTTTAAAATTTCAATTAAAAATGCTTTTTTAAGAAAAGTTATCAAAGTGTAGCATTATGAAGATATATATATATATTATAATAAGAAAAAAAATTAAGATCATTTTAGGATTGATATGTAATTTGAAGAGAAATATTTGGAACACATTGTGTCGTGAAATAATATTCAACATATCATTACCGAAGCACCAATAATACTTTGGAATTTTTTTTTCTTTCTATTCGTTTCAATATATTCTCTCTAATTTTGTACTAAAATATGGCTATGCATACTTAAATTTTAATCTAAACATTCTTTTAATAATCCGTAATAATTATTTTTTAACAAGTACTACCTTACTATCCATATGAATTATCTATTTACTTTACTATCTATATGATTAAGACGAAACTTATCTTTAATTGTAATAAAGTTTTATCAATTGAACCAACTCGCTCAATGATGGAGATATTTGGTTTGATAAGTGAATTAATATCACTAAAATTAACACGGAAGAAAAAAAATTGCCGTTAAAATCGTTTTATTAAATGTTATAAAAAAGTATTCTTGAGATCCGTATATTAATTAACTTAAAGAAACGTTATAGGCTGCACAAGTCATTATCAAAGCTAAAATTAACGTGGCTAACATGATGACAGGGAGTGACAAAAACTTTAATGGTGGCGTTTGTCATTTTGTTTTACAAAATACTTTTTTTTTTTCTTTGGGTTAATAACTTAGGATATTAGATTTTCATTTTTATCGGTGTCGACATATTGCTATTGAAGTTTGCTAAATTACAGTACGAACTGTTTAATAATTGGTGAAATAACTATAGAATGAGGCCATTCTGTCATCATCTATATGTTTTGCGCGCGTAGCTCTGACAATTATCTGGATTTACTATAATACCCATTGTTTTCGCATTATTTAGTGATATGCGAACCCCAATTCTTTGCAACTTCCTAATTAATTTACGTTCACTTTTAATTTTTTTTTCTGTGAAATAGAGAATTCTCATCAAATATTGCGGAAATATTTGTTTATTTTTTCCAAAATTTCAATTAAAAATAAAAAAGTTCTAAATTTTATAAAATTCTTATAATAAGAACCACAGTTCTTGAGGTATGCCTAATCCAAGTCATGTTTAGGTAGAATTAACTATCGTTTAACATGCAACGAATTCAACTCAACTAATTTATGGAGATTAATCAACCTCTCTGATAGATAGTATATTAAATTTAATATTTTATTTAAGATTAAGATGTTATAATTTAAAAATTACTGTTATTGTAAAAAAATTATAATTATAAAAAATAATAATATATAATAAATATAAAATTTAAATAAAAATTATTAAAGATATAATATATTTTTTATTATACAAGTAAAAAATCATATCGATGTAACTTATAAGTTACAATAATTAGTATTTATTAAATATTTTAATTTCGTAGGTTTTAAACTACAATTATACAACATCAATCTCAAATATACCTTAAGATATATTCACACTCATTGTCATCTACGTGAATGTTGTTATATTAAAACATTAACATTTTCGTGTTATAATTAATATTTCTTTCTTTTGAAACTTTTTATAAATAAAAATGTTTTACATATTTGAAATACCACGCCACTAACACAACTCAAAATGTTTATGTGAACATATATGATAAATTATATAAGATTATCATTATTTTTACAAAAAATTATAAAAGATTTCGGTTTTGGTACTATTTTCTTTTTCTTGTCCGGACAGACTATTAACAATACGAAATTTGGGAAGAGAGAGGCAGTCAAATGACATGCGAATGCCGTGAGGATATTTCAGTAATTACAGAATGAGAGTACTTTAAATAATCTGCACAATGCAGCGTGCCATCGCAAGCCTCAGGTCAAATCTGTAGAGTAGGCCAGCTGCAGCATTTTCGATGCGACAAGAAGATTGGAAGCAAAGAAATGATTACGTTCGAGGACACGGCATGGGTAACGATGAGTGTGATTTTCAGAAAGAGCGCGTACGTGTATCGACAGTTCGCATGCGTATTCGTCGACCTCGTTTCCGTTCTGATGTCAGCTCTACGATACTACGGCATGCTTCAGCGGCGGCGGTCTACTGGGTTATATGGCAGCAGGTACTACAACTTCCCTATGTCATCAACAATGGCTGCTGTTCGACATGATCGATAGATCATCATTTTAATTATCGACATCATTTTTTGACGTGATTGACGATCAATTTCCTTGTTTTGTTTTCTACCGATCGATGATGTGCTGCAGTAGGAGCTAAGTTCAATGCCATGATCATTGATTTAAGTTCAATAATCCCGCTTATCATTATATGGTTTGTGTAAGATGGATATTTTATATTTGTTCTAGGTAGTTTACCTTCTTTTAAATGTAAAAGTTCAGTTGTTGCATATATATTTTTAATTAAGGGAAAATTTATCATACAGCTAGCTATATGTTAGAGGTCTCCTTTAATTAAATGTAAGATCATGTATACCCGTGATTCTTATCTTTGGTGATTAAATTTATGTTCTAGTTAATGATTTGGATTAGTATTTTTGTAATTTTTTTAATTTATATTACACTGTAGTGATCTTACAATTGAGAATCACAAAAACTAAATCTATATAATTAAAGAATGAAACTAAATCTATTAATAACGTAGTGTAATAATATAATTAAAATTTTATCTTGATCTACTAGTATTAATTGGCATGATGGTATTAAGAAATGAAAGAAGAGAAAGTAAGAGGGAGTAAAGAGAAAAGGAGGGAAGGAGAAAGAAATAAGGAAAGAATTAGTGATGAATTTTATGTCAAATTAAATAATGAAGTTAAGATTATATCTCTTTTTTTTTTAATTTCTTTCAATCAAATATTAGCTAAGTATTTTGAAGCTGCAACATCACTTATGGCCAGTGAAGCTTAAATTGATTTAGCAAAATTAGAAGGATTCATTAAACTATTGTGTGTTAGAATATATGAATTAACTGGACTACTTTATTTTTACATGAAAGAATTCTTCGTTATTGTTTAATTGCATGGATTGGATAGTGGTAATCTGTTATGAAATAAAAGCTAAGAATCCCGTAACTTGATTCAACATGGAAAGTAGAATCACATCGATCAGAGACCTCCAGAACTTTCCATATGCGATATATGTCATGCGAATTGTGATGAATTGGACGTCTTGATGATTCCTTCGGCAGCTGGGAAAAGTCATGCCGAAAAAATAGTTTTTAGTTCTGCGGATAAACAATTCACTCGATAAAGAAGTCGCATTATATTTACTTGTCCTCAACTCTGTATGCATGTATTATCGTAATCTTTTTTCATCATCTAGCTGTTTAGCTTTCAACCTTTTACAACAGATTCGTTACTGAGACTTTCAAAGTCTAATCTAAATGCATATTTATGGAAATCAGTAATCGTTTAAGACATGAAATTTTTAAGTTAATATCAGATATTTAAGTAAATAAAAATAGTCTACTTGAGTAGTTTAGTAATAGCAGTGGAAGGAGTTAATGTTGACAAAAAAAAAAAAAAAGTCAAATAGTAACATAAATCTTAATAACAGGATAAGAACAAAACTGTGTACCCTTTGACCCTTCCTTCTCCGTAGCACCGAGTTCCACAGGCACTTTGATAGTCAGGTATATGAGTTTTTGAGAGATTTTAGAAAGAGAAAATGAATCAAATGAAGACAGTCTTGATTGTCAGAATTCTGATAGTCTTGATTGCCGAAAGATCTTGTTTCTCTCTCGTGAACTTTTATTTAGAGCTAAGAGCTGATTGATAACCAGTTCACAGGAGATAAGGATTGCGGAAATAATCAATTATCAATTATTTTAAGTGGTTAATTACACTAATTTTTTTGTTTAGTTAGTTCAATATTGTCTAAATATCAAATGGCTAAGAATTGTTAAAGTGACTTTTAACAAAGGGTAAATTTCGAATTATTTCTTCGTGGATCAATTATTTTTAAATAATTTTTTTTATTTTTAAAAACTTGAAGTTATCTTTATTTTTCAACAGGCAAAGAAAAAATAAGGGTGAGTTGGATTTTTTTGGGGGTGAAAACAAAAGAGATGAATTGAAAATAGTCAATTTATGAGAAGATAATTTAAAATTAACCATTAAATGAAAAAAAAAGTTTCCTATCTTAATTTTAATTTGTATACAACATCTAGAATTACAATCTTTAATTTACCTTTAAAGTCACAAAAATATCAATTTACTCTCATTTTCTTTCAAAAATATGTGAAGTGATTTGATGACCTTTTGTTTTGTTTTTTTTTTTTTTTGGTCTTTTGAACGAAAAGTGGAGGTAGGTGCAAGGGTGGAGACAACATTTTAATTAAATGGGAGATTATTCAATGACAATAAAAAAAAATAAAAAAAATAAATTTATAAATTTAAAAGATTTATCATACTTCAATACATGTGGGCAATTGTCTTTTACAAGTTTTTAATTACATTGATAACGGTTGCGTTGACTTCATTATCAATATTATTAAATAAGTATTTTTTATATAAACAACAAAACTATCATTCATCCATTGCTCTCCCTTTTGACTTCGTAACCGATTCTTCAAAATATTCATGATAAAAATGCTCTCTCAACACTAGCAGTAGCAACAGATAAAATCAAGGTTAATGTAATTAACAAGTAAACCAATTGATGTATCTTATGTCTCTTAGTCTCAACCATCTGCTTTGCAAGATCATCAATATCTTTTAATTATGAAAACACACCATTAATGTGCATATTCAAAACATATTATCAAGTTGAATTCCAAGTGTCATGATATCAACTGCAGAGAACTCATTTGGAGATAAACGTACTAAACAAAGAAGCGACTTAGTGTTTATCTCATTAAAACGAGAATTAAGCTCTTGAAGTTGCATATCTAAGACTGTATATTATAATTCAACATAATAATGATGCAAAATTTTCATCTTTTGAGCCTTCCATTGTGATGGCCCTTTATCCACAAACATATCATCGACATTAGGCACATATCATGCTTCACATTAGGGGAAAAAAAAACAAAAATAACTTCATCAATCATAGAATTCTATTCACTTTACCTCATTTTTTGAATTTGTAGTTTACATAACTTAACTAAGTTCATAGCATTCACAATATCTTGATCTTTTTTCTGTAATGCTTGTGATAACTCATCTATAGTCTTAAAATATTCCTCATCAAATGTAAATAGAACACAAAATTAAATGACAACATTAATTTTAGTAGATTCTTTACTTCTCCTCTTTACCCATATTTTGGGCCGTCATCATTTCCAATGCACCAATTACTATTAGAAGCATGTTAATAATGCTCAATAATGTATTATACTGTGAACTCTAATCTATATCACTACAACGTCTTAGAGTAGTCTCCTGATTTAGGCCTTGCCTACTGGATAGATTTTAGAGACTAACTGCTTTAACAACTTCCATCGCATGTTTCTCTCGAAAAGCATCACACGTTTAGATGAAGCTCCAATAACATCTACATTGGCAATTATAACTTAAAAAAAATTCAATTTGATTATGATTTTTTAGCAAAAGCAATGGGACCTAACTAAAGTTGATAAGCAAAACAATGAATTTAATAAACACATTTATTCTCTCTCAAAATTATGGTTTTAGGGCCATTAAATTCTCTTTACATATAACTTCCCTTATTATAACATTGCTCTCGCACCCTAATCATACTTAAACTATGTCTAGAAAAAAAAATTCTATCAATAGCTTTCTTAAGTGCTTGAATAGTGGTATTAGTAATTTGGTCAATGACTATAAAAGTTCAACCACTTGTTCATTAGTGTTTACATATCATAAGAAAATAACCTTTGTTTTTGTTGATATATCACAAGATTCATCAACCAAAATAGAAAAAAATATGTATCACTCATCTCTCTTATAATAACATTAGTTGTTTCAATTGCACAAGTACTAATAATGTCTTTTTGAGTATCAGGACATATCACTTTAAAAACTAATAGGGCTATGTTTCAATGTAATATCTTTTATATCCTCATTATGATCAGTAAGAAATTTGAAAAGTTCTAGAAAGCTACCTCAATTCTTTAGCTTCTTAGATTCATCATGGCCACGAAATTCAATCCCTATCATAAAAGAAATCTGACACAATCAACTTATGCCTCTATGCAAGCTCGATACTCACTTCTAGTTTGATTAGAATGTCTTGAATACATTGTTCGAATATGTTGTTCTTACTTCATGTAATCTTCACAAGAATGCAAAGTATAATTGTGGACATTATTAGAGTAACCAACACGAACTCTTAATCTTTCTAAATTTTTTTTTGCTATTTGTAAACTCATATTTAATAAAAGATTCATCACCTGTTTGTTCTCCAATTTTGGGCTTGAAAGACAATAACAAAGACAAAATATAGCGTTCTTTGCACTGCTATACTTTAACCAATTTCCACATTTATCAAACTAAGTTAGATTAAATCTCTGAGACTCTTTTCCAAAATGCATAAAAGGAAAATTGTGATTTTTTTGTTAACATTGGCCATTTCGTAAATCTTGTCTTCGAACTTAATCTTGGAAATTGAAATTGTAGTAAAAAAATAGAATGTCGTAAACAAAGATCTATAAGAAGATTCAATAAATTGACTTCCATATTATTTTCTCTCATAGTTCCAACATCATCATTCTTTTGTCTTTTTTTACCACTATCATCATTTTTCTTAAACCAATATTATCTTTTTGTTTTGAGCATCGTCGTTTTTTTTATAAAAGTGGTGGCCCCTTTTTTTTCTATATCTATTTCAAAATAAAGGTTATATGTATCTAGGCTATCAGTGCTTTTAGCATATTCCTATATTATATAATTATATTAATGCTATTAATTAACTAACAGACATTACACACAATAATAAAAGTCAACAATTAAATGCTTTAACAAATTTCAAAATATATACATATATATATATATATCTCTGTCTCTGTTTGTGTGTGTGTGTCATTTTTTTAATATAATAATATATGTTCTTTTTTATGGAATCCACACTCATTCACACTTTTTTTTTTCGAATATGCCTACTACCTAACCTATATCAGATAATACATTGAGGGGTAAAAAACAATAATAATATTAATTCAACAAATAGTCAAACATAAACCACTTAATCTTTGGTCGAATGGATAGAGTCACTCCCTTAAAAGTATAAAGATAGTATTTTGAAATTCTATAAAAATATTATAGAGGTTTAATTTTCTTTTTTAAATTTGAGTAAAGATAATATTTTCTCTTTTAAAATATAAGTAGGGTTGACGTTCCTTGAATAGTGGAGAGAAAATGGAGTTGATGTTCTTTGAATACTAGAAAAAGTAAAATCTGAGTGATACTATATGAGATTTAATATAAAACTAGTCTTAATATTTATTTGATTGTAAATACTAATTGTAATATTGTATAATATGAGTTATAATCTGAGCAATAATATTATATAGTAGTAAAAAAATAGTAAAAAAAATAATCAAATATATTTGACTTATAAACAATAAAATAAAAAGTAAATAAATTACAAATAAATATATATTTGATTCATACCTTAATTGTATTGAATGAAGAGATGAGGGTATATTTGAAATTTAGAGGAATGAAGAGTTGTGTGCCACTGTCACAACTTTTTTGCTTTTCCAAATGTCAAAGAAAAAAGATGATTCAGGGACTTTCGATCAGTAGATTGAGAGGTAAGATTAATAAAAAATTAAATAAAAAATTTTTAATGAGTTTGTGGGTTGTTTAAAAATTAAATTAATATTAATATTTATGAGCTTGATTTTTGTTTGAAAAGTCCATCTCTTTTGATTTGTTTTTTAAAAGTTTGGAGTGTGAGATTTAAGTGTAACTATAAATTATTGGGGCTTAAAAAAAATTTTATTGAAAATTTTATGCAAACTAAATTAATTATTAAATAATTTTATTTTGAGTCTAGTGGGGACTTAGTCCCACAATAAACCCGCGACTTGGTGGGTGGGAGATAAATTGAAGATTATTATTTTAGGTAAGAATAAATAAAATTAAATTTATTAAAAAATAATTTTAAATTTTGAGTCTAAATAGTGGGGACTTAATGATCCGTTGTTTGATCTTGACAATATCCATGTCATTTATATTACAATATAGATAACGTGACGTTTATAAATTTTACATGAAGATAAAATATCATTTATTAAGTTGAATGGGTTAGAAAGGGAGATAAATTGATACTTTAAATCTCTCACTATTATTTTAGGTAAGAATAAATAGTAAATGACAATTTACCTTGAATTAAAATAATGACAAGTCGTTACATTAAATAAAAAAAACCAACATGACATCTTATGTGTATTGATAAACGACAAGTGTAAATAGTATGCAGCAGTGCATACTATGAATGATCCGTTGTTTGATCTTGACAATATCCGACATGTCATTTATATTACATAAATATAGATAACGTGACGTTTATAAATTTTACATGAAGATGACACATCATTTATTAATTTGAATTCTATATTTTTTAAAAAAAATTAAGAGATTGTTTGTTTTTTAAGAATTTAATAAAATAATAAATTATTTTAATTATTTATATAATTTTACACATTTATTTTCTTTGATCACTTGAACTCTCATTTGGCATATTCTAAATTTGGTCAATAATGTAAAAATTGTATATGTTATATTTTTATTATACAATTTTATTTTAAATAATTTGTAAAATCCTTTTAATTGTTCATAAAATTAATTCTGCATATAATTAAAATCAGATGGACCTTTTATAATACTAAAATTTAAAAATCAAATTAAAATTTGCCATTAACATTTTTAAAAAAATTAAGAGATTGTTTGTTTTTTAAGAATTTAATAAAATAATAAATTATTTTAATTATTTATATAATTTTACACATTTATTTTCTTTGATCACTTGAACTCTCATTTGGCATATTCTAAATTTGGTCAATAATGTAAAAATTGTATATGTTATATTTTTAATACATTTTATTTTAAATACTTATTCCTTTTCATAATACTATATAGATGGACCTTTTATAATACTAAAATTTAAAAATCAAAAGGCCATTAACTAAATCAAAGGAAAACAAAGGTAGCCCATGTGTCTTGAAATACTTTTTCTTTAAAAAAAAAAAAAAACAAACTTGTACATTGCAGAAAATGAAAAAACAAAAAACTCCATTAACTGTGCTTTGCTATTAATTGTTCAATTTTTTAAAAAATCCATTGTGAAACAAAAATTTAAATATTGTGAATTGTCTATTTTTCAACAACAATACATCCAATCCTCAAATTTTAATTAACAAATGGGTCATCTATTATTAATAGGCCATTTATTATGTGACTAATGATAAAACAACATATCAATTGTTGTATTTATATAAATGATTAGCGTACACAATATGCATTAGTGCATCCTATGAATGATCTTTTGTTTGTATTTTGATTGAAAAAGACATGTACTTCAATTTGTAAACGTATAGATGATATGACATTATTTAATTTTATTAGACAAGAACATGTCATTTATTAAGTTGAATTAGACATAATTTTAATAAAAGTAAGGTTTTTGTTTTTTTAACAATTTAATAAAATAATAAATTATTTCAATTATTCGTATATTTTAACACATTTGTTTTCTTTGACATTGAAAATAAGTTATTCATATATTTGAGTAAAATTATGAAAAAATATTTCACTTGAAAATAAGATTTAAGTATAAATATATACTATGTTACAAACACACACACACACACTTTTTAGGCTTTATGTAGGAAGATAATCTCTTATCCTCTCATTAGGCACATTCAAAAATTGGTTCAATAAGGTAAAAGTTGTACATGTTTATGTAGTATATTTTATTTGAGATATATTTTTTTATAATATTAGTATATGTGGATAGAGCAATCATTTATAATATTAAAATTAGGAAATCGAAAGATCATTAGCTAAACCAAAGGAAAGGAAAAATCAAAGATAGCACATTTGTCCCAAAGTGATTTTTTCTTTTTTAAAATTAAAAAACTGGTACTTTGAAAAAAAATAAAAAATATTATTAACTGTGCTTTTCTATTTTTTTTATTTTGAAAAATAGTCATTGTAATATTTTACTGTAGATATTATACATTATTTATTTTCCAATAATATTACATCTAATATTTTAAATTTTAATCAGCATGCAGTTCCTAAATAACAATGTTGTTTGTGATTTTATTTATAAGCGACATGTCATTCTTGTAATTTCCTTGTTTAGTTCAATTTGGTGATTCTTAAAGGTAAAAATGTTAGTTGTAACAGTTGAAAGCCTTAAGATACGAACGTGTTTTCTGTCAAATTCAGCTACATTGTACAGAATGTTACAAATTCGCAGCATATATTTTCACATTGATTGGATATGTCTAAGCAAATGTTAATAACAAAATTCCGGTTGATCCACCATGGTAGGTGGGCAACATATAAAAGCTTTTAGAATGTTCAAATTTGGGCATGCATGTCATGGATGCTTGAAAGCCACCAATGACACTATTGGTTGTACTGCATGAAATCATTATGAAGAACTCCGAAAGCAATCAGACTTTATGATGCTGAATTAAGGAAGTAATTTACCGATTAAGCCATTATGCGTAAGTTAATATGAGATAGCGGAGTAAGCTAAAATATCTTGAGCACATTCACTCATTTCAACCTGGTACCAGAACATAGTTTTCAACTTACTAATCAATTGATACTGTTGAAACAATGTCTATTGAAACAAGTCAACAGTGCCACACACACAAATGAGTGGAAAAAAATATTCAATCAATTCATATGCAAACACGTTACACAATCAAAAACTGACATCCTTTGGTAACATTTTATTTTAAGGATCTCTTTATATTACAGTCAGTTGTAACTTATATGTAAGAGACTACAGTATCGGATGAGACTCACATGATATTGTAACTGTCTCACGCGTACATTACAATCAATTGTGACTTAGAATTTTTTCATATTTTAATAATAATTAAAAAGAACCATTAGAATGACGGCCAAAAAATATAGATTCATGCTCTGAGACCTCTACTCCAACAACTGATTTAATTAACAATAAAAACTGATATTAGAAGTACCCGTATTTGAAAATTATCTAGTTATACCAAAATAAGCTACTAGATAGACTACATTAAACTAATTATTGACATTCATATAATCACATTTTCAATCAGTAATATCCCAGTCATCTTGCAAAAGCTCCTATAGGCAAATCCAAGTTTGTTAACAAATTAAATAGTTCTTGAAAAAAAACTTTGCCGCATTTCAAAAGACTGAAAATAAAAAGTTCAAATAAAATCCCACCAATTACTAAAATTACAATAGCTAATTTAATTAAAAACAAGAGAGCAAATTCAACATACGGATCTTCTCGCCAAAATATGAATTATCTGATGCATATTTGACTAATTTACCTTCTTTGTGATAAGATAGCGCTGAATTAGCCATCCTCACGACTCCCATTGGGAAAATTATGAAGAGGACAATGTTCCAAAGCTAATTTAAGTGAAATGAGTTTGAGAGCGAGAGACAACGAGTTGTTGGCTCATCGCCTTTTAGTATCATGGCAGCAAATTATTCAAGCAGTGGCCTATATGTATTAATACTTCACTCACAACTGACATTAAGTAATACAGTTTCCATTTAGACTAACTTGCGAATGACTAGATACACTTCTTTATCCACACTTACATGGGAGGCTTCACATTTTCGACATTGAGTAGTCCATAACATCTACAAGGTAATCTGAAACCAAAAAAACTCATGATATACTCACATTGTACTGTAAACAATAGGAGTCAACAAAATGGGTATAAAAGACCTACCAGCATCTTCTTTTGTGAAGCAAAGAGGAGGAGTAATTCTGAAAACATTTCCATAAAATCCACCTTTGCCGACCAATACTCCCATTTCTACATCAAAAGAGGTCTCTTTGCAGTTAGAAGCTTAAACCAGTAAAAATAAATCAATACTGAGAGAAGAATAAAGCACATCTACCTTTCATTTTGTCCATTATATATAGAGTTTCAGCTTTCGCAGGTGTTTTCAATTGGCGATCAGTGACAAATTCAACTCCAAGCATAAATCCCCTTCCCCTCACATCTCCAATTACTGCAGAGACCAAACACAATCAGCAGCCATAATTTAAAATAGATGCAAATTTGCAATGGACAAGAGAATGCTGAATGCAGGAAAATATTGAGGGTGACAAAGAAAACATACTTCCATATTTAGCCTTGAGTGCAGTTAGTCTTTCTTTCAAATAGGATCCAACAACATGTGCATTATTCTGAAGCTTATCTTTCTGGATCACTTTCAAAACAGCATGCCCAGCAGCTGTACATACAGGATTCCCACCAAAGGTGTTGAAGTAACTGCGGCGAGTCAAGACCTCTGCAATCTCTGGAGTAGTTACTACTGCACCAAGGGGGATGCCATTACCAATGCCCTGATCATACCATACAGGAGAATAATTCAATGCATAAGAAACAGATTCGAGAAGCATGGTAAGACAGAACGGCATGGTGCTTAATAATGGTTAATGGATACTCTCTGTATATTACAATTTGAAATATGGGCCAAAATCTAAAAATTACAAACATAACTTAGGTGATATGATGGTTTTTGCATGGGAGAGTGAAGTTTCCAGGGCACATTCAGACAAGAAGATAGGAGAAACCAACCTTTGCCATTGTCACAATGTCAGGAACAACACCATGCGCCTCAAATCCCCAGAAATGACTCCCTGTTCGGGCAAACCCAGCCTGAACCTCATCAGCAATACAAAGGCCTCCCGCTTTCTTAATACTTTTATAAACAGCAGGCAAGTAACCTTGGGCCAACTCTATAATGCCACCCACTCCCTGTCAAAAGTGAAAACATCTTACCCTCTAAGAACTTATACCTATATTTTCATAATTCTAATCAACAATTAATATGATGATTACCTGAATGGATTCAGAAAGGAAACCAGCAACATGCCCAGAAGTTCCAAATTCAATGAGATCTTGAACATCTTTAGCATACATTTCACCATCCGCACCAAACACCCCTCTGTATGGGTCTGGGTTCAAGGCGTGATGAACTCCAGTCTGTTGCCCAAACCAGAGATACGAATAACAGGTGACAATGTCTCATGTTAATGATGATCAGACTAAAATGTAATAGCTTATTACCAGAACATAATAGTGTTTTAGCTAGAAAGATATGTATAGAAAACTTTTCTACAATGTTCTACATGTCCTACATCAACAAACGTCTATAATAAAGTTAAGTTTTGCCTATTTTCTTATGAGTATGCATCATGATTGAATGATACATAAGAACAAACACATGATGTACTTTTCTTCAAAAAGTTGCCCTTACTTCACTTGTTTCACTATTCTGTTCATGGAATGCTCAATTATGGTTGCACTGATTAAAAAATGTGGGCCTACTCTGTAGCCAAGGATGGACTGTGATATGTCCCCCTTATCGCAATGTGACCCACCATTAACAAAAATCGGTGATAACTGATAAGAAAAAGTGAAGGCAGAAGATTTCTCTGTCTATGATAATATATCATGTATGCATCATTATGATTTATTAACATTATTATCGAATATTTTAGGCTTCAAAATTAGGCAAGGTTTAGTCTAGCAGCCAAACTGATGAACCTAGTTTGGTAAGTTTCAATAACCATAGACCAACGCTAATAGCAAGAATCCAAAAAATAGCAAAGATCCCTACCAATTCAACAGCAGCAAGACATTCCCATTAAAGCAAGGGGTCATAATCATCCACCTAACATACTATTTTAATTCTCGTCCACTTTATTAATGATTATCTGCAAAAGTTAAGCGCCCATGGTTTCGGACTTTACAGGCGAAGACGAGTTGTTGAATTTTAATTAATTTCATAAGGTACCTGAACAACGTTAAATTTCCAGTTGGACTGAGCAGTGGCACCCATAGTTCCAGCTGCGTTTCCATGATAGGCGTTTCTTAGTGATATTATATCATTGCATCCAGTATACAGTCTTGCCATCATTATCGCCAACTCATTCGCTTCCGTTCCCGAATTTGTAAAGAAAACCACCTACATAAACACAATAAATCAAGAATTCTAAATTTATAGGATTTTCATGTGCTGAGTGATAGCCTATCATTTTCAAATTTTTAAGAAGCAACTTTGACATCAGAGTGTTACTTAAGAAACGAAACTTTGTCAACTCTAATACAATGAAATATATGATCAAATAATTAACAAAATTTTATATTTTTACAGCTCTTGATACTTGCAGAATTAACTTAATTAAGTAGGCTTATACAAGAGCGAAGATAAACTATTAACTACGGGCACAAACGAGTGGGACCACATAGCTTCACTGTGGGACACGTGTCTGTAAAATTAGCGGTAATCTTTAACGTGCAGGGAAGATGACAACAAAGGGGGGAAAAAACCAAAAAAAAAAAATTATAGAAGAGACGTGAACGGTTTGATCAGCGATGACGGAGACAGAGACGGACCTTAAGATTGCCAGGCATTTTGGAGGCTAAGGCCTCGGCGAAATCAGCGATTGCATGGTTGAGATAAAGCACAGTGGAGTGTTGTATGCGTTTGATTTGGTTGACGATCGAGTCGACCACATCAGGATGGCAGTGTCCGCAACAGACCGTAGCAATCCCTCCGAAAGCGTCCAGGTATCTACGGCCGTTTTCGTCGAACAAATACTGCATCTTCCCATCCACCACGTTCAGCTGCCACACTCACACACACACACACACACAGAAAGGAAGATGCTTCAGATCTAACGGCGTCAAATTTAACACAATCGTCGGTTAATAATCATTAAAAAATTTATTAATCATAATCTCATTAAAACGCTAAACTCATGTTTTTAATATTAACAAAAAAGAAAGGAAAATTATTAATCAAGATTACGTCGACTCACGGGTTTGCTGTACAAGTGAAACAATGAAGGGCTGAGAAAAGTCTTGCGTTTGGCGAGGATCTCATCGGCGGATGGACCGTCGTAGGGAGGGGGAGAATAATCGAACGGGGGCATTTTCGGGAGAAGAGTTTCATGTTCGTTCAGAGCTGATTCCTCCTTCTGTGCTAGCTGAGAGAAGAAGCAGCGTCGCGGCAGACGGAGAGAATTTGTTTCCGAGAAAACCCTTCGGGCTACGAATCTCTGCATTTTCGTTTCTTTGCCAGTAAAAGATTCCGAAAATGCGGGAGTCAGTACTGTGTGTCTTGCTGTTCACGTTGGTTTAGTTATCGTGCGAGCTGGAGACGCTGAGATGGGGAATTCTTTTATATAGGCGGGGTAGGCGATGACGTGCCGCATCGCATGTGCTGAATTGGTTCGTTGGCATATGTGTTTGTTGGGATTACGACAAAATAATTATCTTCCAAAATTACAGAAGATTTATTTGTCGATGATATTTTAGAAAATTACTTATTTGAGATCGTGTAATCTATATTTTTCCTAGCGGGGGATAAAAGTTTGCAAGAAAATCATTTAAATACTGCTAATTATTTAAATCCTAATAAAATTAATGCGGGAATAAAATTTAAAGAGAATAAAATAGTCATAAATATTGCTACTTATTTATTCATTCTTGCCACGTGTGAATGAATAGTATCACAATTGGTTTGAATATATACATATTAAGTAAACAATTATGAAAAAATATAATACTCTTTTAACACTCAAGATTCTTCAATATATTTCATGATGCAGCACTATTTGGTAATTATATTTTTTTAATGAAATTATTTAATTATGACCGATTTGCATGAAGTAATCTATTTATTTCTTTCTGCTGTCCAAAAAAAATTTAGAAACTTAGCATTGACGTGCTAAGATTTAAAAGGAAAGTAATGTAAATACAACCAATTACGAAAAATTAAAAATAAAGATATTTATAAATTGAAATAATGCGATTTAATGATTCGCGAGCTGTAACAAAATCTAATTAGGTGCAAATATAAGGCATTTATTTTCGTTCAATTTTCTTTTAATTCATAGATAATAATTAAGAAGTGAATATTAGTGAGAATACGTTGCAAAATAATAAAAAATGATTGCTCAGAATCTGATTCGAGTAACCTATCTTTGCCTTAAACGTCTGGGTTTAGGCACTTACCAAAATCATTTTGCATAAACAATAAAATACAGGTAATCTTTTTTTCTGTTATTAAATAAGCCAGGGGCACGAATTTCACGTGCAAACTGTGATTCGATGTTCACATCTAATGGTCGTGTTTTCCAATTCCACTTTTTTATAAGCAGGTTCGGCATGCACCGAGGTAGAAAAGTAAATTAATTAAAAAAAAAAAGAATAAGAAGAGGACAATTAGGTGCGTTTTCTATTTTTTTTTTCTTTTTATAAAAAGATTCGACACGCATCAAGGTAGAAGAGAAAATTAGTCAAAAGAGATAAAATGAAAAAGACGACCTCCGCCCTCGTGGATGGTTTTAATTTAAAGTTGAGTAATCCAACTATTTAAGCATCTGCACAGCTGATAAAGAACATGCTAAATTATTTTGTTCAAGGCAAAGTAGCCATTGGTTGATTGCGGGTTTTCTTTTTTCTTTTTTAACCTTGGGTCATTGGACTCAGAGGAAATAATATAAATTTTGTTCATTTTCACAAACGCCCTTTTGTACTTGTGCATATACTTATTTGCTGGCTATTTCACAGCCATGCATTATTATTGTTGTATGTGATCAAATTTACAAATTAAAACATACCAATAAGATGACTCTCATCATGCTCTCTCTCTCTCTCTCTCTCTCTCTCTCTCTCTCATGCGGCAATCAACAATCTTTGCGTCATTTAAACTAAGGTATCATTTTGTAATATGGTGTCGATGAGGTGTTAAAGCTGCAACCACTATAAATTTAGGTCGTGTTTAGAAGTTAGGATTAAGGGTATGATCGGGTTAATTTTTGAGAGAATATATCAATCTCATGGTTGGCATGCTAATTTGGATTGGACTAATATATTAAAATCAAAATTTAACACATTAAATTCATGGAATTAAATATAAGTCAATATGATATTTTAACAAACATACATCAACACTATATATAATTCAACCTGATATAATCCAATACTACGTACCAAAAGTAGTGTTAAAAAGTTAATAGTAAAATTAAAGTTAATAACGTTAATTAAATATTATACAATAATTGAAAAAGTAATAGACTTTTCACTTTGCCAAACAATCATGCGATAATATTGCCGAACTTTTTCCTTCTTTGTTGTGCAATATTGGTTCTAACACTCAGTAAGCAAATGGCAGTTCGGGTCATCAGTATTACGAAAAGCCTCAAGCTAACTGCTAACATTAGTGCCAGTATCGTAAGCTTGCACTACACATGGTTCATTTGTTGGTGTCACTTCTCCCCAAAAGCTAAATTATTATGCCTACAAAACAACCTTTATAGCCTATCAACAATGCTCAATTTTCTTGTAAAATTACTGGCATGGAAACCTACAAAAATGTCATCAAAATTAGATAGTGCGTACGTTATCCATCCGGATAAAGTTTTGACACATCCTATGCAATTATGCTCTTGAGCGTACCGAAAAAAGTGTAATGAAAACTTGGGAGAATGAACCTGGCATAAAATCTTGGATCTGTGCTTTATCTAAAATGAATCTAACCATATTGTTAAGAGTTATTAAACTCTGTTTTAGTGCTGGCCACCACAATGGCAATTAAATTGTTTAAGAACTATAATAATGAAATGAAAAGTGACCCTGATAAAAGATGTAGACATTGTTTAGTGTATTGATGGCAAGTTATAAAAATTGCAACTCAAATTGTTACAGCCTACGTTTGCTGCGTAGGATTTTCGCATTCCTGAGTCTCTATCATGTGTCCATAACTGTTTATAATAGTTGATGAATGTTTGTGGCAACCCCACTTGAAGCACAACCTTCCAATAAGATGCAACAATAATTCAATCAAATAAGAGTTGCAGACTCTTTACGAAAGCAACAAGCAAAGATAAAGATCGTCAGAACAATAATGGAGTAATTAATCAAGTATGGACGAGAAGGGTCAGCCAATTGGATGGATTAGATAATCGAGTCAAGCAATTAATAATAATTTTGATGATGCTGTTCGTGTATGCATACACCAACCACACAATAATTGTACTGTAGTGAGAGAGTATCTTATCTAGCTAACCCACTGACACAATTCATACGAAACACTATTAGGATTTTCATAGGTTATCTAAGTGCCTAACTTGTCAAGAAAGGAAAACATAATCATGATTATTAAACTGTAAACATCTACTAGCTACATACATAAATAGCTAACCATCAAAATGAGCTTCCATCGGAGACATCAGTGACATTATTACAGTTTTACTAAGAAAACGAACAGGATCTATTCTTCCTATGGATGAAATAACATGATGAGCAACCAATTTGATCAATTCTCATAGGACCCGACATTTCTAGTTACAAATCATAAATACAATTCACTGAATAACAATTCGAAGGCTAAACTTTGTACATGCTGTACATTCAAATAAAAGAAATTCTATACCTGTGTTGACGCTAGATGGTTTTTCAGAATTGTCTGAAGGTTAGATTTAGGCGGCCAGGATGAAGCAGAGTGTTTCCTGCAGAGCCCCGGGAGCTGAGTTGGGGTTGATGGATGACACTCCGTGAAATACAAGTCTAGACTCCCCACCAAATATCAGTGCATCTCCTGATTCTAGTAGTACTTTCTCTGCCTTGATCTTGTCCCTCTCATCTCCATAAAGGAATTCTGCTGAGTCGCCTACACTGAAGGATACAACAGGTAACCCCTTCTTGAGACTGTATCTGCTTTCGTCACGGTCCTACATATGAAGAAGTCAAAGTGATAAGAAATAATTCTCTCAAGTTTAAATCCCATTCATTAAATGTTGGAACTTGGAAGGAAGGAGACTTGTGCTCACAGTATTACATCTTCTTAAAGTGGTTCAGAAGTCAAAAACAAATTGTAGATAGAGCCGTAGAGGAACATACTACAGACCTGGCGAAGACCAAGTCGCCCACTGGTATTGTAGAAGTTAACAATGCATATGGCTGGAGACAATGCAGGAAGTATGTCTTCCACGTTGCTTACTTGGGGATCCATTTTGATAAGCGCATGTGCTTCAGACATTGATCTTTGAACCAACTGCTTAAATTCACTCGGATTAACAGACGGCTCACAACCTTCAACCTGCCACTTTTCGCCATATTTTCTTGTCTGAGTATCCCAATCAAGCCCCAGGCACATCATGTGCGGATGAAGTTTTGCTCCATCATTGTATCCAGGCTTATAAAACCCACGAGGGCCCTTGCCGAGTTCTTGACAAGTTCTCACTATTAGAATTGGGCCAAAGATTTAACACACAACAAGAAGCAAATATCAAACGAATTAAAAAAGAAAATTCATAGAACTAAATGCAAAACTTTTGGCGCACAACTTATTAACTGAAACAAAATGCTAAAATCAGCACATAGAATCAAAACTAGGACGATAAAAGGACAATGGTATCTAGCATTAGAAATGTACACTGTCAGTTTGTTGCATTCAATAGCACTACTAATAGTGTCAATGATAAAACAATATTTATATAATTTGGTTGATTTCCAAAGTTGAAACATTGAACCAATAACATACTAACAGAGTTGAGTTAATGGATACGGTGAAATTCAATATATTATCAAAACCGTACAAGGTCCCACCGAGGGTAAAGGAATGAGATTCACCTGTTCACGAATTGCAAGGTAATGTTTCAGAAGAACCATTCCAGGCCTCAGAATTCCTTCCCTAGTCCAATCCACAGTCAGTCTGTACTCCATTTCTTTTTCCATTTTAAAATTTCTTCTCCTCGACAAGCAGATGTCAAATGGTTTAACATTGAGCAAACGATAAGAAGAATCCCACTTCTTGGCACCTGACTCATGTTTGAAGTAGTTCGCTTAGATGGCGATGCATTGGCATGGGCAGGCCTCGTCTCCTTGTTCCATAAGGTAGCAGAAGGAGAAGAGTCACTCACATTTTTTGAAAGAGGCGAGTCCTCAAGCTGCGTTGAAATAATGTCTGTCTTTTGATCTGGTCCTAAATCAATCCTTGTTTTCATCTTATCAATGTGTCCATCGTTAGAACTAGAAACAAGATTCACATCCACACGAGAAAATCCTCATTGGAAAAGGAAGGGGAAGCGGATTGGTGCACTTTCCACTTCGTCATCCGACTTCTATTACCGCCATTTTTAACTTTACTACTGTAAAATTCATTGCCAGATAGTCCATTGCCATCCGCATGCTGCTACAAAGCATTGGCAGGAAATTATTCACTCAAACTGAACCATAGCTAGAATCTGAGCAGAATCATAACAGTAACACATCCTATATTACAACCGTTAGATAGTAGATTAAAAACAACGACGTATAAATGCCAAACAAACCCTAAATGTGTTGTTGGGGGGGGGGGTGATCGACGGGAAGAACTGGATAGAAAGAAAAACACAGAATTAGAAAGCAAACGAGCTGACGTGTTGCTGCCACTTGGGGTGGTTTCCCGTTTGGCCGGTGCTCATAATTACCAGACAAAGATACCGAAGATGAATGTGGCGGGAAACAAGCTTGGTCAATATCAATGATAAGCGGCAGAGATTGGTCTCAGCTGTACCGTACAAGAACATTTTCATGTGATTAAAATGGTACGGTTAAATAGATAATTGTCAGGGTTTTGGTTACGAGGAAGAACTAAGTGATCTGCTTGTTTGTCAAGCTATGGTTACTGCATTTAATTTGAAGCTCACCGTTTCAGCTCAAAGCGGGCCTGGGAAGTCGAAGGGACAGACAATGGTGAAGTGATTGAATTAAAGCGACACCGCCTTTTGAAGTCAAAGGTCGGAGACTTTATTCTTTTCAGATTTTGGACCATCCTTAGGCCCAGCTGACTTTTCGGCTTTTGGGCCTCTTACATTAACGGATCCGCGGTAAACGTCAATTTTATGTATTTTAGAGAAAATACGATGAAAAAAATTATATAAGAACTTTAAACCTAACTGGAAGATGGAATTTAAAAAAAAAAAAAAGGTGGAACTGATATATAAAAGTTTGAATCTCAAAACCTATCTCTATATCATGAAAGAGAAATAATTTATGAACTTTGTATTTCTCTCTCAATTAACACAATAATACCGTGAATGAGCTTTCAGTTGTAGGTACTATAAAATTGTTAATAAGTACACTGAATATATACATGATGACATATGTAAAACATGGTGATTGTGCAATCGTAATTTGAATAGATTTGACTATAATGATTGTTTCTTTAACATCATTGTTTTCAAAATCAAGTTAGATCGATAAACATTGAAAAAAGAAGAAGAAGAAGAAAAAGCAGTGGGGCCTGAAATTAAAAATAAATAAAATGTGTGCGTTTTTGTAACTTTCCAATTATGTTTTTAATTTGTATATATAAAATAGTAGTATAAAGTTTCATGTAAAAGGTGAGCTGTGTGATTCAACACCAAATCTTTGTTTTGTTTTCAAAATTTCATGTCAATCGATTATTTCTACAGATGGTTTGAGAAGATAAATGACTAAACACTTTTGTTGTCAATGCCAACTGTGGTGCATTATCACGGTTGGTCGAGTTTAAACTTCCCAATTAAATTGAATTTAATTTTGTAACATGGTATTGTCGAGACCAATGCAGCCGAATGTGTCCTACATTTCTTTCGGTTTAGCCCATATCCATACGGAAGGCTTGGCCTAGTATGGTAAAAAAGGAACCAAAAAATAAATTTGGAAAAAAAAAAAAAGAACAATTGGCAAATGGTAGCTCACTTACTGACGTGGCATACAATGCATCAGCAAAGCGTAGAGCAGTGTCAGCAATCCGGAAATTACACGTGTCTTCTGAAGGGGATGCACGTGGCGGACAAGGAGCGAAACATTCATAACTCCACTCGAAAGAACGCCTGCTTGCTTGCCGCCCACTTGCAAAAAGCAGCACTCAATTGATCCCAGCGAAGGAGATGTTGGTGGGGCCCACAGGAAAATGCAATCGATTGCCGCATACATATGTGCTTGATAGCGTACACATCTTTGTCTTGCTAAATTTCATGAGAATTTCAAGTAAACGCCTTCTTTTTTGTGTGAGCAAAAGTTTAATTTTAAATCCCTCTCATGTGATCTTAAAAAAAAAAGCACAAAATCGAAAAAAAATTATCTAATTGCGATAGATTCTAACAGTAAATATAACCTATCATAATTAAATATTTTAAAATATTATTCTAAAAAACTGTTTACACGTTTTTATATGATAATCAATTTAAAGATGATTGACCATAAAAATATTAAGTATTTCTTATAAATAAAAAAAATAAAAATATATTTTAAATAAAACACACTAGTCATTCACTATATTAGTAAATACTTTATGATTACGTCGAATTAATTTATAATAAAATACGAATCTCAACCACACACAAAAAATAATAAATAATAAAAAAACTCTTTATAACTTTGATCCTATAGTTATAAAGAGATATTATATTTTAGAACTGTTTTAACATATATAAAAAATAAATATTATATCATAGATCACAATATTTTTAAAACTTAGATTTATGAATCATATGTTTCTGCACTTTGTTAATTATTTTACACCTTGATAATCTCATGAATTTTCCAAATTATCAACTTGTACTTAAAGGGCAGGTGTAATATTGGTTAAATACTTTTTGAATAAGCTTTTTCTCAAAAAAAAATCTATCAAAAAAATATTTTAAACTTTTTTTTAACAAAAGACGTTTTACGTAAAAAAAAAACTAAAATCATTATCTTTTGCTGGTGGATAGTTAAATTATTCCTCTTTGAAGTCTAGTAGTGTACCACTAAAACACCATTCACATGGACAGGCTGTGTACGTTGCTTTTGGTACTAATTCTATAAACAAACAAAATTAACAAAATTAACATGATAACAAGCACGAGTAACCCCACTACATGAATGGCATTTGTTGAGACAAAAATCAATGCTCAAAACCTTTTTGAGAGTTGGGGTGGGATTAGGAAAGTACCCAACAAAGAATAATCTACAATTCTATGACCCTCATGTCAAACTTTTCCTTCACTTTCTTTCCATCAATTACAGTTAAAAAACCTAATGACACCCAGAAACAAACCGAATTTTCAGAAACAACCGAGTTGTGTACCAAACTATTTGTTTGGTTTTGTCGTTTTTGTCATGTTCTCAAATGGATTTTGCAATTCGGATATCCAAAAGGGATATAAGTTAACGCTTGCTGTTCCTGCTGAGTATAGTTTTGGGTTCATTGGGAGAGCTTTTCTGTCTGAGACGGACCAAATTGCACCAAATTTTAGAGCTGCATTAAGTGTTGAAGCTGTTAATGGGAAATTTTCATGTTCGTTGGAAGTGTTTCTTGGAGACGTTAAGGTTTGGAATTCAGGGCATTATTCAAGATTCTATGTGTCAGAAAAATGTGTTCTCGAATTGACGAAAGATGGAGATTTACAGCTAAAGGGTCCAAATGATCGAATTGGGTGGCTGTCAGGAACTTCTCGACAAGGTGTCGAGGTAATTAAAAGAAAAATTTACTCATTTTAGGTGCTAATAAGCTGCGTATATGATCAAACATGCGGCTCTTTTTGTGCAGAGATTGCAGATACTGAGAACGGGCAATTTAGTTCTCGTTGACGTCGTGAACAGTGTTAAGTGGCAGAGTTTCAATTTTCCGACGGATGTAATGCTTTGGGGACAGAGGCTGAATGTTGCCACTCGCTTGACTTCGTTCCCCGGAAACTCAACTGAATTTTACTCATTTGAAATTCAACGTTATAGGATTGCTTTGTATCTTCACTCTGGTAAGTTGAATTATTCTTACTGGGAATTTAGGCCTTCAAAGAACCGTAACATCTCTTTCATTGCATTGGGTTCAAATGGGCTAGGTCTGTTCAATGATAAAGGCAAGAAAATTGCTCAAATTTATTCACAAAGATTGCAACCCTTGAGGTTTTTATCGTTGGGGAACAGAACAGGCAATTTGGCGTTGTATCATTACTCAGCTAATGACAAAAAGTTTCAGGCATCATTTCAAGCAATTAACAAAACATGTGACCTTCCATTGGGTTGTAAGCCTTGTGAAATATGTACATTAACTAATTCTTGTTCATGTATTGGACTGTTAACAAAGAAAGAAAAAGATAAATCTGATTGCGGCTGCGGCAAGATTGCTGTAGGGTTTTGTGGGAGAAACCAGGTGGAGATGCTTGAATTAGAAGGCGTTGGGAGTGTGCTTAGAGATGATCCCAAAATGGTTAATGTGAGCAAGGAAGAATGTGCAAGTATGTGTATAAGTGACTGTAAATGTGTAGGTGCACTATATTCTCCAGCTGAATTAGAGTGCTTTGTTTATGGAGTGGTTATGGGCGTTAAGCAAGTTGAAAAGAGAAGCAGGTTGATTTATATGGTGAAGGTTACAAAGGGGACACAGAAAGGTCATGGCAGGAGAAGTTTGAAAAAATGGGTTTTGATTTTGGTGGGAGTTGTTGATGGTTTGATTATTGTGCTTGTTTTTGGCGGCCTTGCTTATTATTTGATACGAAGGAGAAGAAAGCAGTCATTGGCTTGTGACAATAGCAGCTGACAGCACAGAGAATTTTGTTGGGTTTTGGTTTTGAATATTCAGAAACAAAAAGTAATTTTTTTTTCTTTTTCACTTGTCTATCGTGACAAGGGTATAGCTTTTGGTTGTTCTCACAGGCCTATGTTCAAAGAAAAAGAGTTTTCGACGTAATTCAAATACTTGCGAGATTGGATGGTTATGTCTAAAAATTTTTTACTTCAAGCCCTGACTCCAACGATAAACAAACTTAATCTGAGCAGGTAGCATTCAGGAAAATGAAATAAAGATAATTGGGCACAGCTGCACATAGTTTCGCCCAAGCGGCAAACAATGAAATGCCCGTTGTTCAATTGTTGCGCAAGCTTCGTCGCAGCTCGCACGGTCCAATGCAAGCCCATCAATACCTCAAATTGATGTTTGATTAAATTTTTCTGCTGTGTGGGACACGCCAATTCATTTGTTTTGTGTTTTTGCAGGACTCCACAAACACTTGAAACTACAGGCCCCAGAGTGAAAGGGGAAAGAAAAATTATAATTAAATTAGTCTACTAAATACTATTACTATTAATTCTCAGAACTCAGAGACGAAAGAACCAAAGTAAAAAATTTGCGAGAAATATCATTCTATTACAAAGTTATAGTCAAATCTTTTTTTCCCTTCGGTAATTGCTGGCGTTTAACCGTCAAAAAGCATCAGCAGTAAAGAGTAAACACGGCTCTTTGTTTTATTTATTTTCTTAGTGCTTGGGGATATAAATCACACGAAATTTTATCCCTGAATCAGAATTGTTAATAATTTTGAAGATTACACGATATATATATGTATGTGTGTGTGTGTGTGTGTGTGTGTGTGTAGAAAATGCCGAAGTATGTCTCTTCTATTTTGAGACTTAGCTGAGCGGGATGGCAATGGGCCTATCTTAGGCCTCTGACAGGGAGCCTCACATCACATGGAGCAAGTGAACGGTTCGTTATATGGGCTGTCGTTTCAATAAGGAGCCCGTTTTTCTCGTGTTTCTAAATCACACAGAGAAAGAGAGAAAATGAGTAGTGAGCTTCACTATTAGGTACAATGATTCGTTCACTGTAGATTGAAAGAACACAATATCAGAATTTTGTATTCCTACTTAATGATCATACCGTTGTGAAATAATTATTAGATTTGTGGTGTTATATATACGATCTACTTACTAATTCGAATAACAATCCGTTTTAGGATTGCGTGATTGGTTTAAGTAAGAGATATATAATATAATATATCTCTTAAATGTCACGCAATTAAAACTCATTTATAAGGAAACATGCACCTCCAATTGTATTAGGTTTCTCTAATAAGTTTTTAAAAATTGTGTAAAAAGTATTTTTTAATTGGAAAGGGATGAATAAGATTAACTTCTTTATTTCTTTTATTTATTAATCACAGATTGCTATTTGGATTTTCACTTAGTGCAAATTCAAACAATGAAAAAAATCTTGATCCTCTTCAGTTTTCATGGGAATTATTGACCATTATATTGTACACAAAAATAGATAGTATTTGAAATGGTCAATTTTCTAGTGAGTAATCCCTTGAAAAAATAAGGGCCGAACTAGAGGGTGGTAGACTACAAAGCTTAATGCATTAAGAGACAATACACATCGTATTGAAGTGTGTAATTTTCTTTTATTTTAATTAAGTCCTCATCCCTGGAAATCTATTCTTGAAGGCCCCAACTCGGCTGCATGCCAATTTGTGTTCCAATGTATGTATTGCAAATACGTCAAACGACACAATGTTCCAATCGACAATGATTTTAATTTGGTCACGATTCGGTACCCTGTCGTTTCACACATAGTATTTGTGTGATTTTGATTCTAATTAATGCGTTATTGTACATTGTATCATGATCTTGAAGATCAGCTAGCTAGCAGCTGTCATCGATCGATCTTTTCTGATTAACTCAAAGAGTAAGAAATGACTTATTCTCCTATTTTGTGGGGGATTGAATTAATAGCTAAGTAGCTAGCTAGTAGCGGTCCTGCGAATGAATAATATACATGACCCTTGATAGAATTAGATCCTAGGGCTATGATCATTCAGTTCGGTTGTTTTTCAGGCTCGTGTCTTGGATCTGATTTGCCGAGCATCCCACTTGTGAGGAAATCAGACGTAGACTTTTAATTGTAAAGTCTGCTCCATGCATCGATCAATTTCTTTCTCTTCATGATGATAAACGTTAAACCGTACGCGTTTTTTATCATATTGTTCTCTTTCGAAGCCAAAACACAGCCCGTGAACTTTAATATTGTCACAAAGTCTCACGTCACAACAGATTTATGTTTGTTTGTTGTCATTCACTCATCAAAGACCCCACAAACTACGCCAAAAAGCTTTTATTATTGATAACCATTTATCGGCGTACAATTGCATGCGAAAATATGTATATAATAAATTTACTGCTGAGATTTTTGTTTAATACTAATTAAAGTTGGGTCTATGCAGAGCAATTAATTTTTTTTTTTTTTATGTTAAGCGATTTCTTTATTATGAGATCAAAACCTAGATTTCATGTTCAAACTCCCACAGGCACACACTTTGTATATAAATTAACTTCATGATGGGGTTATTCGTATCTGAACTGCAAACTTCAGTTAATGTATGTGGACAGATACAGAGCTGTCAAGAATTGTGAAGCTTGATTGAGACTTGAGAGCACGGCTTTGCTCTTTTGATTGCTGCCATTTTTTTTATATAATTTTTATTTTTTAACGCTTTACTCGCGAGGTTGATGCGAGCCCTTACCCTACGCCACTTTCACAATTGGAAAGTGACTTGCTTAAATTAACTCATGTTTTGCTGATAGAGAGCGGCATCAAGGCCTTTGAAAAATTTTCAACTTTTCAAGTACTTCAAGATATATGTTTTCATCATCAAAACTTGTATGTTTTCTTTGCCCAATGATTCATTCCAAAACCTAAAATTTAAAAGTTCATTGATACGTATGTAGCTAAAACATGCAAGCGATATGCACTCATGCCATAATTGAATTTAAATGTTGCAGCTCTTTGTTGTGTGAAGAGTTAAAGAATATTACATCAACATATAAAAATTGATATGCAAACTAAGATACTGTGGAGTTTGAATACGTCCCTTCACTGATCACGTGACATGAGTTATAATAGAGTAGGGAAAATGTCAAAACCCTCAGAACCCATCAAAACTCCCGTGCCGTTAAAAAAATAATTAAATGATACTGTGGAGTTTCGACTTTTTTGCCCTTTTTTGGTTCAATCTTTTATTATTTTACTCTTGACGTTCTGATGTGCCGAACTCTAAATCAAATCATCAAATGAGAGATAGACCCATGAAAGTAAACATTCGATCGATCACACTAAGCTTCCCTCTGATGATCTAAGTGGACAATCCATTTAAGAGAAAGTAGCTAGCTATGGGTTAATTCTATTTGTTTCCGAACATCAGCATATGGCTGCTCGTGCTATAGCATTATCTCTCAATACTAGCGTCTCGAACTTCAAGGTACGGGAATCTCATTTGCCAGAAAAGTTAGGTTCAGAAAATAAAAGGTTTTGTCACGAGACCCTTTTCCAAATTTGCACTATTTGTTCGTTTATTGCAATATCCGTATTGTCTGATTGGACATTCAATCATGCATTCTCTTCTCTTCACTCTTCTGTATTTTTTGATAAGGAAAAAAATGGCTTACAGATCAGCAATGCACCAACATTCCAACAATTTGCATCTCGTTATTTATTTTTTTATGCGACATACATAGTAGGGACAATTATGGTGTATCGAGTTTAATTAATTAAGCATGTAATACTATGGTTTATTCTAAATCATACTCCCTTATTGCCTTACAACAATGTATGTCGTCAGCTACATATTATGAAACCAACTTTTCTGAGATCGCGGGAGAGGAGAACCATCAAATCGTAAAAGAATAATTGCCACAAACTCTCGCTTGTTGCAATCACCAAACACCAAATTTTGCTGTTGCAGTGGCTGACAAGTTGTCTCTTTTAATTTGTTGTCATAGAAGGATCTTAAGTCTCAAGAATTTTCGGTGAAAGAATAGGAAGATTGACACTTTCCTCCTATAATTTTCATTTCTTATCAGATATTCTCTTGCAATTTTAATAATAGCTCGTTATTTTCATGATATCAAATTTTAATGAAAAAAGTATTATTTTGTCACTAGAAATTTTTTTCTTTCACCAGAAGTTTTGACATCACAATACTATAGGGGAGTAAATGGTAAAAATTCCGAAAGGAATATGAACTTTTCAATCTCTTTTCAATTTTTGAGATTCTTCCCAATAAAGATAAATATAGCTGAAATTAATAAATCATGTTTATTATGAATTACATATTTGGAAGATAAATTACCGATGTATAATGATCGACTTTTTATTTTTGCTTTATTGAATCTTCTTTAAATAGGCATTGGAGCCATTTGAATAATAAGAGGGTAGACCTATACTGCCTCTGTATTTGTGTTTGACGCAACCTTTAACTAATGAGGTAGTTTTTTATTATAACTTAACTAGGCTTATGGGTTTCCTTATAATATTATAGCAATGAAAAATTCCACCATACCAAGTATTACCAACTGATTTGTGATCATCATACTGGCGGTCAAAGAGATTATTCACAAATTTATCTTTGTATTTCTTTTAGTTTTCATTATTTTCATTTTTGTAAAGACAGTTGAAAAAAGAGGGGGAAATGATTGAGAAGAATGCGAGCAACGAGATAGTTCAATTTAAAATTTTTTAATCAAGAGATTTCGTTCGAAAAAGGGGAAGAAATAGCAAGTCTAAGTCCTATCAAACAGGGATAGTCTGGTTAAGAAAATGAGAAAACAATATAAATTAAACGTCTTGCTCTCAAGTTTCAACTGATAAAAATGTTGCATTAAAATGACACCATTATACAGTAAAAAAAATCTTTGACAAACGGATCGTTAATATATTTCACGCTACAATCCTTTTGATATGTGACTGAAACTAAGTTTCATTTTGACATGAATATATAGCAAATATCATTACCCTTTTAATATAAATATATGAAAATAATTCAACGGCCATTATTGATTGCGTATGTGAAAGATAAACCCCTGATTATGATAATTGATTTCTTATTTTTATATTGTTGGATCTTTTGTATAAACTATGTTCTTTATTGCTGTCACATCCTAAATACGTAATTTCCTCTTTTGTTGTATGATTTGATCGAATCAAATTCTAGAGTTAGGATAAATATACAGAAGAAAAAATATAAGCGTTAGCTGTATATACACTTCCACTCCAATAGTCATTCAAATGGCACACAAATGGTCAATATTTAGAAAACATAATTAATGCATTTGTGTATCCAAACGGTCACGATTCTTAATTATCTTAATTTGCATGTTATGGTGGCCCTGATTAAGTTACCTAAAATAAAATTCAGAATTTCTCTTTTATTTGTATACGATTACACACGGCTTTATGTTGATAAGCACCAAGTCACCCTCAGTTGACAAAATTTTGAAGATTATCCAATTTCGAAGGTAATTCATGTCCAATTTTTCAACAAATTCATCGAGCCAGATAGCAAATAGACTAAAATTCCTTCGAGGAAGAAAACAAATTACATCAACTTCACTGCAACCATGCTAAGCACTTAATCATTACACCTATCGAGAAAGATAGAGAACACGTGTTGCTGATTATTCTTCAAATAATAGTCCTTCTGCATGATGCGATTAGAAATAATTCATTTGATGGGGGCCATCTCTTCCGGCTTGCAAAAGTAGGAAGAAAAGTTTCGATTATCACCAGAACCAGAAGTTTGCGCAGGGCGCCACTTTGATGTGGAATTTCATCACAACGTTGAACATTCAAGAAACAACTATTAGTTATAATCTCAAGATTTTGATTGTTAATTAAATAATTATAATACGTTAACATGAAGAAATATAAGAAATTATAGGGGAAAGTCATAGCTCCTAGACTCCTGTACAAAACCCTACCGAGCAAATTGGAACTAGGGCAACAGACAAGATTGGAGCAGTTTATGTAAGTGGTGAATTGTTTTGTTGTGATGATTAAAGGGCACACATGTGAATAGAGTACACAGTACTGATGATTTGTTTGTGGGGAATGGAGACAATAAACGTAGAGGAATGCAACTCGGATATAAAATCTTCCTTTCTTATTTCGCGCGTGTGTGTGTGTGCATGCGCTTTCATCATGTTGCAAGTATGCATAGGCCCCAAAAAAAAAAAAAAAAGCATAGTCAACCTCCAGGAAGCGTACTAAATAAAACCATATGCGCACACGTAATTTTATTCGTTATTAATACAGTTGTATGTTACAATTATTAGAATTATTTTGTTACTGGTAGCAAGTTACCTATTAGTAGTCGCAAGTTTATTGTTGCATGTACATTAATTTGGAATGCATGCGCAAAACTTGACCGCTATTTGCAACAAACAAATTGGGAAATGTCTACAAAGACGCCGAAACGTATAATTAAATCCCGATTATGATGATAACATACTTGCTAATATTTAGTAAAAAGTATGAGCAACTACCTGTATATACAGTATCACTACTTTGTTTCCCTGTTTAACCCTATAAGTTTGCGAATAAATTCCATGTTCTAGTAACTTTGAACCGTAAGATATTTGATTAAATTAAGAACATTTACGGAAATTGTATTTCCATTCTTGTCCAATTTCAAAATGGCTCCAAGACCTAATTCAAACAAGATAACACATAAATGCAAAAGTAAGAAAGTTAAAAAATTTATTACTTTTATTTTCCATATTTAAATGCAAAGCTTGATCGTTATGATTCTTATCATTTTCATTCTCGTCGCAACATGTATATTATAATAGTAATCTTAATCTTTATCATTTATGCATCACATAATGATCTTAACATTATCATTCGTGCAAAACATAACAATTTGATATTTCATGTAGAAAGACTTGGTCGAATAATTTTCAAATATTTTTTTTCTAATTCAGGCACCTGATTCGAATCGTAAAGATGTGGAAACTTAAAAGTTAATTTTCAAAATTAAAAAAAAAAAGTTTACTTGACTTATAAGGATCTTCGCATTGACTTTACCCGATTCTGATGAGCTAAGCTAACAGTACATGCAAGCTGCAAATCTCACTTCTGATCGAACCTAAGGAAGCCTCCCACGGACAAGTGATTAATGAAGTTGAATTTGAAGTATGTATGCCAAATATGATGCCCATTTTCTGGGAAAGGAGAGCGAAAGCAGAAACATGCCACGTGGATGACAGAGAGAAGGAGATAACTGGGGCTAGAATGGTCCGCGTGAAGGGGGAAGAATTTGCTCGTGATAGAGAAATGGAACAAAACAGAGTTGAGTGTGTATCGAAAAGCATCGAAGGATGCGTCAATATTTGTTTAGCTGTCACTCAATCCTCCTCCTCCGAAATAAATTAAAAATAAAATCAAATAAAATAATTAGAACTTCTCTTTGCTCACGGTCACGGGGAGATTTTATTATCTCTCTTTCTCTCTCGCCGTCACGCTTTTGTCCACTCTCTCTCATGCAAAAATGTCATCCTCGATCCCGTTAATTTATATAGCTGTCCTTGTACATACCTAATTGCCCCTCCTCTCAACTTCTTCTTTCTTTTTAGTTCTACAGCAATTTCATTTGTTTTTTTAATATCCTTTTTCTACACAACTTTTATCGATGATTGTAAACGACGATGGATGCGTCCAATGGTTACATTCCAAGGACCAACACCCAAACCTTAAAATTTCCCGCAATTCTCCTGTATGCATACGCGTGTTTGTGTGTGTATGTATATGAATTATTTTGATCAGAACGTGTTAGCCTATCTTAACCATCTTAATTTAGTTACACATGTTATGCATGGATGCATGCTTCAATAATATGTGAAACAGGAAAACAGCTTACCACAGCATATATGTTTTATATTTCTCAAATATGGACATAATCTTTCCATCTTTTGTCAATGGGTCCAAAACTCCTGTTATATGCAGTCCATGCTAACATGACCTTATGCTCAGCTCAATTGTTTTATTTTATCTATGTAATGTAAATACATATGTGGTATAATTAATATCTTTAAAGTTTAGGACAATCTAGCTGAACATGAGAATTTATCAAAATATATTTTACTTTAAAAAATTTTTGAGTTAATTAAATAGTTTTTTTTAAATTAAAAAAATAAGAGCATAACATGATGGAAACTTAATTTCTTCCTGATCCATGCAAATGAGTTCAATTTAAACTCTAAGTCTCTTGTATCACAGCAAGAGGCTTTGCCCACTAAACTAACTAGCTAGCACCCACAAACATAGAAACTCTTTACATTAATTGTAAGACCGAAATTCCATGTTATGATGTTAATCTTGTTTGACACATACCAACGGGGAAAAAAAATAAAAAATTATATCCTCATATGAGAAATTGTATAAAATAAGGAATTTGAGTGTTATTACACCTATGTGTGCTTGATTATGCTTATGGATGGAACCCTAGCTTTTACTGGGAAGAATCGTTGTCATGGACAATGAGGTCATTTTCGTAAACTTGATGCTGTCAATAATAATAAATTCGTGTGGGGAAACGGAGGCACTCATGCAGGAAACAAACAAGATATTACTATGAGTTGGTGATCTCATCTCTTCTTTTAAAAACCCCGTAAAGCTCACGGTGAAAACATGGGCAAAGCCAAAGAGATCAGATAATAAGAAAAGCAGAAGCATGTCTTCAAGGGAGCAAAATAAAGCAGCTTTGTACGAGAAGTTGATGCTGCTTCGTGATGTTACCAACTCTACTTCTGTAAAATGAAAAAAAAAACCTAGTCTCTTTAATAACTTCATTTCACTTAGCTTTAAGATTGAACAAGAAACCCTAAAGCAATATTTCACCAACAAGAAAGCCCGAAATGAATACAAATAAATTTCATTTTTCTTGATTTATTTTATCGTTGATTATATATCCCATCTGCTGGTTTTTAGATGAGAGTGAAAATTGAATCAAGTTCATGGATCAATATATTGAAATGATTATTGATGTGTTGAATTTGTGTGTTTGGCAGATGAACAAGACCTCGATCATAGTGGACGCATCAAAATATATAGAGGAGTTGAAGCAACAAGTAGAAACTCTGAACCAAGAGACTGGAACATCAGAAGCTTCAACAGTCGAAAATTCGTTACCTATGGTGCATAATCCTTGTTTCTTTTATCCACATCTCTATCTCAAATTTGAATTTGTACTTATTTAAGGGGTTACTTGATAATGAGTACTGTAAGATAATCTTCAATGACTTAAATTAATTATATTACTTTTGTGCATCAGCAGGTTACAGTGGAAACTCTAGAAAAGGGTTTCCTCATTAACGTGTATTTAGAAAAGAATTGCTCAGGTTTATTGGTCTCAGTTTTAGAAGCCTTTGAGGATCTGGGGCTTGATGTGCTTGATGCTAGGGTTTCTTGTTCAGACAGGTTCCAACTAGAAGCTGTTGGAGGAGATGTAAGGAATATAACTTTTTCAAATCTTTTAATTTGAAACTGGATTTTATTAATTCATCATAGGCGAAGCTTTCATTCACTACAGCACATACATATTAATTACAGATGTGTCTAATTCTCCGAAGCTTCCTGTAATTCTGTACTTTGGTAAACTATTATATCTCGTGAGTTGTAAAAGTTTTGCACCACAAATCTCAGATTTTTAATTGCAAATACTGACAATGCTATTGGGTGGTTCCCATTATTAGCCAACAATATATTTTATTTTCTCTTCATTTATCTGTATTTGTATATCTGGTATTGCATGTCTTACAATTTCATTCAATCTGTATGCGCGTGCTATATGCGTACGCTTTCTATAATTAGTAGATGACTGTTACAACATTACTCATTGTTACTTATTGGTACAAGTTCTTGCAGCAATCTGAAGGGCAAGCTGAGGGCATAGATGCTCAAGTGGTGAAAGAGGCCGTGTTGCAGGCTATCAAGAATGTACAGGATTCAGAACAGTGAATTAGAAAATTAAAGTAATTTTCCATCAATTTTTGTTTAATTTCCTGCTTCATCCCTTTGTTAGAGTTTACAATCATGAACTAATGAAGGGAGGTTTCAGTTCTTCTCATTTTAAAATAAGATACATATACATTATTGATTGTATCTTTTCAACCAAATTCTGTCTTAACGCTCCATTGAAGATCTAGGTAATTGCTAGCCCTTCACTCAAGAACCAATTTATATATTTGATCACGAGTATAGTGCTTCTTTAAATTCCTTAAGTATTGTATGAATGGATACTAAACTCATCCCTTCATGGAATTCCAATGTTGAGGTTTTATCTGTTGAACTGACAAGCACAATGCTCGTTATAATTGGCTAAGGGACCTAGCTAGTGTCTGCCGTGCGAAGAAGTTAGTTACAGTTATTACACTGGACTTTGTCTTAAAATTTGTTGACACTAGATCAGAGAAATATTGACTCTCTAGAGTCTTAATAACATTTCTATACCCATTAAAGAAATGGAATCCTAAGTATCAAACTTCTAAAATAAGAACGAGAGCAATGAAGCATATGATAAACTAATTCAAATTACTTTTGTTTAGTCGTACTAAGCTGACTATTTTTATAATGTAATTCAAATTATGTTTGTTTAGTCTGATTAAGCTGTTAGTTTTATGGTGAAATTCAGGGGCAACAGCACTTGGATGGAGGTTTATGACATAAAATAAGTCACAATCATAAGTTGATAAAGGAGTTGTCATTAACTTATTTATCCTCTTCTGCCCCAAGTGGGAGAAGTTAATGAACGGATTGGCAACGCATGGAACGCAATGAGCTAACGATAGCCAGAAAAGGAATATCAATGTGTAGCTTTAATAATTATATATATTCGTTAATTTTATGTTGCTATTATAAATGTAAAATATTAGCCTACTGGTTGGAAGACCTTGGAGTTATTAGAAGGAATCTTAGGATTGAAATGATGAAACAGAGTTTGAATCATTGAATGAACTGTTAACTAGCTAAATGCAATAATTAATGTAAGATAGTACAAGGGGACATATCGGATTTGCCTTGTGAATGTTGGGGCTATATGTCTCCAATAACATAGACTTGAAGTTCTAAGCTATGGAGAGCAAGATTTCTTATATGCAAACCTTTATTGGCAAGAGGCTGTAGTTAAAAAAATTAGAAAAAAAATAATAAAAAGATAAAAATTGATTTTTGTCACATCTTAGAATGAATAGTAAAGATGAGTAAATTGAATTTATAAGTAAGGTAGATCTTTTCATTCAATATGTTAACTTTTTGGGTTGATACCTAGATATCATATGCTCCATCCCCAACAAATGATATCAAAGTTGAACCTTAGTAAAGAAAATATGGTGGAAGAGATGTGTAGGATGAAATTATTGTGGTTTCATTCGAGGAAAAATTATTAAGTTATGTTTCATATTAACTATTAAAGTAGCCTTTATTTTTTGGATTGTAGTGGAAATTTTGAGATTAGGAGTGTTGAGTGGGAGTGGAAGTGAAAGTAGGTTATTTATTTACATTGCAATAAGAGTATGAAATTGAAACTAAAATCTAATTTTGTGTTTAATTATTTTAGATTGGGAGTAAATAGTTTCTAATTATAAAATTAATAAAAAATATATTTAAAAATTAAATATTTAGTTTATTATATTTATAAATTAATAATAATTAGTAATATTCTTAATTATGTAAATCATAATTTTTTATTACTTTTACTTTTAATTATAAAAATAAAAAATTATTAATAAGAGCAACATAAATGAAACATTATTACTAATAATATAGTACAAAATTAATATTTTATTAGAATAAATATTTATTATTATTAATCACTAATATTAAATAAATATAATACTATTACTTTTAAATAAATATAATAATATTATATTTTCAAATAAATGTAGCATATAGTAATATTATTAATTCTCTATGAGTATAATAATATATTTTTAAGTAATTTTAATTTTGGATTAATGTAAATCATTATTTTTAACTAAATATGCTAATACTATATTTAATAAATATTTAATATTATTATCTTAAATAAATGTAATTTATAAAATAATATAATATTATTTTTTAAAATAAATATGATATTATTTATTTTATTCTACTAAATATAATATTTTATTATATATTATTTATTTTATTTTATTAAATACTTTTAATAAAATTAATTTATAAAATAATATTATTTATATTTATTTTATTAATAAATACAATTAATAATATTAAACATATTTAATAAAAGCAAATTAAATATATTTAATAAAATATTAATTTAATGAAAAAATAATATCATATTTATTTAAATAATATAATAATATTATTTAATAAATACATTTATTAAACATATTCATTAAATACTATATTTAATAAAATATTAAAAATTAAAAATATTTAATAAAAATAAAAATATTAATATTTAATAAAATATTATTTTATTTATTATATTTTATTAAATATAATATTTAATTAAATTTATTTTTTATTTTATTAAGGATAAATATGAAAGAGGAGAGAGTGGATTTTCGCTCCCACATCCTCCCATAAGAGTGAGAAGGAGTGCCCTTATTTAATTCCTTCTCCTCTGCTCTTCGAGCTTCGATAGAAGACTAAGAGACCAACTTTTATCTCGTCCTCGATTTTTTCACTCTCTACTTTAAAAAATAATGGGTCTCATAGAGTAGAATTCTCACTCCCTTTCTAAATCTTAAAAATAAATGCTGGAGTGAGAGATACTCTTCACTCTCAATCCAGAAAGTAAACACAACATAAAATAAATAAATTGAGCAATTGGGCTAATAAGTAAGGCAAGTCTCTGCCTTCAATAAACTAGTCTCTAAAGTATATAACTAGATATCTTAGACCCTATCCCCTAACACACATCATTAGCCAAGGAAATTTAAGGAACTCTTTTTTTTTAATTATTATTATTGGTCTTTAATTCCCTTAAATAGGTAGCGCATGTTGAATACCATTTATCCCTCAATTATTTTATAATATCTAATAACCCCTTGGCATTGAAAATTTCAAGGAAAAAAGATATAAATTGGTCATTTTCTTGATGTTTGATCTTAGGAATATAAAGTATATATTTATTATAAAAATAAAATATAAAAAATTAAGACAATAAAAACGAAGCTGAATCCAACTTTTTTCGTTCGAGCAACTTCATACCAGGTTCCTTGCTGAATTTTCCTTCAAAAGGGAAGAGTGACGTCCAATGGCGAAGCTATATTTAAGTTCAATCAGGGACATAATTGAAAATCTAAAAATTTTTTAGTTGGTTATAACCTAAAATCCATAAAAATGAGAGGGTAAAAAGTAAGGACTATAATGGAGAAACCATAAACGTAAGTAGGTCATCACAAACAAATATCAATTAAGGCACCAAAAGTGAAACACGAACAGAAATCTGATAAAATGAAATCAGAGCCTTAATGATTTTCAACTGGACTTAGGACACGGCTAGAGTGGAGAAATAATAACAAGCTCTAGAAGGTTAGAATCAAATAAAATAAACTAAGGAGGTCAAACGTAAAATTTTCCAAAGAAATGGATAACGTTCAATTAGACCCTTAGATATTATCTTTTTTCCTTTAATTTTTGAATTTTTTTAAAGCCCCACTGCTCGATTGCTGCTCGATTGTCATCATGAGTAATTTTTTAAAATTGTCAATATAATAAAATGGAATCACTAATTTTAAAGAATCTTTCCGCTTTTCTCATTCAACACCAATAGCATTTTTTGAATTGGTTCATCATTTATATCCATCAATCAAACGCTATCGCTTCTGTCACTTTCAGTGTAAAATCACAGTCAGTGTAGATGTGTGAGCAGAGGCTCGCATGTCATGGTGGCATCAAGGCTATATTAGGTACACTTCATTAATATTTTTTTAGTATAATTTATCTAATATTTATAAATATTTATTTAATTTTATAAATTTTTATTAAAATTATGTTATTTTTTAATTATTCTTTTAATAAAATTTTTAAAATTAAATAAATTTTTTTACCTTTATTAATAAAAATTTAAAATTTAAAATTTTTAAACCAAATATTAAAAAGTTATTTTAAATATTAAAATATTTAAAATATTTTTTAATTATTTCATAATTTTATTTTATTCATTTTTCACAACATATCTTTAAAAAATTAATCTATTGAAGTAATTTTTAATTTTTAATAAAAGCTCGTTAACAATCAAATAACTATAATTTTCAATGCAAGATCGGTGAGGGAGTTTTTGTATTTTACAAATATTCTAATACGCTGGCTCGGTCTCCGGCCGGAGCTATATATAGGCAGAAACTCTTCCCACGTGCGGTCGGGATGTCTACTTGTGACGTACGGGCAAATGCTTCAGAGAACTCACAATTTTCATCTTGAAGTAATGTGGAGGTGTGTTTCACTCTATCGTTAGAAGACACACAGTAGCTAGCTCCGCTATATTTAGAAAAAGCCGTCGTGGTACTGCTGTTGAGTCAACGTACATGAAAAAGATGGTGTTAGCTTTTGTCAATTTGGTTAATTACGTGTTGATCATTGCTGTGCAAGCACTTGAACGAAAAAAGATACTGAAAAAGGAGTCGTAACTGCAAACATTTTGCGCTTAATAGTCACCGGCCCCGCTTCCTATTGCTAGTTATTTCTTTAACTCTGTATAAATCATGATATCGTGCCATTTTCAATTGCCAAGCAATACTGCTTTTCACTTCAACTCATTCGTCTTAATTAGCTAGCCATGAGTCCTAAACAATGTTCGTACTCTAAATTCATTTATTTGTCAATTAGTCTTGAGTCCAAGTAGCACGGCCGCCGCTCAATTATCCTCTTATTTCTATGATAAGTCGTGCCTTGCAGCACTATCGATCATCAATTCAAAAGTGCAAGATGCTTTGTCAAATGATTTTTTAATTTAAAATAATTAGCAAGGAAATATATACAATATAATTAATTACAAAATAATTCACAAAATAGCTAATTGATAGGAATAATTTTTGAAAATTTAATTTGACAATCAACACTAAAAACACACAACGCAATTAAATTAAAAAATACAATTCAATTCAACAATCAACATAAAAAAAAAAGTTTTTTCTTTTTTTTTTTTACATAGAGTTGGGTCAGCTACCAACCCGATCCGAATTGAATTTCAATCAGATTTACATTTTTTGGCTTGAATCCAATCAGAAACTCAAAAATTCAGGCTAAAGCATAAAAAATTTAGGCTGATTCAAAGTGACAACCATAGTTCAAGTCATTACTTTCTTTGTTTATATTTTTATGGCTTTACTAGTCTTTATATTTACTTTGCTTAAGAAATGATTTTTAAGAAATAGAATGGAAAATGAAGAAAAAATAATCTTTAAATTTTAAACGGGATGATATTTAGTTTTGTACTCTCACTCTAATCCCAATTATGTATGAGTATTTGTTTAATTATTATTCAATAAATTTTATTTTATCAATTTTCTTTTTACTTTAACCTAATATAAATAGGTTATAACTAAAAGAAAGTCATACATTGTAATTCTTATTTAATTATAAAATATTATCATGTTCCTTTTTTTCTCACAAGATCCGACTCTCTTCAAACATTTTTTAGTTTTAATATTATTTCAACTTTTTAGAGTTTTTTAATAATTTAAATAGTATATAATATGCTAGTGATTTATTTAAGTTTTTAAATTTTAATTTACTGAAATTGTTTATCTATACGTATCACAAAATAAGTAAATGAAAAGTGGGGTGAAAATTAAAAAAAAACATTCCTCACATGAGAATTTACTATTTCCATCCTATTGAATTTATTAAATATTAAAATAAAAAATAAAAGTAAAATTTTTAATAGAATAGAAAATGGGATTAGCTTTCCCACTATCACCTCATTCCTAATTATCGTAATAGTTACTAATAAAACAAACGAAAAAAATGATTTGCACCTTTTGGCATTTGATCAATTCAATCTAATGTCGCAGGAGTCGTGGATTTAAAAAAAAATAATCATAATAATCAATCAACATTATTCTCAGTGCTTTTTTTTTTAAATATTCTATTGATTTTTTATCCAACAGACATTATTAGACGATGCAGCAACTTTCACAGGAGAAAAACTGCACTTCCCAATTTCAATTCAGGAAGAGGATTCGAAGTCATTGACGCCATAAAATGTAAGAGTTCATGTGCCGGCGTCGTTTCATGTGCTGACATCTTAGCTGTCGCTGAAACGGACTCCGTCGTCGCAGTAATAATTTCTTTACATCTCATCTCAGGTTGAAAACAAATTCTTAAACTGATGCTACAGTCCACCCCTTATATTCACTGATTTTTACATTAAGGCCCCCTTTTAAATTTGTCGTTTTCATGTAAGGACCGCTGTCCAAGTATTTTAAAATCCTGACTGTGCCACTGTTATTGTACTAACGTGGTTGAGCAGCTGGGTGGACCAAGCTGGAGGGTTCAATTGGGAAGAAGAGATTCAACAACAGGAAGTCTTGATTTAGCAAACAGTGACTTGCCAGGGCGAGATATGAGTCTCAGTGACTTAATCTCAGCTTTCGCAGACAAGGGACTCACTGCTGAAGAAATGGCGGCGCTGTCACGAGCTCACACAATTGGCCAAGCACCGACGACATTGATCCCTTGAATGCAGAATCCTGAGAGAAAAGAAATATGCCTTTGCAGTATCAGTACTGGTGACAACGTAAATCTTCTTGCTCCCCTTGATGTCTCAAAGGCCCGCTTCTTTTGACAACGGCTATTACAAGAATTTGCTGAGTCTGCGAGGGCTTTTGATTTCGGACTTTAGTAGGGGATCAACAGATTCTCAACTCTCAAGCGAACGCTTGTAGCTCTGACCCGGAATCCTTCGTGAGAGATTTTGCTTTTGCAACGATCAAAATGGGTAACGTCGGCCCACTCACTGGATAGGATGGCGGGATTAGAACCCGTGGCAGGTGTGTCTACCGAGTCTTTAGAGATCAGGGAATTTGCAGGAGCATTTGATTAGGCCCATTGAAAGGGTAGGCTTTTAAGTCTGGTCCAAATCTATTTTTTTAATCGAATAAGAAAATTGGGATTTGGGCCACCGTGATTGTTTTGCAAAAGACTGAAAGAGAGACTGACGTCACTGACCGAGGCGTGAACAGTAACTGTTAGCCGCATGGTGCGCGCACGTTGTCTTCGAAAGAGAGCAAGGCACGCAATTTTTTTTTTTTTATTATTTTCTAGGTCTACTGGAACTAGTTTATAAAATAATTTTATTTTATTGATGGAAGGCAGCATGTTCAATCAAGAAAGGCAAACAAAATTATTATTATCATTGCTGTATATGTATTTTGTAAACATTGTGATCAATGTGGAACTAATTATATAATAGCCGATTACTTAACAAGTCAACTAATGTACTTTTATAATATAATGATAATATTAGTTAGCATCAATCTGTTTAAATATTCTTCGTCAATGCCTTCATCTAAATGATTTTTTTTTTAATGTTTGTTCTTCTATGATAGATAGAGACTGGAGAGTAACTTTCATCTTACGACTTATGTTCCTTGTGTCTCTGCATTTATCAATCGTCAAAGGTCAGCTACATACCTTGAGAACTTTTTTTTTTCTTTTTTCTTTTTTTTGCGATAATAATAACGTTGATAGATAAGGGAGTGAGTAAAGAATTACTCTTAATTTTTTTAAGACTTAAATTAAGCGATCGGGCAAATAAAATTATTTAAAAATTATTCGATCAAATACTCTTAAAAATTTCCTTTTTATTTTTATTTTTTTCACTTATAACTTCATTTTATAAATTTAATTAGCAATTCATGATATTGAACAAAAACATCTTTTTTATACCGATAACTTTTTTTTGTATAAAATTCAGGTTGGGGAATTAAACTTATTTTTGTCCATATTTGTTAAAATGAGAGGTTTAGTATATATTTTAATAAGGATTCATATCTAATGAATAAATCAAAATCCTAAGCTTGAGTTTCAACCCTTTGCTCAAATTCCTGGTTCGTCACTGCACTTCATCACCTTATTACTGGATAGCTAATGTTTAACGATCTCTCGAGAAATTTCAATCTCAAAAGTATTTTTAAAGTTCAAAATAAATAATTATATTTAGATTATAAATTAAGAACTCTTTTTATTGCCTAACCTTAGGGACAAAAACATGCTATAAAGAAACCATCCTTAATTAATAATTATCATGTTTATAGTGATCGTTCTCCATCAGAGGCATATATCCAGAACTGCAAAATGAGTCATTGGGTTTTATTCATATCATATCAAGATTTTAAATCAAACTATTACTGAAACTAGTATAAGTGTTCATAATACTTATGTGAGAACTTAAACTGTTGCTTTCACAATTAGCCCATCACTCAGCTATGAGCCGAGTGGCATGTCGTATAAAATTTAAGATTACTCAAATATGACCAATTGAATAATTATATTAAAATATTAAAACTTAAATCTAACATGTAAAATAAACAAGTGACACAACATGACTTGTTCAATAACTAGATAATCGTGTCACTTAACATGATATAATCATTTAATACCTATTTAACATGAATTAAATAAAATATTTTGCACTTCTTTGACAAAAATTGGACTCCTTTATATATCTAAATATTATTATGCACTGATATAAAACCATATACATGTCTATCAAATTATTACATATTTACACTTTTAAATTTTAATGTCTATTTATAAATTTATAAAATGAAATACCATATAAATGTTCATCCCTCATAAATAATCTTATCCTTACTCAGTAAATGGGTTATGATCTTGAACTCTAATCTTATATGAAAAAAATTATGTTCAATTTGATGACCATATCAAATTTGATGAGCTAAATCTATTTTATTTGTATTGTATTCATGTTAGATAAACGAATCATATCAAATTTTATCAACTCTACGTTCATTAATATTACACATATCTCACGAACTTCGGACTTCAGATGATTGTCTGTCTTTCAATATAACAATTAGGTAGCTTTCATCAATGAGATGCAAAAGATTCAAAACGGACCAAGAAATAGTTAAATTGCAAGACTAGTTTGGTTACGCACTTACAACGGATCAAGAAAATCAACTTAAAATAATAACAACATGGGCTGTGGTAAACATTAAACATGGGCTGCTCAAGAAGACTCAGCCCTGTACAAAGAAATATAATGAGCTTATAGCCGAATGCTTATTTAGTTTTTTGGATTTAAAGTTGGTTTAGTCTTGTTTTTAAGTTAATTTAATAAAATTTATATATTTTCTCTCATTAATATCTTTGACAATGTTAAAAGGCTAGTATTATAGAATTTAAGAAAAAAAATAAAGATAAAAGTATAACATAATTAATAACAGGAGCGTCTTAAAGTACTCTTTAAAATATAATTAAACGAATATTTATGATTAACCACATTTTTTTCAACAAAAATAGTTTATGCAAAATTTGTAATTAAACTTTTATATTGTAGTTTGGCAAACAAGCTGCCAACAAGCAAACATCCTTTTCCAATTATTTTTTCCTCATGGATAAAATATTAAAATCAGTACAAAATGAAGAATGATTTGGTAGGTGATTAAAAAGCAATTAAAATGAGGAGGTGCCATTTTAATAGAATTAATCAGAACAAAATTATTCTTTCGACGAAACACGTTCTCTGTATACAACTCTTCTGTTAGAATGAATCAATCACGCCAGCATTTATTTTATTTTATTTTTTCCTTTTGTGCCCCATACATAGGATTGGCTTTCTATTAACGGTAATTTGATTTTGCATGAATTGCGGTTTTCATACCATATGGTTTGTTTGCACCTAACCCTGAGTAAACATTTGACACTTGCTAAAATAGCAAAAAGTCTTGATTGACTATATCACAAAGAATGCACATTGGCCATCTCAAAAAGGACAACGTATAAGTACTCTAATGCCATCAAATGAAGTAGTGACTTTGATTGTCGTTTTATATTCCCAATCGGCTTAATATTTTAGGTTTTTGATATATCTAAACAAAAAGGATTGCGCACAAGGGTCCGTGCTTCATTTTTGTGAGGTGAATTTCGGTTCTCTCAACATTAAGAACTAACCGAAGAAGTAAGGATTTTCTTCACGCGTAGAAACTGATCATAAAACACCCTTCATAATAGACGTGGGATAACTTTAATAATCTTTCCCTTACACATACATTAGGCTTTAAGTTAGGTGAGCAGTGACAATGGTTTCTCTCTATTTGGATTATTAAGCCAAGACTATTGGTGAACCCACATGCATTGATCTAGTCTTAGGTAGTCCTTGACAATTCTATAAAAGTTATAGCTCAAATCTCCTCAATTAATAAACTTTTTATCGCGATTTGGGGATTGGATTAAAAAGTAGATAATTTATTTTTCCCATCACATTGTTAAGTCTCTTTTAATCTTAAAATGCTATCTCAATATGTGGAGTTTAATCCTTTTCACTACTAAAAAATCTTGAAATATGTCAGAGATATCAAATTAATCATACAAAAGTAAATGATACCATATGTTCATTCATTTTAAAAAATTAACGTATAAACGATAATTATATTAAATTTAATTACACATATCACATATACAATAATTAATTGTATTAATACAACTAATAAACCTTAGACTTTCTCCCACTACTAATGTGGATAACCCCAACAATTTCATATCAATTAATTATTGCTTTCCTCAGTTTCTTGCACAAATTGGCTACACATTTTCAAGTTGAGAAAATGATGTTTCAAAGAAGCAGCCTCTTGCCTGGTCTAACAAAATTACAGATAAATACTCTATGTTTTTCTCCCTATAAATAGGGAAAGCCAAATAGCGCCTATGCCACATCAAACCAAAGCGAACTAATTAAGCATGGCTTATAGTGGCATATTTCATGTCGTTCTCATTTTGACTTTTGCAGCTACGGCTTTCTCAACCCTTTCTCCTTGCTACTATGACAAAATTTGTCCCCAAGCTTTGCCAACAATCAAACGAATAGTTGAAGCTGCAGTGAAAAAAGAAGGCCGCATGGGTGCTTCCTTACTCCGTCTCCACTTCCATGATTGTTTTGTTCAAGTACGCATATTAAACCCCAATTAACTTAACTGCTAAGAATTTTCTTTATCGTTCTCACGTCGTCGATTGTATTTTAATTCTTGTAAACATGTTCTTTGTGATCTATACATAGGGTTGCGATGCCTCCATTCTTCTTGATGCCACGTCCACCATTGATAGTGAAAAGAATGCAATTCCAAATAATAATTCCGTTAGAGGATTCGAGGTCATCGACCAGATAAAGAAAGAGGTCGACAAAGTCTGCAAAACCCCAGTTGTTTCTTGTGCAGATATCTTGGCTGTAGCAGCTCGCGATTCTGTTGTTGCTGTGAGTAATTAAATTCTCCTCTAATCTTTGTTCCATGCACAAAATTACCTTATCATTATTTTTATACTTAATACAATTTTATATATATCATCATATATACTAAAAAAATAATCAAAAAATCTCCTTATTAATTAGGAAATAAAATCAATAACTTTAGAGAGTTATTAATATTACTAATTATATTGAGGCACCAAAATAAAAAAATAAAATTAATGTTATAAAATGCTTACTTTAGTTATCACTTATTATATATATACAAGAAAAAATTACACACATTCTTATAAATGTATAAATAAATTTTATTAATATTATTTTCAATTCAGTTATTTAAATTATTACGGCAGTTTAACAATAGATCTATCAAGCACATATGACTATATTTAAAATTTATGTCACTTTTAAAAATAAATTTTATAAAATATTTAATTGATTCTCTTCGCAACTGATAATCTCTACAACACAACTAATAATAATTATTTTAAAAGGTATGGTATTACCAAACTAACCTTTAATGTTCGTATAATAAATTACATGTAATAATAGGTATTAAAGTTTGAGTAAGATTAAGCTCCACTTGTATTTTTAAAAGAAACAATCGAAGAGTATTTGATAAATACTCATAATTATGATTCATCCACTAAACGGATTATGTTTTGATAAAATCTTACAATACTTTTACTATTTATTTTGTACATAATGACTTATTTCACAATGATCGTGTATCACGATATTTAACCATGCCCTTTCATGAACTTGGGCTAACTGTGTTTTACAAATTTGCAGCTAGGAGGACCAACATGGAAGGTGCCTCTAGGGAGAAGAGACTCAACAACAGCAAACAGAACCCTGGCCAACATTGACATCCCATCGCCATTCCTCAACCTCACCGGATTAATCAGCAGCTTCAGAAGACAAGGCCTCAACGAGACGGACCTAGTGGCCCTCTCCGGTGGCCACACTATTGGCTTTTCTCGGTGCAGTGCCTTTCGAAGCCGCATATACAACGGAACAAATATCGACCTCGTCTTCGCGAAAGAGCGCCAAAGGACTTGCCCACTCACAGGAGGAGACACGAACCTCGCACCTTTCGACCCAACGCCAGTAACCTTTGATGGTAAATACTTTTCTAGTCTGTTGCAGAAACGAGGGCTACTCATCTCAGATCAAGCACTTTTCAGTGGGGGCTCAACCGATGGTCTTGTTAAAACTTATAGCTATAATTCCAAAGCCTTCTCTGCTGACTTTGCAAACTCTATGATCAAGATGGGGAACATTAAAGTTTTGACTGGGAATAAAGGTCAAATTCGTTCGAACTGCAGGAGGGTGAACAACTAAAGACGTTGTCGTTTTGGGTTTTTATTGGAAATGAATTTGTGTTTTCAAGAATTGAGTGAAAATTGTATAAAAACACGATGTGCCGTTTTTAATAAGGAAACTTTCACGTCTTGAGTGGAGTCTACGCGTGGAAGAGATTACAATTTACAAACATTATTCATTTGAATTGAGAGTATGTAATCATTCCCTCTCACCAATATTGTTTACATTATTTAAGCTTCTTCCTACTAATAAAAGTTAATTATATTTTGTTTATTGCAAAATTTACGTTCTTGAGTATGTAGTGGCTATGTACACCGATTTTTTTTTTTAATCTTTAATCTTTAATCTTTAATTTTAGTCATACTTCCCTTGTAATGGGTTCGCTTACTTCACTTCATTATTATTATTATTATTATTAATCGGCTTTATTAAAGACCGAACTAATGCAATAAGAATAGGAAAGCACACAATATTTTATGGAGGCTTGTACGCTCCAACGTTATGCCAATAACAAGAAAAAATCACAACCTACCTCAAAGGTTAATGTGCTTTTTGAAACAAACACTATCTTTACAAAAGAAAAGATAGGCTCTAATGCCAAAAATAAACTACCAATGAAGTTTTGAAGGCTCTAACTAAAACATACTACCAATAGATAGTGCAAATACGCTTTTATTTAAGTATTACATAAGTTCATTATTTTTTTAATACATGTTGTAGTGTTTTTTAATTATTTTTGTACAAGTTAATTACTATTTTTTAATCTTTTGGAATTTTTTTTTAATGAACTTACGCAGGTAGCTATTACGCACATTGGAGACTTGGATGTTCAAGACTCAGTAAATACTAACAATAACAGGATTATTTCTCAAACTTTTCATAATAATACAACGCAAGTGGTAATTTTTTTTTTTAAAGCACTAGATCGCAAGTATTAATATTATTTTAAGAAAAATTAAGAAGGAACAACAGGCATCGAATTTAAAGATCAACTAACAAATTAATAAACAAGCCCAGCCCAATCCAGCCTACGATCATCAGCCAATTGTAGGCGACATGTCGAATCTATGGCTCAAGAATTTACGGCATGTCGTTGGTCACGAGAGATTCTATGGGCAACCGTTTCCCTTGGTTTTTATAAGAGGGAAAAAGGCGAAAAGCTGTTTCCTAGTCTTCTCTTGGTATCTGGGAAAGACACACAAATCAGCAGTAGCCCACTGAAACACAACAACACGCCAATGACCGAAATAACATTTATAATCAGAGTGAAAGTGAAGAAGCATTGGATTTTGATCACTAATTCATAATGTGCTGGAGATATTTGGCGAGAGCTGCAAGAAGATGCAGTATTCATACAACTTCATCAAGTACCGGTGGATGGTGGGATCATGTGGCCCCTGCAGCCAAGGATCCCATAAACGGTGTGACCGAGGCCTTTCTTGCTGACCCTTCTCCCTACAAGATCAATCTTGGCGTGGTAATGTGTTTGCTTCTTTCTCATTCAGTTGGTATTATCTTGACACAAAATCACGGCTTTCTGCTTTTGTAATTACTGGGTTTCTTTCTTCTTTTATTAATCTATTTTATTGTATGCATATTTATGTAAATTTAGATTTTCGTTTTGAATTTTCAGCGGAAGAAATTTAAAACTGACAATTATGCATATTTCTTTTGCCAAAGTGCTCCTTTGGCCCCAAAAGGAACGGAAAATGTTAATAATTTATAATTACTTGTTTAGGATGTAATTCAGATTGAGATTGAGATTGTATAATTATAATTTAAAAGTTACAGCAGTTTTAATAAATATTTACTGTTATAATTTAAAAATTATATTAATATAATTTATCATTTATATAATAAAAAATTTATTATATTTTTAATAATTTAGTCAAAATTATTATTTAAAATTTATATTTATTATATATTATTAATTTTTATTTTATATTTACAGTTTTTTTCTATAATAGATTCTGTTTTAAAAGTCACAGTACTTTAATCCCAAACGCATACTTAGTCTTTGTCAAGTTTTGATTCTTATTTATTTATTTATTATTATTATTATTTTGGGTAGGGAGCTTATAGGGATGACAAAGGGAGGCCTGTTGTGCTTCAATGCGTTCGAGAAGCAGAGGCAAAGATTGCTGGCTGTGAGTTCCTGTAAGTTTCAGTTCCTTCAGTAGCCTTACTCTTTATTCCTTTTTTAACGCTAAATTAATGATATTAATTATTTTTATATTGCATGCTTAAGGTTTATGCTTTTCATGTGGTTTATATGACGTATTGGGCCCTGATGTTATTCTATTCAATTGTTGATCATGTTCCTTTTGTTTCTGATTTTGTTGTTTTTTGATAGTATTGTGAGCATTTTACCGTACCACCTTTCCTAATTGGTTTGACTGTTTGTATGCACTGAAATCACGTTGCATTCAAGTGTTAAAGTTTGATGCTTGTCCAAATGTTAAATAATATATGATGTGCTTAAGTTAACTCTAATTCATTGTATCTGTCTTAGATAACATCGAGAATCTGCAATTGGTAGCACCGAGTTTGAACATTGGATGTGTAGTTGGAAACTCCCCTGCTTCTTTTAGGGAAGATTCATAATGGTCATTTTGTTTAGTGCACATACAGTCTGTATTGACAAGAGTGAGCATTTTGCATGCTTCAAATAGTATTTCGTTGACATTAATTTCTACCAGTATTTTGTAGTTTCCAAGTGAACATTTGGTCAATTTGACTTTAGTTCAATCATTCTCTCCATATCTTCCCTTGTGTTCCCAGATATATTCAAGTCTAATCCTTGAGAGCATCAGCAGGGAATCAATTTCTGCTTCTGTTAGCTCAAAAATGGTTGAGGAGAGTGTAAAATTGGTTTATGGAAAGGATTCAGATGTTGTTAAAGAGGGGAGGTTTGCTGGAGTTCAAGCTCTGTCTGGGACAGGTGCATGCCGTCTCTTTGCTGAGTTCCAGAGGCGTTTCCATCCTGAATCACATATTTATTTCCCAGATCCAACTTGGTCCAAGTATGTCTGTTTCTCATCCTTTACAAGTTTTAGTCCAGATTTTCAAATTTCCATTTTCTCTGTAATTGAATTTCGATCCTGTGTGTTGTACAGCCACCCCAACATCTGGAGAGATGCCCAAATTCCAGGGAGAACCTATCACTACTACCATCTGGGCTCAAAGAGTTTAGACTTTGCAGGACTTATAGATGATATAAAGGTGACAGTCTTCAACTCCTTAGAATTGAATTCCGATGGATTGGACGATGTATTTTTTTAAATCATTCAATAGAAAGATCATTGCTACCCCATTGCTATGTTCAATCAAATGGTTCCCTTGCTGGAGCTCCTAATCATGGACATATGGAACAAAAAATATGGGACTTTATGTTATGGCTGCAAAGGCATAAGGAGAACTAACATGCATTCTTCTATCGGGGACAGTGTCATATGCCATGTGAAGCCAAGCAACTGTAAGATGAAAGATTTAATTCTGCTGTTTTATTTTTGTTGGTGATTTCTGTAGAATGCCCCAGACAGTTCCTTTTTCTTACTCCATCCTTCCGCTCACAACCCAACCGGAGTGGACCCTACTGAGGAACAGTGGAGAGAAATCTCATATCAATTCAAGGTGATTGGCGTATATGTTGTGTTTTTTCATGATTATTATATGAAATAATTGCTTTTAATTATTATCTGGTAAATTTTAGGTAAAAGGTCATTTTCCCTTCTTTGACATGGCTTATCAAGGTTTTGCCAGTGGGGATCTTGACAAGGATGCTCAAGCTATACATATTTTTCTTGAAGACGAACACTTAATAGGCTGCGCTCAGTCCTATGCAAAGAGCATGGGATTGTATGGGCACCGAGTTGGCTGTCTCAGGTATAGAAATATCATTGATTTTCTATGCACTATTAATGGTATACTTCTGTCAGTTTTCTGAGACTGGTAGGACTGGTCCCGTAAAGAGGCAATTAATTAGGGGTAGAAGCTGGACCTTGCAATTGAATTGAAGAAGTTAACTTGAACCATGAGTTCATCCAATTTGCCCTGAAACAAGGAGCTAAGTTTTCTTGGTAGCAAGGAGGTTAAAATTTGAACTCAACTTTAACCATTGTCAGTCAACAACATCTGCATTTTTCTAGCTTTTGGGGCTCATCCTTGGAAAAAGTCAATTGACACACTCATAGTTTATGCTTGGATATGTTTTTCTGGTTGTTCATAGCCTGGAAGCTTAATGGAAGAGGTCAAAAAATGATTTTGATACATTAGGCATTTGGCTTTAATGAACTCAATTAGCTTCTTGTTTGAACTTTTTATCATTTTTTATTTCCTTTTCTAATACTGCCTTCACCTTTTCAGCATCCTTTGTGCGGATTCAAAGCAAGCAGCTGCAATTAGAAGTCAAATACAGCAGATAGCGAGAGCAATGTATGGGAGCCCTCCTGTTCATGGTGTATTACTGGTTGCGACAATCCTTAGTGACCCAGACTTGAAGTCACTTTGGATTGACGAGGTGAAGGTAACAACACTCAATAATACCTCCCCCCCCCCCCCCCCACCACAAAAAAAAAAAAAAAAATCATTTGGTTATAAATACCCTCGTTGTTGTCGCTTGTTAGATTATGGTGGATCGTATTCAAAGAAAGCGAATCGCTCTTCAGCAAAATCTCGAAAAATTAGGCTCTTCTCTCAATTGGGAGCATATAACCAACCAGGTTGGTAGCTAGCATTGCAGTTTCTATTCATATATCTGTAATAAGTGCCTGAACGTAACATTAAAGATTTGAGCACCAGCTAACTAGATCATATTTATATTAAATTAACTTATGCTGTATTACCATGGCAGGTGGGAATGTTTTGCTTCTCTGGCTTAACCCCATACCAGGTTGATCGGCTAGCAAGGGAATTCCACATATACATGACTTACGATGGCCGTATAAGGTAAATTTATTATACAAACATGTTAAATCCATCACCTCCTAATTAAATATCATTCTTCTTTTTGTGTTTTTTTTTTTAAAAAAATATTTTTCCATAAATTTTTTATTTATTTTGAAATGGACTATCCCAAAATATGACCTGTGTGGTGATGTGGACAGCATGGCCGGTGTAACTACAGGCAATGTCAATTATCTAGCAAATGCAATACATGAAGTCACCAGATCTGACCAGGAGGCAGCCAAGGTTCTTTGTAGCATTAGTGTATAGAAAGTCATTTTCTCTCATGCCCAATTTCAGACATTATACAAATATATAATTCTTATTGCATAGTCTCTTGTAAACATTGAATAATGGGGATATGAGAGTGAAATGAATGCACATGTACCGGAAACTTTGAACCTTCTAATCATATACGCATAAATGTTCTACATAAATGCATAGTAGCGTTTCAGTCTAGAAAATCATGTGTAACAAAACTAGGCTAAGAGTAAAACAATGTTACTTTGCTAAAATATAGTTTTGTACCCTTTTTAAAATCTAAATTCAAGTTCACATTTTATAATATGCGGATATCCTTACGGGATAAAATTACAGTACTAGATACATTGAAAATGAATTTACTCGACAAATGGTTCTAAAGAATGATGACACTCATGTTTCTTTTGTTAGTGAAATAGCTCGACTCAAAGCACATCATCTTCGATTAATTGAATGTGGACTAAATTGTGAATCTAAGAAGAAAAAGTATAAATGAAGCAAGGATATGCTAGCCTTGACTATAGAAAATTACATAACATTTGAAGATTATTTGACAACTTGGCCCCAGAAGACTAATTAAATTGCACACCTTCTGAGTTCTGATGTACAAACATGGGCAGTCTTTGCCGCAAGCCCTTCCTTTTGGGACTTGGAACGATTTATGAGCAAAGCCGATATTAGTTGAAGGAATCGTTGAGGGGAAAAAGAAAATAGCAAGGCATAAACGTACAATTATTTTGATTTCTGTATGAAATATACCATCCAGACAACGACCCACGCGCACGTGGCGCAGCCGTGGACACACGCTCAAGTCAGAACTGCCGACAAATTACATTAAAAATACGGAGGATTTGAACGGCAAGTGCTGGGTTGTTAAAGCTTAGCTTCGTCTCTTCATTTATTAAACAAAGTAAAAGAATGAGAACTTATGCAGTACAGCTTCTTTTGTCTTTGTGTTAGCTTTTGGTAAATCCTATGGGACATGTGGCTGCTAGAGACGAATTAGCCAAAAGGACAAACCTAAAAGAATTTCTAATATTTGAGACTTTGATGGGTTGATTATCAATTATCATTAATATAGAAAGTATTACATGCGATGTCATCATTTTATAAAATGTAAATAAAAAAATTACATAGAGTAAGCATATATATTTTTTTGCAGTACAACTCAAAATCTACTCTCATAATTATATAGAGAGATATCTATTTTTGTAATTCGAAGATGTGGGTTACCAACAGCAACAAGGCCATGTAGCTGTTGCATGATACTTGCATTATTTTTTAAAAAAGAATTTTGTGACTGCTACATGTATAATAAATACATTACGATCCAATATCTGCTGGGAGTCTCGATATACAAATTTGGGTGCACCCTAAGATTTTTTTCAAAAAATAACTCAAAGATCTACTCCTGCAATTATTATTGTTGCATTAGTTAAGGATATTAAATTTCGGGTGCGAGTTCGACCGAAAGCATTAATATCACTATTTAGTATCTACTCGTCATCTCATTTGCCACAGCAAACTATAATTTTGCGGACATCAACTTTTGTGTTTTAGTTTTAAATAATGCATCGTTGTTTCAAGCAAACATGGTAGTAATTCTTAAATCAAACTTTCATAACCATTAAGTTTTATACGTTAAGGGAAATATCCCACGTCGATTGAATATCGAAATTGTGTTAAGTATATAATGCCTAGATAATTATTAATTCTCGAGTCAGTTTTTGAGTTAAGTAAGTGTGTAAACTTCTAAATAATATTAGGATTGGCTTGCACATGACATGGATGTTAACGTAAATATCACTATTAAACTTATTTTAAATATATGACTTAAAAACCCTTTAACTCGTAAGCTAATTTTTAAGTTGAATTAAACTCCTAAGTAGGCTTTTATGTTAAGTTAGGCCTGTGAACTTCTATACTATACCCAAAAAATTAATTAAATATTATATTAATAATTAGTTGATCTTTTTAATTAATTACGATGATCTTTCTTTCTTATGTCATTTTATGCATGTAAAATAAAAAAATTGTCCATTTTATATATTTAGTGTTGGTAACTCATAATTTTTTCTTTCTAGGGCAACTCAATAATGGAGTTAATTGTCACTTGGGCATTAGTATAGTAATTAATTACTATTCTCAAATTTAAGGATTATGGGAGTAAGGGCTCCAGTCTCTATAAGCTCAATCTCTTTTAATTACGTAAATAATTATGTAAAATTAATTTATAAGTCTTTTTCTGGGCTCAAGTCTCCATAAGCTCAATTTCTTTTAATTGCGTAAATAATTATGTAAAATTAATTTATAAGTTTTTTTCTCTTGTAAAATATAAATGGAGTAAAAAAATTCTTTTTCTGTAAGGGTTATATATCTGGGTATATATTTTATAGATTAATGCAATAATATAAATTTCAATTATATATATTTGATTATAAATATTAATAAAATATCTATTTTAATAATTATTATAAATATTTATGTAATATAATAATTTGATGTGTAATTAATATTAAAAATAATAATAATAGAGTTAATTGAGAGGGGAGAGGGAGCATGGGGTCTCTTCTTATCCACGATGGAAAAGAAACAGGATAATAAACTACTGATTGGTTAACTCCAAAAAAAAAGAAAAAAAGAAAAGAGGCAGGAGAAAAAGGAAGGGGGGCCGGGGGGGTGTCGGTGGGGACCACTGAATGTATGCAGGTTTTTGATTAAGAACCGCCAACAATTTTCCTCTTCCAATAAAATGACAAAATTGAGTAAGGATGAGGATTAGACATGAAAGGCAAGAGAAGCTTCCGAAGAAGCACGGCGAAATTTAATATAAAGGTGGAAACCTCTACCGATCTCCCCTTTTTGCATTAAATAATTATCACCCAACTGAGAGAAACACAAGAGAGACTTTTAAGTTTTAATTTAATGACAATTGATTAACTAGCCAAATGTCGAAAATACCAGATATTTATTTAAACTTTTATTATTTATAGAAAAAGTGGTTAAAAATTTTTGACAAAGAATATTAAAAAAAAAAGATCAGATATAATTATAAATAATTTACTTTTTAGCAAGATATGTTTTTTCTTTTCTTTTTTTCAAAATCTTGTAATCCAATTTTTTATCAAAATAATATTTTCTAAATAGAAATTTTGATATGAGTGTTCTTGAAAATAGTAATCCATATAATCAAGTAAACAACAAGCTTTGACTAAATTTCCTTGTGTTTATACTGTTACATGCAAACTTTAAATAGTTGGTGCAAAAAGAAAAAGGAGACAAAAGCAAGGTTCTTTCATTTTCTTTCATTAGTTAGAGAGGAAATAATATTACAAGTGCTGATGAGTAATTAACGAAACTTGATTAAATACATCTTAAAAGCATACAATTTTTTTTAATTAAAAAAGACGAAGGTCATACAACATTAATATCACAAGTACATGCAGAAGATCAATAGTGATTAACACTCTATATTGAGCAAATTAAACATAAGTATAATTAAGAAAGTACCTCGCCGGATCCAATTCCCCCGCCAGCCCCCACCCCGGCCCACCAACACCAAAAAAAAAAAAAAAAAAAAGGAAGGTGCTTCATAATCGCCATCCACAACATCCTTTAATTCTACGAAACCACAGAGTTGAATTTGATGATGATCCAATGGCTTCAGCATTTTCATAATCTGCCCTAGAATCAAATGATGACTCTCTACTCGAAAATCGGCTCCGGGCACGATTGTGATATTTCTTAGGACTAGTCATAGGCACAACCATTGAAAAATTCGAAGATGACCACGATGAGTTTGATGATAAAGATGATGAAGAACGAGATGATGGCACGCGATCACTTTTCTTAAGCATATTCATCTTGGGAAACAAGATGTGTAAGAGACTGGATCTTGAATATTTTTTATTGATGGGATTTTTATCAGAACTAAAATGATAAGAAGGAGGAGGAGTGAGAGGAGGGGGTGTTGTTTCATTGAATGAACATTTCGGCGTACCTGGCCGAGACTCCCACATAAATGGAACTGCACCAGCACCTTCTCCATAGTAGACTCTGAGAGAACGATTGGCCATTGAGCTTTCTTTGGATAAAAGCCTTAAGAAGAACTTGTCATCTTGCTTAATTTGGATTGAATTTTGCGAATGATCTTGGCTTGTACTAAACATTTTGGTTAATGTTAATGATGGTATTGTTGAGTTTGGAGAGGAAGAAGAGAAGAAGGAGGAGGCTGCTTTATCTTTAATTGTCTTATGGGAACTATATACTGAAGAGCCAAATATTGAAGTCGCTGGAGATTAATATATATAGAATAAGTCGTAGATGCATTTATTAATTAATACATTGATAAATGGCATAAAATTTTTTTTTTCATTTTTCTATTTTACCTGTCAAGATTTGGCATCCCTTACTAGGGCTTTAATGCCAAGTTTGACTGTTAATTAGATCTGTTACTTTTTAACAATGTTGCCGAAAGGTTGACTGTTTTTTTTTTTTTCTTATTTCTTGCTTTATAACCATGCTGATTTCACTCTCTCTAGGGCAAGTGGGCATAAAAATATTTACTTAAAACAAAATTTCGACTGGTTTAGTAATAACTATTAAATAGGTCAGTAGATTTATAAAACCACGTACGTATCTGACTTTGGATTGGTTTACTTTTACAATTTTTGCCATAGAATACAAATCTATGATCCATTTTACAAGATATATTATTTTAAAGCTTGATCCTCATATTCAGTGTTAGGAAGGCATTGATTGATTAGTAGAAGATATTATTTAGTGTGCTATGCTCTTATATTTTCCATGAAATGAAAGCTTATCCCAACTAACATGCACCACGCTATCGTGGGCTAACAAAGGGCTCGATCATAGGACCGTTTTGATGATGATATGAACCAACCCTGACTGGGTTGTAACGACAGATTTGTGGACATGCAAGGTCCCCTTTGATATGTACATATATAGGATAGTTCTCACTCAATAAATTAATTTAGTGGAAAAACATTACTTACGCCTATATCTCGCGAGGTCCTTATCGCAGTCTATTAACGTACCTACGATCTTAATTTCTTATCATTTATGGATCCAACATATAATACAAATTATTAAGCATATTCATTTTATTAAAATTTCGTTACGTATTTCATGTATTTCGTTGTCTTTTATATCTTTTGCGCATCACTCACAGTAAAGTCACGGCCACAGTAACACGGTTTTGATGAAGGTGGGTTGAAATGCGATTGGCTTGTACCAACCAAAAAAGTTTCGGTGCATGAACGTTGGTCTGTCGAGATGTGAGTGGATAGCTTCTTTTCGTAGCTAAGTATTAATATTAAATATGAGTTTTGAGACGACTAAGAACAAGTCTATGAAATGGGTAATTAGTTTACAAGTAGCTAGGGAGAAAGAGGCAAATTGAAGCTAGAATAGCAATTGGTAAATGAGGCTGTTACAGGTAGAAAGTCATGCATTGATGCATGCTTAATTAATTTTCAATTTATTGTTTCTTTTAACTAAACCCACGTTTTGCCCCCTTGGTATCACCCAACAAGCGTCATGAAATGCAACACTAGATATTTAATAATGGTTTCTTGTGGAGATGATTAATTTTCAGAGTGAGCTTTTAAGATCTTGTTATGAAGTCAATATCATCTGCCGTAATTTGGTACTACTCAAATTGCGCTTTGGAGTATTGACTATTTTCAAATGGTCACTCAGAATTGGGTGCCCACATGCTGTTAAGTAACCAAACCACATGCACATGATGCGCGAGAAAATTTCAATATGCAATTGGGAGTGATTGATCAATTTTACAATTGCCAAGATAATGTCGCTTTTTTTTTTTTTTCAGGGGGCCCTTTGATACTGCTGTAGGCTCCAGCCCACTGAACCCCACTACGTGAACATCACAATTCGCTGCTTCACCGTGAGTAGTGACTCAAAAGTGCAATGATGTATACAAAATACTAGTGTCTCCTCTGAAACATGAACAAGTTGCTAAATCCGATATAAAATCTAATAATTTGATATTCCTAACATATGTATGTATGTATGTATGTATGTATGTACATACACATAAAAAGGCTAGAAGAAAGCTACTCTTTAATATTGTTCATCCTTTTTTTTTAATTTTATAATAAGATATATAACTAGGATATATAATTAGAACTTATATTATTACATTATATTCTATGAAGTACATATCTAGATAATGACCTTAACAGAAAATGGATGTCTCTACTCCACTTGTATTTTGCAAAGGAGAAACACTTGTTTATGAATTACTTCTACACAATTAAATTTTTAATTAAGAGAAGTTGAGTCTGCGAGGACTTAAACCACTGTCCTCAGAGTCATACTTAACTTTGAAAACAATGATTCACTACTAGGCTAAAACTCAAGTAGTGTTCATCCTATTAATTTAGGTAGAATGATCCATGATAATAATCATAAGTTTTAATAAAATAAAAAATATTTGTATGAGATAGACTCAATTTGGGCGAACCATAAGTTCTAATGTAACTAATAAGGTAGCCCACTAAATTCACCATACGAACCTCACAATTTGCTATATTACAATGAGTAATGATTGTATGCAAATAAGAGTATCCTAGATATGAATAAGTTGTTAAATACTCATAGTATAGAAAATATCAATAATAATATAGTTATAAATATTTTTATATGAAAAAATATGCACAAATTGATGTGACACAAATAGATTAGTTAAAAAATTATAATATTTATTTATTTTTAATTATGTGGGCCATTGATGATTCTTCTTAGGCCATATCAATTTATACACCCTTAATTTTACAAAGTATTTATATCTCTATTAATATTATATATATATACATGTGTGTGTAGGCTTGAAATATAATACTTTTTAATATTGTTCATCATTAATAATTTAGGTAGAGCGATTTTTAGCAATACCCTTGATCTGTTAATAAAATAAGAAATGTTTATATGAGATGGGACTCGCAATTCAATCCGGATCAATCACAAGTTTTCACGTGACTAACATGGTTGGTCCAATGAATTTTTTATTTTTTTTAATTTCTAATTTAACTGGGATCCATCGTAGAGCCCACCGTCTCAGCCATGTGAAGCCTGTGACCGATCGATTTACTATCTCAACAACTTCGGCCTGATGAGGTGGTCCCATACAAAGTTTTTCTGTAGCCCAACGACCGCCCAGGATTGTGAATAACAAATAAATTAAAGCTGTTGCAGCCCTCCGTGGTTAGCACTTCGTTTGCAAAAGGCGTGTAATCAGGACACCGATATGGTGTATTTAGTATATTTTCAAGATAGAATTTTGGGCTTCTTGAAACATAGCATTGTCCAATGCTGCTCGTCTGGGCTAAGTGGCCTGGATGAAGTTGACAGTTAGTTGTCGATTCTTAGGATTCGTTTAATGTTTAATATTGATTTTGAAAAGTTTAAAAGTGATTTTAAAATTTTAAAAATTAATTTTAATATTTGATAAAAAAATTAAAATTATTTTTTGTCAAAATTAGTTTTTTTTACAGTTGATTTTAAAAAATAAGGAAGGAGTAGCTTTTAAATTCTAATTTTAAGAATTAATTTTATCATTTAATATAATTTCATAAATATTCTTACAATTATTACCTAAACATAAAATTATTTTTATTTAAATTATAAATAAATTTAATATTTTTAAAAAATTATTATATTTCACATATTTCTTTTATCCACTGTATTTCTTCTTTATATTTTGTATTACATCAAAAGTTCTATGTGGCAATATAGTTTAAATTTAATTTTTAATTAAATTTATTATAATACATAATTAAATCAATAGAGTATAAATTTTATTTTTAATTAAAATTATTATAATACATAATTAAAAATATTGTATATACATTTTTTATATGTGTAAATAAATTTCACCTACATTATATATATTTTAGTTATTTATTTTCTTATAGTAGTTTAACAATAAAATTTACCAAACAATAATAACTACTTTCAAAACTCACAGTATTTTTAAAAATAAAATTTATCAAACTCTTAATTGATTCTCATCATAACTGATTATTTTTACAGCACAGCTGACAGCAATTATTTTTAAAACTACAGTATTTCCAAACCTGTCCTTTGGCCTAGTGTTGTGTATTTCATTTCTTTATTTTTTAATTTAATGATAAATAACTATTTATATTAATCTAACAATCTCACTTCTAAATTCTAATAAACAAGGCAACAAGCAACGTTTAAGAGAGTATAAATTATATTTGATTCTCTATATAAGCCGATTGAATTTCTATTTCTTAAAAAAAAAATTGTAATTGTAAAGTTTGAATTTAAGTTGTTTTGCAACGGCACCACACGTTGCTCATCTTTTACCCTCAAACGTAACAACTGCAACGGCTACCTAATGATGTTGTGTTTGGAGAAAAGCGAAAGCAGAAAGCAAAGAGTAAAGTCAGGGGTTAGCCTGAACCCCACCCAACCAACTTAACTAATGACAACTTGTAAACGCGCCGCCAATCTACAGCTTGACTAACCAGGATCGGTACTGTCGCTCTTGATTTCACCAACTTCATCTTTGCGCTTGAGCCACGCTACATATTAGCATACTTACTAATTCACTTATTAGGTTTTAAGTTTTAACACGATTTTTTTTTGCACAGTACAGAATGTCATAAATAATACCCAATTTTTCATTTTATTTAATTTTTTATTATGAAAACTTGATCTCAACAAAATAAAAAACGAAGCTAACTGCCAGCTTTTTAGAAATATTTGTTAAAACTAAAAAAAAGAATTAAAAAATAATATTAAAATCTTGATATTTTAATTTTAACTGGTTTATCATTTATTAAATTAAATAATAAAATAAATAAATAATTTTATATTCATCACTCCATAAACAAAGGACACGTAACAAAGAAACGATCGCATCTCTCGCGTATTACCGATATCCAAAGTGGAACCACCACAGTACACACGCCCGTTAGATATATTAAACCCTATTGCTTCTGGTAGTTGATATTCACCCAGCAGTGGGACCGACATAGCATTGTCCTGTCTCGCACTCGGCTTTTCAGTTTTCGCTTGTTTCTTAAGTCTCTCTTCCCGTCAGGGGTAAAATTAGGAAGGCTTATTTCCTTCATCTGTTACAGTTACAGTCAAACTTTTGGCAAACGTTACGGACATTTCAGTAAATTTGTAAGATTAAAATCAAACGGATACTTGGTCTTTTAAGCTCATTTCTCACTCCCTCTGCTCCGAATCTCCATGACACTCGCACTCCCCTAAGTGTGCGGTCCCCGTACAATAACGGATCAGAAGCTCCCACCATTGTCATCATTCATTAGCCAACCATCCACCATACATTTTTTTTTTCTTTTTCTGTGATCAATCTTTACTTCTAACTTATTGCTCTGCTGTAGCTAGTTTTGCTTTCGTCAATGGCTGAAACCCTAGATTCGAGTTCTAACAGGGAGCACAAATACTCTGAAGTTGGTGTGAGAGCTGAGATCGATACGTCGGCGCCGTTTGAGTCCGTTAAAGAAGCCGTTAGTCGTTTTGGTGGAATCGGTTACTGGAAACCCTCTCAACATAAACTCTCTGAACCTGAGGTTTGATTTTCTTTATCTTTTGTCTCTTTTTTTATTGTTACCTCGAAAGCAATTTTTCTTCTTCTAGTTGATAGCGCCTGCTATGAAGAATGTGATTCAGCGATTTGGGAAAAAAATATTGCCAGTATAAATTTTTTGTTAACTAATTACCTCCGTAAGGCTGATTCTGCAACGGCTACTTTATAAGAACTGCTGTAGTCAGTTGACTGATTTAATTTGCTTATGTAGTAATAGAAAATTTATATCAAACGCGCAGTTGATGATTTACTTTGCATATGTTGCCTGAGAAGTGAAGTAACATTTCAATGGTTGTGTGTGGTCGGATCCTAGCTTTCTTTAGCTGCAATAAAGAGAAACTTTAGAGCCTACGATGCCAATAAATGCAGGCTTGCCCTAATTGTTGATGTTTTCGGTTTTCCTACATTATATCTATGTTTACCATAGAAAGGACTTTATTTCACTGGCAGAGCCCCTCAGAGATGCTACAAGTTTGCTGTGTTATTTCTTTCACATAAGACAAGTATTAGGCTTGGTATCTTGTATTACATCTGCATCTGTACATGCTTGATTTTCGGATTACTTGATTGCATTCTGAGAAGTTTCTGTTGTTGGCAGCATGACATGGAAGAAGTTGATATTGGAAACGTGGAGGAGCAAGCATCCCTCTTGGAGAAGGACTTGATTCTGAAAGAAAGAGAAACACTGGAAGTCTTAAAAGAGCTGGAAGCAACTAAAATGATTGTTGAAGAATTAAAATCGAAACTACAGAAAGAAGCATCAGAGGTAAATGTGGCACTTGAGCGGAAATCAGTTGACGAGAATGTGACATCTGATTTGAATTCTGGTAATGAGAATATGCTACCTGTGCTGAAAGAAGTAGAAAAGGAGAGCCATGAAAGTCTTCAGGGTGCCAATCAGAACTTGGTGGGAGGGTTAAATGCCTATCTGTCTTCGGCTCCAGGTTTAATCTTAATGGAACTGAAACAGGCTAAGTTGAACCTTTCCAGGACTACTAGTGATCTCATTGACATCCGAGCTTCTGTTGAATCTATTAACAAGAAATTAGAGAAGGAGAGAATTTCACTTGAGGAAACCCGCAGAAGATTGAGTCTGAATTCCTCAAAGGTAGTATCTCTTGAGGAAGAGCTAAACCAAACAAGACTGAAGCTACAAATGGCAAAGGATGCTAATGGTTCGGATGATACCAATACCATGGATATTTCACGGGAGCTCCAAAGGCTGAGTTCTGAGGCAGAAGAATTCAAAAAAAGGGGAGAAGCAGCAAGATTGGAAGTTTTGAGAGCTATATCTGAGATTGAGCAGACCAAAACTAAGATTAAGACAGCTGAGATGAGGTTGGTTGCTGCGAGAAAGATGAAGGAAGCAGCTAGGGCAGCAGAAGCTGTTGCTCTTGCAGAGATCAAGGCTTTATCAGACAGAGACAGCTTGTCTGGAGTTCTGTCAGCAAAACCTGACAGAGTTATAACTCTTACCTATGAAGAGTACTCGTCGCTGACCTGCAAGGCACAAGATGCTGAGGAACGTTCTAAGAAGAGAGTGGTAGATGCTATGATTCAGGTTGATGAGGCAAATATTTCAAAAATGGAAATTTTAAAGAAGGTAGAGGAAGCCACCGAAGAAATCAAAACTAGTAAGATGGCATTGGAAGAAGCTCTCAACAGAGTAGAAGCTGCAAATAGAGGGAAGCTGGCAGTGGAGGAAGCCCTTCGCAAATGGCGGTCTGAAAATGGGCAGAAGAGACGTTCTGTCCACAGTTCGACAAAGTTTAAGAATTCCTACCCATCTCACCATCAGAAAGATTCACATCTGCGTGATGTAAATGGACTGAATATGGTCAGCGATGGGCCAACTCCCACTCTGAAACCAACCTTATCAATAGGGCAGATCCTAAGCAGGAAGCTCCTTCTTCCAGAAGAGATTGAGATGGCAGAAAAAGGCACTGGGAAGAGAAAAGTATCTTTAGGCCAAATTCTCAGCAAGCAAAATGGGGATACTTCCTCTTCTCGGATAGCAGAGAAGGAAAATTGCCGCAAGCAATTCTCTGGAAAGAGGAAGAAGTTCGGGTTTGCTCGATTCTCACTGCTCTTGGCAAAGCAAAACAAGAAAAGGAAGCCGACTTTAAACTTGAGATAATGCAATGAGTACCCATCCTTTGCTTTTAATCAGCGCTAACTTCTAGTTTTCCTTACTGTTTTTGCTTTATCTTTCGTGGGAGTTGCTGTATCTGTTTCTGTTAGGACGTTCATGATATTTATGACCTTGACTTTGAGATTGTCGTCTAAACATCATCCTACTTATGATATTGTGCTGGGGTTGTTCTTTTCATGTAACAGCTATGACTAGATTATGTATATTTATGTTTGTAAGAAAAGGATATCGATGTAGTAATCTTGATGATGATTGTTTTCAAAGTCCATGTATTCCGTAATTTTCAGAGATTTCAAATTTGAATTCAATTCAGGGATGGACAGACATGCTCTAAAGTCTTTCAAAGTGGAAGTATTCAGCAGTTTATTCTGCTGCAGATGAAAAATGGCTGGTGGGTTAATGAATGTTGATCTATTGCCTTAATGAAGCGTATGCTAATGGTCGCGGCATTTGGAATGCTGGAGATTTTTAAACGTTGAAGGAGTGGAAAGCAGAAGGGAGAAACACAACATCGAGGTGTTTCAAAACGAAAGCTCCAACGTCCTTCTTGTTGGTCCAAAGCATGCTATAATCAAGAAATGGGGAATCTTCAACTGTTGCAAGCCAAATAAAGATCACATGTTAATTATCAAATATCTGTTTAATTAAAATAATTTTTTTGTGGTCAACAAATTGATAAGAAGGAGACGGGGAAAAAAAATCTTTTTGTTGATTACGAATTAATGATCCTCGATTGAAAAGCTCGCGTTATGCTTCAATTTATCTCTCGTCGGTGTTTACTTTTCCAGTAGGAGGTTTAGCTCTTCTACTCCTAGTAACTCTGTACCATCGGTGAATGATTTAAGTCTTCCACTCTGATCCCGACACGTAAGCGAGCTGGCAGAACTGTAGAAACGTAGCGGTCCTGCTCACCGCAGAGAAGTGGACCCTCACATGTATATAACTTCAGAGAGCCGCCAGAGCGAAACAGCGATAATTCAACGCAGTTCGTTTTAATCCACACAACACTCAGCGGAGGAAACCAGTTCCCCGTCTCTCTGTTTGTCCTAGTTATCGGCAAATCTTTTACGAAGGTAATCTTTTAATCATCTTCCCTCCTTACTTCAATATTCGAATTTTATGCCTGTTCGGAAATAAAGACAAAAAATAAACATAAAAGAAAATTTTGGATCTCATAATCGCCTATCAAAGTTTCAGCTGCCAAACGGATCGTTAGTTTTTCTTTTTCCTCTTTCTGTCGCAATCTCTCTCTCTCTCTCTATTTTTAATTTCGGTTTAGGTATATCTTTGCTGTTGCCGTTGCTGTTCCTATTACTATATTCAGAGATTAATTAATTTTTAATTTTTTGAATTTTGTCTTGAGTCTGAGTTTAGCCATGCTTCAGTAAGTTGCTAAAGAATTGTTTTAGTCTCTATTGTTAAGATTTTTTACGCGACGATGAGTAAATTTAGAATTTAAAATCAGACTATATGGCGATACAAAAAGCATCAAGTTATTTGGTTGTTTCAGAACAGGCTAGGCTTTATTTTGTTGCTTGGTTAGCTATAAGGATCTCCTTTAATTTTTGAGGCTGTTGTTGCGCAAATCCAGTTGTGTGTTGCTTTTTGAAGCTTATTGATTTATTAGGAATGGAATGTTATATTCATAGTAATAATCTAGTAATCTAGGGGATGATGTATTCAATTCAAGGGGAGATATAAAACTACACCACGAGCACCGTTGCTGGTTGAAGTTGTTCACTGTATTATTTATATATGCGTGTTTCTTATTGTTTCTAAAATAGGTTTAACCGATTGTAGTCTACCCTAGAGATTTGGTCTGATAAGGTTTACATTTTTATTACAAAAATTTGTTAAGTATACCATTAAGAGGTCTTGATGCTTGTTTTAAATGGTTGTTCAGGTACCATGGAAAGGAGAGTTGGGCTGTTGTTTCTTTTTCTGTTGGGTGCTTGCTGGGCTTGTGATGCCCGACAACTGGGGGAACCCGAGTCATCTGGTAAGAATAGGGACTCAGTTATATCAAGCAAGTTTTCAGTGGTTCCAGATACTTTAATTTTCTCTGTTTCTCATTCTCTGTGTGTGCCGGTCACAGATTACCCCTTTTTGTTTATTTGATGAGAACAGGTTTGGGGGATGGATGTTACTTATTCAAAATGGTCATTGCTTTCTAAAAGGATGCTTGTTTGGTCCTTCAAACTTTTATCTGCTTCATCAAATGTTGTTTTCAAATGATTTCTCATTTGCAATTTTTTTTGAATTTGTAGGAACCCACCCATGTCATTTGCATTTTGAAGTAAAAGATCTTGTTATGTTAAAAATACGTGGTGTATTGATATTATAGCTGCCTTTTCAGTCTTGCAGTTAAGCAAGCATGAGCAAGAGAAGGAAAGCCAACCTATTGAAAAATTTGCCCGGAATGAAAATCTGTGCACGTTGTGTGAGGAATTTACTGCCAAGGCAGTTGATTATTTTGCTGAAAACAAAACCCAAACGGAGATCATTAATGTGCTTCACTTGTCATGCTCCCATTTGCATTCTTTCAAGGAACAGGTAATCACCTAAATTTAGGATATTGTTGGGATTTCCAGTGGTGAATCATTTATATTCTTCTTTTCTTGAGCACAGTGCATCAGTTTAGTGGATTATTATGCTCCTCTCTTCTTCATGGAGATCTCCACCGTAGAACCTGTGGATTTCTGCCAAAAGTTCAACCTCTGCCAACGTATGGCAATATTTTCTTCTCAACTTCGTGAAGATAGCTGTGAGCTTTGTCACCGCACTGTTTCAGAAATTTTAACCAAATTGAAAGATCCTGACACAGAGGTTTGCTATTTCCTCATTAGCCATAAAAAGGAAAGTGATATCAAATAATTTCTTGCTATTTAAGCTGCAAATTGTCTTCTCTCTCTGCTGCCTATTCTCTCATGGCCTTTGAAATTCATAAGCATGGGGCATGAAACTCCTGATAACTATTGGATTTAGACTTTTAGTGTGCTTTAGCAATTTTGTTCAGCGAAATAAAAGTAATAAAATCGTCAGAACAACAACCCTGTAAAGCATGCTAGACAATTATGATAGTCGGTTCCTGGTTTCATGGCGATGAATTTATTTATCATATATAATCATACCGTTGGTGTGCGTGGGATTGATAAAAATCATTTTAATCATGCAAAACTTCAAAAGAGTAAGCAAGTTGGTTTATGAGCATGCAGTGTTCAGGCATTTTGTCATGCATTAAGAATATTGCCACAATGTCGGCGTTAATTTTACATTGTAAGAGGGACAGACAAGGCTTATCTTTGTTGCTCCTCTGTTGGTTATCAGTATGCATGATTCATCGAGGTTAATTCTGAAAAAAAATTTAGTCATGTTTTGGGATTTGGCTTTCCTTCCCTCTGTTGGTTTTCAGTATGCATGATATTCTGGTTATTTCTGCAAAAAATTCAGTGATGTGTTGTGATTTAGCTATCCTGGTCAGAGAAAAATTGTATCATGTAGCTTAGTAGCTATCTCTTGGAATATATCTCGAGATGCATCACAGAGTTGCATCACACAAAAATAATTTTATCCAAGAAGGTATTCCTGTAGCAAGGGAACCTACTTATGCTCTTTTTATTTCATTCAGCTAGAGATAATCGAGATGCTCTTGAAGGCATGTAATTCTGTGGACAAGTTTGCGAAAAAGGTAAGAGCAATCAAAGAAATTGGATGAAATGTGACACATCCACTTGTCGGAATAAAGATTTCAATGAATTGTAGATATGCAAATTTTGAGGATAGATACTTCTTACCAGGAAAAGGCATACAAAAGATTTTGCTTAAAGTCATTTTTGGGCAGATAGCAAAGTAAATAATTTTTGTTGATCCTGATATCTCGGCAGTGCAAAAAGTTGGTGTTTGAATACGGGCCTCTGATCCTTGCCAACACAGAGCAGTTTCTGGAAACAACAGATATATGCACCATTCTCCGTGCCTGCAAATCGTCTGCATTTACAGCCGATGGTAATGATGCGGCAGCAGAGGTGGTACACGTATTGGCTGATTCATAATCGTGGTAAAGCCAACATTCGTGGAATTAGAAGTACGCTGCAGTCTTCATCAACACCGTTGTAATATTATCATACTCAAGAAAACGTTTGTATAATTATGAAACCTATGACACGACGATCTTTCAAGTTTCAACCCGTTTTGTAAAGTATGTGCTATGTGTATGTTAAAGGAGAAGAAATCCCAAATATATTAAACTACTCGTTAAATTGAGAGTTATTTACCTTATTGCCGTTGAGTGAACAGCGAATTATCTGATAATTATGGCACGCGATGAGCAATTCAAGAACACTTAGGCCAGCAGTGGAATTTGTCAAAGAAAAAAACTTAAAGAGTTGATGGTAATTAACCCAAAAGTGCAAAACTCGACACGTCTTACTATAGTCGTCGCTGTCGGGTCGCGGCTCCACCTTTCATGGAGAGATAAATTATTATTATATTTTTTTCCCTTACTGAGGATCGATCAATGCAACTGGATATTGGGCACATGTGAAATTGGAGTAACAAGATGTACCACTATTCATAATTATTTGATTGTGGAGGGGAAGCCCAAAAAAAACAGAGAGAGAGAGAGAGAGAGAGAGAGCAGACAAACACTCTCGCTACTTCAGCAGATAGTTGCAACGTTGCAATTCAATAAACGTCACCTCAGGGTGATAAAATTGACTGTGGAATTTCCACGTATCAAGCCCATAACCTTCCTTGAACTTTCCTATCAAGTGTTCTTATTGTTACCCACTTGAATGAAAAGTCTTAGAGTCTCCGTCAATTTTTCAACTTCTCCAGCATGGAAAATTGGAACGTAGAGTGGCTTTCTCGTAACGTGAAAAATTATCACAATCATAAAAGGCCAAATGGAGTTGCCGCCTTTCACTTTCTTATGCCCCTGCCTTGAATCTTCGCAAGTCCATGATAAGCACAAACTTAAGAACGTACATGTCCATTATAAGTGCCTAGTTTGATGTACTTGTATTTGTAAATGAACAGAAAATTTTCAGCCCTTATCTACATCGAACTTAGGCGCGTTTTAAAATGTAAATTTAAAATACAGTTTTGAATTAAAGTATAATAACATTGTCTAAGCTTTAGTATTTATATTTTAAAGTAAGCGGACATTTCTTCAATGCTAAATAAATTTCATTCCTATTTTATTTATATTTTTAGACATCGGGGTCCGATTTTAATTTCACAAAATAAAATTAACAGTCGATCGGTTCCTAATAATTTTATACCTATTTTATTTACATCTTGTCAACAAAATCATTCGAAGCGTGTGTAATCTTCATACCCAATTTTGGGTCACTTAACACTTGGCAAACAAGCCGCAGCGCAAGTGAAAAATGTGTCAAAAGAAGGGACACTAATGGGATGTCGTTTCATTATTCCGTTTAACTGTAAAGCCTTCCGAGCAAGACTTGGAACTATTAGCTTTAGAGGTGGCGAAATTATTGCTACAAGACTTGCTTGAATTATTAAATTTTTTTTTTAAATATTTGTCAGCAACCACAAAATATCCGTTGATATACTGTTGCCCGGTTTTCGAAGCCAGCTATCTCAATTCTCATTCCCATTCACAGTCTCATGGGACATGATTGATCGTTGAAGATGAAATCAGTATTTATACGTGTAAATTCTAGTAACCACGCGTGCTAGATGACAAAATTCACTAAATCCAAACCCAAAATGATTCCAATTACTTTTTCTATATTAAAAAATGAATCTCTGACACTGTTTATTCCATTTAATTTTGTCATTTTCCTTTCATTTCTTTTCTTCCTCGAATATTCTGCATATCTGTAACGGAAATAATAAAGAAGTCTGACACGATAGTTAAAAAAAAAAAGATTAAATTATATGGCGTTATAGTGTTAATTAAAAAATAATATTAATTTTTCTCGTGAGAGTTGTTCAATAGGCTTCAGAAGAAATATCGGGAGGCCACTGTAAAAATTTAAAAATCCACTATTTTGTTAGAGAGGGCGATTCACAATTAAATGATTTTAAATATTGATTCATTATAAAAAAGCCTTCCCCTACCTTTGAAGTGATAAAACAAAAATTTTATGTATTTTGTTACGATAGATTTTTCCTCAAAAGATTTTCAATTTCCATTTTCTACGACCAATTTTTTTTTTGTTTTTCATTTTCTATTTTTTGTTATTATTCTATTAACTAACAACCAACAGCCAACAATAATTGCAGCGCACTGTTTTACAATTTTTGTAATGTGCCTTCACGAGTGGAGTATTGAGATTATCAGTGATCCAACTAATTGAAACGAAGAGACGAGATATTTAACATTATTTAATTTTTGTAATATTAATTAAAGCAAATTGATCTTGCCGAGCTAATATTTTTAAATTTTTGAGCTTTTAGAAAGACAACTTTTTTTTTTTTTAAAAAAAAAAAGTGGCTTAGCGTACAGCAACCTCTGGCAAAGTCTTAGATCATCCTTCACCTGTTGTGACCTTCAACTTGAAGAATTATTTAGAATAAAATTTATTTTCTTGTTAGCTGCAGGTGAATAGTTATTGAACCGAAATTTTATTTTATTTAAACAACAATTAAAAATATGGACGCATGGAGGCTATCACATTAGGAGAAATCATAAGTATACGACAACAACAAGCACTATATATTATACAGATCATCTAATACATACATTATTTAGATAAAATACATTTGCTTACCTTTGAGTAGGGTTAATATATCTAAACCCATGGATTACAATCTTAATATTTTTAACGTTTAAGACCTTTTTTTTTTCCCCCTTCTTTTACCCCTTTCAATGAATATGAGATGTCGTACTCCAAATTGATTTCAGAAAAAATATTTATTGTCTCTCATTTTCAAAGATTAATTTCCATTCAATTTAAAGCCAACACGTAACATTTTCTTTTGGTGCCGTCACTTCTATTGCTCAGTCAAGGATTCGTCGAATGTTTTGGGTATCAAACTCATTCTTGCCCAACCAAACTTATCACCGGATGTTTGGTACCCAGTGCTAGAATAGGTCGGCGCCTGCTTCCAAATCCTTTGAGGAAAAATCTAATCCTAACAAAATACTAAAAATCCTAGCATTTGAGTTTTAACTTCAATTAACATCTATAACTCAAGTTGAAATGAATTTTAAAAAAGATCATTGGCCCGCATTTATAAATTTTATATCAAGTTTTTCGTAAAATAAAAAATAATAATTAGTTCAAGTAATAAAATCCTTTACATTAATCATTCTAAAATTTTCTAATCATACAAGTAGTTTTAGGGACCCTTAATAATGCAATTTTATTCTTGACATCCCGATTTATAAATTACGGACGTTAATGCCTGTAAATAAAATTTTCTAATCATACAAGTAGTTTGAGGGACCCTTAATAATGTAATTTTACTATGACATCCCGATATCGGACGTTAGGCATACAAGTAGTTTGGGAGAACTCCGGAATCTCGATGCCGCCACAAGCAAATGAAGATTTTGACAAACTAACGAAAATCCAAATCTGGAACTGGAAGTAAAAAGAATTATTGGTCCCTAGAGCGGGGCGGGGCATCATCGTAAATTATTAAATGCCACGTGTATGGTTATAAAAGCAGTTGACGCCTGTCAGATACGACTGCGGACACGGTAACTGATGAAGGTATCACCTGGATCTAGACCAAAGGCTTTGCTTTCATGTTTGGCGTGTCCTAATTGGCTGTCTCTCTCTTTTTTTTTTTAGGAGTATCCGATTGCCTGTTGTCGGACGAAGCTTCATCGTATAGCGCTTTGCTTCCATAATAATAATAACAACAATAATAAAATCAGTAAAAATAATATGTTAAATTAAGATATTACTCAATTTTGTTAAGAATAAAAAATTAAAAAAATACTTGACTGAAAATAATAACGATTAATATGTTACGAGATAACGGTTATATTAAAGTTATTTTAAGATAGAATATTTATTTTATCAAAATTTAATTAAAATAATAAATAATAAAAAATATTTTATTATTTTAATTGCCTGATTAAGAAAGAATATTCCATCTCATAATAATTCCAAAGTAACCGAAGTTATAAATACAGCACGAGATTCTACGGAGTACGAGATAACGATGACAGTAATTAAGAGATAACGATGACAGTAAATTACAGACTGGCCCTACGTTTTCAAGCGAGGAGGGAGAGTGGCAGTTGCGTAAATTCAAGAAACAAACAGTAACCAACGCCAAAAAATCAATTATAAAATTGATCGTAATTCATAATAAAAAACCCTGTGGGCTCAGCAGAATATAAGCCGAGGCTGGCACCGAACGCTTCAGGGTTTCAATTAGATTTCAACTCAAAAGCCTTTTCAGCTGAGCTCATCATACTCGCCTCTCATTCTCATCTTCTCCCCTCCACTCCTTACAGACAAATTTCAGTCACCACTGGGGAGCTTGAGACGGTACCGTTTCTTTCCTTTTCTCTCTTTTCTTTTACTTGTTTCGTTTCTTCCTTTTTTTTTTTAAATTAACATTTAATGATTTGAGCTGCTTTTGTTTTGTGTTCGTATTTTCTGTTTTTTTTTTGGGCATTTATGAGTGAATTTGTTGAATTTTCTCAATTACGTTGATTTCAAGGGTTCAATGCGAGAAACATTATTTGGATTTTTGTTCGCAATTGTAAAAGATCTAAACTGATGAATGATTTTTTTTTTCATGAAGAATGATTGGAAATTTCGAGTCCTAATTTAATTTTTTTTAAACCGCTCAGAATTGTTTCTTGTTGTTAGTTTCAGTGTCTAGGCGGTTCAAATAAACTTCTTTAGAATTCAGTAACAGTATCATATCACTGGCCTCCAGCTGTCCAGCATGTAATTAAATTTCCCATTTTTAAATTTTAATGTTTTGTGTCGACAATAAAATCAGTCCACTAATTCTGATCGTTTTATTCCTTTTCCAGGTGCCAGATTTAATATTTTGAAACATTACTGGTGTGCTTTTATAGTTTGTAACAAAGCCAGGGAATGCTGAAAGATGTGTTTGGAAGTCGAAAATAACTTCTCTGAAGTTGACGAAGTTTTGGCTCTGATTGAGCTGGACTTCTTTATACTTGATGAGCATCAACGTCTAATAGACAGCCCGTTGCAGTTCCCGACTCAAATATTCTGTATGTCTAGAAATTTGAGGAAAGGTCTCGTGTTAAAGTATGACGTCTGTGAAGATGGTTAAGCTTTTTATGTTCTAGAAATCAATTCTTGTCTCTAGTTTGCCTATATTATCTGTATTGTGCGATTGGGTAAGTAGCTTTTGTTGTGTATAAAGATTATAGTTTGGGATGGAGAACAAAGGGAGTATATTGATGCAACGGTATGAGGTAGGGAGATTACTTGGCCAAGGAACCTTTGCCAAGGTTCACTATGCAAGGAATCTTAAAACTGGCATGAGTGTGGCCATTAAGATAATTGACAAGGAGAAGGTCTTGAAGGTTGGGATGATTGATCAGATTAAACGGGAAATTTCTGTCATGAGACTGGTTAGACATCCAAATGTGGTGGAGCTTTATGAGGTTATGGCGAGCAAAACCAAGATTTACTTTGTGATGGAGTATGTTAAAGGTGGTGAGCTTTTCAGCAAGGTAGCCAAAGGAAAGCTCAAAGAGGATGCTGCAAGGAAATATTTTCAACAGCTGATCAGTGCTGTTGATTACTGCCACAGTAGAGGTGTGTGTCATCGGGATCTGAAGCCTGAAAATCTTCTGTTGGATGAGCATGGAAATCTGAAGGTTTCAGATTTTGGGTTGAGTGCACTTGCTGAATCTAAGCATCAAGATGGGCTGCTCCATACAACTTGCGGTACCCCTGCTTATGTTGCTCCGGAAGTGATTAACAGAAGAGGTTATGATGGTTCCAAAGCTGATATCTGGTCATGTGGGGTGATATTGTATGTTCTACTGGCTGGCTATCTCCCATTCCATGATTCAAATCTGATGGAAATGTATAGGAAGATTGGTAAGGCAGAATTTAAGTTTCCTAACTGGTTTGCCCCTGAAGTACGGAGGTTGCTGTCAAAGATCTTGGATCCAAATCCAAACACAAGGATATCCATGACCAAAATAATGGAAAATTCTTGGTTCCGCAAGGGATTAATGAAGCCTGTTATTTCTGAAACAGAAGAGAGAGAACAGGCCCCTGTGGATGCTGACGCAGTTTTTAGTTTGAGTGGAAGTACCAGTACTGTTGCAGAGTCAAAGAATGAATTGGCAAAGCCTTGCAACTTGAATGCATTTGATATCATATCCTTCTCTACAGGCTTTGACTTGTCTGGCTTATTTGAGGAGAGAGAGAAAAGGAAGGAAGTGCGATTTACATCCAATAAGCCTGCTTCAACCATCATCTCGAAGCTGGAAGATATCGCTAAGCTTCTCAGGCTGAAAGTGAAGAAGAAAGATGGAGGTTTGCTGAAAATTGAAGGCTCCAAGGAAGGCAGGAAGGGAGTGTTGGGCATTGATGCAGAAATCTTTGAAATCACTCCATTTTTTCACTTGGTGGAGGTGAAAAAGAGCAGTGGAGATACACTGGAGTACCAGGAGGTGATGAATCAAGAAATAAGACCAGCTCTCAAGGACATTGTTTGGACTTGGCAAGGAGAGCAGCACCAGCAATGCCAAGAACAAGTAGCACCATCAGTGGAGCGACAGGAGCTACTGCCTTGCAATGCACACCCATTGCCTATTGCCCCTTCTCAGGATTCATAAGAATTGTATGGTTTATAGTAATTTCTCTATCTGTTGTGTCCTGACGAGTGCAGAGTGATATGTTGAGATGAGAAATGAAAGCCGTTTTCCCTGGACTATGCACTGCTTGGTCTTTAACGTGCGTGTTAAGGCATGTGGACCTAAACTATTGTTAGATAATGTAGTGTGTGCCCTTGTTTTCATGCATTTCTGTTCAATCAAACTTTTCTAATTTGTTTATACTCCCTCTTCAAGTTTGTTATTAGTTCTTGAGCGCTTCAAGTAGACAAACCCTTCAGCCTTTGTGATGGCAGTTCTTCTGTTTGTTGCTAGTATTCCCTCGTGAGTTTACCGATAACAAGGGGGTCGGTTTAGAACTACTAAAATACTGGGCATTAGAAGGCCGAGGAATTGTTTGTTTTGCAAGGTAAATAAAAATAAAGAACTAGATTTTTATTTTTTTCCTTAAATTTTGTGCGGGAGTGAAAGCATAATAAATGTGTGGCTTATAAATGAGGATCAACATTCCTCAATATTCTTGGCTTAGAAATACTCGTAGGGTCCTCTAGCCAATGGGTCTTAAATAGTTTTATTTAGTTATCGTCTAAGTTCGAATTTAGGAGAATAAGGAAGTTAAACAAATCGATTTGAGATTTTGCCGTTTCTTTCTTTCATTTTTGTTTTTTAGCTTGAACGAGAGGCATCCTTGGAATTAGTACTCGAACAAGGTCAATATTGCTCGCCTAAACTTCATTCGCCGATGATTACCATGCTTGTCCGTAGGCCTCAGCGGCCACAAGCTGTAAGACAATAATAAATAAATAAATAAATAGATAAAAGTATCCTAGGTTTTTCTTGCTTTCTTATCCCTCTTTCTTTTCTGAAAGCAACAAAATATTCTAGCTTATCAAAACTTACAAAAAAATAATTGTTTTAGGTACGTTACTTAGGACAGACATTTGTGGGCACATTAGCATGATCGAGACAATGAGAAGAGTCAACAAACATGAAGCGGTGATTCTCGAGGAGAATTGGCCAGTTCTCCACGCCAGTTTTCGAAGTCAATGACCTTGGATATTTTATTAGTTGTCCAACCCGTTTTTACAATTACTAATTATTATTTCTTGTTTCAAAGAAAAAAAAATACAGCACGCCAAAGGAATATGAGAATCAGTCAATGTTAGTGGACGTGAATACGTGATGGTGTCCCTTCTTTCAAAGTAAAAAAAAAAAAAAAAAAATATCAAAAGGTCAGATGATAGATCCTCAACTGTTTTACCATTTCTGCAAAATGGAAGATTGGGCATGAATGAGACTTGACCCTTACGGCATTAGTAAGAATGTATCTAACTTACGTGAAGAATGAATCGCTTGTGAGCGAGGTAAATTCTCGTCCTCAACATTAGAGAAACTGATGATTTAGTCGGATGGAGAAAATTATCCTATGGAACCATAAAAATCTAATCGATTAAGATTTACTCTTAACATTGCATGCATTGGTTAGATTAGTTAGAATCACTGCACATCCATCGCCTAACCCTTGGTCTTTGGACTATTTGTAAACTTTGCGATACCGTCCAGAGACATTCCACAAAATGAACCTTAATTCATTTTAATTACAATTTTACCTTTAAATTTAGAACGCGACCTATCAGTTGGCGAGCAGAATGATCTCTGGCAGTCTAGGAATAAAACTTCTGACCCCCCTGGAACTAAAAGCTATCACATCATCTGAGTTTGTTTCCTAAAAAGCATGTTCTAAGGCAAGTAAATGTCGCATTTTCCTTCTGTAACTCAAGAAGAAAACCCAAATCAATAACACTCAACACATGCGCCAAGCTTAAGGCTCGGGTTTGATTGACAACCAGCCAAAGCACACCACAGAATAAATCAAGCTCAACAATGGCCGGTATCGGAGCTTCATTACCGGCCATGAGTGGATCCTCACATTGGAATATCAGCCTGTGGGAAGCAGCAAAAGTGCCAAGACCATGCTCAGCAGTCCAACACCTACACCATCTTTCCCTTACACCACATCCTAGAAGACGATGGTTGAAACATCAATACACCATCAACCCACAGCTTTGAAGAGCAGGTCAGTCCTACAATCTACTAACAAAAAGCACGGAAGGAGGGGTAACTGGTAATTGCAAAAATTTACAAACAAAAGCACCTCTCATTTGTACTATCCCACCAATTCAACTAAAATTTGGTAGAAAAGCAACCAAGAGGGTGAATTGCTCTAGTCTGTGGTAGACATATTTTAGTCAAAAAGTGTGAGAATCCCTTCCCTCGAGCAGGACACAAGTTTAAAAAAAAAACTTAAAGAAATGTGAGATACCTAGCAGCTACCTGATGCAGAAGTGAATGCATGTCACGTGTATAGCCATCCGAGCTAAAGTAAGTAAATGTCAATCTCCCTTATGAAATAGAAGAAGGAAGATACAAAGTGTCCAGTATTCTAAACTCTCCCCAAAAAGAGGTTGTTTACCTCTTGTGAAAAGGAGGTGTATTTTAAGTCCCTCATACTGTCACTTCTACTTTTCAATCATAAGACCAAAGTGACGACTGTACATCTGAGGTGGGAAATAAACCCCCAACATGGGCCCTTGAGACAGACGACTTTCCAATAGTCTCCCCTGTACCATGCACCCATTCCTTCCTGCCAAATAAAACAGAAGTAAAACAAGAATCAGGAAACTATTGTGAGATTTTTTTATTTTATTTTACTTTTCCAAAAACATTTTTTTTGAGAAGGGGGGGGGGGGGGAAGGCAACTCAAATTATAATTAAGATGAATTTATGTCAAACCAATTTAAACCAATCATTATGGTGCCCAACCTATGAGTGAATTCATATGCCATCAACATAAAGTCATATGCCATCAACATAAAGACTAATCACAAAAACCAGTCAAGCTTGCATAATTTCCTCAAAATTTTGGGAATACTAAGAATACAATTTAGACTACAAAATAATTCAACACCCAGAAAACTACCAAGCTTAAAATACAGAATAACCAAGGAAAGATGAGAAAAGAGGGAATATTAGTTGATATATATATATATATATGTATCTACTAACCACCAAAAGAAAAAATGGAATTATTATGAGTTATAAACTGAAAACATACACCAATAGATTTGTAAAGTAAAAAGGCATCAGTAATGTTAAATAACAGCACTAGTCTCAGTAACATCATAAAAATACAACTGTCGGTGTTAATGGTTTTTATTCCTAAAAATGCCTATTTTACAAGCCATTTATTTGACCAACTAAATAACTACAGTTACCTTATAAAATGCATAGAGTCTGGAAATGCATACAACATTAGCATAACACAGATGATGCTCCTAGATTTTGCACCACTATAATCCAACAACGTGAGTTTTTTAACATGACTTTCCGAAAATAACAAATATTCACCACGGAAATCAAAAGTTTAACATTCCACTTCTAAGCAACAGCTTCCTCTAAAAAGAATGGTTAGCCGCAGAACCCTGTTTCAGATGTAATGTCAGAACCGTGAGAGAGACATGTCAATGTCAGCTTAAATCTTAATATCACGAAAGCTATTGGCTTAAAAGTGCAATAGGAATTGGGGTGGAGAGTTCAGACATTATAAGCACTCATATGCAGCATATTTCATATCCTTTCTGGGGTTTTAATTATCATGCACGGGTAAGAATCCTCAGTCAATTACAAAAAGAGTTAAGATCAAAGATTGCAATTTTTGTGATACATATTTTGTACCATCTTTGCCATCAAATGACTAACAGAACCCCTATGATAAACATTCAGTATCTGGGTAAAGTAATGCTCAAAACTCCCAAGTGACGAAATATCAAATTTCATGAAGGGTATGTCACGACAATGACAAACCATACACATCCTGCACACTAAACTAACATATAATTCATAGCATAACATATAATTCATAGCAAGCTTTAAAATCTGATGCACTCACTTGGACCAACCATTTGCCAGAGACATCTCAAATGGATGGTTGGTTGCAGATCCAGTAGGACTCCCATATATAGTTTCATTTGGTGTACTGTCCTCTGGTGATCTGACAGAAAAGTGATCATTGCTGGACAATGGAGGAAAGAAAGCATTCTGTAGCCATGGATCATGATCAGTTGAACCAGTTACAGGGCTAAATGTCCCACCATTCTGCCCACTACCAAGAAAAGCCTTCTGAGGTGAATGACTGCCAGGAAGAACAGGGTCCTCTTTTGTAAACAGTGATGCCATAGTTCTCTGAGGAGGGTGCACAAAATCTTCCTTGTTTGATCGATTTGGTTCTGGGGGTAAAATCCAGCTTGGTGAGCTACCAACAAAACCGAGACCATCCTGTCCAAGAGGAGAGCTGTTCCACATCTGCCATGTTCCCTTCTCATTTGCATTTGCATCATCCGCAAGAAATGTGTGCATATCTTGAGCCTTAGGAGTACCTGGAAACCAATTAGAACTCTTGTGCTTGTCATCAGCAACCCTCAGTCGTGACATTGGAGACTCAATTGGAGATGGCTTGCTGACTTCAGAAGAAGATACATTCTTCAAAGAATGCGGCTTTTCCAATCCTAAATCTGTTGTAAAACCAGACCCCAGATCCAGCTGGAAATTATCAAGTGACTCAGAAACAGGCCCAAGCAAGGTTGTAAGATCAGGATCATAACATGGATCTTCAAAATGCTCTGTCTCTTCAGGTATGAAATCATTATGCCCATCTCCAACGCAAGGTAGAATTGGTTCAATTAAGGGAGAGAAGCCTACACTACTACTATTGGATACATTAGAATAGGTAGATACAGTAAAAGGTGATGGAAGCCCAAAACTGATTGGATTATCATATGTATGCATTATTGATGATTGAGCAGGTAATGGGGGACTTTGAACTTCTGTTGATGTCTTTGGATTTGGTCTACTAATGACATTTGGATTTGAGGTAGAAGAAACAGGTGATGCACGAGTGAATAATTGTTGCCACGATTTCTTTGGAGCTGCCCTTGAGTGTGGATCAGAAAGCACCTACAGTTAACAGCATTATTCTTCTGCTATAAACTTTGTGGAAAGACATCAACAGGAAAAGAATTCTAACTAAACCTAAAACCTGAAACTGTATCATACACAAACTGTATCATACACACAACTTCTTAGCTTTAAGATTCAAAGACCCTGAGTTTAGAAAAATAATGGAGAGTTCATTTGTTAGGAAAAGACAAAAAATTCAGTGCAGTGTTCATTTGGCATTACTTAGGCAAAGTCCAGCAACAATAACCCTAGTTTCAGTAAATGAGAAAGGCAAATGTAGAATCAAATCAGTCCTAATTACATATGAACAGGAAACAAACATGTCATGAGCAATAAATTCACCAGAAATTAACAAATACATTTATATGTTGATAAGAAAACCGATGATTCCCCAAAACAATGCATAAAAGCAAAATCTGTAGCAGGACAACTTACAGGTCGAGTCATGCTTTTATCATCCCCATTTGATAATTTCCCACCTACACGTTCCGATGGATAAAAGTCTTTCCGTTGAGTAGAAGTGTTAAAATGATCTGCATTACTATTAGACTTGTTTTCTTTTGCAACAGCAAGAGTATTAGCACCCTTTCCAAAGAAACTACCTCCACCGAAAGCTTTTGAAGAGGACAAAAAAGTTCCCTTCATTCGATCCAGATACCTAGTCCCAGCATTTCCCCGGCTATAATTATTCACTGACATATTTTTCCCAGTATGTCCTGTTTCCATGCTGTGGCCCTTGGCAATATCTATAAGAGATTTCTGATATTCACGACGATCATACTCACTCTTTTTTTCAAAGTCACGTTTCCGATCACCTTCCTTTCCTGCTGCTTTCTTCTCCAGTTCTTCTGCATCAGAGTTGCTCTTACTAGAACCCTTGTCCTTCTCTTTTCTTCTTTCTTGACGCTTCCTTTCAGCTTCCTTCTTGCTATCTTTCTCCTTGACAGTTGGTGATGTCTTGCCACGCTCTTTGTCAGCCTCCAATTTTTCATCTCTCAGTTTCCTACGTTCCTCCACCAACCTTGCAACCTCCTCCCTTTGCTTTCTCTCTTCTTCCTCCAAAAGCTCCTTTTCCAACCTAGCCTGTCTCTTCTCTTCAGCTTTTCTACGAGCTTTCTCTCCTCTACTTTCATTTAAATTTGTGCCGTTGTCCCCCCTCTTAGCCATCATTGCCCTATGTTCTGCATCAGAAGAAGCATCGTCCCTTGACGAACTAATTCTAAAAATCTTTCTCCAAAGCCATCTAATACTCAAGAAAAAAGATGTCAGTAACTTGCAGGCAAAAATAACAACACCAGAATAAGACTTCTCCGCCAAGCAGTTCTCATCTCCTCCAAAAATGCCACTACCATTCTTCCGCCAATAGTTAGACTTCCCGGCAATAGACCCACCAACCCAATTACCATTCTCTAACCAATCCTGCCCACACATCCACCCATTCTCTGACCATCCCTTGCCATTCAATATCTTCCCACCCTTTCCAACAAGATCCTTAATGATCCCAGAGTTTGAGATTCCCCCAGGTGGCACAGGCAAATCCAACACTGGTCTCTTCGAGATATGCCCACAATATGAACACATAAAGCGACCACCACCAGGATTCTGATCCCTATATGCGGTCAAGCAATTCCTACACCGCCTTGTGGCAGTTTTCCTCAGCTTATGCAATTCAATAGCCTCAAATCTCTTCCTTTCCCTGAGCCTTGCATTTCTACGCGCACGCCAAGCTGACAGCTGTGGCATCAAAATCTCATACCAAAAGAGAGTAATCAAAAGCACAAAAACACAGGCCAGCCTGGGCGAAGTGATTTCAAATCGAAAAGCTGGTGGCAAAATCTGAGACAAAGCCCACAGACCTATAAGTGGAATAACTAACCAAGGTAGCATTGTAGCAACCCGGCGAGACCACTTCTGAATCACACACAATATACACATTCCTCTTTAACTCACACCTATTGACTCACACCTATTATTAAATTGTATCCAAATCAAACCCTAGAGTATAACGGAATCCAAAAAATTTCACTTTTCCCAATCGAAAGCCCTAGCCGTAGCTTTTTATCCAATCGAAATCAAATACCAAATTCGAATAAACCCTAACTCCTTTCCTGGAAAATGAAATCCCTCCAAATAAACAGAAACCTAATCCAGCATAAATAACTCAACAAGCAATTGGAAATGGATCGACTATAGGGCTCCGAGAAATGAAACGGTGCCGTAAGGAGCTGAGGATTTCATGTTAATCGAATGGGTGAGGAGTTTCGTGACTTACAGATTTGGAGTCCATAGAGAGATGATCATATTAAGAGATGATAATACGAGAAAATGAGAGCAAAATATCGGTAACGATTTGCAAACTGGCGCTCCGAGTCTTATCGGCCGACGTGTCGGTGCGTTCGTTTTCTTCTGTTTGTTTTTCTTTTGTTTTCCTCTTTTTTACCAGCGACGAAACCGGGAGATATTAGAAAAAGATAAGGGAAGCGGGGAAGAAATTGGGGGAATGTGGAGAAAACAAATTATATAAGCAATCCCTGAACCGGGCGGTTGAACCCGGTTTGGTTGTTCTTTTCCTTTTTGGATGTAATAACGAGAGTTTCTTGGTTTTAATAGAATTATATGGTACGGTTTATACTTTTTTCACTCGAACCATTTTTTATATTATCGCATCACATTAAATAAACATTTCCAGAGTCAATGTATCTAAAATTACCTCGTTGGAAACAAAGATGTTTCAAAGGTATTTTTAGATATAATACAATAGGTAAACGAGAGATTATTAGTTTTTTTCTATTAAAGTTAATATATATTACGAAATTTTTATTTTTTTAAATAGTCATTAACCTTTTGATATAAAACATTAAAGAAAGAAGTAATGGATTATTTGTTAAATATTTTTTCCTAGAAATATATATATATATAAAATAGAATATTTAAAAATAACAAAAAAATCTTATTGTTAGGTTTTTTTTTATTCACCTCGAAATTTATATTTCTTATTTTTAGTACTTTAATTTTGGTTTATATGATTTATTTAAATAATAATAAATATTTGTAGTTAAAAAATAAAAATAACAAATACTACTAAATTATGATGCTAGAATGGTTATAACTATTATAAATATAATAGGAAAATAGTGGCACATATTAATTTTGATAGTGGAAAAATTAGCAATCTACCTAATCAAATCCTTAAATTTTAACAACAAAACATATTGATGGTGGTTAGTAGCAAAGAGTAATTATAATTAGAATAGTTCTTATAAAACCATCTAATATAATCATGTCATGTGTGTTAAATTTTTTCTTTTATTATTATAGTTGCTACTATGAATGGTTAATTGACATATATATTAACAATATTATAATAGACGAGTGTACGAATAATTGGGAGTGGGTCTTCGGCAAATGCCAATTTTGTTGGCCACATGCACGAGGATGTGCAGGCACGAGGACGACGCGTGGCTTAATCATCAAATCATTAATTAGATTTTGCGTGAGAGTTAATTAATGAATAATTGGATGGATTTGTTTAATAGGAGTATTAACGAAATCGTTAAATGCTAATCACGAGGGTATTTAAATTTTATATACGTGAGATACGGTTACTCTTATACGGTTATTATTTTTTGAGATATTCATGATTCATCAATAATTCAGAAAAATACTTCAGGCGTGACGTTCTCAATTTATTTTGAATTGAATTTCTGTCAATGGTTTTAAAGTTCAATGGATGGTCCCAGAACGCATGTGTATGAAATTATCCGCACGGGGCTGGTGAGTCTTAAAAAGGAAAAAATTATGTTGAATTAATTTGTAAAAAAAGGAAAAAAAATTTCAAATCAACCGTGGCATAATGAAATCGTTTTTGTTTTAATATACGTAAACAAGGAGTTATACATGCCTTACAATTTTAATTTTTATCCCCAACAAAAAGGGGATATGCTTACAAATTAAGAGAGAGGGCTGATTGTTTTGTATTATTATTTTTTGTTTGCCAATTTTTATTACTATTTAGATTTAGCACGAGGAGTGTGGCTGTTTTCTCTTCTTATTTTGTTTTTCCCTCAAGGAACTAGTGGCTTCTAGAAGTAAAATTCAGTTGACCCGGACACACGTGTCGCTCGAGAAGGGTGAATAAGAGGGGACGGTGAAGTGTGGATGGAGGTAAAAGAAGTGAAATGAGCCGCCAGAGTTGTTTTTGGTATATCGAACCAATTGACAAGCTCGGAAGGAGAGATGAGTCGACTAGGCCCAACTCAGCTCCGTGTTAAGACTGTCACCGACTCAGTGAGAGAGACAATGTGCAGAACCGGACATCTCCGGCCATAGACAGAGAAAACAAGCGTGCCATCGTCAGGAGGGCTTGACACTGTCAAAGTATCATCGTCCACCAGACCACCGCCGGCCTACCGACGTCGCCTTCCACAACTCTTTGTTTGCTCGTCAGGCAAGAAGAAGAAAAAGGTACTGAAACAATAGTTTTCCGGATTGAACTTCAAAAGCCTTCATAGAGAGATGAGTGGAATGATGCACGTTTTAATTCGGCAAACAATCAAACTGAAAGCAGAAGCAGTGGGCTTTCTGCTTCTTTCAGACATTGAAGGGTTTCAACCAAGAATCAGGCCCAGCCCAGAATGATAAGAGACTTCGGTTAGTCCAAAAGCGTAGTACAGGTAATAAGAAAATTAAGTAGAGCTAGGGTAACAAATTCTTGAATAATTTTTTTTAATATAAATTAATATAGTATGATTTAATTAATTAAATTATATATTTTTTAATTTATATTATTTATTTTAATTATTTTTTATTTTTAATTAATTAATATATTAATATTATATTAATTTATATAAAAATTTATAATTATAGTTTTACTCAACTAAGTAATAAAATGACAGGGTAGACGCACACAAATACGATGAATGAACGTTAAGTGAATCATCATGTAAGTTTGTTTTTGTCTCGTTTCTCAACAACAAAATCAAACGTACTGTCAGCCGAAAGCTTATCTTAAATTAAAGGCTTGGGTTGGTAGCGTAACAACCAGATTATGGAATAGTTATTGGGGCATTCGCTTGGAGTCTAGTTAATTTATCTAATCCAATTGAACACCTTTGCCGCCTTCATTCACATTGTCAGTATCACTTTTGGCAACTCCAAACTACTTCTTATTCATTTGACTTTATACATGCATCTCAGCTTTTCATCATGCAAGCCCTAATCTTGGGTCAGATCCTAAACCCAAAGAAATCATGAGAAACTTTCATGCAAAAAAAGTGGGGGAACAGAAAGAGCCTTTCTATTAATATTAATATTAATATTATTATTATTATTTTTCAACTTTTCGGCCTTGGCCTCACTTTTGCAAAAAGTGGAAAAGGAAAGGAACTTCATGGTGCCAATCTCTGTAATCCATTACAAGGGAGCTACCGCTTTAAATTATTATTATTATTATTATTTTAATTTTTTATTTAAGGAACTCATTACTTGTAGCTTCAATCAATTCAACAAATGATGTGATGTGTTTCGAAGCTCATTCGCTGTATCCGAATTGCGTAGTGGGTGTACATTTGACAAGCCATGCAGAGAAAATGAGTGCTTAATTAATTCTTTTTCAACCAGAAATATTGCCGAAGAATGAGGATTTTGCTGTCGAAGTGAATTAATTAAGTCATTTTTCGTGGAGTCTTATAGGTCATTCGCCTGGCTCAGTGGATAGATAGAGGCCGTGTTTTTTTTTTCCTTAATAGGAAAGTAAATTTTACTTTCCCTTCATTCGACACTTTAAATATATTCAAAATTTTTGCTATTATTGAATCCGGACAAATAATAGGTGCTTTCCTTTCTAAAGCAAATTTAGTTGACGAATGGGTATGAGCAAATTTAGTCTGGAAGCTCCATCTTTATATTTAGATTTCTGAAATTATCAAAATAAATCTCTGCGCTCCAGCCCTTGGTGTTGTTTACTAAGCCATCCGTCTTAATGATCAAAGGAGATCATGCTGCGTCTTTTGCCCCTTGTAATCCAAACTCTATGGCCTCAGCTTCTGCGTAGCCGACATCTTTCCTTTGTTGAAACTTGATTGTATTTATGAAAGCAAAAATACAACTGAGGGGGTTGCATCATATGTGTCGTGTGAGTTAGAACTTACCAATCAAGAGACATGTCATTGCGTGATTGTATAAATGGCTGCTTGAGAGTAAGCAAATTAATGCACCCAAAATAGGTATTGTACCCAATGAAGATATAGGAAGTGAATCATCACTCTTGGTAACCGAAGTTTGTTCCATTTCAATTGGCATAAAATAGAGATGTTTAGAGAAGCCCAGATTTAGTAGTTTGGATGTTTGTTGATTGGAACTTATATGGAAGTCACCGAAGTCATTCATGTACCCATCGGCACTATGAAAATGCAAAATCTGAGGCTAATTAAACAACATAAGTGAAACAATTTATAGTTATATCCAGACGATCTGCCACTAATGAAATTGTTTAACATTGCTAATCACCTATAGTGAATATTTATTCTTTACAAAAGTTTTGAATAATCTAATGAATATGCTTCGCCTATTGGATTGCCTCTCCTTTCAATTAACATATAAAAATAAATATAAGCGCGACAATAATCTAATTAAAAAGAGAGTGTATTGAGAGAGCACTCGATAAAATTTTTTCATTATTCTTTTGGCATATATAATTCTTCTATTAATAATAAACAATTACAAACCCTTACTTAATCGGGGAAAAATGGAATCGACAAAGAATCATAAACCGAATTTAGTACTCTTCATCCACCCATTTATAATATTATCCCTCTAAGGGAAAGCAAAGGCATCTTCTAGTCGAGCCCTCGTGTGGCGAACTGTAACGTAACAGAAAACAGTGCCTCATTTCTTGAAGACCTTTCAAAATATATCCATGACATAACAGGACATGGACCCCCCAAAATCGAACTATTTTCAGTCCCATAGCAAGTTGCTATAATTGAAAGAATCTTTTGTATAGATTCAGGAAAGGGAAAACTGTAATTATGTCCTTATAGCTAGCCAGTCAAAGGATTCGGGAAAATGATAAAATCAAGCAAGTTGGCATTGGCACGCGCTTCTGATTGAGTTTAATATGGCTAAATTTACGAATCCTGCTTGCTTGTGAAGATATATCATACGCCAGCCATAATTACGTACATTTGCTCTATATAAACATCTCTTCAAAAATTTTTGTGATTAAATCATTTACATCTTTGTTTCAATCAATCAATTTCTTGATTAAGTTTTAAGATTCGAGCGGAGCCAATAATATCATAACCAATTTATCGCGATCCAATTTTTTTTTTTTAAATCACAGTCCTGTCATTTTTATGTCACTTTTGTACGAGCAATTACAATATACATAAATACCATTAAATAACAAAATCATCAACCATTATAATAAATTATTCTCATACTACTTAAGTGATCAAATTAATTTTAAATGTTCTTTTTCTTTTTTTTTTTGGGTATATTCAATTATTTAGTATCAAAAGATTATACTGGATCCTGATTAATTTATAAGACTAATGTAAATTTTAATTGAATAAAACTATTAGAATGAGAAAACTCTCTTAATAAATATTTAATATAATTATATTTTAAAATCTAAAGCGGAAAATTTTAGTTAATTAAAATAATTTCATACCTCTGTATAGTCAGTTGGTTGATTCTAAATATTCTTATACTACTGAGATGATGAAATTAATTTTAAATAGTCGATATAGTTGTTACTTGTAATTATGTGAAAACAAGCAAGAGAAAGCACCATGATAGATGTCAATGAGAGAGACTGATTGAAATAAAAGAGAGAACAAGTTGACCTATAAATTGATTTAAGGCAACCGGCTCTACCTCATTTCTCTCTAAAGAAACATCAATCAAAAGCAAAACCGACAAAGAAAAATGATATATCACTAGGGGCAATATAAGCTATGCGTGGACCCAACCCACAGGGCCAATCCATTAACGAACATCAGCATTTAGCTATAAATAGACGTGTGCGTGTGAGTTTGTGAGCGTGTGTGCGCGAAATCTCTCTCACTTAAAAACTCAATAGTTTAAAAGCTAAATTTAATTAGAGCATCAAAATAAGAATTTTTAAATAAAATTTTATTATTTTAAAAAATTTAAATAAAATTTATTAATTATTTAAAAAATTATATGAATATTTAAAATTTTAAAAATTATTTTATTTAAAATTTTTAAATAAAAAATTATTATCTCTTTCTTTAAATTTAAATAATTTCTTTCTTCTTTCTCAATTTATATTTTATCATTTTTTATTAAAAAAATAAAATATTTTAATTATTATTAATTTTTTTAAAATAATTATTTAATTAAAATAATATCAATTTATTTTTATTTAAAAATTTTTAAATAAAAATATATTTTATTTATTTATTTATTTAAAAAGTAAAATTTATAAAGTGTTCTAAGGATGCTTTTTATCTCGACTCTTGTTTTTTTTTCAGCAATTTGTAAAAGCCTCGTCATTTTTTTCTTAACATAATACACCACAACAGTTATCATGGTTCTAATTAAGACAGATCATTCATCCAGTGGCCACCAATTATCAATAAGGTTTTCAACCATAAGGAAATCGATCCTCGTCTCGAAAGCTGAAACTGAAAGCCACTCTGCCGAAACTTTTTTTTTTTTTTTTAAAGTTGTTTTTTAAACCCCCTTAAAACACTCGCCACTTCGTGGCTCTTTCCCATTTCCTTACATGAGAAAGCAGCAGCAGAGGTTTCATAGTTACATATAAAGCCACAAAAAAACAAAAAGAAAAGACTACAGAAGAGGACGCTTTCTAAAGATATTTCCTTTTTCAAGTTCTTGTAATGGCGACTCTACCTGAACCTGAAAAACCCTCTCTTCCAACAAAGATCAACACTTTCGTAGCCAACAGCCGAGCCGGCAAGCGATTCAAACTGGCCGAGCGGAACACGAGTTTCACGACGGAACTCCGAGCCGGAACGGCGACGTTTCTGACTATGGCGTATATACTAGCCGCGAACGCGAGCATCCTCACTGATTCAGGCGGCACCTGCAGCGCATCTGACTGTATTCCGCTTTGTTCAGACCCTAACATCGCTCTTCCAAACTGCACTGGACCGAGTCATCGGATCATTCAACCAGATATATCGTGCAAGTTCCCTCCGGTCAACCCGGGCTACCAAAACTGCCTCCAGAAAATCCGCAAGGACCTCATTGTAGCCACGACTGCTTCTGCCCTAATCGGATGCCTCATTATGGGTCTATTTGCAAATTTGCCCTTGGCTTTAGCTCCTGGCATGGGCATGAACGCTTACTTCGCTTACTCCGTCGTAGGGTTTCACGGCTCTGGTAATGTCTCGTACAAAAGTGCCCTCTCGGCCATTTTCATCGAAGGTTTGATCTTTCTCCTCTTATCAGCCCTCGGGTTACGAACCAAACTCACGAAATTCGTCCCGAAACCAGTCCGAATTTCTTCATCAGCGGGTATCGGCTTGTTTCTTGCTTTTATTGGTTTACAAAACAATGAAGGTATCGGCCTTGTAAGCTACAGTTCCTCAACTTTGGTCACCATAGGAGCTTGTCCCAGATCTTCTAGGGCATCCCTTGCCCCCGTTATGACGGCAATCAACGGCACCGTCAGCTTGCTACCTGGAGGTTCTGCGTCCGGTGATATCATGTGCTTGAACAGTCGCATGGAGAGTCCCACATTTTGGCTTGGCATAGTTGGTTTCGTTATAATTGCTTACTGCTTGGTGAAAAACATCAAAGGCGCAATGATATACGGCATCGTTTTTGTAACGGCGATCTCATGGTTTCGTAACACGCCCGTAACGGTGTTTCCTAGGACGGGGTCGGGAAATTCCGCTTATGAGTATTTCAAAAAGGTGGTTGATGTGCACGTGATCAAGAGCACAGCTGGGGCCCTCAGCTTTAACGGAGTGGGCGAAGGAAGTTTTTGGGAAGCTCTGGTCACGTTTTTGTACGTTGACATACTCGATACCACTGGCACGTTATATTCAATGGCTAGATTTGCCGGGTTCTCGGATCCCAACGGTGATTTCGAGGGCCAATATTTTGCTTTCATGTCCGACGCCGCATCAATTGTGGTGGGGTCACTCTTGGGCACGTCGCCGGTGACTACTTTTATTGAGTCATCGACGGGTATAAGGGAAGGTGGGCGAACGGGGCTAACGGCTATAACGGTGGCGGGGTATTTTTTCTTGTCGTTTTTCTTTACGCCGTTGCTGGCGTCAATTCCTGCATGGGCGGTAGGGCCACCTTTGATTTTAGTTGGGGTTTTGATGATGAGATCTGTGGTGGATATTGAGTGGGATGATATGAAGCAAGCAATTCCGGCATTTGTGACTTTGATTTTAATGCCGATGACTTATTCAGTAGCTTATGGTTTAATTGGAGGAATTGGGACTTATATCGTGTTACACCTTTGGGATTGGGCTGAAATTTTGTTGGGCAGAATTGGAATTGGGAAAAGGTCCAAGACAAATAATCATTCGTTGAGGGAAGAAGCAACAAATGGAAACACAAACAACAGGGAGTTGCAACCGGGGCAAGATAAAGTACTTGAACAAGTTTAATTAGATTAGTTTTTTAACTAATTGTATAGAAAGGAGAGTTCTTTTTTTTTAAGTGTAATTTTACTATTTTGCAAACAATATTAATATAGCATTGTTTCATGTAAGTTCATATCTTGTTCTTGCAATTTCTTTTATTTATTTAGTTGTATATATTACAAAACTCTCACTAGACCACCTCTAGGCAACCACACTCTATAATTAAGGAGGTTAACGCTGCTGCTCTAGCCACTTGAAGGCTTCATTACACAGTTTCTGCCTTACTAAAGTTGACATTTCCCTTTAAATAAGTCTGGTTGGTATCATAGTTTCTGCCTTAATAAAGTTGACATTTCCCTTTAAATAAGTCTGGTTGATACCAACCATAATCACCTTGCCATTTGAATCTCTTGTCATTGCTCCTAGGCTTGTCATCTAATCTTTCGTGTTAATGGTAGCATCAACATTAACTTTGAAGATATTTTTTTGGGGGAAAAGACCACTTCTGGTGCTTATCACTTCTAGAATAGTCAAAGGGTGATATTTTAGTATTTCTTACTCTTTGATAGCTACCAAAACAGACTCTTCCTTTGTAGTTGAGATAATTGGATCTATCTTTATTCCTTAAAAAGTAAACTTATTCTATGAAAAGCAAACCACCCAACATAAAACTACCTTAAGTTCCAAATTAGCTCTCCTCAAATCTTTGGTCATTCCTTGTATAGTGCTAAATATGTCTTAGGATTAGAAGTTAATACTTGGGTTGTAAAAGAGGATCGAAGCTACATTTTCTTTGTTGCCTTACAATGCAACAAAACATCACTTATGATTTCTATGTTCTTTCTGCATCTTTGGCAAGTTGGCTCCCATAAGACCTTTCTTTTACAAAGATTTTCAGCAAATAGGAGCAAGTTATTTGATACTCTCTACATGAAAATCTTAGTCTTTTTAAGAAGCTCAATGGACCAAAGAGCACTCCATTGTTGAGAATTGTTCTCAGAGTTGCTGGAAGCACTAGGAAACTTTATCCTTAAGATTAATTGTACCTACTTTTCACTAAGTATTCGTCCTTTTTGTCAAAATGCCATAACACTTTGTCTTTTGATTGCTTATTTAGTAATGGGATCTTAAGAATCACTGCTGTATATTCATTCATGAAGTGTTGGTTTAGCTTGACTTTGTCCCACTTACTAGTTTTCGGCATTTATTAAATCTACTATAATCGTATCATTAGGCAAGGTTGGCAGAAAGATGGGCTTGAAAGTGTTTGGTCTTAGCAACTAGTTATCCTTGTTGACTGAAATCTTTCTACCATTTCCCATACACCACCTGAAGCATTTCTTAATTACACGTCTGCCTTAAAAGATGCTTCCCCATATAAAAGAAGGGTTGGAACCTACTTTTGCACTTAAAAATGTTTGAATTCTTATGGTATCTTGGCTAAAACCCCATCTTACCTCTTCTTTTTGAAAGTTTGAGCTTTTCTCATTTTACCCATAAATTTTATGCTTATCTTCCTTAGCTTTCCACTAAAATATTGCTACAGCCTATTAGATGTCATTGTAAAAGTTTCTTAGAAGTTTGATCACACTTATTGCATAATGTGGGATTCTTTGGGCTACTGTTTTAATTAGAACTTTCGTGCACCTGCTAGAAAACATCTTGAGTTTCCATCCTGCAATCTTATTTAACATTCTAAGTTTTACCTCATTAAAAAAGCTCATTTTCTCCCTTTCAATCATTAATAGGAACCTGAATATATTTTATACTTAGAGACCACCTTTAGTTGAAAATTTTTCTTAACTGTAGCCATTTGGCCTTCTAAATTTCTGTCATTGAAAAACATGGAGGAGTTTTGAAAGTTAAAAATATGTCCTTAAGCTTTTGTATAGAGATTAAAGATCTCCTTCAAATGCTTGTAGTCAATCATTGATGCTCATAAAAAAACAAGGCCATCATCAACAAAAAACAAATGGGTTATAGCAACCTCCTTAACAAATCTCTAGCCTCGGATTAACTAATCCCTTTCAGCCAACATCAACATATGGGAGAAAGCCTCTGCACATATGATGAAGAGCTATGGAAAGAGGGCACAATTCTACCTTAGTCTTTTTTCCAACTTAATTAGACCTTTTAGCACTTTATTAATAACTACCAAAAGTGATGAATGAAGACTAATTCTAAGCATACTAATTTACTCTTCACCTTCACATTATGTTCACTTTTTTATTCTAATCACTTATTATTCTTCTTCTTCTTTTAAATCATGTATTCATTATGTGATTAAAATGCTTCTTTTCACCTTATCTAACTTTAAATAAATCAAGAAGGTAATAATGAAATTAATTATTGAATCATAAATTGCAAAATGTGAAGGTGAATAGCAAATCAGTGTGCTTAGACTCCAACAAGGATTGCTAATGATTGTCAAGCTTTTGGTTGCTTTTTTTTTTGTTCAGAAAAGACTTATAAGTTGGCAACAAGTACTTAACTCGCATTAACTTTGTAATTTTAGTTATTCATGTTTTTAAACAAGGTAGATCAAATAAAAATAAAGAAGGAAGTTGGGGAATGTTGATTTAATTTTAAAGCTTGACTTGACCCTGATTAATTATGTGTCACATCAAAACAAATTAATTAAATTTACAAAAGAATAATAACGATATTACTACAGAATAAACAATTATAAATGGAGGTTACGTTCACTCGTTTGTATAAAATAAAAAGAAATTTTTTTATAAGCGGTTTTTAGTGCGAGAGAAACAATAAATTTATTGAGAGATTAAATGTTATTGGACATTTATATGTGTGAAAAGTACTAGAGTTATTGTAATAAGTTTTACATAATAGATTTTTCTACCTATAAAGGAGTTTTTCATATAGATTCTTGTTTTATATAATTAGTTTTATTCTCTATCTATTTATTATTTATTATTTATTATTTCTTTGATATTTTTGTTTGCAGATCTTGCATGGTATTAAAAGTTTTTAATAAGTGGCATTACAGCTAAGGCTATAACACAAAGTAAATATTCAACAATAAGGTTCTTAAAACCTACAAAAGTAGAAATAAAAAAGTTTGATATAAGAATGAAGTTTGACTTGTGATAAGTTTAGGTTAAGAATAAATTGATTCAATCTAGTTACACAAGAGAAACGAGGGCAATATAAAACTGTTATCATTAGCGAAAACTCTTAAAGTTGTATAGGCAATTAAGATACCTTAAAGAAGATTGTTAGAAAGAAGTAAATTCAACAAATAATTCTAAATCAATAATTAGAGATATTCATAAGCTAATGGTATGTGAATTTTCTCAATAAGAGACTAGTTTATCCTTTTTGACTTGCCATGAAAGATGACATATTATTGTTAACGGGTCCACAAAATTTGTACACAAGGCTTACAGTGTATAGTGAAATTTTGATGTTGATAGTTAGAGACTCTTAAGGAAGTATTTTCGACAAGGGGAGTGACGCGTGCTAAATATGTGTACTCTGAATAAGGTGGAGTATGACAATTCTCAACCTAGAGAGTTATAAATGATAGCTAAGGAATAAAATTTTACTTACGGAAAAGTAATTCTCATAAACCCTATGTGAGTGTGATTTTAGTAGAATAAAAAGTAGAGACAACATAATTGTGTAAATACATGATGGATAATGTTTGTTACCTAATTAAAAAACTTGCCAAGGTGAAGATTATTAGAAAATTAGTAATATGTATTGTTTTCAATGAAGATTTTCTAGTATATTTTATTCTTTAAAAGAATTTTTATCTAAGGAACATGTAACTTCCTTGTAATATCCTCTTTATTACTTAGTTTATTCGAAAAAGAAAACAGCTAGCAGAAGAAAAAAATTATTTCTCTTATAAGAGATAATTACTATATATAAGTATCTTACTTAAATTACAAATATTAACTTATATATATTTATGATTGTATTTTTTAATGTAATTTTTATTATTAAAATAAAAAACAAAATAATTAAAAAAATTAGTGGTTGGTAGATACCCACAAAGATATCTAATAGATTTTTGTTAATATCAAATTCACCCCCAACTTGCACAAATTTTAATTTAAAATATTAAATCCTCCAATAATCTGAAAAATTACTTGTAGTGAAGTGAATTTTTGTGGGTGAATTTGCAGGATGATGGGTAATTTTACTATCCCTAAATGCATTCCTACTCACAATATTAACATTTTACCTGTTGGATCAAACAGAAGAAATTAAGAAATTGAAGTTTGAATGTATTTAAAAAGCATTAGGGGACGTTTTTGTTTGCTACCCTTAAATGCTGGGAACTCCGAAATCGAGTTAGAAATCTATTCGCAACCATACTTGCTTTTGGGAACAAAAGAGGCTATAAATATATTAGAAGGGATAGAGCTTCAAAGCGTAACAAGGAAAGGAATTTATGATTTTTCAAAGAGAGAGGGATGGAGAGTTCCAATGTACTTGTCAAAATATTACGTAGGGTTTTATGTCGCTACCCCGGACTCCGACTCCGAATCCGAATCGAACTGGAAATCCGTTTGCAACCGATAAACCGCTCTTAGTTTTGAGCTCGCGTTGTCAAGGCTATAAATACATCAAAAGCCTGGAAATCCTAAGTAGATAGTCTCCGGATGATACGACGGAGAAAACAATAATGACGGCCGCGGCCGAAACTAGCAGTTGGTCAAAGCTTGATAGCAATCTTGTGTTTGAAATTGCAAGTAGGATACAACTGTAGGAGGATTTGGTATACTTTGCTGGTGTTTGCAGACCATGGAGATCGGAGGCGGCAGATCCGCAAAACAAATTAAGGTGCAAATCTAGTCAGATTCCTTGGCTTATGTTCCCTCGCAAAGCATCAGTAGAAGATCATAACAACCAAGTTGTTAATTTCTTCAGTCTTTCAAAGGGCATGAGTCGCCCTGTAATTTTACCTGATTAAAATTTCCCCTGATTTCAGTGTCTCTGTTTTGCACCCTTCTTCACGTACTCGTCTTCAACTTCAACTTCATTTCCCAAACAATCTTGCATTTAAATATAGAATCATGCCCTTGCCAGACATGACTAAAGACCTTGAGATTTGGAATAGAGATACTACTAGATACTATCATAGATGCATACTCAAGTGCGCTTTATCGTCCTCCTCGTCCAATATTCCACCAATATTTATGATTATTATTTACGGATACCGTGGGAGATTGGCCTGGGCCCAGGGCAGGTGACCGAGAATGGAGAGCGGTGAAAAATGGTGCACGCAGCTATGAAGATGTTATTTACTACAAAGATTAATAATCGGGTGAAGTGTACGCTATCGAAGGTAAGTTTGGACGGCAAGTCGCTCGGCTTCCTTTAGAATTTCATTATCATGACGATTGTCTTTATTTGGTAGAATCGGATGGAGCATTATTGGTGACTTCGCGTAGGGGATCGCGTGTACGAGCAATTGGAGGTGGGAGGGATCGCGGGTACGAGCATTATTGGTCGATTTATGGAACTTATGCTTTTATGGTCTTTGAGCTTGATTTAAGCACTGATATTAGATGGACCAAGATCGAGAGTTTAGGCACGAAATCTCTCTTCTTGGGTCATAATTCTTCCGTGTCTATTGAGGCATTAAATTGCAGATATTTCACCGATAACTATCCGAAGTCTTACTGGATCATGAATTTCAAGCATCAGGCAGGAGGTAGAGGCATGTATATGGGAATTTTTAACATGAACGATAGAAATATTGAGCACTTTTTTGAAACAAATCCCTGCCACATACTTAATCCACCTATGTGGACGGAACAAAATATTCAATAATTATGGAGTTACTTGACAAGGTTGATTGTCTGCTGATGTGTCTGGTAGGGACCAAAATTATGACGGCTGGTTTATCCGATTGGATGTTATGCAGATTGTTTGACGCGTGCACTTTTGTACTATTTTTTGATCGCACTAGAATTTGAATTTGATGTCGTTTTAGTAATTTAATCTGCCATTTTAATTTTTATGTCATTCTACCATTCATCAAGACCTCAAAAGAGCATTGTGTTTATATTATTTTAATAGCCTCAGCGCCTCAATCTCGTTTTGGTACTCGAACTTTTCATCACACTGCATACATACTGATATAATAATAATAAAAGTGTTATAAGTTTTGGCAATGTTTAATGTATTTTGTTTAAACACTACCATGCCGCGTTGAATTTTTAACAATGCCTCATGTGCGTTATTCAAAGGAAAAACGATTAAGGAATTAAAAAGTCTTTTGCCTGTTGTTAGAATACCACACCGTTAAAGCCTTAATTTACATGCATATTTTCCAATTTATAGATGCAAATTCAGACTAAAATTTCGGTTTTTTAAAAATAATTTATATGGACATTCTAGCTACAAGCTCTGTTCATATCTTAATAAAAAAAAATACCCAAGAATATCTTAATCTAATTGTTAATACATTATTCTTAATAGATATAATTTATCAGATCTACTATCGCCACCGTCATCACCGTCATCGACAACAACTCAAGCACAGATTGAAGCTCAAGCCTAGGACAAAAATCTTAAGAAAACTGCTCCTTATCACTGGAGCTAGACATTGGCCTCAATCTCCAATAATTTAATACTGAAAAACAATTCTTACATCAACCCCTTCCCTCCCCAAGGATCATACATAATATACAACCAAATCCAATTCTTCAAGCTCTGCAATAGCATTACCAATAAACTTCAAATTATCGCAACTCCAGCACAAGCAAGACCAAAATTTATCAGAATGAGCAATTATTTAATACAATACCAACCAAAATGGAAATAAAAAAGAATTATCACATATGTTACACTTGACCTGATCAAACAATGTAAGCACAACTGACATTACAACCCAAAAACATACCCTTAAAGCTTATTTTAAATTATTCCCTTCTTTTAAAGAAAGCCTCAAATTAGATAACTAGCCTGAAAAACACAAACATAAGCTACAGAGAAAATAACTTACTAGAAAATTTGACAAGGCCGGCATCTTTTAATCAAATCATTCAGCAATGTTTATTCAATTTGCATTTTGTAAGGCTACACATTCATATGAACATTGACATGTACCCATTTGGACTCCAAACGTAATTATATCAAAGAATAAAAAAAGTATCACATATGTTATTCATAAAAATGAAGGCATGAAATATCTTACCCAAAGACTGTTACATTAAGCAACTGGAATGAGGACCCTTTTGAAAATTGAAGAAGACACTCCTCACTGGCCCTTGCTATTGTTCTTAGGTACTTATGAGGAAGAGAATTTAGTCAAAGACTATTAAGGGCTGCACTGTAAACAAGGCTGTGTTCACATGTTCAAAAAAGAAACGCCAATGGAAGCTTCCACTCTTTGTTTTTAGAGAAACTGAAAAAACAAAATACTCTAGTCTCATGAGCATTTGAATTGACCTAATAAGTAATTACAAGATATATGTCGGAAATTATCCAAAAGATGGACAATGGTTTTCGAGAAGAAAAAAATAAGAATAGTGCTGCACATGCAAAGTTTGCGCCTTGTATCCTAACTAATGTAACAAATGACACGGCACACATAGATAGGTGCCACTTAGTTATACATCAACAATAAAATACAATATTCAACGACGGTATCCTCTGATACAAAGAACAATTATGATTAATTTGGAAATTAATGTGAATAAAGTAAATAATAGAAAAAGTAACATACCCTTCTTTCCCAATAAGGAAGGATGCATACAAAATGTTGAGACCAAAACAGCATCGAGTCCAGTGAAAACCAATAGCGCTGTAATCGGGCGGGTTCTGCGTGGCAACTTTCCCTTTTTAACTTTATTATCAAATTAACAGACGAAAAATAATATGGGTGATCAGAAGAGTTAGCAATGCATACCATCAAACATGTGGAACGCAAAACATAAATTGCAAAAACCCCTGAATTAATTCGCTCCGTACATTATTAATTTAGCAAAAAAAAATTACATAGCTAGCGTGAGAGAATTATACAGTTTCGGAAGGTGAGATAGACGAAGAGCGGCAGTGCGGAAGATAGCGGCCGGCGGCGTGTTGAAAATATGAGGACCGAGTTGTCTTGGGGGGTTATTGAGTTCGGGTAGTTCTCGAAACGATAGCTTGCTGGCAGAGCCGTAGAATACGGTGAATAGATTGAAGACCGTTCATTGATGGAATCATAATAGAGCTAGAAGATGGCTTGGAAAGTTGAAACATAGAGAGTGTAGAAGACGAAGCTGGAGCTGAAGTGCGCGAACCAGCGCAGTAGGCGCAAGGCCTTGCCACATTTTTAGGCTTGAAGGTTAAGCTTCAGAAAACGACGCCGTAGTAAACATTGTAAAATTATTATACTCCAATATTTATTTCGTTTGTTACAATTAGTTTTAAGTTAATAATAATTGAAAAAATGATTAAACATTAGTTCAAAATATGGTAGTAAAATATACAATTATCTCATTTTTTTATTTACAATAAACTCATTTAATTAACACTTTTCAAACTTATTAAACACTTTTCAAACTTATTATGTAATTAATTTATGACAGATTATGAGTGGACAGTCATGTGCTGACAGTCCATGGCTCCCTAGTCAAAAATTGCCACCAGCAATGTCATTTACCATAACATGGACCACATCACGCCCTCAAATACAGAGGCACATAAACAAACGTAGACACAAACGCAAGCGAATTGCGCCATCTTTACAATAGGTAAATACCTCTTTTTCTTCTACAATTGTCGAAATTATTCATGATAATATATTCATTATAATAAAAAATATTTTATCAATAAAACAATAGTTTATTCGCAATCTAGGTATAGGAAAAATTCCATTCACTTCCACACCCACGTGCGCAAGCATGCACACACAAGCACGCATGGACGAATGCAGGTGCGTGCACTTGCAAAAACAAACAAACCAAACAAATATAAGTTCCAGACTTAAATGTCAAGGGAGATAAAACGCACTCCAAGAGGAGAAAAGAATAATATTTGGGCACATTGACAGTTCTTAAAAAATCAGTTTTCGCTTCCCTAATGAAAGAAACAATGTAATTTTTGTAAATGTATCATCTTTCTTGATTAACTTCTAGCTTAATATTCAGTTAATTTGTTTCTTTAAGTTATTATGTCACAGACCGCAATTATTACACCTAAAATATGTGCTTGTATACTAGAATCAACGAAGTTGTGTTGATTGTGAGAGACATACTTCAAAGGTATACGTGTGGGCGATAACATGATCCTAAACTCTTTCGAGTTTAAGCAGACCAACCCGATTGAGTTTGGGGAGCTTATCGCAAGTTTAGAACTTAACATTGAAGAAGGGTTTAGGTGAATCCCTATACATATTGGTTGGGAACTGAGACTGTTCTTCTAATAAGCCCAAGACAGGGTGAAACCAATGGACATTGTGCCACTTTTATTAGGCTTACTCTCATAGTATGGGATACAAGAGTGCTGCATGGGCTTGAAATTTTTCATCCCATGACAAATAATATCAGAGCACACTTGCTATCTCTTAAAGCCCTCGTTCTAAGCACAAAAAATGCTCCAATGCTGCACTACGTAGGTCTTTACCTTTTCGAGCACAAGGATCAATAAGTAGGACAAACGATGGGTCTTCATACCCCCAAACATTCGCATTGAGGCTGGCAGTATTTATAGGCAGGTCCTCTCCCCCGATCGAGGACAAATAGGTAGGGAATTCATGGTTAAGATGGACAAGCCGATCTTTATGTTTTCATAGCGAAAGTACACATTTGCAAGGCGTACGCTGCATGCATGGTCATAGTAATGTCAGTAGGGTTGGCAATTTACAGGGTCAAGGTCGGGCTTGGTCAAGCCCGAGCCCGACCCTATAAAACAACTAAAAGACCCTAACTTTGTAAAAAGCCCTATTATTTTACCTTCGGGTCAGATCTAACTCGACTCAAATAGGGTCAGGGTTGGGCTCGAAAAAGTTTGAGCCCTACCAATTTTTTTTATTTTTTTAATATTTAAATAAATTAAATCTAAATCTCCTACTATGTTAAAATCTTAAAAAACTTTAAAAATTATTTAAAGGACTATAAATATAAAAATTAATCTACTTCTCATCTCAACTATAAATTATATTATATAAATAACTAAATATAAATAAAAAGTTAAAATCATATCTCATTCCTTTAAAAAAATATATAATTTAGTTATATAATCTAACCAAAGAGTTTATCAGTTTAACAAATAAAATAAAAACATACAACTTAATACCACAATTAAAAAATGAGTTCATTAATTCATTCGTTTAACAAGCTATAATTCATAAGCCAACATAAAAAAAAAATACTCCTGTATTTGCGGGCCACATTCTTCTTCATTTATAAGTTTTTCTCTTGTAACAATTTTATTTCAAGAATTTTACCTATGAAAAAAAAAAGAAAAGAAGTGTAAAAGCAATTGACGTATATAAATTCATTACTAAACCAATTATTTAAATATATTATATATTATTTAATATAATTTTTTTAATTATTAAATGATAGGGTCGGGTTGGGTCAAGTCACATAAAGCCCGAGCCTTGACTCGAATTTAATCGAACTTTTATCTTTAGAGTCTGAGCCCTATTTTTTATCCTTAAATTCATGTTAAAGCCTTAAAAATTAGGGTCAAGCTAATCAGGCCAAAATTTGGGTTAGGCTTTTTTGGCATCCTAAGATGGAAGAATGTCTCGGATAGCAATTGTGACACCTAAAATATACACTTTTATACTACAATCGATGAGGTTATGCAGATTGTAGGAGATATGCTTCAAAGGTGTACGTGTGAGGGATAATATGATCCTACACTCTTTCGAGTTTAGTTAGGTGGACTCAGTTGAGTTTGGAGAGTTTGTCGCTAGTCAAGGACTTAACATTAAAGAATGGTCTAGGTGAAACCTTGCACACACTGGTTGAGAACTAGACCGTTCTCGTGGTGAGTCTAAAATAAGGCGAATCTAGTCGATATTATGTCACTTCCATTAGGCTTACTCTCGTAGTATGGGATGCAGGAGTACCGCATAGGTTAAACTTTCTCATCCTGTGATAATTAGCTATATTGTCACTTGGAGAGACAAAAAAAGCCCAAAAAAAAAACAAAAAACCTAGAAATTACTCTTCTTCTTTGACTTACCTCATAAAAAATAAATCCTCTAATTCATAAGAGAAGTAAAAAAAATCCTCCATTTCATAAGAAACTAGTACCCTATAGAGGTTATCAAAGTTAATCAATACTTGATTAGTTATTAAAAAAAAACAGGTATCTTTTCATTCAACTTTTTGATAAAATTACTCTATGTTATATATAAGATATTTCTTTCAAGTATTAAGGGTCATTCGATTTAAGGAAATTATCAGTCACATATTCTTAAATGACACCTATATCAAACGTGCTATCGTCCACCAAATCGTTATTGTCGTTAAAAAATTAACAGAATTTTTGTAAAGTGACTATTTTACCTTTTAAACTTAAATTAAACCTTAAGAAAAATTATTAATCATATACCCTTAAATCACTGTTTATGCGTTAGAAAATTTTTAACATATATTACTCATATATCTAAAATTAACAAAATGTGTCTGTTATATACCAGACCTTTAACTATTGTTAAAAAGTTAACAAAATTGTGGTGAATTAACTATTTTGCCCTTAAAACTCAAATTAAGATAAAAAGATAAATTTACCTAAAAAATTAAGGTAAACTTTTAATACAAAAATTCTTTTGATTTTATTATTAATAGTAGATTTTTTTTATAAGAAACTATAAGCAACTAATAGTAAATATTATTAGCAATTATGCCATAAAAAATTACCCACATTAGACCATAAAAATAATATTAATAATATATATTACAAATAATTATATATATTATACTATAAAAATTATAGGTTGGAGCTTGGAGGCGATGAGGAGTATATTTTAAAAGTTTAGATTAAACCTTAGGGAAACAAATTGGATAACAAAGTACTAAGTTTTTTTCTGGAGTACTAGCTTTTTTTTTAAGTCCTGATAAAATGACGTTGTTTCATATAAATAACGTTATCGTCCATTAAATTAGATGACATGTTATTTTTTTATGAGATAAAGGGAATGATATGTCATTTTTTATTGGAACTTTTTCTATTTTGTCGTTTTATAAATGGGACGATTTGTCATTTTATATTAGGTAAATTAGACGACATGTCATTTTATATTATAAAAATTAAATGACATGTCATTTCTCTTATGTTTTAAAAGACCAAATTATTATTATGACGTTAGGCACTTACAAATGACTATTAACAAATTAGTGGACAGTAGATGTCATTTATCAACTTAAGATATACGAGTGATATACATTAAAGATATTATAACACATTTGATATAGACATTATTTAAAAGTACATAACTAATAATTTTCTTTTGATTTATCAGTAATGATGTCAATCCCTTTAGTTTTCAAAGCCCGAAAAATTCCTTGTTGCTGAAGAAAACCTTGTTAGTCTCATTCTAAGGGTGAAAATAAATATTTAATTATTAAAGTTTACTTACTAAAAGATGACATAAAAACTTCGCTACTTCATTCCTACCAACAGATTTATCCAAAGAGAGATAAATTATTATTAATTTAATTTACTGATATTTTGTAAATTCAAACAACAAAATTTTCTCTTAGATACTCATCTGATTGATTCAGATTGCCCATCATTTCAAACTGATATGCAGTGACAGCTTAGTCTGTTTACCCTTTCCAGAACATTCAAAATGAAATCTAACTCAAATGGATGAGCTGTTGCAGCATCATCAACATTCTCTTCCAGCTCTTTTCGCTGTTCTCTAAGCAGAGATGCAAAATGTTTCCTCACATACTCAGGATTATCCTTCCTTCGAAAAGTTTCATCACCACAGGTAACATCAATTGCCTTTAGTCTTCCAATTTTTGCAAATTTTCCGATCTCTTTTCATACATTCTACAAATCTTCGAACGTTCTATTTCAAAGGACTCAAATAATTGAAACACGTCTCCTATTAGATTTTCTTAGACGTCCCGATAACTTTAATGCTTCCCTAACCTCATGGCCTACATATAACCATGGCGCTACATCATCATGCACAGCCAATTTACCATCCAAAGTCAGATATAGCGAATTGCCTTTGAGTAAAACCTCTACCTTCAAATCAGAAGTCCTGGCACCATAATTTCCATTCAACTACCACACACATTCTGCAACTTATAGATAATGCTCTTAAGTTGTGAAGATTCCAAAAGGCAGACCATCTTAAGGTTGTTTTGGCTGTGAATCAGAAGATCTAGTCCTAAGCATGCCGACAGTATCTCTTTATGACCCATCGACATCATCTTAATAAAGACAGTTATGTGTAAGAAGTATTGAAGTGTGCCAAGCAGATTCACAACAAGTGCCATACGTTTATTGTTGTCACTAAGGGACAAATTTAGACCGTATCTAGAATCTGTAATTGACATTTCCTTACCATTTTCGCTATCTAACTGTTTGCTGAGCCGGACATAATCATCAGAATAATCTCTATGCTCATCTTGGCCCTTTTCTGCACACATGCCACTGTCTTCAGTATTATGAGATTATAATCTTGATGGATTCTCCATAATACGAATTGCTGCTTCAATATCTAAAGGCTCACAATCATCACTAACAGTCATTTGATGAGAACATTCTTCAACAACTGCTGGAAGGCATACTGATACAATATTATCCTAGATCCTCATGTCATGCATATCATAGGTGCAGCATGAAGGATTCCCAATCACCAAAGTTCCTAGAATTCTCATAACAAAACTAACACTTCCATGCTCCCCATTTCTCTATACAGTCCACCGCTTCCAACAGAAGATCCTTTGTCTTTCAATATGTTAAATGTTCTTCCAGATCTTTTACTTTCACTTGAAGCAAACTTTAACTTTTTCTCGTTACTCATTTCATTAGCCTAGAAATATTCTTTTTTCTTGGTTTTACCGAATCGGTAACACTTGGTTTAATCGATATTCTCTCTTAATCATCCCTCAATTTTGCAAGCCGCTTTCAAGTCCCAGCTAATATGTCCCTTTCTGCTTCTTGATACTCTTTAATAGTTTGGCCTGAACTCCCCACAAGCCACTTGCTTTTTCTTTCTCATGGTTTAATTAATTGCATCAGTTTTTGATTAATTTTTTCCATTTCCCACTCTTTACAAAAGTTTTTGAAAATATAGGAATTTCTTTTTGGGTCGACCGCTAATTTTCAATGCCCCAGAACACTCTGTAGCACCTTATCATATTCATGATTATAAATTGCCAAATCATACAGAGAACAGGCGTAAAAGTACGTCAGAGAAATTGAATTAGGGCACAACACAATGGCTTGCCTAGTCGATATAACGGCTTCTTCCAAAAGCGTCACAATTTTTATTAAGAAAAGCCTTCTGTTTAAAAGAAATCCAACTGAATGATGATATATCGTGCATCTTATGTAGAGTGACTTATGGTTTCTGAGTTGTTCTAAAGCTTTCCCAAAATCCTTTTCATCAAACGCTCCAATAGTAGACTTGCAGCACGCGGTGGCATGTAGTTGCGGTGGCGACGGATTTCTCTAGCGTGCTGTGCTCTAATTCAATTTCTCTAGCGCACTTTTATGCCTGTTCTTTCTATGATTTGGCAAGTTATAATCATGAATATGATAAAACTGATTACAGAGTGTTCTTAGGCATTGAAAATTAATAGTCTCGATCCAAAAGGAAATTCCTATATTTTCAAAGAAAACCAACAGCTTTTCTTCCGTTGCTCTCTTTTTTTTCCCCTCAATTAGCTTTTCTTCCGTTGGGAAATAAAAATGGGCGTCTTTTCTAAAAAAACCTAACTGGGCCTGCAAAACCCGTAAGCCCACAATATCTACTCCATCTGGCTTGTCAGCGTGCTTGTCCAAGTGAACAGAAGTCCGTTAAGCTAACCCTTCATTGATAATTAAATTATTATTCTCTTCAGTGAAGCCTGCTGTAGTGCCGCAGCTTGTTGCAGCTTCTTTTTCAAGTGAGTGTTGCTACAGTCCTTGCTATTATTGTTTGTTCTCTGAGGGAGATACGAAGCAATAATAGCCCATCCGCAACAATAACCATAAAAAAATGCTTATCAATAAGATCAACTAATCTTAAAGACTTAAAATGCTTTCCGATAAATAGGCGCACAAGGATGAAGAGAGTTTCAACGAGCATTTTTAAATTGAAATCTCTAATTGGCTTTCTGCTCATGAGTGCTTAAACCTCGAGAGATTCCCAGAAAGCATGGAGAAAAGGGAACATCTAAATTAAATCAATTTAGGCAGGATTACAATTACAGAGCAGCTGCCATCTTCATTTGAAACTGTAGGACTCGAAACGCTGGGTTGCTCTTAGCTCAGAAACAAAATATTTTTCTTTTTTTTTGTTCTTTTTTGGTTGAAAATAGAACTGTCGACATATATACATGTTCCCCAAAAAGGTATGGATGAATTGTCATATTCTATTTCAGTAACAATGAAATTCCCATGCATGATCCCTGGGTTTAAGTAATCAGTCGATCTAAGCCTGCATCTAAGCAATCCTGAAAACAGAGATACCAACAAATAAATATGCAGATAATCAAATTGATCATGAAAAGTAAACAAAAAGATTAATTAACTTATATTAGTGGGATTACCCTCCAATTTCCAGGGCCATGCTCTCGAATATAAGAAACTAAAATGACATATTTTTCAGGAGTCCGTGGTCTCTTTTTGTCACAGCAAGGTGGCCTCCTGTTATTTTTTTTGAATATCTTTCCCAATCTAGTTCACTAATAGATCGAGTGATAAATTCGACTCATTCACAAGTAGATCATGAATGGTTGAAATTCATATTATGCAAGAAGACATTGTTTCTGCTTTTTCTCTTCTTAGTTCTTCTAAAATGCTCTGTGATTATTAATTTATTACTGTTTTTTTTCCCTTCACTTTCATTATGTTCTTGAAAATTGCCAAGGCAACTAGACGAGTGTAAGGCAAGGGTCATAGTTAGCATTCAGAAGTTACGTTGTAGTTACTAATTATGTATAGCATAGGGGCTGATTTTCAGTTACCTCGAATTATCTCCAGCCTACATGTAGATGGACCCTATATGTAAATTAACATTGACCTTCTCTAGACTTAAGAGTTAGCAAAATTCCTTAAACCCCGATCAAAATTCATCCTGGATCATTTGGGATGGCTGTGAGATAAAATTTTATCCTAAGTTATTATTTAGGTCGAGGTTTAAGATATTTAAAATTTCAATTAAAATTTCAAATGACCTAAAATCTAGATTCTCAAAAATGTATGGCAAGTCACATATGTATGTACATATATAGCAAGGCCCTTGCCTTGGGAAGGAACTTCTTACCTCCTCTAATTAATAAATTGGTAGTGCTTTTAGTGTACAAGGTGATTATGATAAAAAGAAGCCATTCATTTTTATTTTAGTTTATAAATGACATAATACTATTTTAGCCTAAGAAACTAGTTTTTAAATATAAAGACGAATTGAATAATTAGTATTCCGGAAACTTTATTTTATGCACACATCTCATCATGTAAGTGCACAATAATTAAGTCACCTACATATATGTTATTACCATATCCCAAATGAAAGAAAATTACCACCCACATCATAAAATACCTATACAACTTGTGGATCCATGAAAACATGGATGAGTAATAAGAAAATGGGACAAATATTTCATTATGTGTTAGGAAAATTGTTAATTTGTCATCTTTATTAGTAAATCACATTATACATAAAAAACACTAGCTATTGCAGCTTGAAAATTATGTTGATATGATTTTTTACTTATATAATAGAAAATCTATTATATCTTTAATAATTTTATCAAAATTATATTTTAAAATTTATATTTATTATATATTATTAACTTTTGTTTCATAGTTATAGTTTTTTTCCATAGTAGTTGGACATTAAAAGCTATGATATCTTAATCCTAAATAAGATTTGAAAATTTCAAAATTTCATTACATTTGTGACAACGTTCCATTACCCTTCATCAAATTTGAACTTGACCAACTGAATTACGACTGCAAGAACAATATTTCAAAATCAAGACAAATTAGATCTAAGAACTTCATTAGGCACTGCAAAGGAAAAAGAAATAGTCTAGGGGCCCTCAAATCAGACATTAGTAAGGCGTATGATAAAGTTGAGTGGTGGTTTTTGGAACGAACAATATCAAAAAGAGAACTAAGGCAAACTTGTCCCCTTTCTTTATATCTCTTTATTATATATGCAGACGCTTTCTTTAACATATTAGTGCTGACTAAAAGGAATTAGTCAATCTAAAGCTTGAGATTTGCTAAGGAGGTTATTATAACCCATTTGCTTTTTGCTAATTATAGCCTTGTTGTCTTATGAGCATCAATGGCTAACTGCAAGACCTCGAATAAATTAAATACATGCATTAAGATACGAAGGCTTCTTATTCCACAACAATGAAAGCACTTTTTCACTCTTTCATATACTAGGGGATTTCACTTGGAAAAGAAAATATTCCATACTAATGGATTCGGGTCCATAACCATGGGTTCCAATGCACAAGATCTTGTAGCACTTACCAATGAGGACCTATCGATTAGTATTACACAAAAGAAATCAATTATAGAAACTAATACAATTTGAAACTGATCTTTGATTTTTACATAACAACTTCAAGATAAATTTTTAATTTTTAAAAATCTTCCATGTTTTTTAATGGTAGAATTCCAAAAGACTAAATGGTTGCAATTAACAGCATTTTTAGTTAAAGGTGGCTTTTAAATATGAAAATATTTAGGTCTCCCATCAATGATTAGAAAGAAGAAAATGAGCTTTTTCAATTAGGTAAAACTTAGAGTGTTAAATAAGATTGCAGGATGGCAACTCTAAATATTTTCTAGTGGGTCAAGAAAATTCTTATTAAAACAACAGCTCAAGCAATCCCAACTTAAATGATGAGTGTGTTCAAGCTTCCAAGAGGCCATTGTAAAGAGATCTAATAGACTATAACAAAATTTTAATGGGGTGTTAAGAAGGATAAACATGTAATTAACTGATTAAAGTGACAATAGCTAAGTCATTTAAAAAGTGGAGATAGGATAAGGTTTAAAGATTTCACTAGTTTTAACCAAGCTTTGTTGACTAAACAAGGATAGAGGCTTCTGTAGTACCTTAATTCTCTAGTTTCAAGAGTGTTGTAGGCAAGATACTATAAGAATTCAAACTTTTTTAAGTGCAAAAATAGGTTCGAACTTCTTTTTTATATGAAGAAGCATCTTTTGAGGCAGATATGTATTTAAGAAAGGCTTTAGATAGCGTGTGAAAAATGGTAGAAGGATTTCAATCTACAAAGATAACTAATTACCAAGACCAGACACTTTTAAGCCTATCTCTTCGCTAACTTTACCTAAGGATACGGTTGTAGTAAATTTAATAAATGTTGAAAATCGGTGGGATGAAGTCAAACCTAACAACACTTCGTGGATGAAGATACAACAGGGATTCTTAAGATTCCATTACCAAATGAGCAATTGAAAGACAAAGCTTATGGCATGTTGACAAAATGAAGAATACTCTATGAAAAAGGGGTGTCAATTAGCCCTAAGGATGAAGTTTTCTGAAGCATCCAGTAACTTTGAAAAAGAATTCTCAAAATAGAGTGCTTTTTTGTCCTTTGATCTTTTTGAAAAGATTAAGATTTTCATGTAGACAGCAACAAATAACTTTCACCCATTCGCTAAAAATCTTTAGAAAATGAAGGGTTTACGGGAGCTAACTTGCCAAAGATATAGAAAGAATATAGAAACCATAAGTCATACTCTGTTACATTGCAAGGCGATAAAGAAAATATGGCTTCAATCCCCTTTAGGCCCTAAGTCTTCACTTCTAAACACATGACATATTTGGCACTATACAGGGAATGGCCAAATTTTTGAGGAAAATTAATTTAGAACTTATGGTAGTTCTGTGCTGGATTATTTGGTTTTCACCAAATAAGTTTATTTTTGAAAGAAAGAAGATAGATCTAATTATCTCATATGTGAAGGCGGAATCTATTTTAGTAGCCTATCAAAATGTAAAAAGTATTGAGATATCACCTTTGACTATTCCAGAAGTAATAAGTAATAGAAGTGGGCTCCTCCCTTTAAAAATGTCTTCAAAATCAATGTTGATGCTGCCACTAACACTAAAGATTAAATGATCGGCCTATGAGCAGTAATAAAAGATTCAGATGGTAAAAACATTGCAGTTGGCATCAACCAAGCTCATTTAAAAGGAAATGTCAAACTTTGCTGAGGTATAAGCTATGCAGCAACAACATTAAACTCCTTAATCATAAAGTCTGATTGCCTAGAGTTGGTCGAGTTAGCAAGCAACACTAAGTGTAGTCGAATAAAAAAATATTTTAGATAGACTAGTTCTGGAGATCTAAAATCAGTCAAGGAATTTTTTGAAAGTTGTAGTCCATTATATTCCAAGACTATGTAATTCTTATGCCCATTACTTAGCAAAGTTTGCTTTAGGAAGAAATTCCTCCTTTGTTTGGATAAGAACCATTCTAGCTGAGGTTGTACTTGATGTATTGTGATTAATTGAAAGGCTTACTTTCCTTTAAAAAAAAATGTTACAAAACTCTAATAACAGTCACATAAAGTTGCATAGGCTCAAGTTTCCATGGTGACCTTGTGTATAGTGGCTTGCTTTATATAGCTTTGAATAGAAAAGTCTTTTGTCACCCTTTATTTGTCAACACAGTTTGCTTTGATGACTTTTTATCAAAATCTTTTAGTGTTATTTTTTTCACTCACTTTCTTTTGTTATCATCATAGTTTTGCCACTTTTATTCTCACTATGTCATTTATTATTTTGTATTAGTCACTTTTACTTATTTGATTCTTATATTTCACAGTCATAGGTATTGAGATCTTTACTTTTTAAGCCACAACTATTTTATATAGAAAAATTGTATTGATTTTAATAAAATAATAACGATCTTATAAAAATTTTTCATCGTAAAAAATAAGATTTTAATTTCTTGAGCCCTTAATTTATATGAAATGTAAAAGAGCTTCTAAATTTCTAAAAATAAATCCTTATGGAAATAACCTGAAATTTGATAATAACTTTAGTCAAATATATCATTATCCCACTAGCGAATCAAGATTTCAGCATATAATTTATTTTACAATAATAATAAAGTCATAAATAGTTTTGTACAGACTAATGTACACACACTGATATGGCGTGAAGAGATTAGCTAAAAAATAATAATTATTATTTTTTAAAATATAGGTCGGCCATGATAATTTTACACAATCAATCTCTCTATACCACATTAATTTGTAGATATTTATTTGTATAAAATGATTGTAGTGTTATCATTACTCTTTATTTTATTACTTTGGTAGCAACATGAATAGTAGCAGGTTTGGCATGCCCATTCTAATGCTTAAATTAGTATTTAAGTACTTAGAAATGATATTGTAAAATTGGCTTGACAGCCTTTGGGCATTAGTGCATTTACCTCCTTAAGGGAGCCTTTCTTGTTTTATAAAGAGTTTCATGTGCTTGGGAATAATTTTAGGGTGACATGAAGTTATGGTTAGGTTTTGGATTTAATATTGAGATGAACTTTTTTATCAATCTTTTAAAAAGATACAATTAATAGTTATTGAATAAGAATATAGAACTAATTAAATGTTAACTAAACATATATTCATATATGATAGAAAACTATAAAAAGCTCAAAAATTAGCATTTGATTTAAATCCTATAATCTACAAGGTTTGTCAGTAGGCCTATATGTTAGGAGATGTACATTAACCACACTAGTTCATGTGAAATATGTTAGTTTCTCTTATATTTTAAGTAGTAGAAAATAATGGTCTAGAAGATTGTTATAAGAGATGAAGTAGTTACTATAAAAGTGGAAGTAGATGGCTTATGTCTTATTATTTAATATTTATATATATTTTAGTCTTGGTCTAGCCAAGGCTAGATACGTGTTATTGCTCCAATTGGTATAACTCTCTAAGCTTGTATATTTCTACCTAGGTCTTTTTTGTGTTGAAATCAAGAGATAGAGCAGTCATGTCCCTTATATTAATCACTACTCTTGAATATTAGGCTTATAATTTGATTACATTTGGGCAATTCATCTTTATACTTCATGAGTCATTTATTCTACCCTAAGGTGGGACAAGCACATTTACCTTTTCAACAGATAAATTATTTCAATAAAAAATATAGAATAGGGGTAGAATTCTTTTCATTATCATAAAAAATAATCATATATTGAACCAGTTTTTAAATAATAATAATAATAATAATAATAATTTTTATTGAACCACAAATAAATACATAAATTGACGTGATAATATATACTTCGTTGATTACAAATACAAAAAATAAAAATAAATTATATTGATCTTATCATGATTTATTCAATTAATGATAACATGCCACATTAGTTTGAATAATATTATTTATACAAAGTATTTAAGAATCTATCATTACTCTGTTTTTGGGTTAATGAGCATAGATTTATGAGTTTTAATATAAATCTATCATAGATTGTGATATATTAATAAACAAAAAAAAAAGAAATAGAGAGAGGGAGGATTGATTATTTTAATTTTATTCTTTTGGATAGATAGTTTGGTGCTAAGATGCTATAATTGTTGTTAAAAAAAAGCTACACTATAAAATAAAAATGAATAGTATACGGTAAATTAATTTTTATATAATAATTTTAATAAAAATAGTCAAAAAATTATATTATTTTTCATCATAAAAGTTGTTAATCAAATTAATTTAATTTCTAAACTATTGCAATTAATATTTATCAAATACTAAAATATTATAATTTTTATAGTACAACTATCTAATCTTAACACCAAATGGGGCTAGCATTGACCAATAAATTTAAAAATATTTGTTTATGTTACAAGAGAATCTATGGCTGCACGTTTCTGGGAAAATATACATTTAATAAATAAGTCCTAAGAGAAGTGGAATTGGTTTGTAATGCATTTAACCCGATGAGCGAATGGACGTTTATAGACTACTAGTCATTTTAAATTAGTTTATAAGTGATGATACAGTCACAAACTCTTATGACTATGTTAATTGTATAATTTTTCTTCTATGAGAATATATTTAAAAACCTGTTCAATTTATTACCAGGCAGCAAGTATCCAAATCAAGTTAAGTTTTAAATTATGATTGAAACTAATGTATTGTTTGATATTAAAGTATTATTGTTTTTAAGCTACAATTGTCATGAAAAAAGAAAGTCGTGACTATAAACATAAAAATTATAAGTTTTTGATTATCTAATGGTAGATAAAATCAACTTAATTTCTAAATTACTGCGATTAGTATTTACCAAATATTTTAATATTATAATTTTTATACTACAACTATTCAATTTCAATATCAAATAAGGCTTAAGTTACTCTAACTTTTAATACTCAACTAACATAATTCAAACTTATTTGCATTAAGTGAGTATATGACTTTTAGTGTAAGACTTGCATTTCAACAATAAATGGTATAATGGTATTCTTCAATATTGAACCCAAAAACTATAATTACAGTCTAACTCTTTTTTACTTTTTCTTGAGCTTGAAGTCTTGAATTACGAATTACCTAGTATTGAGTGTTAGAAAGTGTATATTTATAAAGGAGAAAATCGTCATTTTACACTTTAAGTCTCACTAACATTACTACTTTTATTTTATTTAAGTATTTTATTATTTAATTATATGTATTTTATTATAATTATGTGTTTTATGTATTTTAGGGGCATCATGATCGTTTCACAATGAACGAGTGATCAGACAGCAAAACGGACGTCATATTTGGACTCAAGACAGTCGAAAACCTTAGGAATAGCATAAAAGCAAAAATGTCACTGTTTACATATACGGTACTATTAATACATATAGTACTGTTCATACATACGGTATTGTTCATATTACTGTTTATGATATTGTTTATATATACGGACCGATGATGTGGCAACTACTTATGACGTGACAGAATTTAATTGGACGAATTATGTGGAATTGACTGCTTACATGGTATTAACCAATGACGTGGCATTGACTGATGATGTATCACAATTTTATTGGGCTAAATTTCTTATATACTGTAGATCGATAACGTGGTAACATCTAAGTGGAGCAAAAATTGTGTGTACGGTACATGCGCATACATGGGATTATTTACTATTCAAACGTTGACTGTTGACTGTTAACTATTGACTGATGACATGGCGCAATCCTGAGTGTCCTAATTATTTTTAATCCGATGGTCATGATTCAGTCAATGTATCTATAAAAAGGGGGCTTTTCCTCCCTAATTTGACATCCCTAAATTTATTTTTAAGCTTAGATTTCTGAAATTCCTTCTCCTTCTTGTAGTTTCTTTGTATTTTAATAAAATTTTCTTTTAAGCTTGGGTTGAAGATGAAGTCTCAACATGTCCCATGGGATTAATTTGATAAATTTACTTTCTCTTTTCCTCTAATATTTGTGGTTGTTTTAACTTTTCGTCGATAAATAATAATAGTCTTGTCTAGATACCGCCCTGGTTAAACCGACACCCTAGTACAAGGTTATTATTATTTGGCACGATAAGCCCTTGGCACCATATTTATTGGAGCGTGGTTCATGAGGTGTGGAATCCCTCTTATGATTTAATTGGTATTAATATGGAATATTTAGCCCATGGAGCATGTTAATGCAGATCCGGATACCCAAGCACGTCATTTCAATAGATTTCCAGTTCAATTTAATTCCTGCTATTGTAATTTAAATTTAAGTATAATTTACATTAATTTTACCACAAATTTATTCACCCATTAAAGAAAATTAATTCCACACATAATTAAAATCAACCTCCTCGTGGGATCGACACTCGTCACTATTAATCTATTCTACAATAGATTTGTGCGCTTGCGAGTTTAATAAAATTTACACAACACCTAGTATATAATTAATTTGACTTTCAATAATAAAATGTCGCATAGCATTATACATCACTACAACAAAAAAAAGGCTATAGCAATAAAAATATTCGTCGCTAAAACATGCAATTTTTATTGCTAAAAGTTATAGTAACCAAAATTCTTTCGTCGCCTTAGGAGTATCGTGTTATGTTTTCGGCATCGAATTTTTAAATTTCATCGTTAAAAGGTATCATTATTTATTTATTATTATTATTTTTAAAATACTATTATTTTTAATACTAAATTACAATAACTATGGACATCATTATGATAAAAAAAGTAATTAATTTAAGAAATATCATTATTGTTATTTATTAAAATACAAAATTTGATATCCGCTTTTTGAAAGAAATTTATTACAAATGAATATAAATTTCTTGATCTTCTTCATCTTGGTGTAATTGATCTTTAATATTTCCTACAAATAAACACACAATAATTAGTTAATATAATAAACAAAAATTTAAGAAAAATATAAGTTAGAATAAATAAGATAAGTGTAAAAAAATTACAACTTATTAAAAATAAAAGAGAAAATAATAAAGTGTATATCTAGAGATGAGAAAATGAGAATTATGAATTTACAAATGAAAAAATTAAAGAATAAAAGTAAATGAGAGAATGAGAGAATGAGAAATGAGAGAAAGAAAGAATAAATTTAAAAAAATGAAGTAAAATATATAAAAATAGGCTACAAAAGTTTTAAGCGATGAAATTTAAAATTCGTCGCTAAAACTTAATTTTAGGGGAAAATAACCTATCAAAAATTTTTAAAATTTTAACTTTTTTTAGCGACAAAATTCAACTTCGTCGCTGAAGGCCATAAATTTTGGCAGAAAAATATCTGCCAAAAATTTTTTCAATTCTCACATTTTTTAGTGATGAATAAATTTTGTCACCAAAATCATTTTTAGTGACAGAATTTACTCATCGCTAAAACATTATTTTTTTTTTGTATTATAGAGTTTTAGTGATAGAATTTATTTACCGCTATAACATTATTTTTTTTTCATATTTAAGGGTTTTAGCGACGAAATTTACTTTCATTGCCAAAACATACTCTTTTGGCGAATTAAAGAGTTTTAGCAATGAAATTTATTCGTCGCTAAAAATAGCTTTAGTAATGAAATTTTCTTTTGTCGCCAAAATATAGTTTTAGCGATAAAATTTATTCATCGTTAAAACATTATCTTTTTTCATATTAAAAATTTTTAGTGACAAAATTTACTTTTTTCCCCCAAAACATACTCTTTTGGAAAATTAAAGAGTTTTAGCGATGAAATTTATTCGTTGGTAAAAGTCCTTTTACCAACGAAACCAATTTTGTGGTTGAAACAGTATCTTTTTTCATATTAAAGAATTCTAGCTTCGTAAAATATCTTTAGCGATGAAATTTACTTTTGTTGCCAAAACATTATTTTAGCAATTAAATTTATTTGTCGCTAAAAGTCTTTTTAGTGACAAAATTAATTTTGTCGCAATATATCAAATTTTGGTCCTAAAAAATGAGGCACAAACATTTATGTTGTTACTTAATTTTTTGGCGACGTCCAAAATTTTTTGTTGCAATATGTCTTCTTTAGCGACAAAAAAAGTTTCATCACTAAAATAAAGACCAATATTCTAATAGTGCATGAAATAAATTGTTAAGATCTAATTACCATATTTCAATACTTTAAAGTAAAATGATTGTAAACTTTTCGTTCTTTGTATGTGTCCTCAATATCGTATACATGCCATATGGTGTGTGATTCATGACCCTCTCAACAAAATTATTTATAAACTTTAAACTAATTTTGCGTTTCAACATATGGGGTTGTTTGTTACCACCAATCGACATGGTCTAAAAGATCACCTTTTGCATTATAAGATTTTAACAAACTTTGATGATCAATAAGCAAAAATTTATTTATTTTAATAGATGATTCATAGGGTTAAAACTTGAGAGAGAGAGAGAGAGGTAGTCAACTAAAAAAGACTGGCAAAATTAAGATAATATTTACTTTTTAGATTGGAATAGAAATCTTAGGATTAAAAGTGTAAAGTGGGAGTAAGTTATTTACTTACATTTAAATAGGAATATTAAATTGAAACTAGAATCTAATTTTATATTTACATTATCTTGTGTTGGGAATAAATAATTTTAAGTTACAATTTTATCTTTATTTAAAGAATTATAGTGTTAAATTATAAAATTAATAAAAAATATATTTAAAAATTAAATATTTATTTTATTATATTTTTGAATTAATAATAATTGCTAATATTATTAATTATGTAAATCATAATTTTTATTAATTTAAATTTAAATTATGTAAAGAAAAAATTATTAATAAGAACAACACAAATGAAATATTATTACTAATAATATAGTACAAAATTAATATTTTTTTAATATAAAATATTTATTATTATTAATCACTAATATTAAATAAATATAATACTGTTATTTTTAAATAAATAAAATAATATTATAATTTTAAATAAATATAACATATGGTAATGTTATTAATTTTCTATGAGTATAATAATATATTTTTAAGTATTTTTAACTTTATATTAATGTAAATTATTATTTTTAACTAAATATAATATTATATTTAATAAATATTTAATATTATTATCTTCAATAAACATAATTTATAAAATAATATTATATTATTTTTTAAATAAATATGATATTATTTATTTTATTTTACTAAATATAATATTTTATTAAATATGTTTAATTTTATTTTATTAAATATGTTTAATAAATATAATTTATAAAATAATATAATAATATTATTTATTTTTATTTTATTGAAATATGATTAATAATATTAAATATATTTAATAAAATAAAATATTAATTTAATAAAATAAAAATAATATTATATTTATTTAAATAATATAATAATATTATTTTATAAATATATTTATTAAATATTATGTTTAATAAAATATTATTTTATTTTATTAAAAATAAATATAAAAAAATAATAAATTCTTACTCTTACTCTCTACTTTAAAAATAATAAATTTAATAAAATAAAATTTTTATTCTTTCTCTAAATTTTAAAATTAAATATTAAAATAAAAAAATACATGCTTCTCACTCTTATTTAAAAAAAAAAAAAACACAGCATAATATTTAGCCAGCCAACAGTGAATCATTATTAAATACTGGACAACTCAATTTTAACTGCTCACGTGTATCGCGTACAAATTGTCAAATCCACTGGCGGCACACCATGGAGACCGTACTGGGCCGTGGACCCCGTAAAAAATTCAGAATTTTTATTTTAAAAAAATACATTTTAATGTCTTCAATTATATCTAAACTATTTAGAATGTTTCACTAAACTATCCTTATGTATATTTTTAATCATTTATATTTTAATTTTTACAATAAATGATGTTCTAACCCCCCTTAATACCTAAATCCTACTTTTATTATAATTTTACTATAATTTATCTTTTTTTTTTAGATACCAGCATGTCATAATTCTCTCCTCTAACTCAATATTCAATTCAAAAATCTACTTTTTTTTAACTTTCATTGATTCAAATCATTAAATGCAATCATAATTTCGGCGGGAAAATCCTCCCAAACAGCAGAATTAGGATGTTAGAGTACTATTTAAATTTTATTTTTTAAATTTTATTTTATTTATTGACGTGGCAAGTAAGTAAATAAAAAAATATAATTCTCTCTAAAAAATTTATTAAATTAAAATAAGTTAATATTATTTTAATTAAATCATTCTCTCTATTAAATTTAATTCATTATAGAAACATAAATAATAATTATAACAGTTATATTTTTTTAATAAATAATAATAAAATATTAATAGAAAAGAGAGAAACTCACTCTTTAATATTAAAGAGTGAAAAATAAATTTTATTTAAAAAATTTAAATTAATATATTTTTTAAAATATTTAATATTAATATAATTCTTTAAATTAAAAAAAATTTTATTTAAACACGAAGATACTCTTACTCTATCCTTTGGCGTACTTAATTGACTTCGATTCTTCACGTTATTTGCTCCCCGTAACTAAATCTTTTGGCTTTCGCTCTGGTCAAATCATTGTACGACAAATATAAACCAAGCGAAGGGAAAGGGGCAAAAAAACAAAAGAAAAAACAAAAAAAAAAAAAGAGAAGAAAAGAAAAAGATGGAACATGATTGCAATCAAAGTTGTGTAGCATCGATGCTTTACGCAAATAGCCTAATTGGTGCACAAACAAGCCAAGTAAAGCCAGGAAAAGCGTAAAGGACCATCTAACCAACACGATATAGCTTCTAGAAAGTCTCAAATGTATATACATGTGCGTGTGTAACTTCAAGTGACCAGTAAGTAACATGACACGTTGCCGAAACTTGGAAACGCTAAGGTCTGTTCAAATTGTTCAACTAATTTATTTCTATGCGGTCACAAAACCACAAACAATCACGATATAAACGGCAACAAATTGATGATAGCCTCTTTAAGAGGACCACAATTAGGTGGGAGTCTTTTAAGTTTAACACGCCCCCGTCAGACCTTTCATGCTGCGGCTATGCTGACGCTGCACGCACCATTTATTTTGCACCAAGGAATTTACTCGGCAGCGAATAAACGTGCGGCGCGCAATCATTTTCTTTTACACACTCGGCACTTGAAAAGCCTTATCAACGCTTTTCTTTTAATTCTCGAGTGGCGTGATTAATAATGATAAATTGATTGACGTTCTCCGACTCCCCGTACCAACTAATCAGGCGGCTACACAGGCCATGAACTCTCTCCACCGCTATTGGTAGAAGATAGTAAAGACTTGATGAACACTTTAAGCCGGTGGCTTAATATTGGATCAAAAGCGTGTTAAAACCTAAGTGCATTTAAGAACAACCTAACTGAAATTAATCTCTCTCCTAATTCATGAGAGCGAGGTTTGAATTTTAGGGATTTATACTAACATACACCGTAGATTTATGAGTTGATCAGAGTAAAAAATCCACACAACATAAATACTACCATTCAGTTCTTCAATTGGACCAGAGATGCTAAAACTTATTCCAGTTTTTTATTTTGAAAAATGCGAGTATTGCCTTTTCCTGAGAATTTTGCAAAGAATACCTTTACTCAACAAGGACCACCAACTGTAGCGAATACATGGCCGTTGTAGAGACAGCTTGCTTCGTTTTCGAGTGGACCACAGTTTATGCATTTCTTTTAAGCAAGAAGGAATCAATAAGGTATTTGTCACCTGCACATTATGCTCACGCGATTCTTCTACGCCATTGGATTTATTATTATTAGTATTTTCTTTTGCCCGTAAAGAAATAAGAGGCCAAGAGGGTTGGAATTGGATACCTGACAAGGACATGCACTCACCTATCGGTCCCTTTTATAACTTGTCTTCTCGCGCTCATTATCGGACGTAACGTAGAATTTTGTCTAGTTGTCTATTGACTGTAATTCTGTATCGCACGTTAATAAATGGGTAAATAACATTAAAATTAAAATTAAAATGTAAATGTATAATCAATCACGCACATTTATAATTTATAGAAATTAATCAAATGACTAAAATATATATATATATATATATCAAGAGATGGAAGCAGGCATCAACACACAACAATACCTGGATGTATGTTGGTTTAACTAATTGGCAACCTTGTTTCGTGTTAAAAAAAAAAAAACAAATTTGACAAATGCTTCCTGCGAATATTAATTTCACTTCCACGATTGAGAAGGATTTAATTTACATTTATTTAAAGTTATTCTGATTACTCTCTGAGAATCAAACTTTTTTTTTTTTGGGTGAATTTAACGCAGAGATGATGAAACATATTACAACTTCGAATAATTCCGGGAAAAAAAATATAGATACAGAAACCCGGTATTCGCCTGAGCAATGATGCTCCTATTTCATCGGAAATTAATAAAATTCCGATTAGTGCGATTCACCTATGAATTACACCAACCGCCAAGCGACTTAAATAAATAAAAGGCGAGTCCCGGTCACTGCGAGACTCCGGCGACCGTCGCTTCCGGCTGATAAATTAAATCACAGAGCAGCGGTCGCAGCTTATATTTCCAATTTTCTTTGCCCCTCCCCATCCTCTCCTTTATTTCCACGACGACTAGATCATCCGTTAACCGGTAAATCCCTATAACCATCGCAAAATCCCCATTTTGACCCTCAAGCTTTGCCCCGCACTCCTTCTTTGTCACCATTATTCTCTCATCGTCAGCCACGAGCTTCGCCACCCCCTCCACTTTCTCTAAAATTTTCTCGGGAGTTTCGTTGGACAAGAATCGCTCGCTACAAAAGGGCGCCTCGTCGTTGCTGAAGTCATCGAACAAACCGGACAGATTGAAACCGGAGGAGAGCGAGATTATATCGAAAGCGTTTAAACATTTCTCACTCCCCACCAAGTCTTTCGAATCAAAATCCTCGTGACGAGACTTCCTCTCTTTATAATCCCTCTTAAACCACGGATCGCGGAGAATCTCATCAACCGTGATCCTCGTAGCAGGATCCGTGTCAAGAAGCCGGCCAATAAACCGTCTCAGATCAGGTGACGTCCATTTCGGGCACCGGTATTCGCCTTTATAAATCTTCCGGTACATAGCCATGAGATTAGAATCATTGAACGGTAAGTAACCTGCGTTGAGAACGAACAAAACGACGCCGCACGACCAGATATCTACTTTGGGTCCGTCGTAACCTTTCTTCGCTAATATCTCCGGCGCCACGTAGGCAGGAGTGCCGCACAGTGTGTGTAACATTCCGTCGGGTCGGGTCTGCTCCGTCACCGCACTGAGTCCAAAATCCGATATCTTCAGGTCCCAGTTTTCGTCGAGCAAGAGATTCTCGGGCTTCAAATCTCGATGGAAGACTCCTCTGGAGTGACAATACTCTACGGCTGAGATCAGCTGCTGAAAGTACCGACGGCTGAGCCCCTCGCTGAACCGTCCTTTCGAGATCTTGGCGAAGAGCTCGCCGCCCTTGGCGAACTCCATCACGAAATAGATCTTGGCCTTGGTGGCCAGAACCTCGTACAGCCTCACGATGTTAGGGTGGTGCAGCCGGCTCATGATAGAGATCTCCCGCTTAACGTGCGCCGTCAACCCGCCTCTGACGATTTTCTGTTTACTAACGGCTTTGATCGCCACGCTCTGTCCCGTGCGGACATTCCTGCCGTGGTAGACCTTGGCGAAAGCGCCGCAGCCGACAATTTTCCCCAGCTCGTATTTCCCGAACAAGTTGACTTCGCGGGAAATATCGCCATTGTTATCACCCATGGTTGCTGTTGACGTCATGCATGAATTCGTTCCGTTTCGGAAGAAACAACTCTAATCGCTGATGCGCCTCTCCGAAATTCTTGCAACAGAACGATACCGGTTAGTTTCTGTTGTTATTTGAAATTTTTCGAAAGTTTGTTTAGATTAAGATTTGAACAGAAAAATTGGATTTGGATAAACATAAAAAATAAAAATTAAAGTTTGAAGAAACTGATTAGTCTTGAGCTGGAAGAGGAGGGTAGGAAGCAACTGAGTTTTTTGAGAAATAGCGAAACAGATTGCGGATACAGAAAGATACTACGGCTGGTCCTTGATTAAGCTTTAGCTATTTAAAAGGAGGAGCGAAAATGGGGTAATTTTGTTATTCTTTGAAAAAACGGCTCAATTATTTTTGTCTCCTGGGCTTTTTATTTTTCATTTTATGAGAAAAGTGACGTGAAGATTACATCCCTCTGTCTATAATTAGTTTTATATGACCGCAAAATAAAAAATTAAAAAAAAAACTCAGTTAACAGTGTTGCTTAAGAAAAGCGACGACAAGTCTCGCCCATAAATGTGCCTTGTGCTACTTTTATTATTTTTTTAAAATATATATATATATATATGATAAAAAAATATGAAACTTGGATCAAAACAATTTGGTTTTGTATTTTTTAGATCTTTAATGTTGTTTAAATTAAATCGGTCTCAACTTAACTTTCCAAATTAGGGATGCTGTAATAGGTAAGTGACCAAACTATTCTCCTAACAATATGCACTTGGATTTAAATGTGGACTTCTTGATCAGTTGCCGTCCCTTTTTTTTTTGGGGGGGTCTTTTTTCTAAAAAAGAAACATGAAATAAGTCAAATTGCCTGTTAATCCCGGTTTTTTTTTCCTAACAATAAGCGCTTGGATTTAAGTGTCACTTCTTGATCAGTTGCCATCCTTTTTTTTAATCTTTTTTTTTTTAAAAAAATCTGAAATGAGTCAAATTCTCTGTTTTGGATCAAGAAAGAAAAATCTCTGTTAATTTTGGTTTTTTTTCTGTTAATTTTGGTTTTTTTTTAATTTTCGAATTAGGTCATTAATTGAATCGTTTTCCTAGATCGAGAGGCGAATTCCAAATGTAATAGTTTTAGAGTAATTCTATATTTTGTTCTGTTTTGTTGCCATGCATTACACATCATCACACAAAGCATGTTTTATTAAAAAATTTAACATCTGATCTCTTATTTCCATAACAAAATATACTCAAACAAGATATTCTTTGGGAATGATAGTTACACACGTGCGATATAGTATTTTTTGTTGTAAATAAATAATAATTTTTAAAAAAATCTAATTAATCGTGACAAATTCATTAGCTGCAAAATCTGATCAGAAGAGTATTCAAATAATATTATATGACTGCCTGTGTTTGACCTAAGATTTTTTTACTTCGTCGTTTACATGGGAAAAATACTTGAATTAATTGGAGGCATTGTTATGACCACACCAATTAAATAATTATATAAACCGGCCTCGAATAATATTAAATGTTATGGTCTTTGTGTGGACTTCCACCACGTGCATACCGCTCGCGTTCATATTGATTGATCAAAACTTTGGCATCTTCCATTTTAATGTTTCAATTTTTCTTATACATAACCATTCCATCGAAATTGGAATCCTTTTCATTTGGATCTATAAAAAAAAAATCATTATAAAATGAAAATCGAAAAAAACACAGCCCAATGGGAAAACGCAGTCCCTGGACTTTATTCTTCCTGTATGGATCATATTTCGCTCTAAATAAAAAATATGAATAATTTAACTCTTGATATACAGTAGCAATTTAAAGTGTTATAATAAAAATAATGTCGATTAGTGTCGTTACATCTTTAATTATATGCCAGTGGTATTGTAGTTAATTTAAAAAAAAAAAAGGGAAGAAGAATAACCAAAATTTAATTAATTCTTTTCGTTTGCATTTCATCGATGACCGTCTTGGTGCGTGCATCTTAAAAGGCAGGGATGTATACTTTGCTTTCATACCGGAACTGCAGTCCGCGTGGTCCATAGACAGAATCAATGGTCCCAATTGATTCTGTCTGATTTTATCTTCACGACTGTGCATAAATTAAATTACATCTCTAATTGTACAGAACAAGTAGGTAAAGTTCATTCGTTTGTTGATGATGTTTTTTTTTTTTTTAATGACATTTTAATAGGTTAGAATTTGGTTGAAGATTGAATGACTTAAAATATAAATATTTAAATGACATATATTTTTTAATATGTGAATAAATATTTATAAATATTATAAAATTTTTTATTTACATAGAATATAAAATTTCATTAAAATTTTATATTTTATATTTTATTTAAATTTTTATTTAAACAAAAAGAATAAAAAATATTAAATAGATTATAATAATTATTATTAGATTAAATTATTATTATAGTAATAAAATTTTTATTTAAATTAATAATAATAATTAACAATAATTGTTATGATTAAAGATTAATAAAATATAAATAAATTATAAAATATAAATAAAAAGTATTTTTAAATTCTAAAAATATTCTTTGTTTAAACTAAAAACATAATAATTATTAAATAGGTTATAATTATAATTATAGTTGTTATATTAAGTTAAAATTATTATAAAAAATTATTCTAATTAATTAATAAATTAACAATACTTAATAATAATTTTTATTTAAATTATTAATAATAATAACTAACAATAATTATTATTATTAATTAATTTTTGGTTAAAAATTTAATTTTTTCACACTCTTTTTCATTTACTAATTTTTTATAAGTTTCAAAATAATTTAATTATTGTTATTTATATTTTATTTGTAAATATTACAAACTCTTCTATTTACATATATTATAAAATTTTATTAAAACCACTATAATTGTTACTTTTATTATTTGTAAATATTTTATTTATAATTTTTATCATAATTAATACTTTTATTTTAATTATTGTAATTTTTATTATTTTTATTCAAAATTAATTATTAAGAATAATTATTGTTAGTTATTATTATTAATGTATTAATTAATTATAATAAATTTTAATTGTTATAATAATAATAATAATAATAATTTAATAGAATAATTATAATTATAATTATAGTTATAATCTATTTAATAAATTTTATTCTTTTAATTTAAATAAAAAGTATTTTAGAATTTAAAAATTATAGAGGTTAGTTTAATACTTTGAAAATTTAAATAAAATGAAAACAATATAAGGGTTTAATGAAATTTTATAATATACGTAAATAGAAAAGTTTATAATATTTATAAATAAAATATAAATAACAATAATAAATTATTTTAATACTTATAAAGAATTAGTAAACAAAAAAGAGTGTACAAAAATGAATTAAATTTTTAATCAAAAATTAATTAGTAATAATAATAATCATTATTATTATTATTATTATTTAAATAAAATTATTATTAATTATGGTTAATGTATTAATTAATTATAATAAATTTTTTATAATAATTATTATTTAATATAACAATTGTAATTATAATTATAATTTATTTAATAATTATTATATTTTTAATTTAAATAAAGAGTATTTTTATAATTTAAAAATACTCTTCATTTATTTTTTTATTTTTATTTTTATTTTATTAATTTTTATTTAAAATTATTTAATAATAATTATTAGTTATTATTATTAATTTAAATAAAAAATTATTTTTTAATAATAATAATTTAATATAATAATTATAATTATAATCTATTTAATTTTTGTTATTTTAATTAAAATGAAGAGTATTTTTAGATTTAAAAATTATAGAAGTTAATTTAAAACTTTAAAATTTTAAATATAATAAAAATATAAATATTTTAATAAAATTTTATAATATATGTAAATAAAAAATTTATAATATTTATAAATTAAGTGTAAATAATATAAAGTATATGGGCCAAACAAAATTATATCAATAATTGTATAATGTTAAATCAAAATAACAGTAAATTTAAGGGGTTAAATGAAAGTATGCGTAAAAACAAAAAAAAACAAAAACGCGTAAGTTAATGTTAACGTAACTTAGGCGGATACTGTAAAGATATTTAAAGGGAGAAAAAAAAAAAAAAAACTAAGAGACGTATGAGAACCTACCAGTCACGGGCCGAATTAGGCTAGCTGCGCCAGCACCCACGACTTTCTAAAATAAATAAGATAGGGTAAACTCTAAGAATGCTTCAGAAACAATAATAATATCGATAAAATTTATACGAAATTATTATTATTTTTTATGCACGTTACTGTAAATAGCAATTTAACGAAATCCATGAGATAGAATTGTAACCCCTACACATCACCTGATTCTCAAGAAGAAAAAAGTCCAGCACAAATCAATAATTTCTCATATTTACCAAAATAATAGGACCCATTCACCTAAAATAGATGGTATATTATAAATATTCAATTACTTTATCAAAGAGATGTAAGTTACACTAATATTTTATAATGCGAATAGTCATTGACCTAAACATCATAATGGAATCGCCAAAAATCTCCTTTTTCAGCCTTATTTTATTATTATTTTTGTTTGTTATTGTGTTCAACCCAAGCCCAAAAAAATTAGGTATCAACAACATATATGTTCTTCTAAGTGAAAATGGATAGAGGAATTAAGTTTTATAGTTTAAAAAATAAGTATATTTAATAGAGATTTTTTTAATATAATATTTATTTTTTATTTATATATTTTCTACTTAGATGAAAATAAGACAAAAGTTTAATTTTTTTTTATTCAAATGTATTTATCTGCTAATAAAAAATGAATCCCCAAAAAAAAAGTAAGTTTAAACGGGTTTAATTTTATCTGCTAATTATTGCCTTTATAAATTCTTCAGTAGTCTGTTAAATTTGCACTGTCATGAGTTTTAATTTGGCTAAACTATATTTTCTTTTAAATGATTAATCGGTTTGAAAATTAAATTGCAATTACATTTAAATTGAAATGTAAGATTAATTTATGTTATCTATCGTTTTACAAATCTACCGTTTAGTAAAATAAAGCGAAATTTTAGATTTTTTTTTAATTTTTGAAAACGTCATTGGTGGATACCAGGCCGGACGTCTAGGGTCGAATGGAATATCGCCACGTAATTTTTCAATACAAAATCTCGAGATTCCCCAATATAAAAAAATCACCAGAATCTTCAGCCGTCAAAACTACATGATTCAACACTAACGTGCGACGCGCGCTAAAGAATATAACGTTACCTCAGCAGCTATAATGCTCCTTTTTCACGACCTAACGAACCAACCCTCCAATCCAATGCGCGTTGACGTGGATTATATTAAGAGCTATCTGCTTATCTACTTTTTTTTGTTTTTTAAATTTTCGGTTTAACTTTTTGTTTACTTCTCGAGTGACGTCACATTTCTATGGTTGAGGTGTCGATGGTTTGCGATTCCCTTGACGTGGCGTCTAACAGGTCACTCCCTTAACGAAGTTAAAGAGTACGCGTGGGTGGTCCATAATTTAAAATGGCGTGTAACATGCATGCATAGTGTAAAATTGTACTTTTCTTGCGAGCGACTTTATATTTTTAGGTCCACTAAGTTACGGTTCTCATAATTTACGACCTTTGTCTTTTTCTTAGGTAACTTATGGTTCTTGTCTTTTTCTTAGATCAAATTTTATGAAAACTCTTTACTTTATAATTTTAAATTTTAAAAATATCCTCATTTAATTAAAAAATATAATAATTATTAAATAAATTATTATAATAATTATCATTTTAAATTTTAAATATATTATTAGTATTATTAATAACAACAAAAAAATACTATAATTAAGTAATATATTAACAATAACTAACAATAATTTTTACTTAAATTTTTAATAATAATAATTAATAATAATTATCATTAATAATTAATTTTTAAATAATAATAATTATTATTATTACGATAACTAAAATAGAAAATAATAATTTTTGTTTTTAAAGAAAGTGACCAGTGTGGATGACATGCACAGCCCACCGTCCGACTGTCGACGAGGTGGGGCAAATTACACTGTGGATATATTTTTATAATCTTCACAAAAAGAAAAAAAATTAAAAATTAATTTGTCATATGTATGATTGAAAAGATATCAATGCCAACCACTGATACATCTAATATCTTATATGGCACAGCATGCCTCATCACCGATACACATGCTTTCACTACATAAATGCCAACAACTGGTATAAGATATATCAGTGGAAACGATTTTCCTGAGTTGAAATTGGGTTGAACAATAATTTCAGTTAGGGTTTATACTGAAAAAGTCTCATCTCATGATATATAAAAGTGGGATCCAAATTCATTTTTCATGGACTGGCTTTGGTTGCATTGTAAGATTATTCTTCGACACAGCTACTCGTTTGCATTAAAGCAGAGTGTTATACAATACTCTCTTCTAAAATCTGAGACAAGCACGGGGTTTGTGTGGGGCTGCAATTTAATCAGCTTTCTAGAAACAAAATACGAAATTATTATATGTAATAAGTAGGGCGGGGCGGAATTTTTTATTATAATTGCAATATCTGAATTCCAAGTTCCAACAGTGGCGGAATGCGGCGTGTTGGTGTTTGTGTTATGTCGATTGAATCATCCAAAAGTTGGCCATGTTACCGAGTTTGAACTTTTTTGAGTCACCCAGGAGACAAAATCATTGTTACCAACCATTTGGGATCCAAATGGGTCCCCTGCAAATTTGCCAAAATTTTGATTATATATTTGTAGAATGTAGTGAGCACTACTCAACTATTGTAGGGGACGTAGATGCAGATTCTGTGAGCTCGGGTGAATAGTAATGCACAGGGTTCTAGGGGCGCTGCTTTATCCATTTTTCTGCTTGCATGTGAAATTATGGATATGAAGCTTGGTGGCGACAACAACGACCAGTGTCAGGACAGCAATCGCTGCTAACTATTAAACTTTCAGGATTTTCAGTGCCATCTGAACCCTAATAAAGATTTTATGAACTATAAAAGACAAATGAACGGATACCGAGTAACAGAGAGTTAATTACTTGGATTGAGTTGTGGTTTTTTTTTTTTTTATGTTGGTTAATAAAAAAGAGTTGTTTGCATTTATAAGTAGGATATGCTTCCCCACTTTATAAGTTAGTTTTATAGATTAGATACTTATATATCTAGGCTTAAATCCTCCCAAAATATTTGTATTAGAGTCAGATTTTAGAAGTTGAAATGTAGTAGTTAAATAACTCAAGTGTATATGAGGAAAGGATTAGGATTTGGTGGTGGTTTCATTCAGGAGATTTTTTACTTGCACTCTACATTAGGTATTAACTAAATTAGAGTTATTTAGATTTATAAGTAGAATAAATTTCTTTACTAAATAAATTAGTTTTTCAGGTCAAATACTTATAAATCTTAAAAGTTACTCTCCAAAAACTATAAAAAGTATCATATATAATAATGACAAATATCTCTTTTTCTTAGTTTCCTCTCAACATTTTCCATGTCTATAGATTTCAAAAGACCTCTAAATATATATAAATTGAATTTACTATAAAACAATTCAAATCTTTTACTCAGACTAATAATAGTGGGGCATATTTGCTCTAGCACATTTGTGAGAGAGATAATACATCCCTATCCAAGATTGGGTATAGATTTGAACGGATAGAGTTTATGAAGATCCAACCAGCTCACCATTGAATGGGTTATGATAAAATTAACCTAACCCAACTAAATTAATAATTTTAACATAATCCAATCCAACCCTTAAATCATTAGGTTGAGTTAGATTAGGATTAGATTGAAGTTCAAGTCAAAATTAAAAATTAAATTAAAAAAAAAGATATGAAACTTGATGTAAAATTTATTAAAATCAAATATAAATTTTCATAATATGAAAATTTTATTTATTGTCTAGTGTTCGATAAAGAAATTTACGAAAAAAAATCTTAAAACTAAGAAAATTTTGATAATGAATTTCTAGACTTTATTCCCAATGTCCCACACCTCTTTTTCGAATCCAATTTTAGAATTTTTAGATAAGTAGATAGTACCATGTTCTGTAACAAAACAAGAATGATATATAATTATGTACTATTAAGTGTTTACTAAAAAATAAAGAAAAATTAAAACAAACTTTCTTTCAAAATTAAAGTTAAAATATAATAAGTTTATTTATTATAAGAGAGCGTCTTTAATTTTAATGTTAGAGTTTAGAGAAATAAATATAAGAATGAGATAGTCTATTTTATAAAAGAATAAAAAGAGTTTAAAATAATTTAGGCCTTTAGGGATTGCAGTTGAGATTAACATATTTTATTATTGTTGTTGTTGTGATTATTATTATTATTATTATTATTATTATTATTATTATTATTATTCTTATTATTATTATTATTATTATTATTATTATTATTATTATTTACATGAGTTAGGTTAGATGAATTCATCATAGTTAATCCAACTCACCCTAATTATCAATTGGAGTAAAAAAACAATTAACCTAATTAATTAAAAATAATCCACTCAACATGTTAAAATTGGATTAGATCGAATTCATTAGGTTAGATTGGGTTTACCCATCCCTACCCCTATCAAATAATAAAAGGGAATGAGTCCATACCCCTATAGGGAACTAAGTGGTTAAATTTAATAAAAAAAACCAGCCTTATAGTGGGATATAAAGTATGTTGTCTTTCTAAGATGTTATGATGCTAATATTGTAAAAATTTTTAATAAAATATTTCATACAACAAAAGTACAAAGTTTATTAATAAATTTAATTTAGTATCAATTTTTTTGCTTGGTTGCTGTTTACTCTCCTTCTCGAATTAAGAATTCGTGATCAAGATGTAAAATTTAGAGTTCTCATTTGAAGAGTTTGTAAAGAAAAATGACATTTAGAAGAGTGGGATTTAATTAGATTTGAATTTTTTTATATTTTATAAAATCACAAAAAAAAAAAAAGAGGAATTGTTTTCATCTAAAATTGTTACAGAGAGGTGGCGGCATCACCACTCTTGACCAAATTCAAGGTTATTTTAGCACTGATTTTGGGTCGGAAAAGAAAAAGTGCACTTCACAATCCTGCCTAAGTTGATCCATTTTCATTGAGTGAAGCTTCTAACGCCCTTCAAAAACCGTACAATACCATTTTTCAATTTTATTTCCTCAAACTCCTCCATTTTAATTTGTAAAATACAAATCTATATATTAAAATTAATTATCTTTCCACAAAATTTACCCAAAAAAAATTTCTTTCAATTTTTTATTTATGAAATATATGCAAATCTTAAAATCGTAAATTAGTTTTTCTTATTACATAGTTTCTATCTCCACAACTCTAAATTCCTATAATTTTCTTAAATTTTCAGTCAAAATTTAAATACATTCAAATTATGAAATGGGGTGCGCGTAAACAATTTGTTAAAAGTATAAATTTTTAAGTGTTTAATTGAATTCTCATTCAAAATAAAGAAAAAAAAAACTAGTTTCTTGGGTAATTTAGGTAATGTCCATCGAAAATGGGCTTTATGAGACATTTTGGGGTGTCAAAACACCAACTCTTTCCATAAGCGAAGGCAATCAGAGTCTAATTATTTTCAACTCGCTGAATTGTATTCAGTTTGTTGCTGCACCCCCTGATTCATTGGGCCTGCGTTAGCTTAGTTTGTTGCTGCACTACTCTCATCCTCACTCCCAAAGTCCAAATCATAAAAATTAGTTCGCATTACTGACTGAATGCCCCGGCTGTAGTTCCAAAGTTCAGCTTATTGACAAATGGGCAAAAAGCAAACCTTCCATTTCCATAAGTATAAACTCAAAACGAGTGAGAGAGAAAAGGGGGGGTGGGGGTGGAAGTATGGAATTACTCATTTGGTATGTGTTTAGCTTTTCAGTAGACTTTATATAGTAATATTTGTCAACTGTATTCAGCTTAAAAGGAAGAGGATTTAAAAAAAAAAAAAAACAGAGAGAGAGAGAGAGAGAGAGATTATGTTACAATAGAGTTGATCAAAAGATTGATCCTGATAGATTTGTAATTATAAATAACATGTGGTAACTGATTGATCAATATAAGAGAGGCCTTAATAGAAGAAGAGGGTCCACATTTTATTCAAGTGATGGAGCCCTCACTGGATAAGGCGACCTTTTTTTTTTTTTTTTGAGTCTGTAAGATAAAAGTAGAACACATTTAAAATATGCATAATATACCTGCTATCTATTGAAGGTGGGATTAACATTTTCTTATACTACTGTTGGTTGGTTCTGAAAAGTTTTTGATCAATCAAATTGGCAAGTTGTGCAGGTTCGTTGTTTTGGATCCTGAAATGAACATCAAACAAACCATTGGCGCCGCACAATGCTTACTTTTCGTTATCGTTACCCTCTCTCTCTCTCTCTGTATAAATATATACATAATTTCCCTGAAAATGTCGTGATCTTCTTGCTCAATTGCCTATTTGTCTCCGGTCAAAATTTTCAATTTTGACTTTCTCGTACATAAAGATTGAGAAAGACAATCAATCTACGAACTATCCATTTTCAAAGCTTAAGTTGATGAGATGGAATTTACGAGTACTGGTCAAATAATACAATACAATTATGCGGTTACTGAGGCCATTACTCGTTATTCTTATTACAAAATTAAAGACAAGGATTAAGTCTTAGCAAAAGATTTGACTTAGTTGTACGTAAACTTGTTATTTGTTGTTATTTTACGGCCTCTCTATGCTAAACATCTTTAAATGATCGTCTCCATCGAACTGAAATCTGATTCGCCTACTGCACTGAGAGTTTAGTTTGAAAGAAAATTCATCATTCGAAGTGTGGATAGGTACTTAGTAAGTGGTATATATGTGATGTTTACTACTTGTTCATATACAGGCAGTGGCTAAATTAAATTATTTTGTAACATATAACTTATCCAAAAGTAGTCTCATATAACCTCTTAATCGTTTGACAGTTAACAATTAAGTAACAAGAAAAATAAAAGTATTAATAATTTTGAGTTACTGTAAGTTACAAATAATATAATTTAGCTAATTCATTCCATCTATCATACCAAAATGGCTTCTTTAAAATTTTTATGCTGCATTTACTAAACTAAAATCGAAATAAGTTGGAATCGAAATGAGTACGAAGTACGAATAAGAATCAACTGGAATGGGAATAGGGAATGAGAATCAGAATAAGGTTTATTTACTTGGACTGTAAAAATCGATATCGAAATAAACTGAATTGTATTAATGTGTTTACTTTATTTTGAAATCGAAATCGAAAAAAGTTAAATTATAACAAATTATTAAAAAGTACTTAATGAATTATTGGAATAATTAATATTTTATATTATAGTGATTATTTATTAAAAAACTATAATTATTAAAATATTATTATTTATAATTAATTAATAGTAATAATATATTAATTATTGTGATTATTTATTCAAAAATTATAATTATTAATATATTTTTGTAGACAATGTATTAATGTATTAATTAATAAGAATCATATTAATTAATTTATAATAATATATGAATTAATTATAATAATTAATAATAATAATAATATACATATTAATGATTATTATGATAATATATTAATTGTTGTGATTATTTCTTTAAAAACTATAATTATCAATATACTCTTGTTAATAATGTATTAATATATTAGTAATAGTAATAATTATATTAATTAAGGAAGTCGCTACGTTACGGTTTGCCGTAACGTACGCATCTAACAATGCACAGTAAAATCACTGTTGATTTCACTGTGTGCTATTATACGCGTACATTACGGTTTACCGTAATGTAGTGTTTGCCATTAATTAATTATAATTATAATTATAAATTAATTTAAAGTGGAGTATTTTTAGAATATTAAAATATCACTAGGGTAAAAAAGAAAGTTCAAGAAAAGAGAGTTTGATTCCCACTTCTCTCATAAGAATCAATCTCTCATTCTTCATTCCTAAATAGTACTGGACTCTATAATTCTAATTTCGATTCTTATTCTTTTTTTGTAAAGTAAATGTCATCAATCATTTTAATTTTCTAATCTAAAAAGTAAATGCACTATTAATACATACGTGTACCTTCTGTTAGAAGTATTGTTCTTGTAGGCTACAAATGCTGACCAAATATACGCTTGGGGTGATGGTAAGAAGGTACGATGTGTTCTTACATACATGTTGCTTGTAGGCAAGGGCTAGCTAGCCACGTGTATATCAGTATAGCTGTCATAGCTTAACGCCATGTATTTTGATAGAACTTAGGGAAGGATGTATACGGCTGTATGGGTTACGTACCTTATCATTTTAGTAAGTACTTGCCCAAAATTAATTCAAATGCAAGCAATAGTAACCCCAAATCCGTCATTCATTTTTTAGGTTCATGGAAAAGTGGTTGAGTTGAACAAGCATGAATTCCTTCAAATTGAATACGTGACCAATTGTTGTAGCAGATTGTATTGCATTTCTATTTTTGACAATAAGCAAGTTGAACAAGCCTTCAAAGTCTCAAATGGCGTATTGGGGCGGCTTATTTTAGGTATTAGGCTGCCATCATGAACAGGGTTGGTTAGAGCATCGATCCTTATCAATTATACGCAAAAAGCTACAAAAACTTTAATTTTATACTGTCTATAAAGTAGACGGGTAGTATGGGGGATGAGACAAGGGTGGGCATGAGGACTCTAGGACCATATTAGCTAGAGAAGGAACCACTTAATTTAATTAAAATAAATAATTGTAAGTCGTTAAATAAAGACAAATCTTATGGCATAAAAAGGTGAATTGATCGTTTTAGTTTTCTCTATCTACTTTAGCTTGCTTCTTTAGAATTCCATTGCCGTCATAGTTATTAGAACGTGTGGATTCACGTGTTCGATACATATATTGATATTAGAAATATTGCAATTCACTAATTTCATATTTTCTATTAAAATATTCGGTTAGCTTTTAGTATTATGATATAAAATTTTTATAAATTAGTTTGATTAGAATGACATTATTGGGCGGAACAATATCTCACATTATATTCCATGAGGTGCAAGCCACACAAGGGCATCAAATTCCGATATAATATGGCCAAAGCTAAACTACTATATATTTTTATCCTCATTTGCGTCAAATATTCCAATAAAGTGTAAGGGCAATAAACAAATTATTAATTATGTTGCATAAATATTGTCTAACAAACCAACAAATAAATATTCCTTTACCTAGTCTTCGATCGCTTAATCGTCTCCATGACAAATAATAATCCCAAAAAGATAACTAATAGATATAAAAATCTTGGAGCTAGTAATGATCTGATCAAAATGATGAGCAGAGTAAGTACCTAATTACTTGAGTCAACGTGAAGCTTTAATCCACTTTTTCATTTTTTTATTTTTTTTAATTGTTGGTTGGTAGAGGAGAGGATAATACAAGAAATAAATAAGAACAAAATTAACTCTTTTAATGCAATTGCTAGGGCCCGTGTGTCTTCCTCAATCATGGAAGCGGTTGTGACTAACCCTAACCAAATAGAGCTTCCGTTGCATCACCATCAATCTTCGTCATTATTCATTCTTGTCACGATCTGCCAAAAAAATGCGGAAAAAATAGAGAGCATTTATTTCTCAGGATTGCCCATGAGCGTTGAGCACACAGGATAAAGAATTTCAATGAAGCCAAGTCCATGATATCGCGAACCAGCCGTTAGTTTGTTCGGCCTGTGGTTATCTCGTTTTCTTTAAAATAAAAATAAAAAATTACTCACTTTGGTAATAAATAAAACTTAATCTAGGGGTTAATCAAGACATGCAAGCAATGTCTCGAGAGAATGGAAACCTTATCCGTTTTATAAGAAAATGCCTACTTCGAAAGCGACAACCGAGCACGATTAATTACCAATCTTCCAGTAATAACGAGAGGTTCATCACTAGCTAAGTCAAATTAATGTACCCCAAAGTTGAGATAGGGTTGATGTAAAATTCAATTTGTCTCGCATTATCTTAAAGCAAAAAATTTATTTATTTGATGAAATGTTTTGAACCAAAAATTTGAATAAATATATAATCGTTAAAAACAAGTGTCCCTAAACTTAAAACCTATTTGACATTGAAACGGTGTGAGTTCGTAGCTTCCGAACCACAGCTATACGGAAAAAAAAAATTACAGTAATGAAATAAAAGTACATATTGATTATAAAAATTACTTTTAAATAATAATTTTGATAGAAATAATAAAAATATTATAAAATTTTCATTATATAAATAAAATCAGCTCAATTTTCCAACTCACAATAACAAGTACTTATCAAATATTATAATACTATATCTTCTAAGCTCTAATTATCTAATCATAATACCTGATAATATCTTAGCTTAAGGTGAATTGTGAATTTAACGAAAGTTGAAAAGATATTCAGATGGATAAAAAAAACATTATATATTGGAGGATATAAAAGTAAAACACCCGTTCAACAAATTTAAAATTTATGTTTTTGTTTTAGAGACTCTTTCAAATGCGCAAATAGTCCTCCATCCAATTACCTACATTAAGTTATTCATCAACACCGAACGAACTCACTTCTCCTCTTTCTTTTGAAGAAAAACGCACAGAAAAAGAAAATGTCTACGGCAAATTTTCAATTACGGTTGAAAAAAAAAAAAGAATAAACGTATTCTTATTTCTACAATAGGACTTTTTTTTTTTTTTTTACCAAGAAAATTGTTTTTGCTTGCTGTTTGTTCTCGATTAGAGTTAACTGAGTAGGATGAAGGAAGAAAAATAAAGATACTGCAGTAGCATCGCTATTGCGTTTGAGTCTTGGATGAAACTGAAACACTTAATTTAGCATGCCTTATCAAGTTAAGAAATGGGACCTCCATCAGCGTTAAAAAGAAAAAAATAGAAAAGAAAAACTTAATTTTAAACTTCAATTTACTTCTCTAATCTAATGGATGCTCTAAATAGGTATCAAGAATATATATTTACATAATTAACATTTTAATAATATAAAATTTTAGTTAAATTAATAATGTTCAAAATATATTTTAGAGTGTAATTAGTGTTATTGATATAAAATTAAGTTCAATAACTTAAAACTTATTTTAGAAAAACAAAAGGAAAAGAAAAAGTCATTATGTGTGGGTGCATATGCAGTCTTTCTAGTAGTGCACCAGAAATCTCCGGTCTAATAATTGGCGTTGGTCGTGGAGATATAATATTTTATATTTATTCTGCACACTTTTTAAAAAAGAAATAAAAGGAAAAGTGTTCTTTAACACCTTGGCTGCCTGGCTGGATTATATGTAAAGCAAAATAAAAGAAAGCCACGAAATTTTTAATTGGCATGCATGAGTGGGTTGATGATCAAAAATTCATAACCCTCCCGAACAATTCCACAACAACCCCTTTACCTACTTGCTTCCATGCCTCCATTTCTTTAGTGCTTCCCAGTTCATCTTATTATTATCTTAATCAACTAATTAACTAATTCATCATTTTGTTTTCACTTGCCGTTGCCGGCTGCTTATCTTTTTTATTTGGTCACGGGGACTCGATCCAACGGTTGATAGTTTCCACGCAAAATCAAAACAGAACTTGAACTCTTCTAATTTTGCGGACCGCCCCCACTCCTCTTTTCTTTTTCTTTTTTTTTTCCTTTTCCGGAAACAAAAACAACCGAAAACAGTCAAATACCAACAATCAATCTTGCTGACTCATATTTTTATTTTTAAATATACTAATATTCATCCAAAACTCTTATCTTTAAACGAATTCCTTAAGCCGACTTTCTTCAATCTTCATTATCTCTTCTTCTTCTTCTTCTTCTTCTTGAATCAGAAAAACACTTTCACGTTTCAGCTGCTCGCCGACACAAGATTAGACCGTCTATTTTCCTTCGTCGAATCATCATTTTTATGGCTGTGTCGCCGCAAATTTTCCCGCCAAGAAAACGGCGGCCATCGGCGGGGGCGTTCATATCGCCGACGCTCTCAGACCTGAAACTCGTCGAATCGCTTCTCATTTTATCGCAGGAAATCTCATCAATGAAGCCGCTTCAATTTCTTCTTCAGAGAAGCTCTCTTTCGATCATTCGAAAAGTGAAGCTCCTGTCTCTGTTTTTCGAAGAGCTCTTGGCGAATCAAGTTTCGCTTTTCTCACCGTCGGCGGTTCTCTGTTTAGAAGAAATGTACATAGTTTTGCAAAGAATGAAGACGCTGATCGAGGACTGTTATAACGGCAGCAAGATGTGGCTGTTAATGCAAATCGACAGCGCGGCGAACAATTTCCGCGAGCTGACTAGTGATTTATCCACGCTGTTGGATATCATGCCTTTGCAAGAGCTCGATTTGAGCCAGGACATCGGAGACGTCGTCGTTTTGATTAAGAAGCAGTGTTCGAAACGAACCAAAGGCGCTATCGTTGATTCGAAGGATGACATGCTGAGGCTCCAGGTTTTAACGATGCTTGATCAGATCAAGAAAGAGATCGTTCCTGATCATTCAATTCTTAAGAACATGTTTGAAAGCTTGGGATTACGCGATTCTTCTGCTTGCAAGGATGAAATCGAGAGTCTCGAAGAAGAAATTCAAAATCAAACCGATCAAAAATCGAAACATTTAGCTGTTGCTTTGATCGGACTCGTGCGTTACACAAAATGCGTTCTCTTCGGCGCCTCGGTTCAGAAATCGGATTCGAGACGACGGCGGAAGAAATCAGCCTCGGATACGAATGTTCCGGTGGATTTCCGGTGTCCGATAAGTTTAGAATTGATGCGGAACCCGGTTGTTGTGGCGACGGGGCAGACGTACGATCGTCAGTCCATAAGTTTTTGGATTGAATCGGGACACAACACGTGTCCGAAGACAGGTCAGATCCTGGCCCACACGGATTTGGTGACGAACACGGCTTTGAAGAATCTGATAGCTTTGTGGTGTCGCGAACAGAGGATTCCTTTTGATTATGCGGCAAGGGGCGAAAAACTTAACGGAGTTGTAACCAACAAAGCGGCGTTAGAGGCTACGAAAATGACGGCGTCGTTTTTGATTCATAAGTTGGCTGCTTCACAGTCGCTAGAGGCAGCAAACGACGCCGTTTACGAGCTTCGCTCCCTATCCAAAACAGACTCCGATAGTCGCGCTTGCATAGCCGAAGCTGGAGCCATTGCTTTACTTGCACGTCACTTAGGTCCGGATACAGCCTCGCGGCTCCCGAACCTCCAAGTCAACGCAGTCACAACGATCCTCAACCTTTCAATTCTAGAAGCAAACAAAACGAGGATAATGGAAACTGAAGGAGCGTTAAACGGCGTCATCGAGGTGTTACAATCCGGCGCCACGTGGGAGGCAAAAGGAAACGCGGCAGCAACTATATTCAGTCTATCCGGTGTGCACGCACACAGGAAGATACTGGGGAGGAAGACACGTGTCGTGAAGGGGTTGATGGACTTGGCTAAAGAGGGGCCCAGGAGTTCAAAGACGGACGCATTGGTGGCAATTTTGAATTTGGCGGGAGATAGAGAGACTGTTGGGAGGCTAGTTGAGAGCGGAATTGTGGAGATCATTGTTGAGGCGATGGACGTGTTACCGGAAGAATCGGTAACCGTACTCGAAGCCGTGGTGAAGAGAGGCGGGCTGACGGCAATTGGGGCGGCGTATAAAACAATAAAGAAACTATGCTTTTTGTTGAGAGAAGGGTCCGACACGTCTAGGGAGAGTGCAGCGGCGACTCTCGTGACCATATGCAGAAAAGGAGGGTCGGAGATGGTGGCGGAGACTGCGGCGGTGCCGGGGATCGAAAGGACAATATGGGAATTAATGGAAAGCGGAAGTGCGAGAGCGAGAAGAAAAGCGGCAACAGTGTTGAGGATTCTTAGAAGATGGGCTGCTGGGTTAGATGCCCGTTGTTCTTCAACCTCCGCCATCACCACCACAGCTATGGCAAATTCAAGAATAGTATTGCCAAGCTAACACTTCAATTTTACTACTGCTGCTATTATTAATATACCAATTACTATTATGTTTTACTAAAAGTTTAATTGTAAATTATGCTACTAATAAGTTGATATGTTTGTTCTTTGACCCGTATTCTTTGTAAGATAAACATGGTTATTAATTTATTTATCCGAAAGGTTGCTCTAGTACGCCACCGTCTAATCTTTTCAATAGCAATACAATGTCCAATTAGACCAGGTGCAAGTTTTTCTATTTTATGCCGACCAAGGCTTTTCCAATAATCGTTGATTTCTGTTTTTACAATTATGGGTAAGGTTAGACATCCTTTTGAATATGAGATTTACTGTCTTATCTCCATAAGTGTGTTAAATTCATATTTTCAGTAAATCTTAAATTGTAATAATTCCCAGGAAAAACAAAATCTATAATTTGAAAGGTAAAGCAATTAGGAGTATAGTTTGGGGATTGATGTGCGTCAGGCAGGCGGTGTCTGGTAAAGCCTTGGCAGCCCTTCTTCATTTCCAACAAACGACACATCGAACAAAAAGAATAAAATAAGAATTCACACATTTGGCCTGTGAAAAAGTCTCCGAACTTTTGCCGCACGGGGCATTAGTGGTCAAACATCCAACAATTTTTCTTTTTTCCTTTTTTATAGCCATTGATTTTATTCCACAACTGCTGCCATTAAAAAGCTAGACTACGTAGAAGAGACCGTACACAGAGAGATTCTGCAATTTCGCCTTAATTTTCTTGTGTGAAAATGGGTAAATAAGTACTCCTAGGTCCAGCCTTGGGGTTGCACCCACCGACGCCCAAAAAATGAAAAAAAAAAAAAAAAAGGCATTAGATTGTCAACTGAAACAAACGGTGCTTCAAAGTCAAATAATTAAAGTGTCAAAACACGAAGGTCTTACCCGAAAAGGCTGCTGGCAGGAACCTTCCACGGCTGACTTTCAAGTTTCACCACCTAAGAAGAAAGCCAATTTTGTCAAATTCTCCAAATCGTTTTCTTATAAATTGCCCGAAGGCTGCTCATTTTCATTCACTCAGCACACATCATTCTTTTTTCTTGGACCATTATTTTATTCTGTGTGAAAACTGAAAGCTTCAATCTATTATTCCAATGGTGGGACTAAAAGAAGTTGACTCTGCTATTATTGTAGCTTTCATGTGTGTCATGGTCATATCCCAAGCCTCTTGTGCCAGAGTACTCGTGGGTGATTTTCTCCGAAACGATGTTCCGATTAAGGGGCATGTACTATATCTTTCTCGCCCTCGGCAAATATTTGAAGTTCCATTAGGATCTCTAGAGATGCCCATGAAGAAGAAAGTCGAGTCTGAATCTCAGATTACTCCGGAGAAACTAGTCAGCAACAGCAAGTATGAGTACTTAATTCTCAATATCCTTCCTAAAGGAACTCGTGTGCCACCTTCTGGTCCCAGTAAACGAATCAACAACTATCTTGATTGATCTCTAATCATTCTTTCAATTACTTGATACACCTTGTCGTGCTAGTTACGATCATATTGTAATTTCATATACAGTACATTATACGTTTTGTTCCAATTTTGTCAACTAAGATCAAAAGATAATATCATTCACTTCATTAAGTATGTTATTGATTTCTGGTTTGACTTCTCTCCTAAGCCTAAAATTGTGATACAGAAAAATTACCGGTCAAATCTACAGAGTCTTGAATAATCCCCAGATCAATCAAAGGTACGGGTATATACGTGCATATACAAATTACAAAAAGAGGGCATTATGGGGACCATTTCCAGGAAGAACAGGGAAGTTTTGGGTCCATTTTAGAGTGGTCCAGGTGAAAATTTCCAGGATATGATGTATTTACCCATTTTCAGTTTCTTGCATCTGAAAAATTCATGCTTATGGGCCAAATCAAGAACAGGATGGGAACTAAAATTTTGGGCTTCAATTTTCAAACAGAATGGACTCATTTGTGAATTCTGTGCTTGACAAAATATTCCCTCATTAACTCTCAAGCAAAAGGAGAAAGCTGTAGCTGGCTTGGCTAAGCTAGCTTTGCATTAAGCGCCTGAGACTAATATTTTGTCCTTTGCTCCAGTGTAAAAACAAAGAATCATTAACCGCTACACCTTACAGGCAAGACGAAGAATTTATTTGGTCCCCCTCATTGGTTGATTGCACAAACAACACGTCAAGCTAACCCAACCCAACCATTATCCACGAAGAGGCTGGATGTAGGGGACCAAATTGACCTAAGGCGGCGTTTGGTTTAAAGAAAAATAAGGAAATGAGAGGAGAAAAGTAAAAGAGAGAAGAGGAAAGTCGTTGAAATTCTTTTTTAATATTTAATTTGTTATAAAATTATAAAAAGAAAGGAAATACCTCATTTTTTATCAAGATAATTTCTGTCAAATTCGTAAGTATAATTCAAAAAACTAAACCATAATTTTATTTAATATACTATATAAACAGCTGCGGCGTACAGTCCAATGGCAGTAATAGCAGTTTTAAAATGGTTGGTAAATTTATTTTTCTATTAATATAAATTAATTAAATAAATAAAGTAATTTTTAAAATTATTTAAATGATTATTTTAACTTTTGTTAATATAAAATTCATTATCTACAATACTAAATTGATAAAATAGAATTATAAAATAATAATTATTTGATAACGTTAAATAAGTTAATAAAAGATTGAAGGGGTAATTTTGGATGTCTTAACTTTCAATAACAGAGAAATTTAAATTTATCATTCTTTAATGCGGAATCTAAATTTTATACTATGACATAATTAAATGTTAAAAAAAACTAAATTCTTACAATGTGTAATCAACTAAATAATAAATATAAGAAAAGAATGTAAATTTCTTTCCTCTCCTTCCAACTAAAAACCACCTAAAGGTGCACCATCACAAATTCAGGATTGAGGCTGGCCCATTTGAGTTTTGGTTGATAAAAACGTCTCAGCAGCTGAAGATGTTATTGCACCAACCAGCAATTAAGATAAGGGATTTTTTTTTTTTTCTTTTTTGGTTATGCAATAGCATGGGAAGAGACATGCAAATTGCCCACTGATCACATCGGACAATCCACACTACTGCCCGCTTCAGCACTGACTCGCGTATTCGTATAATTACGGTTTTGCTTAGGAGAAGGGTCTCACTTACAAGTAAAACCTAATAACCCTCTCAGTAATTAGCGACAGGTGGTTTGCATTGGCAGTCCTGACAAAAATATGAGCTCACTGTGAATTCACGGCAGAATATCAGTTAAAAAGTTTGGTGTGCATAAGATCTGTTTGCATATTCTCGTGAACTAGATACATCCACACTCCATATAACATGCTCTTGCTAAAACATTTGTCGCGGCGTTTAAATATAGAACAGTTGATTGATGGACTGCCAAAATCTCAGGCCACTACCTTCTGAAGATTGTGAGCATCAACATCAACATCAAAGCGATGAACTTGGCTTTAGCAGGATCCTAGCTAGCACATCTTTGCATTACCTAGTTGATGATGTTCTGAATATGGAAAACGATAGGATAAGCATTTGGCATCGCACACGAAGTTAGCCATTTTAGGGACCCCTTTGATGATATCGCAACCCATCATATTTCTTCAAAATTTTGCCATATTTTTGCTCTTTCTACCAATCTTTCAGCCTTGCTTTACAAGCTGCTTCGGCTACATGAGGGGATATATATACATATATATATTTCTTTTGGGGGACTGATTTTTTGTTTTCTTGTCCTTTGGCGACGATTCAATAACATGAGACTGCTACCGCAGGAAATTCAACAAATTTTGCGAACAGAATCAAAAGCTGAAACATCATTAAGGAAGTGGGAAATAGCGTGACAGTACATTATAAATTCGAAAACCAAAATTTTTTAAATCTCAACTTCATATGTGTAGCCTTATTCACTAATCACTCATGTCGGGTGCATTACATAACCTGGCAGGCAAGAAGAAGCGCCATGAAATTCAGTGGGTGTAATTTTTAATGATGGGCATTGGAAAATTTTATAGGTTGGGGAAATTTTAAAATATGCCGGACTAAAATATGTATAATATGTATAATTAAATTTAATATTATAATTATTTATATGGTGATTTTTTAAAATAAATATATATATATTATAATATTTTTTGTTTGGTGTATAACTAACACGATATTTATAATGTATTATAAGATTCTTTATTAAGAATATATTAGAGATAATATAATTAATTAATATGTATATGATATATATAATTAATATTTATATAATAATATTTTAAAATAAACGTATATATCTTATAACATTATTTATTTATTATATAATTAACATAATATTTCTGATTTATTATAAAAATTTTTCTCCACGGAGCACTGATATCACGGAGTCCAAATTCCAAAACCTCCTCCTTTAATTTCCTGTCCTTATGGTTCTTTTTCACTTTGCTTAGCAACCGACGGTATCTTAAAAGCATGAAACGCAATGGCCAAAAGAGAAGATTGAAAATACATAGAAATTTCATCAAGCACTTTTACAGCAACAAAATGTAATTGCATCAGAAACCTAAATTGTAGGATGCAACAAGCTGACCCCCCGCAATAACTCTCAAGTTTTCAAACATCGCTCAGTGGGGGCCTCCTGTATCAGAGGGCCACCATGCCAGCCACGTCAAAAGAAAAACGCTTAATCAACCGTAGTACGAAATCATAGAAGCAGTGGAGATAAGTGCAGGCTATAAATAATTAAATGCTGGTAATAAATTTACTGTTAAGAAATAAACAAAAAGTAAAGTAATGATGATGAAGGAACAAATTTCAATTTGGTTTGGTGATTAGGCGTCATTAGCTCTGTAAAGCCATTTACCACCTGACCGGGGGGCCCATTTCTTTTTTCTTTATGCCAACTTTCTCTTCCTTTATGTGGACCCAAAATCAAATTTCTGTCTATTTATCTTTCTTCCACAGCAAAATCTAGAGTCTCATATTATATATTCAATATTTCATCATTTCTCTTACATTAAGATAAAAATCAAGAAGGGTTTCTTTTTTTTTCTTTTGGATTTTCTATCATTTTTCATCTTCCATTTTCTGATGGGAAATCACAGGTTCAGATTATCAGATATGATGCCCAATGCCTGGTTTTACAGGCTGAAAGACATGGGCAGGGCGAGAAGCCATAACTCTACCTCCACCAACACACAGTCCGTGAAGAAAAAGCAGCCGCTATCAAAATCGGCTTCAACAACAGCAACAACACAGCAGCAGGCAAAAGCTCACCACTCTCAATATCCTAGAAAATCGTATTACTTCACAAGAGAGCTTAACCCAAGTGACAGATTCTACAATTCTCCCACAAAAACAAATTCCACAGACACCCATTTTCCCGACCCACCAAGAAAATCATCCAAACAGAGAAGAAACAGAAAAAGAACCAACAGGCCAGCTCCAAAGCTTGTTAGATCCTCTGTCGCTGCCGGCTGCAGCTGCCGTGCCACAATCTGGACAAAGGCTGAGTCTCCGCCGGGCTATTCCTCTTCTTCAACGCTTGATAGCTCTCCAGAGCCAGAACGAGTTCAAGAAAATTGCCACAGGTCAGACCGTGTTCTTGTTACTGAATCATTTGATAACATGGTCGCTTGGTCAAGTTCTTGTCACTGCAATAAAATCAGTTCTGATAATGCAAAAGATATCAAAGTGGTTGATGTTGATAAGATAGCTTCAGTTGACAAGAATCTTGGTAAGCTCGATGGGTTTGATAGTTTATCAGACCTTGAACTTCCGCCAATTATAACCAAGCCCTCTAAGTTAGACGAAGATAAGAAAGATTCCAATGAGCCAACGAAATACAGAAGAAACTCAGTCAAATTTGAAGACTCACATTCTCACGGTTCATTATCTGTTAAAGTTGTCAAAGAAGAGAGAATCTTTAACAAAGAGCACAGGGCCAGTCCTTTGAGGAAATACTCTGTTAATTCTCCTGGTGTAAGGCTCAGAATGAAAGTGAACTCTCCGAGAATCGCAAACAGGAAGATTCAGGCTCATGGCAGAAGAAGCACTTCATCGAGTAATTCAAGCTCAAGCTCAAAAAGAAGCAATTTGTCTGACAGTTTTGCAATTGTTAAGTCATCATTTGATCCTCAGAGAGACTTCAGAGAATCAATGGTGGAAATGATCGTAGAGAATAACATCAGGGCATCGAAGGATTTGGAAGACTTGCTAGCTTGCTACCTTTCATTGAATTCTGATGAATATCATGAACTCATCATCAAGGTGTTCAAGCAAATCTGGTTCGATTTGACTGATATCAAATTGAAGCCATAATTGCTTCAACAAATAATATGTACAAAAACCCTTTTTTTTTCTAATCTCTTTTTTAATAATGTATTATTGTAGTTAAGCATAATTTTCTAATTTTCAGTGCTTCTATTAATCAACAAAGCATAGTGTTGCTGAAGAAACAAACAGAAATTCTGTTTCAATTCCTCACTTTGGAAAAGGTGAAGCTCGATTGCCAGTGCAATTTTGTTCTCCAATGAACGTTTTGACAAAACTACTAGACCCCACAATAACTTTTAAACAAGAAGCCCAATTTCATCAAATTACGTACTGAAGTAGCTTTCGTAGACAGATTACAAGGCCATTGTAGAGCTCTTGTTCAAGGTTGAATGCTTCATTTAATATCAAATGGGTTGCGAAATAAAGTTAATTTCTTGAACTTGAGGTGGTATTTGAAGCTGGGTTTTGCTTTTTCATAATTTTTAAAGAGACCAAAACGACAGAAATTCAGTTTTCTGAGCACAAAGTACTTGCATGCTCAATGCGCATAACTATACAAAATAGAAATATTAAGGGACCCTCACGTACAATACAAATACTGACAGTTGTTATTTTGCATCAACTTACACAAATTTCCTCTAAAGAAGATCCTCTTTCAAGGACAAAGATTCAATTTCTATTTTAAATTATTAATATTTCATCACATTATGTAAAGGTCTCTTCAATCTCTGGGCACTATGTCCAGCTTTCCACTCCACCATTAAAGAGAGAGAAGTCATTAAAATAAAAGCTGTAATCTTCAGGGTGAAAAAAAGCACTTTGATAAAACAGGCTTATGAAACGAAAAGGTAAATTCAAATTTCTTTTACACAGTGTGAAACCACAAAAGCTGGAGTGGGCAACCTAAACCATAGCCTGTTGGAACAAGGCTTTCAAAATTTCGTGGCTTTGGCTGAAGTTGAAATTTGATGTCTTAAAAAGCTAAAGTTACTTCGATAATTTCAAAAGCAGATACAGTTTCAAATTAATCTTAGAGCATGTTTCTAACCAACTCAAAAATATTAATGGTTGAAACATCTAGCAAACACTTATTATTAATCAACGGTTAATATTTATCCATAGTTTTGAATTCAAAATAAGAGATCCTAATTTAAACTACGCTCACATGAATAGAGAATAACGGTAATAATAATTTTATAACAGCAAATGATTTCATCTCAAATCATCTTTAATTAAAAATCTAATTCATCAGATTTTCATTCTTTTGTACTTAACCGTTTCGTTTTAGATAAACTGTAGATTAAAAGACACCACACCTTGACTTCATAATATCTATTTTCAATAACAAGTGTTAACATTAACCCGAATGGAGGGTTAAGAACTAATATAAGACTGGCAATAAATTTGTTGTGTCAATATTCTTGACTGAAAGCCACTTCAATGTATTGTGTGACAGCAACAGAGTCTTAGCCAATTTTGATAAAAGCACCGATATAAAGTTTTGTCCCTTTGTGAGACAGAGAGATTCATGCTTGACACACCTACAATATAATAAAACGAGCGGAGAAAAAAAAAATCACATTGTCTTAGCGGGATTCATTCTGAATCATCCCTAACTCTCCGGTTTCCGAGAATTTTTTTTTAAAAAAAAAGTTTTGAAACACTGCTTCTATGACTTTAATATTATAAGTTACAAAATTACAAAGTTTACCAAACGTCGTCATCCTTCGTCTGTTAGATAGTTCGATCTCTCAACACGCAACAAATTTGCCCATTATGAATCTCCAACTTGCCAATTACTTGCGGGCATTATATCATCAAAAAGAAAAGGAGCACTAAAAACTCATTTTGATTCGTATGTCCTACTCACTTAAGTATGTATTAATCTAAAATTTTAAACGAATTTAATACTAAACACACCGATAATAAGTGATTAAAAAGAAAAAGGGCTAGACATCAAGGTTTAATATCAAATACATTTATTTGAAATGCGGGAATATTTGCACCTTGAGAATTCTCATTAATTTTGCTATAAGAAAATAGTTGTCATCTTCATTGTAATGGGTCAACTAAAATCTGTTTTTTTCTGAGAGGCATATCTCGCCAGTTCATTTATCTTTGACAAATTAATGTGGTTGATGAACATTAAAGAATAACTTCCCCAGAGGAAAATGGACAGAAATATCGGCACCTATTAATTGTTATCAGGTTGGTGAAACCTCGAGGCATTAAAAATCCTGCAATGACAATAATGGTTTATTTGGACCATCCAGTGGCCTAATTGGAACCAAAAAAACATGATTTTCCTAAAGTGTTTCAGTCTTCAATGATTAAATTAAAACCCTAGAGCTAACTGCTAAAGAATCCGGAGCCGAAAACAAACATGTAATGAAACATTTGTATGCTAGTGTTCTGTTTTTCAGTCCCTCTCCAATTGAATGCAATGCATCTGTAACATATACAGTTACCCATATTGCCACGTAGCCAAAACAAATCCATACATTTTGCCATGTCACACTGGACGAACAAAAATGTGGGACCCGAGACACACGTGTTACTATATATATATATATATATTCTCTGAGTGGGGATGAGGACTGATGAAGGGAGAATTGATTGTAAAATCATTAGAAAACGAAGAGGCATGTGTCGGCGAGCCGCAAGGAGAGACTTGGTCAAGGAAAATATTTTCAATTTTGGACGGCTTAATCTGTGAAATCAGAATGCATATTGGATAAGGATAGATATGTAAATACGGAAGACAAGACGAAACGACCAGCAAGAATCCGTAGATTCTGGGTTTTGCTTTTTGGGCAGCTTCCGACGTTTGGCACGCTCATTAATCTAGCTCTAGCTAGCTACTCTGCAGGTTAGCTAGCTTGTCGCGAGGCTTTTCTCGCTGATAAGGCGCTGCAGTGATCCGTAGAAGCTATAGTCTTTTTCTTTTTTTTTTTTTTAATTTGCTAGCTGCCTATAAAACACCAGTTATTCAACGTTTGTTTACTGTGCGTAGGAACCACCGCGTTTGATTTCCAAGCAGATCCGCAAACTGTGTTACAGTTTTATAAAATTTAGATTTTCAAATAGTTTATTGATTGCAGTAGCAGTACATTGTCTTCTTATAATAATAATAGAGTGAACAAATGTTAAATTACAGTCTATTAAAATTTATGTAAATTTTACGATATTACAGTACGTGAGATAAATAAGTTATCTCAATTATAACTCAAGAAACTCCTAATAAGTGTGAACTTCACCCTTTAAATAATGTACAAACCTTGACTTATCCTTTACTCGGACGTAAATATTATTCTTGATGCATTAAAAATCCTTCACATCGATGTAAAAGGGAGACTCTACACTTTATAAGGCGCAGCGTTTGCATTGGAGTATTTTGTAAAATAGAGAATGTCGAACTTAGAATAAATAATAACAACAGGTAATCTTGTCATTATTTCATCTCGATAAATCAAAAGAAGACGCATTTTTTTTTATTTGTTTCCCAAAAAAAAATCAGATTTAGTGTTAGAAGTATAAAAATTTTTTTGTCAAGACTTGAAGCTCAACCCCACACCTGTCAAGACCAATTTCAACGTATCTTAGTTGAAGTTGAGCTCGAAAATATGTAAATCACCCAACTAATGCAGTGTTGTTGTGATAAACAAATGGTTGTAAGTTAAATGAAAGAAGGGTTGAGAAAGAAAGAAAAAGGAAGTGGGGAAAGTAAGCGCACGAGGGGGAAAGGGAGACAAAAATCTTTGGGGGATCTTAAGAAGGAGAGTGAGGGCATTGTCATTGTGTGCACGGGTGGCTCTGCCTCGGCCTCCATGTTAATGTAATTGTAGTAGTTTTTGACTTGTGATTTGCTTCCTCTTACGTCATGTGCGGTTGTCTCCATTCTAATTTTGTTACTGTTTTTTGCGCATTATGCATATGTCACATTCGTGTATGCCGTGTCCCCATCAGATGCCAAAGCTAAAGACGATTGCTTTTATTTTATTTATTTTGGGCCATAACTTCTAACACACACACACACACAATTATTAAATTATACGAGCCATCCGTGCATGCCTGCATGGGAATTCGTCGGTGTCACTTTTGAGGCTCAATCCCATCCTTTGACTCTTTGTATTCTTGCCCATTATTTTTTCCGGCCCCACTCCCCGTTTATTTATTTATTTATTTCTTTTTGCGTAATTTGTTAAAAATGTTAAAGAACAATCATTGAAGTACCACAAACATCTAATTAGTTAATATCTCGTTCTAAATTAAATAAAAAGTAATTACATTATATACATTATATATATGAAATGTCGTTTAAGATAGTGTTTATATTTTTTATTCGAATAAGAATCTTGAGAATTAAGAATTTTAGAATTAGAAGTGTAGAATATAAGTAATAATAAATTATTTACTTAGACTAAAATGAGAATATAAAATTAAAATTATAACAATTTATATATTTATTTTATCTTAGTTTGAAATTAAATAGTTTCAAATTATGGTTTTACCTCTATTTAAAGAATCAAAGTTTTATTATATTTGTAAATTAATAATAATTATAATATTTTTAATTATGTAAATCATAATTTTTATGAGTTTTAATTTTAATTATGTAAATTAAAAATTTTTGATAAAGGCAACATAAGTGAAACATTATTATTAATGGCAAAATACAAAATTAATATTTTGGTAAAATAAGATATTTATTATTATTAATTATTAGTATTAAATAAATATAATACTATTATTTTTTAAATAAATATAATAATTTTATATTTTTAAATAAAAGTAGTTTATAGTGATATCATTAATTCTTTATGAATGTTATTTCTAAGTAATTTTAACTTAGAACCAATGTCAAATATTATTTTAACTAAATATAATAACATTATATTTAAATAAGTTTAAGATTATTATTTTAATAAATATAATTTATAAAATAATATAATAATATTATTTAAATAAATATGATATCATTTGTTTTTATTAAATTTAATATAAAAATATAATTATATTAAATTTAATAAAAATAAAGATAAAAAAAAAATAGATAGGAGTGGGAATTCACTTGCCACCTCACTCATGAGAGTGGTGATTCTATTCCTCACTCTAAAAATGAGTGAAGCCTACCGAGTAAAATTTTTATCTCTTCTTTAAAATATATAAATAGATACTATAGTATGAGAAATCTATACTCGTTGCTTCAACTCCAAGTAAACATAGCATAAATAGTTAACTTGTAATTTATCTTATATCCATGCTTTAGCATTAGAATTGGAGATATTAATTATAATTGAAACACATACAATATTTTTCAGGGAAAAAAAACACTTAAAAGTTAAATCACAATCAGTTTTATCCTAAAATTTGTAAACGTGGAGGCTGAAAAACCGTAACATTTCGAGCATAAATGCAAAACAAATCAACAATAAACAAGGGTGGTGAGGAACACGTGTGACTGTCTGGCCGTTTTCTTCAAAGATGGGATTTGAAAGAGTGCCATACACTTTAAGTTTGGCTAGTTAATTGCCAATTAATTATCGTAGACTTTTCCCATTGTTAGTAGAATCAATTAATTAACTAATTAAATTACAGTTGTTTTGATTTGTTAGCAAGTTGGGCAGGTAATGGATGTGATGGCAATGTGACTAGCAAAATCTTATGGGGTTGTTGTCATGAGATTTTTGTTTGGCCCACAGTACAAGGTACCTAGCATAATTTGTGTCTATGCATTTAAGCCAATATTTGATAAATCTTATGCTGTTTTTTCACTAGATTATGCTGGGCCTGCCTAGTGTGACATCTCAACTAAACACATCTGAATTTCTCTTAAGCAGTAAAAATAGAAACTGACAATTAAAATTAGATAACAATCTTGCCGGACACCTAATAGCTTGTAATTAACGGAATTATCAAATTGTGAGTCTTAGAGGGGAGACTCACAATTAATTGCTGTGGGATGCTGGATTCAACAGGTCCTTACTGTAGGTTTGAACCTGACTTATAACAATAAAAAATTTGACTAATTAAATGATTGATACCTGTGTTGTTCTGATATTTGTGTTGTTATGGTCCTCAATCGTTATAGAGTAGGCAATTAGTCTCTGCCCTTCCCTTGGAAAGCTAATAAGAAAAGAAAAATAACATCTAAAACAAGCCAGTTAGTAGGTCTTCTATTGCAAACATAGGCTTTTGAATCACAAGGTCTTTAGTTCAAGCCATTGACTAGCATAACATTACAAATTAATAGAATTGTGACTCAATAAATAAACCTCTTACACATAGTTATTGCTTTTTCTTTTCTTTTCTTTATATATATATATATATAAAAACCCTTAAAGACCGAGACGTTGAAGTTAGTGAGAGTTTAGTTTGCTTTAAGAGCCGGAAGCCCCGTGTTTTGCCAGTCTCAAATGGGCTAATCAGAACAAGCAGTTTTGGGACAGTTACAAGAAGCCCATACATTTGAATAGCTCGGAGCCCACTCGGCACTGCCTACGGATTGTTTATTGGACTAAAATGACGATTGAGGAACACTATCGCACTGTTTAACCAGCAGTTAAGATTAGTTTTATATTTGTTTTTTGCATTTTAATTAGAAGCAAGTCGATTTGGCTAGATTATGAAAGAAAGGAGAGGATTTTAGTCCTTGTTTACCAAGCAAAATAAATGAAAATAAAAACTATACGTTAACCACTTTTAATGATTGGATTCAATACGTAAAATCTTTTGAAATAATACCAGAAATTTACATTCAGATGTCGCTTGTGAAAAAATAGAAAAAAAAATTCTATTTACATTTATGCAATTCTTTTCTTAAACAAACAACACTCAAATAGCTTGTGTAAGTGCTAATATCGTCACCCACAAAATTTAGCATATCTAGCTGTGTGATTAAGGAAACAACTCAAACGGAGTATTTGTAATGTGCAATGCAACACGAATATACGAAAATAACGCAATTCAAATTTTTTTTTACAAAAAAAGAAAGGCAATGCGACCGTTTTATTCCAATCAGAGAACAGTACATGTTTTCTGTATTTACATTCAAATAATATATATTTAAAAAAAAAGAAAAAAAAAGTATAACCCACCCTTTTCAAAACCAAACACTCATGACACCATTGGTCATCAACTTAGTGCAAATTAGCAGATCTTAGGAGAAGAACAAACAATTGAAAAGATTCAGGATCCCAATCATGCATACCAAAACAGAAGGGTTATCAACTGAAACACTGAGATGGCATTCCGAATGCAAGAATACGTGCCTATTTTATCCAATCATGGATGTATACATACCTAATTCATTCAATCACGACCATAGAAACTTGAAAATATGATGTAGGATAGCAATGATGAGCCCAATCAGAATCTGATCGGCTATGGAGATTATCTTTTGGGTTTTGGTAAAATTTTGTTTTAAATTTAGGGACGAACACTTGAGCTCCAAGGAGTAAGAGGCTTTAAGGTCTGGAGGATGGATCATTTCCCCATAAACACTTTTGAACTCACCCAGACTCCATTCCTGTGGTCACAAGTGCAAAGATTTTGTTAACCCTGATAGCCTTACATTAACGGAAAATCATTTATTCAATTGCGAAAGGTCAAAATGATATCCTCAGCTGTCAAAGTATAATTAGAAGGTTACTTGGGTAAACGGGTAACTGCCATTGCCAAGTGAAATTTAGTGGGCTTTCCAACGATGACAGTGATTACCCGCTTTCAAACTTAAGCAGAAGCATAGCAGTACATTGTGCTAATACTAATTCTATTGCAGCTAAAAAACTTGGCCCAGAATGATGAATAAAGCAAGTTACCTCAAGCTGCTTTCCCACTGTGACAACGATCACATCTGGACCTGCATTGAAAGAGAAAGGGAATTGTGTTGATTCCACCCAATATTTACATTGCCTGAAGGGCAGGTGGAGGCTTAGAACTTGATTACACGAATGGTTGTGAAGTCTCTCATTGGGTGAAGGACTTTGTTCGCTCATAATATTATTGTGGTTGTATTTGTATATGCTTAGAGCAGACTGCTCCCAACACATTTGTCCGAGTTGCTTACCCAACTGTTGTACAAAAACTTGACCCAATAGTTGGGCAATGGCATCAAGTTTACTTGCAACATCCTCTACCTTCTCACTGCAAAATGATAATACAAATTGATTATATTAGAGGTCACTATCCACGAATATTGTTTTTTTGGGGTTTTTTTTTTTTTTTTGGCTTTGTGTTTTTGGGCGGCGCCTGGGGGAATTAATTAAACCAACTGCATGCTAAGGAGACTAATCAAGAGTCTTTCTTTGAGCAGAGAAAGGTAGATAGAAAGCATGTTCACAACTGTAAATAATGACTTGTAATAAATAATTTCTTAGTAAAAACAGATATATAGTGAGCAAACACTGCAATGATCGTGCTTCTATAGTGAAGTAGAAACATTGCCGTTACAGACATACCCTAGTTACCAACTTTATTTAAGAACCAAATGAATGACTAATTTGTCACTCTCCGGTCTATTGCAAAATCATTTATGTTTTCCGCATCATAATATCAACTTACCGAGTACTTACTCTTCTTGATATAACGAGTATAACTAAATAAATGGGGGGGAAAAAAATTTCTTGTTCGTAACTCGTCCCATAATTTTATGTAACGGTGACAGCCAGTAGCATTCCTGAACTCAGTTTAAGGCGTACCCCACAGCACCCCGAGTTCAATAAGATTTTATTAATTTCATCAAAAAGAAAGTTCCGAAATTTACCTAAAACTCCGAAACAATTCGGGTCCGATATATTCCCGAGCCCACTCCATTCTTTCCTTGCCAGAACGAACCCACACGATCTGCTCCTTATTGTCATTTCGCCTCCCTATATCTCGCCGATATCCCGTGTCTCGCTCCTCCAAAATTCCGAAGACTCGCTCGGTTTCTCTCACCAGTGCACGTAACTCCCCCGTAGAAATGCCGTGACATCTAATCCTGAACGCGCCAAATTCACGAGCCGATTTCATAACACGATCCAACCAGTAATTCTCTCTCAATACGAGTGATCTCAAGTTGATTTCGTCTGGAACTCGGTGGTTGTGCGATTCTGGCAATGCTAGCTCTGGAACCTGCAGCGATTTTTCTAGGAAATCGGATAAGATCTGATTCGCCGCCGAACGCGATCCTGCGGCTCTCGGAATCGGAGATGGGGGAGCAGACGGGGTGGGCGAAGGAGGCGGCGCCGCGATGTTTAAACTACTCTCGGAGCGCATCAGATTCATGGCCCTGGGCTGATGATTATGAACAATTTGATTAATTGAAAAAACACTTTTTCCACGGAAGTGCTTTTGATGGATTGGAATGAAAACGCGAAATGCAAAATGGAAGGGCCCCCGGTGGTGTGGGGGAGGCACGTTTGGCTTAGTAGGCACGTCTTCTTTGTGTTTGCAGTAAGTTCATGCATAATAATCATTCTACTGCTCACGGAAGTTTGCCACGTGGCGGAGACCAATTCCACTTCAGATCTTGCCACGTAAGATGGGCTCCTACTATCAGTCTTTGGGGCCTGCCTGCCATACATAATACTCGCGGCCCGTGTGTTATGCATGATACGCTTAATTATTTATCTAAAAGATAATTAAATAATCGATTTGTTTGATACATCGAAGTGGATTCACATCTTGCATAACGGAAGAAAAAAGGAAAAGGGAAAAAGGAGATCCATATCTTAAATTTAGAACAGAAAAGATCAGGACGGAGGATTTGTATTACTTAGTCAGATCCTTCCTCATTATCATAATTGCAAATCAAGCCCACCTTTTATTTTATTTATATCGATTGGAAACGGTGTCGTTTCTATTGTTGCAGCAAACCGAGATTTACACATCAAAAGCATTCATTAAACACACCAGAAAACACCATCAATTTTTACAATACCGTCGCTGTGGAGTCTGCTCCAAATTTTCGTCATGATCTGGAAACGGAGCACCTTCCGTACGCGGCACAAGTAGCTGGCTCATGAAACCCAATGTTCTCAACAGCACCAACAGTGTTAAACAATCGCCTCTTGTTGATTTCCTCCACCAGTGACCTATGCAACAACTGGCTCCGTACATCAACCAGCGACCGAATCCTGGACAATTTCCTGTGGTTATTACTGCCCGAACTACAAGCTTTCCAGGGGTTTACATCTTCACTATGGCAGTGGTCATTGTTCATGGCAGCTTCAGGGCAGAATCTTGTAGATTTTTTAGTTGCCCTTGTAGTGCAGAGTGGCTCTCCTACTCTGTGGCTGAATTCATAATCATCTTCATTGCCTGAGCAGTAATCCCAGCTTGAGTACTTGAAAGAATTAACAGAACCATTGGAACTCGCATCATCGTTGCCCAACAAGTCTTCTGCATTAACCGAAGATCACTAATTAGCAGGGGTTCTGGTTGGTTCAACAGATGTCTCGGATTTATAAAAACATACCTTGTTGGAGCCAACTGTGAGAGGAATTCACATTGTTTGTGAAGAAAGCTGGGAGAGAAGCATGCGAGGAGGAATGGGAAGAGTTAGCGTAGAAAGGGTGGTGGATTCCATCGCCATCGTTGTCATCGTCTTCGTCTTCATAGCTAAAGCAGTGTTGATGATGGAATTGAGGAGAGCCACATTCCTTCCAATTTGGGACCAAACAAGATATTTCTTGCTCTATCATTTCAGCAATTTCAAGTGGTTCCCAATCAGTAATCTCCAATTCTTTCACCATCTCCAAGGCAACATCAGTTGCAGTGTCATTGAAAATGTCAAAGGGGAAGTATATGTTTCTAGCATGACCTGCGTAATATAGAAATTAAAAGGTGTTCTTTTAACAGTCTGAAAATTCTATTAGAGTGAACAATTCACTGAAGAAGCTTAAGAATTTACCATCTTTGTCTGTAATCTGTACTTTCAGGAAAATTGTATCATCTTCAGGATTCATTGTGCCTGTTATGGTCATATCAGTACTCTTCCTTTGATCAGAATCAACCGCAAACTGTGGCACTAGATCCATCACTGCTCCATTAGGATTCAAATTTTGAAAACTTGGGACTTTTGGGATAAGCAACGGCTCCCCTCCATCAGAAGCTAAAAACGGGTCAAGCAAGAGCTCTTTAGCTGGTAACCTCTTTGAAACATTCTCCAAACATTTTCCCACGAAACGCCGTGCCTCTGCATCTTGAATTCTGCGGAATGCTTCTGGCAATTTCCCCTGGCGATGAAACAATTATTGCCATCAGTCATACAGATTCATCAGATTCCCGTGATGCCACAATTGTGAATGCATAAGAATAAAGTTTACCGAAGTCACTTTCTTGTAAATTTGTGCAGGATTGGAGCACTCGCTATATGGGTACTCAGATGTAAGCATCTCTAACACACACATGCCGAAGGAGTAAATATCAACTAGCTCATCATAATCCTCTTCATACAATTCGGGGGCCATGAATTCAGGGGTGCCTAATGTTCGTACCAAACATATGTCAGACATATTTTTAAGATTATTAGATCAAAATTACATAGCATTGAGAGGGCATGTTGAGAGTTGCCTATAACACTGTGAGCATGCTGAGAGCCACGAAGAATAGCCGCTAGGCCTAGATCTCCAATTTTGACTTGCCCAAGATGGCCATTGACGAAAATGTTATCACATTTGAGGTCTCTGTGTATCACCGGAGGGTCATGGCCGTGCAGATAAGCAAGTCCTCGCAGAATTTGTCGTGCCCAGTTCTTAACTGCACGAATATCTACTCGCGTATACTTTTTCCTGTACCTGTTTCAGTTTCATAACTTTCAGACACGTTAGCTGCTGTGCTTTCAAAGTTGAGCAAAAGCATATAACCATAATGAAAGGGTCTTTGTAATTACTCTCTAAGGGTGCCAGACGTGAACATTTCAGTGATGAAATTGAAGGTTCTTCGATCAACATCAATCCAAGACGCGTAGAATCGAATGATGGAGTCATGATTGAGGTTCTTGAGAAGATGAACTTCACAATAGAGCCTCTGCAATTCCTCCGGTGAACGGAAGACCTCGTTAAGCTTCACTTGATTCCACGCCACTTCCATTGCTAAGACCTCATCAAATGCCTTATACACGGTCTTCATAGCTCCTTTGCCCAGAATTTCTCTGAACTGTGTACAAAATAATTATCAAATAAAAAATCGATTAGCAACATGAAGAAAACTAAAGGTGCCTCTTCAGTCTTGGGGAGGGACAGAGTTAAATTAGATTACAAAAGTGTTGCCCCAGCCAAACTGCCAAGGAAATAATCTAATTAAAATAAACATCTTCCACATGAAATCATCATCTGAAGAAACATCGGAAGCAATTCAAAGTCAATAAAGTTAACTTTTCCAATTTGTAACAAACAGTTGACCAGGAGAAGAAACTGAGCAAAAAGCTAAGAGCAATATCAAAATTTCCGGAATATGGCAGTTCGTTTCTTCTTCTACTTGAAAGTGATTCCTTAATCAAACTTTTCAGCTGCATCATGCACAAGTCAAAATGTTGCAGAGAATAATACAAAGAAAGTGTTTTCCAAAACACGATCATAATATAATATCTGACTTTGCTATAATTATTTTTTAAAAGCAAATTCTCCAAATAAAATCACCCATCAAACAAGGGGGAAAAAAAAAGAAAAAGAAAAGAAAAGAAAAGAGAGGGAAAGAAAAGAAAAGAAAAGAGAGGGAAAAACTTACACGTCCATAGCGACCGGCAGGATCAGTTTCAACGTATCCAAGCGGAGCCTTGGCACCATCAACACATCCTGCTAAACGAGTACTCTTGTTCTTATACATGGCTGAGAATAATCAAGCACTCTCAAGCCAGATTTCCCAAGCTTAATTATATTTTTTACTTGAACTTATATATGGATTTTCTCTTTCTAATATATGTATGTATATGTGTGAAATTTAAAAGCAATAACACAGAAGCGGAAGCTATCGTATGCTAGATGATCCGAGGCTTTCCTTCGTGATTTTCATAAGAAAATACTCCAAATAATAACCAAAAAAGCCTAGAGTAATCCACACTGAGCATAATCCAAGCCATTTCTACTACTGCACGTGAGAACTCGTAGTTTTTGGAAATCATCTGTGTCTCAAAAATATTACACAAATTGCATAAAAAAAAGGATATTCCAAGATTTTTTTCTCAAGAAACAGAATAAAAGCTATTGAAGGAATACTTTGTGTCAGCACACAGAACAACTTTTTGTGTGTATCTCTTGGTGAGAGAGAATTAATGCTTGAAATATAAGGTGGTGAAATGAAGGGGGCTTATAATTGTTATTCTGAATTTGAAGAACCTATGGCCACGCTTCGAAAGCACCATTTGTGGATGTGAGGGCAACCCAGATAAGGAGAAGACTCCGAGATATTGAGAATCTCAGGAAAATTTTATCTTTTTGACACAGGGTTTGAGAGAAAGAGAGATAAGACACAGGAGCTTGAAGAGAATGTGCGAAGAGACAACTGAATAGCTCTAGAATAGAAACTTTCTTTGAAAAATAAATTATATGGTGGTTGGTCAATTTTTTTTTTTTTTTTTTTTTTGGGGCCGGGGGGGTGGGGGTTATTGGCGGCCCCCAAGATTATGAACGTGACGACGGTAATTGACGCAGTCCATTAATGAAATAACAATTTATTACATAGGATTTTAACGTAGGCGAGGTTATTCGAATTATTAAATTTTTTTAAAATTCACTTGTTAATAATAAGTTATAATATTAAATATTTTTAATAAATTACTCATAAATCCTACTTCAAAAAATGTTAATAAAGAAAATAATTAAAATTTTTAAAATTAAATAATTAGATTTTTATAATGTATATACACCAAGTTCATCATCTACAGAAGAAACTTAACAATAAAATAATAAAAAAATATGTCAGCAATAAAATGAGTAAATAATATTATAATGTATGTGTATTTATTAAAAAAAATATCATGTAAATAATAATTATATTAAATTGATAAATTTAATTGCATATATCATGTATTCATCAATTTCAAAAAATAATTCAACTTAAAAAAAAAAAAGACAAATGATGGTTCTTATTGAAACATATTCAAAGCCATCTCAGAGAAAGAAGAAAATTGATTTGAACTTTTTTCAGAAATTGAAAGTTAAAAGGATTGATGAATGTAATGTAACAACTGTGAAGAATTTATTTTCTAAAAATTAAGTAATTTTAGCTTTTTATTTTTCTTTTTAAAGCTCTCATTTAACTGAAAGTACCAAGAATAATTATGAAGGAAAAAGAAAATTTGATGTTTAATTGCAGACGATGACATGTTTGGACTAGGAAAAAAATATGATGGAAGAAGGATAAAGTATGATTGCTGCAAAAGAAAAATTAGGAGCGTGGCGAGAAAATATAAAGTGAATTAATAATGCCTAATTAGGGTTAATTAGGATATTAAGAGATGTTTATAAAATAAAATTAATAATTTTTCTAGTGGGTATATATTGAAATTTTTTAGATTTAAACAGCCTCATCTTTTATTAAATGTGAATTATTAATAGAGCAGTAATATTTAACCTCTCATTTATTTCATTAACCCTCACTTTTCAATTAATCTCATTTATTTATAAAATTATCCTAATAAAATATTTTTTCTAATAAATTAATTTTAATTCCACAATTTTCTATTCACTTATCCTTCTCACCAACCCTATAAAACTCTCACATCTCTCTATAAAACTCTTCCAAATTCGGCTTGAAAGTTATGTTTCATTTTAAGTAAAAATGATTGTGGGCTTACCGTTCTACAAAACAAAGAGAAGAGAAAAATATTGTTTTATTTTTTTACTTTTGGATAACTTGTCCATTCATGGTCCTATTTTTCACTTCAATTTCATGGCAATTAAGACCCAGAGTGGGATCAAAACTTGTACCATACGAAGTTTGTTGACTGTGAAACTGAATCAAAAATTGAAAAATGAGAAATTCAAGTTTGAATTGATACTTCTCTATGAGGAAATTTTCTGGGGCTGTTTTTCCTTTGACATAGGTCTTTCCATTTCTTTCAAAATTGATTGGTTGCTAATTAATGAATGGATAATTAATGAATGGATTGTGAGTGAAAGCCTCATATCCCGGTCATAAACAGTGACGGAACTAACAACACCTTCAGTTACTGCAACTGTTGGCGATGTCATGGCCGCTGAAATGATGTTACAGAAATACACTTATTTGAATGGATATACAATTTGGTTGGATACTTGTCATATAGCGATTGAGAGGCTGATCAATCTGAGAGAGGGTGTGTTTTGAAGGCGAAAAGATAAAGTAAAAAAGCAATTTTTCTTAAATTCTAGATTTTACTTTGTTTTTTTTTTAAATTAAGAGTACTTACAAGAACAAATAAAGTTAATTGAAGGTTGAAAATTAATACACGGTATTTGATAAACTTTAAACAATTAAATCACTTGCATTATTGCTCAGATTGAAATGAATTGAAATTAATAGAAAGATGGTTAATGATGCTTGAGCATGTACTTATTTTGAATGTTTCTTTATTTTCAATTGATATATATGACTTGATTATGAATCAAAATATAACTATGTCCTAATATACCTTAAATTTATACTAAATATAATTAATATTAAATTGATAAATTGAGATGGTCAGATATTACTCTGTTGGTTAACATTGCTAAATGTGAATTTAAACTTCGTTAAATAAATTAAATTATGAGATTAAACTGAACAAGAGGCTTAACAACCTAAGCTTTCATTTGAACCATAATTAGTTCATGACAGTAACTATAAGAGAGCATTGATGATGACGTTCAGATCGTAATAAGAAGCATAAATTTAATATTTTTCTCCATTATTATGTGATTATCATTGGCGCTTAAATAGAACAGTTTCAATATAATTAGACTTTTAGTTTATTAAATTTACATATTTATTAAAAGTTTTTTCCCCTAACATTTTCCTGATTTAAATAAAATTATTTAGTGTCAGAATCTCAAACGCCAAGTTCTCGATTAAATCAATTAAAAAGAGGTTGAAACAATTAGTGGCTAACCGAGCTGCTTAGAAGATGTCAAATTACTGATGACGCCCAAAATTGTTTAGCTCATTGGTTGGGATATTTTCACTCAAATCCTCAATATTTATGGTTACTTTATTTTGAATAGGATCTTTGAAGAAATAGCCAAAACTGTCTTTGTCATTGTTGGTGACCGATTGATCAAATGACTCAAATGATAAGTTTTGACCGATAAGTGATTTAGGTGTCTGTTTCTTCAAACCACCTGCCTTAAATGAAATAAATATAAAGAATGAGAACCCTGACGCAAAAAAAAAAAAAAATCACATTGATGGTTGACGAAGATATTAGCGTGTGGCGGTCCAGTGAGCAAAGCAAAAGCGACGCACGCACACGCAGACACACCGAATGCCGATTGCCAAATTGTCAAAGCATTGTCATCGGCAGCCATCTGTCCCATTGATTAATAATAATTTTCACCAAATAAGTTGTTTGATTTTTCCTAGTCGCACGTCACGCAGAGTAAACGATAATCATTATTTGATTATTCTTTCTTCGTTCGGGTTCAATAATTTTGCAAGTGATTGTCTTCAAATTTGTCTTTACAATTAAATTTAGAAAAGTCAAATTTTTAAGACGTAAAAAGTAATGGTGTTAATTTATTTTTATTTTTAATTTTATTACTGATTAAATTTGTGTGTCTTAATATAAATTAAATCTCTTCTACACTTGTGTGATCGGAGTTTACATATCAAATCTATTAAATCACTCTAATAATTTTATTAATTAAACCTATAATTACTGAACATTTAAATGGATGTATATGATAGCAACCGTTGTTAAAACAAAAGTTACTAATATTTTGTGCTTAAAAAATACTTATGACAAAAATACAATCAAGCATAAATTGCGATTATATCAAGATTGAGAGAATTTTGATTTAGGTAATTTATTTTATAATAATTTATTAGAGAAAAAAAATTTGAAAATAACTCTTCCTTAATGTCTCTAATGCAATTTCAGGCTACCAATTCAGGTTTTTTTTTTAAAAAAAATATTGCGGTGCTAATTCTCACCTACTAAGGTACTCGGTGTCTTGGTGATGGGTATTGCGCTCATAAGACAACCACCTTTCTCTTTCACTTTGCCCATTTGATTAGCATTATGGACTTTATGGAAGAGTCCCCACATTTTATTTATTCTTTTGTTCTTAGATCTGTAAGTAGCCGAGTGACTTCCAAATACATGAATATCAATTTTTTTTTTTGCATGTCACATCCTAAGATTTATCAATGCAGAGTTGACAATATCTGCCAATTATCTCTTCCAGTTTTTCATGTGTGTGTGTGTGTGTGTGTGTCAATATGCATAGTCGTGGCTATCATATTAATTCCATTAAAATAGGAATAATAATAAAAGCATACAATTAAAGAGAGGTATTTTAGTTTTATTCTGCATTTACGCTCCACGAATTATGCACCTTTCGCCCTTATTGTTGATAGATGCCACAATGAAGAGTCCTGGGTAAGCATTATGTACAAAATTTGTAACAACAATGAAGATTCTTGGGTAAGCATTATATACAAAATTTGCAACGATAATTTAATTTATTTTCCATGACAATCAATATAGCACAAATGGCCGCTTATCACTTTAACATCCGCATACTTTATGTAACGTGTTCATTCCTTTTTTTTTTTGTTTTATTTTGCTCTTTTGGAAACTTTTTTTTTTTTTTGGGTCAATGATTCAAAACATTTTGAAGCTGTTTAATGAATAATAATTGAAACACTAGATAATAACAAAGTCTCTGATACTTTTTCAAACACACAAAATAAATAAATAATCTTGCAAAAAGAGTGTTTCGGTTTCACTGTCCATATATTTTTAAAATGTGAATCTAATTCTATCTAATTATAATATCTAATCTTAAATGGCTTATTTAAATGTCAAGACATCCACAATGGATGATTTAAAGTAATTAGGAGAGATGGGGAGGTGGCTTAAAAGTTAAAATGATGGCAGAAAGAATTTCCTCATTAGCAGCGAGCCAGCAGCCTTAAGCCAGCAACTGAGATTGACATTTGACGATGTATCTTCGACGATGTATCTTCTTCATCGCACTCGATTTATCTCAATAGAAATAAAGAGGGAGCATTGACCCTTGAAACCAAATTTCTTAAACAACCCTCTAGCACCAAAGCATTATGCGACCAACGGGTAGCCAAAAATGTAATACTATTACAGCTGCCAAGACAAGAAGAAGCAGGGAAGAGAGGGAGGGGGGGTGTGTTAAAAAAAAAAACGCTATTTTCTAGTATAACTTACAGACATTGGCAGTAACAATCTTTTCTGTCTATATTTATCCTACAACCGGGGAACGTTGGCTGAAAAACCTGGTTAAAAACCGTAATTCAAGTATCCTATACAGGAAAACAACTCAAACCAATGCACAGCTATCAAGATATTTTAAGGTGTTAAAAATAATCAGTAGAATGTACAAAATGCCTTCGAACACACAAAATCATGAACTCCAATACTCCATGTATATAGTGCACCGGGATTGCCATAAGAAACCACACAAGCAGGAAGCTCTGGCACAGGCTGGCTTGTTAGCATTTACTGATCTATTAACTTAACAGTATAAAAACCATTCTTTCCCACTGCAATCAGGCAGATAAAGGTGGAAAATCTTCATCTTTCAAATGGTATTGTACATCAGTCCTACACATGTCAGGGAGACAGAAGGCTTAAGAAGAATTCCAGAGAGAGAGAAAGCTTAAGCAGAATTCCGGCATTCAAAAAAAAAAAAAAAAGACATAATGTTATCATACCTATCTTGATCTGTGCCCAGCACAGGTCTGGGCCTTGGAGTCCTTGGTGACGAGAGACTTACACTTGAGTCCTGACCAATGGTAGAACATGCGTTTGGTTGCCTGTTGCTGTCGAGTGAGGGAGGCCCGTAATATAGATGCCCAACTGACCCAAATTCTACAACCCTCTCCACTGGATGCACCAACCCATTGGCATTAGGTTGTGTCTTTTTCTCAGGAGAACTAGAGTGGCTGGGCTCTGAAAGTCCAGCCTTAACACCAACTTGATGAACATGGATATGTGCTGGTGATGGCTCATGGCTGCTTCTCTCAAGGATATTTGTCTCGGGGGGTGTCATTACACGACCATTGCCACGGGGAGACCTCACTGCTTGATTCCTTCCCCTCAAATTCAAGGGCCTATCCCTGTAATGGTTCTGCAAAAATTTAAGCATTAAACCACTTGAGACAACGAGGGCCACCACCTGAACAATTTAAAAAAAAAAAACAGATGCTGCAAATTGACAGTAACATCAACTGAGCTGGCCCCACATAGCAAACATAACATAAAATTCAAATGCCCATAATATCAAAGGCTTAGAATAAGTATACCGTGTTGGGAAAATAGGTCCCAGTTCCACGATGCTTTGGCATCTCTTCCATACCAAAGCTTGCACCAGGTAACATTGGTGGGGTCATAGGATAAAACAACGGTCTTGGGACAGCACCATTGGCATTCATCTGGGGTATAATGTTTCTCCTAAATGGTAGTGACCATTGTATTAAATCCCACGAATTCTTGCTTTGGAACTGAGAAGGCAAGTGTGGAGACATGGGAGAATAGGATGAATTCAAGGCATGCTCATACCAGCACCGGCCATGATTTAGACTAATTAGATGACTCTCATAATCCCCACTGAGATCTGATAATGAGTTTGCAGCTCTGGGACTTCCAACAGTCCTAGGTGATGCATGATAACCAGAATAACCAAAATTAAACTCTTCTGTCGACCAAGGGATTGTACTCATGAGTGAAGGATGATGGTTTGATCCAATAGGAGATGGAGCATCATGATTAGCATCCAACTGGCTCTCATCCTGACCATTAAGTAAAATTAAGCTGGTTTCCTTGCAATGAGCTGGCAGAATCCCAGGTGTCACATTCGTCTCAGCAGAACCAGAGTTCAACTGCTGTTTCCACTCTAAATTTCCATTTCTTATTTCTCCATTTCCCATCATCGAAGAAGTGAAATAAAGATCCGGCGCATGATGAGCTTTTCCTGAAAGGGAAGTACTCTCTTCACCACTAAGAGAGGAAGATTTAGAGGTTTCATTTGAAATTACAAGATTCAAAATTTTGGAAGTAGCTAGGTCTTTTGCATCCCCAGAGAGACGGGATTGTGAAACAGCTGTCCCATCACCAGAATTGTGTGGTTGATTGATGGTTCTGCAATAACTTGATTCCATCCCTGATACCTTTATTTTATCAACACCACCACACAACTCTGCTTCATTATCTATCCTACAATTCTCTGTTACGCCACTTGAATTTGGCTCTGATTCATAAATATTCCGGTCTTCCCGACATAACTCTGTGCCCGAAAAAGTGGATGAGACACCAAACCCATTGTGTCTAGACAGTGGAACAGGATCCTGAACATCAGGTCTCTGTCCACTTCCATGCCTATCCAAAGTGTTTGAGAAAAATTTACATAGTTCATCAGTTAAACTTTCTTCTGGCCACGAAAGGATGCGCCCAAGTTTTCGAGCCCCGTAAGTAAAAGCACTCCTTATCCGATAAAAGTTCCCTGTAATGAAAATGGCAGATTAATCATTGCAGTTCCATTTTCCTATATTGGTTCATGTTAGCATTAACTAATCATCAACAGTCACAACTTACATGCCACTTTATTAACTTATAGGAACTAATTTCATAATTTTCCAGATTCCAAAAATCTTGAACTCACATAACAGTACATTGTCAAATCAATATTTTCAAGAAAAGCAATTCCTGATAGAACAATATACATTCTCACACCGTTAGTGTTTCTTATGTAGCAATATATTAATTAATGTTGTCTAACCGGCATATTCATCCTTCACTTTGTCACAATATTTCTCAAAATATAATTGGTTTCATCAGAAAAATTTTAGCTGAAAATAATAATAATAATTTAAAACAAGAAGAGCTTCCTGGCCTCTCCATCTTGACTAAGGAAATAATCTCTACCTTTGCTCACACTGCGTCCTAGATTATTATTTTCTTTCAGTGGATCAACAATGTTAAGGTGCTTTGGTTGAAATGATCGTGAATTTGTCTCAAATCCCCGTGAAGGAACTGAAAACTGTTCCACACACTCCTTAAGGAATTCGCTACTGAGCAATAAGTCACTTCCACTATTTTCAGGGGTCTCAACTGCAAAAGAAATAATAAGAGAGTTTGTTTTATTTTGGGTTTTTTTTTTTTGGGGGAGGGGGAAGAGAGGAAGAAGTAGTTTAGCAATAAAGTTACATATACAAATACATGCAGAACAAAATCAAAAATTGGCTCCTCACCTACAACTTCTGGCAGGGAGGAAATACGGACAGGCCCGTTCAAACTAATGCAGTAGCTGTCCCAATCAAATTTGCTAAAGTAGTCCAAAAATTTATACAGTACCTATAACTCATTACAAAACCAATGAGTTAATTTTATCAGATAAATTTGAGCAGTGTACAATCCAAATTGCTGCAAGAACTCACCGCCAAAGGACCATTTAATGAAGAGTGGAAGAGATGGAAGATATACAGAACCAAAGTCTCCAAGGCATATGTAGAAATCAAGCCATGATGAGCACCAAGAATACGACTCTCATAATAGCACCAGGCTTTAATTAGAATAATACTGCGTTTGAAGAGATGATCTTTTCCAATCAGACGGTCAACCTGTACAACAAGCAGAATTCTATCTCAAGAGCTCAAGTATATGATTAAACCATACTCTAGATCTTAGCAGAGAATTCAACTTCTTCAAAAAATTCTATACAACAACAATCCGCAAAAATAAAGATGTTTCCAATATTTGCAATCAGCAGTAGAATAAGAGAATTTCTGCACCAAAAAGCTACCAATCAAAACAAAAGAAAAATAGGTATAAAGACAAGATTGAAGATAAGCAGCGCATTTACACTTTACTAAATATAATTTGGGTAAGCATGCGAACACAATAAATCTAAAAGTTTTGAATCACAATATTAATCATACTATATGTCAATAGGAGTACCCATAGAGAGTAACACAGCAATTCATTCATTTAAACTGTGAAAAACAAAATGCTTCCACTCACATATGTCAAAACATTTATGAAGAATGCTACCTGCTCAAGAAAGCATAGTGTGCACAACCCTCCTAACTGGTTAAAGGAGATATCTACTACGATGTTCTGTACCAGACATTTTACAAGTTTAACCTGCAGCCAAAAAAAAAGTCTAAGATGCCAAATGTAATGAAACATATAAATAAAAGGACTTCTAAATCATAAATGATGTTTGAAACCCAATTACATGTCTAAATCAATCATGTGCTGTCATTTCATCCTAGAAGAATAGCATTCTTCATAGCACACAACATACACACTAGCAACCATTCAAAATAGCTAATGAGAATAGTTGTCAGGTGGTTGGATATAGCAGATAGTAGCTTGGGAAAATAATTAGAAAAATCTGAACTTCTGATCCAATTCCCAGACAAGTAGTCACTCAAGAAAAATGCATGCACAGCACCACCACTGATTGAGCCAACATGGACAGAGTGGATAATAAATTCCAAAGGGGACAAAGATATTGTCCTCACTCCATCTCTAGACGTTTAATTAAGAACAATCCTTTCAAAGGAAATAAAAGCAAACATGCAAAAAATGCGGTTGAGCTACGGATCCTACAAGTTTTCTAAAGAGTTGTTATCAATCAATTTAAGAAAGGGAGAATACCATTCATCATGTTTTAATGATTTGACCGGTGAACAAACAAAGGACAACAGCAGTGATAGATGATAACATCCATTAGGAGATTTGAAAGTTAAAGGGACCTAAATATGCGAAAGGGTTATCAAGTTAGTTTCACACACCATGTATACGTACCCAGGCGTTTACCCTAGGTGGGGGAAGTTCAAAACATAAGCAAAAGGGTGACTTCCATAGAGTTTAATTTAAAAAGTTAAAGATCAGAGGGGCCAATTTCAAAATTCTAAGACTAGAAGAGCTTTTTGATACCAAACACACAAAGTTCTTCCAAACCTAGTTGGGACATCTGCCCCATCTCGTGATAAAGTGGCTCTGCCTATACTTGTATTTACAGAATCAACAATTCATAAAAGATATAAATTATTTCCAATTAGAAAAGTGGGGAAAGAAGAGATAGAAATGAAGCAGTTACAAAATTTCTCCAAATAATGTAGAAATTCAAAAAAAAAAATTATGCTAACAAATATCTCCACTGAGGATATGATTGAAGCAAAGAACCTCAGCACGGATTAGTTGTGCATCCTTCACAACAAACTCGGCAGCCTTGTTTTGATCTTCTCTTTCAAGGACAGAACACACTTCATTGGCCAAAGCTTCCTCAACATTTAGGCCACCGAATGCTGTCAGATCAATATCTCCGTCAGGGAGATAAGTCTTCAATGGAACTGATCCAAATGGAAATACCTATGACAGATGTAAGTTAGAAAAAGAGACCCATTTTTATCCATATTCTCTGCATTCATTTACATCAAGACTCCATATGTATCACAATAAATGACAGCACTGACCATTTACTCATTACTAACGATCACCTTTCACTTAATTCATATTCCAATCCTTCACAATCAAAATACTGAAACACAAGCCCTAACTATTGCCTAATGCACTGTCTTAATAATATCACAGCAACCAAATTTCAGCCTTTCATGTAACATTTAGGGTTATTAATAATTCTTACTAAACTATTAACCTAATTATAAACATAAATTAAATAGACCAATCAATTGAAATGAAAGTACATTAGCATAATTGTAGTAAAAAATTTAAATAGTAAATAACATTTAAAATAACAGCATAACTGCAATTAGATTCTCACCTCACAACCAAGATAATTTCTAATTAATCTTTGCACGTAATCAATGACGGCTTTTCTTCTCTCCTCGGAGACAACACTGGGCTGAACCTGGGCAATTATGCCCTGCGTCGCCTCCTCGGCTCGTTGCCAGTACTCGGCACCAATTGCCGTTTGATTTGAAGGAACCGATGAGGAGGACGATAACGGCCTCTCTCCCAAAACGATGCCGTTAGGTTCAAGCGACCAATCTCGGAGATCGCCCATCAACGAAATAATACAAACACCCGGAATATCCACGTAATCAACGAATAACCCGTACAACCATCCACGTGTCCTGCTAATAGGCTTATCAGGTAACAAAAATCGAGTTCCCGATCTGAAACGGTGCAAAATAATCGGCGATCAGGCTTCCACGGCGGGGGCAGTGCAGCAAGGGAAAAATTAAATAAAGAAAAACGACAGGTGAATCACAATAAAACGACAGGAGAAATATCAAAATACTTTTGGGAGAATTTTTTTTGTGAACAGGTGGCGATGAAGGTTGGCTGGTTTTTAAAGGGAATCACAAAAAAGTGATCACAGTGAAACTTGGGATTATGTATTTTGGATTTTGTTTTCACTTTTTTTTTTTCCTCCCCCCATCAAAGTACTCACTTTTTAACCGTGGGCGGGGAACATGAGTGACGTGCGCTCGTCTCTGCTTGGCTTTGTGGAATTTATTATAACGTTGTTAGGCATCAAGGTCTTTGATTGCATTGCCGTATTTAGCAATTACAAAGGAATGTAAGCCCATTGAAGCCCATAACATGTTACTAAATATTAATGAAAAATCTACAATTATTTGTGAAAATAATATCTAAAACCTCAAAAGTTATGTATTCTTATTATTAGAGCACGTTTGATAATCTTATATCCTAAATGTTACATTAATTATTGTATTGTGTACAAAATAACATTATTAATTACTACCACTTTTTTTTAAATGTATGGAGATCACTTCTTATTCTTGACGGTTAGAAAATCACTTTATTCACATATAATAATATAAAATAAAAAGAACAATTTATTTGTTTATTTGTCATTATGAATTGGATTCACATTTGTGCTTGGTGTTATTTTAAATTTAAGAGCATTTTAATGGTATAGAATATTTATGTTTTATTTTCAATTATTTAATTAAAGTATGATATATTATTCTTAGAATTAAAAAATAGTTTAAAAGTATTCCATACAAATTTTATTTTCTTGTGTGGGAGTGATTATTTTAAATCAAAATTTTAATACAAAGTTTGAGTCATTAATTTCAATTAATTCAATGATGGATGTTGAAAGTTAAAGAAATATTTAATTATGCCAATTCATCCAACATCAGATTGTATAAAATTAATTTCACAAAATATGTATTAAAATTAAATAAAAAATTTAAGATGAGATAACCTCTTCCCATATATGGTACATGTACATAGTATTTCGGCGTACATCATTTGACCTAAAGTGATTGTCTTAACTTTAAACACAAATTTCCTCATTTGTTTTACACAAACAATGAAATCTGAAGTCAAAGATTAATATTTAATCTTGTCAATTCATAAGTTTCGCTATCATTGATTAATTGTATAGATATAATTTTAGAACAAATTTCTTACTCACGGTAACCCTAAGGTGCTTTGCATTTATTAAACGCTTAGGTGCTAATTGACATTAAATTACTTTTTTTTTAAAAAAAAAAAGCTCTTACTCAATATAAAAAGCATTCGTTAAAGTCCAAGGTGAAACGAAGGACTTGTTTTTATCTTTTTTTTTTTCAAAAAAAGGACTCTATACTAAGTATACTATACCCTTTTCTAATTACACCCATCGAAAAGGACTCAATTCAAGAATCTAGTGCTATCTAGCCCCACGCGGTTTCATACGTTTTCTATGTACACTCATCTGAAAACTGCTTACGAGAATAAGCTCTCAGCATTATTCCACCCTGAAAAAAGGTTTTCAGTAATTCAAGTCAAGCAAAATCTCGATTCTCAAACGAGAAATTAGATAATGACAAGGAGAAGAAGAACGATTATGATGCCACTTCTGTTCCTGCTGCTATCTCTGCCATCGATTTCCCTCGCTTACCGGCCTGGAGACATCGTTCCGATGAGCAAGATGAGTCAATATCACAATGTCTGTTTACAAAACGTTCTTTTTTTTTTCAAATTTAATTTCAATTATTTTTCATTTGCAAATTTTAACCTAATTAAGAATCGTCGATTTTATTATTCCAGTCGAGAACTGTGTGGCATGATGTGATCGGTAAACACTGTCCAATTTTCGCCGTAAATCGTGAGGTAACCTTAGAATATCTGATTTTTAATTTTACCTTATCGGTTATAATTTTTAATTTTTTTTGTAGGCATTGATTCCTATAGCAAAACCAACTGGTTTCACGGGGGCGGATCCAGTTAAAATGTGAGAAACAAAGTCTCTCTTTCATTTTATATCAGCAAGTATAAACAAATATCACTGAATTGTATTATTGTTATTACTGAAATAGAAATGTGTATTCATTATAAAAATGATTCATTTGCAGATCATTTCAAGTTGGAAGAGAGAAGTTTCTTGTTCCATGGCTTTTTGTAATAAACCGTAAGAGCTCTCAGGTTCCGATGATCGACATGCACTTGGTATGGCTGTCGGTTTATACAGAAAATTCATTGGTAGCTCTTTTTGATTATCATGTGATGAGCTTGTGTTGTGGTTTTCTGATGCAGAGGTATTCAGGAAATGATCTGCTTGGAGTCACTGCTAAAATTGTGGATATGCCCCAGCGTTGTATGTAGCTTTATCCTAAGTAGTTCTTCTCTATATTAGTTTGTTAACCAAGGAGAGCTTTATCATGCTCACATCAACTGTAATAAATTTTTTCTTTTTCTTTTTCTTTTTTAATATGTTTTTAGGTCCCTATAGAGATTATGTTTTCTCCCCTTTTCTTGTACTTTGACATTGTCGAACCTTGTGCATTGTAGTCTCCACTTTGAATCAGGTGCTTGTTAATAATCAGTAGTTTTTAATTTTTTTTTGCACACATTACAATCATTTTTATCTACAATAATTTCACTTCAAAAGTCTGTGGTTGCATCTTTCTTATGTCCACGGAAAATCATCTAGGTGCTTATTTAAAAGTGCTTCTTGCTGTCCTATCATCCCGAGTGGGAAATTATGAACTTCTATGTTGCACTTATGTGTAAATGATCATGTATTACTTTATACAAATCTTACTCGTTTTGCAGTGTGCGTGTGTCTTCAATTTCCAGCTTTGAAGAAAAAAGAAAGTGGCTACTCTTAGATATTCATTTCACATCTTCATAGTTAATGTTTTTTCACATCTTCAAAGTTATCTACTTTGCCTCAGGTCCTCTCTGTTTTGTATAACTCATGATTCTTGTCTATCTTAGATGCTTTTGTGAAAGAAGAGCTTTGCCTTATCTATGATGTAAGGCAGGCTCGCTCGACACTGACAATCACCCTTTTCTTCAGATGCATGTTTGTGCCCTAGGTTCAATAGTTTTGTTCATTTATCTTTTCTAAAGAGAAAGGAGAATATCATCAAAGAAATGTGCACCTAGTTATTTCAGATTGCTGCTCTATTATAATTGCTTTTATTGAATATGCTAACGCTATTTAGGAAATGAGATTGACTTGAAACTGCTTTTTGGACTTGAAAACTGCTTTTTGGACTTTAAACTGCTCATCTTTGTTAGATAGCATGATTTTCTTGTGAATGAATGTCACTTGAATATTTTCCATTTTATAAATTGTAGCACTGTTACGTGAATTTTTTTTTTTTTGGTGATTTATTGGAGTCAATTTAAATCTGTTTGTACGGGTTTGATACCAGCTTCTATTTTTCAATGTTTTGAACAGATGTTGAAATTCATTCCGATCTTCCAAAATACTTTTGGCAACCTGAAAGTTGGCCAAAACATGTGCTTATTAGATACACATGGTTAGTATCACGGCATTTAGATTAAATAATTTTACAAGTATCTTTATTGGTTGATTGGTTTGTATTCAGTGTCACAGGATTGGTGTTAATATTTTTGTGGCCTTTTTCTGATTCTTCTGGTGAATTGGTCACATTTGATTTTCTAAGCAATATATCCCGCAAATTCTTAATTATCATCATCACCTCAGAGAGAAAAAGCATATAAACTTCCCAACGCACCATCTGTTTCATGCTTCCTAATGGTTTGCTGTGTATCGGAAGTCTTGGAAGTTCATTTCCTTCTCAGCTAAAATTGCAATAAAATTTTTGCCTGACCATATAACTTCTTGTATACAGGGAAGAGCAATCAGAGATAGACGTGGCTTCTGGATTTTATGTTCTGTTTGGATCAGGTAAAAGTTTGTACTCAAATCAAGGTCCTCAATAGTACTGGCTACTACACAGGGCTCTAATATTTCATAGCTGTTGTGTAGCCTTCTTAGCCAGTAGATTCTGTAGAGACTTTCATGACAACTACATCTAACTTCCTAAAGCAAAAAGTTCACTAAAATGATTAGAGTTCCAAGAAACTGCTGTTCGTTGTTGGCACTGATTCATAGCCTGCTTTCACTTTTGCTTTCTATATCTCTTCTGCGTTTTGTTTGTTGGGAAGAGTTCCATTGTTTTATTTTTGCTGGATATTTTTTCCTGATTTTATCTAAGCTAGGTTCTAGCTTGTTGAATTCTTCAGTCCAACCAAGGACACAACTAAATGCTATTTAACAGCTGGAGATTAAACATATTACTGAAACATATTTCATCCATGCAAACAGGGCTCATGTTTTCTTTCATTCTCTCAATCTACATCTTGCAATCATCTCGGGAAAAAATTGCAAGGTACTCTTTCTGCCTTATGAGTTTGAGAGGCAAGGTCTTTTCACTCTGGAACAAGACCTAAACAATGTGAAAATCGAAGCAACTAATAACCAAAATTCTGATAGTTTGTGGCAACTGTTTCCAGATTTTTGCAGGAGACTGTTGCAGAAAGTAGCATGCCTGGTGGTGGAGCGGCAAAGGTTGAATGATGGAACATCAAAAAAAGTTCTGTTAGTTCCAGATTTAGTCATGCCAATTGTTGCTTGGAAGTCATTGGATAAACTCCTGTCAACATGAATTTTGTCCATTTAGAAGTGGGAAACCGAAACTCCCTCAGGTCTTGAAGAGAAGCAGTCAAAAACAATACAAGTAACCCTTTGACAGTGTTAATGAATTGTTTTGATTTATGGATTTTGTAGAAATTAGACATATTGGCTGAAGACTGGGAAAATACTTGTGATATTGTATGTAATTTTTTACTGAAAAAAGAAAACCTCAGAGAACGTTTTAGGTGAATCCAAGTCAAGGATCACACTTGTAATGATGCTCAATACTTGGTCCACTATTGTTTGTTTGATATGGATAATTGATATGCAGCCATGACAAAAAATTCTCTTTAATGATGACCGTACATAAAAAGCAGCAATCATGGTTCCGATGTTCCATGTCATTAGCGCCACAAAAAGTACCAATGAAACTTACGGCAGGAGTTAGCTTAGTATATACCGCTCGTGAGCTTCACTCTCCTAGTGCACTGGCTCTTTGGCACACTTGCAATTCTCAAAGACTCAACTACAACTCATTGACTTGCCAGTTCTTCTCCTTCATCTTGCTTTTCTGTGTGTTACAGTTTCATGCTCCTTTCCCAAATAAACGGGACAATCACAAAATCACAGACATTAGTCTGTCTCGTCAACGAAAGATGCACTTTCCCATTCTGAAGCCCTTAATAGGATCCAAAACTCTCTTTATCTTCTTGTTGCACGTAAATCATTTCAAAACTCGGTACCTTTTCCTCAAAACACATATCTTCATTATTGTATCTCAAGATTCCCTAATCCATTGGCCTGGATTGTTGCGATCATGATCAATTTTTCCTGTGCAGTATACTCCCTGGATTATCGGCTAAGGAGCCATCTAAAGCTTATGATCTCGAAGCCGGCTTTGCCACCAGCGCGCGTTGGGGGCCCCCGCGGGGAGGGGGGTTTGGTGGAGGGTGGGGTGAGCTTGGGAATCCAAGCCCGTAGAAGGATAATATTTGGCAACACAATGCAAGTAACCCAGTAATGCATAAAACAAATAATCATTTGTCTAAGCAAACTCAAATACTAGATTTGTTTTGCGCAGCGAGTAGATAATGATTTGTTTTAAATTTGTGTTATTGGGCGGTCATTGATAAGATAAGTGATTCTGATGGCAATTGCTAATTTGCCACGTGATGAGCAGATTTACGTGACGAATTGAAGAAGAAAGTGTTATTTGTTGGTAAAGATGGCTCAGTTTCTTCGATATTAACCGAAATTCCAACGCTTCTTGCAACTGCTTACTACTTCTTTGGTCAGAAGAAGGGTGGCTCTATTTACCTTAATTTCTGTTGTTAAGCAGTTAAAAAATTTCAGTTACTTCCAAGTGAGCTGAAGTTTAATAATGAAGGCTGTGATTCACTGTTATTGCAGCCATAAAACGCTGGTGACCAGCGGTGAAAGAGCTATCAATTTCTTTGTGATTTCTTAGTCATTTTCATAGCTCTCTGCAAGTTGTGACTAGATCTTTCTTATGTAACCTTGAGTGTGGCCTTGTACTCTGCCGATGATTGATAGTCAAATGGGAAAATCTTCGAGGTGGTGAAAAAGAGATGAGATTCTGAGTATCAACGTTGGGAGATGGTTTAGTTGATAAAAATTTGGAGATACAAATAGTTTGTATTTTAAAAGATGTTCATATATGATTAATTGGTTGATTTTAATGTTCATAATTGGGGTGTTAAACCTTCTAAAATTTAATTAATCAATGTCATGTTAAATGCTACATCAATTGAGTTAAATGTTACATTAATTGAGATTTGGTATTATGAGATACTTATGATCCACATAATAATTTAGTAGGTGGTAGTGCTCACCTTAAGGAATGTACTCTTTGGTTAATCTAAAGTTTTAAGATTATTGACAAAAAGATATATAATTATCATGTGAAGTGTTCATGCTTACGTCGATCATCTTCTTTGTATATAACATAGTCCATATTTGAACAAAACAACAATAGTAATAGTGCAAATAGCATTATTCAAATAATGAGTTCTTCTCTAGTGCAGGTGCTCTAAAATGCTAAACATTAAGAAAGCTGAGAGAACCCTTCGTGAAATAGCAATTTGTGTTGCCGTTTTAGATTATCTTTGGGCCCCCTCTCGTATGAGAGAAAAAGTTTTATTCACTCCTCTCATGTCAGTTTTTTCTCTTTCGAAAGCATTTTTTCACGCCTTATCAATTAACGGTAATTCACAAGCATTATCCAAAGTACTTTCGCTCATCGCCATTACTCCAGTCGTTGTTAATCTGACAAACATTCAATTTTTTTCTTACTCCAATCACCATTCAACTCGTAGCCAATCTAGCTCTGGAAGCAAAACACTCAATTGATAATTATCTTATTATAAAAAGTAAATTTTTAATATTATTTTTTGTTATATGTAATTGTGTATACATTTACTGGTTAAATGATAATTATAAATGTGTTTGATTTAGAATTTTTTTAATTTAAATTTGTGTTAGATTTAGAATTTTTATTCATTTAAATTTTGAGTTCAATTTAGAATTTTTTAATTTAAATTTAGTATTTGATTTAAAATTTTTTAATTTAAATTTTTAGAACTTTAATGGATTAAATTATTATTTGATCAAAATTATAGAAATGGAAAATCTAGAACATGAAGTTGGAGTTGAAGATGTGCAATTGGAAAAATATGAGCCAGCTCTTGGAATGTTAATTGATAACCATGAGAAAATGTGGGAATTTTAACTAGTAAGAAAGAGAGTGATGAAATTGTAAGATATGCAACGTTTGTGTGTGGTCGTACTGACAAATTAAAAAGTAAATCTGCTGATATGCTGAAGCTGAAACCTATTATGAAAATTGGTTGTGATGCTAGAATCGGAGGTTGTGTGAATGAAGATGAAAAATAGATTCTTCAAACTTTAAATCTTTAGCAAAATTATAAATTGAGTTCAAGAGGTCTTACTTTAGAGAGGGAGAGAGGGAGCTGGAGGGAGAGGCTTGGTTTCTAGCAGAAGAGACAACGAGAGGGAGATGCAGAGAGAGGATGGACTTAAGCTCGATCTAGAATAGTAGCGATCGAGGGAGATGAAGTAAGGAAGAGTAGAGGAGGAATAGAATGCAAAAATGGAGGAATAGTGGCTGCGAGTGGTGACGGTAAGGAGAGGAGGAGTGGCAAGTGACTAAAAGAGAAAAGACTTTTCTTTTTGTTTTTTTCCCGCTATGCCTGCTTTTTGCCTTTTAAATCTTTTATTATTATTATTTTTTTACCTAGGGGAGAGAAACAAGTTACTGTAGGTCATTTTTCTTAGCATTCTCTCGACTTTTTAGACATTGAACATTATTTTTTTTTATATGAATATATTTTAAAATTATAAAATTTAAAAAAATTAATTTTTAATTCTTTAAAATCATAAGCCCTTATAATTTATTAAAAAATAAACCCTCTCAACCTCTCAAAATTTATCTAAACAAATAAATGTGAACCATTTGGTGACCACACAAGCGAGTGTGACGGTAACAGAATGCTGAGCACACTTCTACTTTATTCTCCGACTCCAGGTAGCGAATAATTTTTTTTCACTGTAAAAAAGGCTAATCCTCCAAAACCCACATCTCCATTCTTGAAAGGAATAGCGAACTAGACGAGAGGCCAAGAACGTGCATGGTGAGAATTGGAGACTTTAGCTCCGGCCAAGTGCAAATTACTACCTTAAACTTGTGGGATTATCAAGTTACTGTTGATGTTGTGCTGATCACTCAGGTAAAATATATCTTCTATTCCCTTCTGAAAAATGGTTGTTTCTTTCATGATAACTTAAAAATGATATGCTGTTGCAAGTTTGTATATATATTAAGAGTGATTATGAATTTAGTAAGAAGACGATTGCAGTTATATGAGTTTAAATTTTAAATCATAAAGCATGTGCAAAGATTATGAGTATAAATTTGTAATTTCGTTAATTCAATGATTTGTACTCTTCAACTCTTCTTGTTATAATGTGAATTAAACGGTGTGTTCTACTTTTCACATAGAACATAGTCCTATCCAATATATTGCATGGTGATATTACATGCTCATATATGCTAAATCAAATTCTTTATACTTCTGAACTGCTAAGTATTTTTGTTCTTACCAATCGTGGTGACATTATACTTCGAAAGACTGTCGTGCCATCATCTTTTTTTTCCCCCTCTTTTAGCCATCCCTGCTTTCTTTTTTGCTTTCTTCTTGTCAAAGACACGAATGCCAAGAGGGAAGGAACCTGCGAGTTTGGCCATGAGATTAGCAGCAAAATTAGCTTCACGACATGACATATGTACTTTAGGGTGATTTTCCTTTCTCTGTTTATCAACTCCTCGATGAAAGTGATAAGAGAAAAAAGGGGTGTTAGGCACCGAATTTGTGGAAGAAATCAGTTTGGAGACACCTTGGCTATCCACCTTTGATTGGCAATCAAGTAGCAAATACCACGATCCCAAGCAAGGCGGGTCCATGATCCACCATGAAGTTGGAATTCTTTTCCTCTTTCTTTTAGACTAGAGACTTTGTAATACTTCTTTCATATTTTCCGCTATCCTAACTAACTGCTCCTCTCTTTTGAAGAAGCAGAAGTCACCAAGTGAAAGCTCCAGAAAGTTAATAATGAAGGCTGTTATTCACTCTGTCATTGCGGCCTTACTCATAACCACAGACACAGGGAGCTATCGAAAGTCCAGATTTGGAGTCCACAAGATCCGTCTTTCTCCACGTGTCAAATTTTGTTTTCCTTTTCATTTCTTGGTTTCTTTGTTGAACAACCACGTAGATTCTAGAAAAGCACAAGTTAGTCAACTTGAAAGACTAAAAAGGGGAAAAAATTTCTAAAAAATATAAAAAGGTGAAGAAAGCCACAAGGGAACAAGAAGGGTAATGTCTTTGCTTTATCAACTACAATGCCTCTTACAACAGCATATTCACAACTTATTGCAGAAAGAATTGAGTAAACGAACAAAAAAACGTAAAAAAAAAAAAAAAAAGGAATGAAGGTCATGGACTCATGGTCATGTTAACTACAAACAATAGAAACAAAGACTATGAGCAACCTATTGGCACGAGCAGTGCCTTAAATTTGTCTTGGACATTAAACCTTTTAGGCTCAACCACTTAGCAGCCAAAATCCTCAAAAACCAAGGCCGCTTGCTGTTCTCTGAATGCAGTAAGTCTAATTAGCACTAGCAACCGCTACCCTTGGGCTAGGAAGTCCCATGTATGCAAGCCTGGGCGAGACGCTGATTTTCGGGCTTGATCGCGGTGAAGGAATGGGAGCAGAGATCCGTGAGCCACCTGGGGTGACTCTAGGTGATAGATTGACTTGCTTAAGTGCCTGGAATTGAAGGTTTGTTGGATAGTCTCTCACGCAACCAATGCGAGGTGCAAGTCCACTTGTCCACTTGCAAGACAAACGCTTGGCCAAGTCATACACCGGTGCTTCCTTGGTGGCTGCACTGGTGCTGATACTAACTTCTTGGCGACCAGCTGTGGTGCATGCTCGGATAAGATCCACAGTATCAGCAATTGTTGATTTTGCCGTTGTGGGAAGAACCTCTGCTTCTTTTGGCATAGACTGTGAAGTAGCTTTAAATGAGAACCAGTCTTCATCTATTGCACATCTCTGCATGGTAAAAAAGCAAAAAAAAATAAAAAAATGAGAGAGAGAGAGGCACAAAGTTACTTTCTGAAGTAATCAACCGAAATATGATTAACCACGTCTTACAAAAATTTAAACACGAGTATAGACATGCCAAATAAGAAAAGAGATGCTTTTAGGCCTGAATATTGAAGTACCTTCACACTGGTCATGTCCACATTGTTCTTCTCAAGGAAACTAACAAATTCGTTAAAGTTTTCTTCGGTTGGCAGATAGTGACCACTATATGGCCAAATAGCCTGAAGAGGGCAAGAAAAATTAGCTCGAAAAAGCAAAAAAAAACTCAAGTAAACCAAGTGAAAGCTCAACAAAGTTAATAATAAAGGCTGTTATTCACTCTGTTATTGCGGCCACAATAAAGATTTCTTTCTGATTTCTCAAGTCATTTTCACAGATCTTGTGTAACCTCGAGTATAGCATTGTGGATCATTCATTTGTTGCTTTTGTGTATGATGCCACGTCTTGGATACAAATTAAATTTGTGAACTGAATAAACATAGCATTATTGTAAGTTAAGGCTCGATCTTGAGAACCGATTAAATTCTTTGATTTTGTACTTACCGTTTCATTTGTATACAAATTCTTATGTTAGTTCTTTGTCAAATCTTGATTCATAAATTTGTCTTCACTATTCAAATTTTAATTTTTATCATAATTAACCTAAAAATTTGTTTCTTTTCTTCTTTTAATGAATTTTCACAAAATTTTATTAGATAATTATTTTAGTAATGCCCACGAGCCCACTGCACCCAAAATTCTTTTTTTTTTTTCTCTCTCTCTCTCTCTAAGGCAAGAATGTAAAGTACATATTAATTTTTTAGCTCCTATTAAGTTTTCAACTTAGATGAATCAAAATAAAGTTGCTTGGAACCAAAACTTATTTAATTGATGTTGTTATTTGAATATATATTTTAATAATAATGTTTCAGATCCTAATAGCAGAATCTCAATTTGAATTCAACTGTTATATGTCATTAACCTATTGAATAATGAATTTCATAACTAATAAAATTAATATTCTACTGTCCAAAAAGCTCATGGGTAAATGATTTTAATTTATGATTCAAATCCCCTTGTAACACTCGACTGACTGTTATTTGATGTGTTTATTTGATGGGTAATTAATGGGTTGATCTCTATATGTATTAGTAATTTTCATATGTATTAGTAGTTCTTTCCTGCAGCAAAATGAATCGAAAGTTAATGATAAACTTGAATCCTCTCTTGTAATACGTGAGTGGATCAAAGTAGTATGATGAGTGTTTCATATAAACTAAAAGTATATTAAATCGTTATTTTGTTTGCAATGGCAAAAAAATTAATATAAAAACATTTGGGGAAGAACTAAGAATCTAAAGTCTTGATTTCTTTCGACATATTCATGAGTAATTAAACTTATGAAACATTTAAAAAGTTGCTGATCGAATAAATCTACTGATTCACTCAAGTGAAGTTCCTTTTAGGTCGAAGTATCTATCGAAAAGCTCCTGGCAAATTAACTTAATTGCTTCGATATACATGTTACATTGCGAGCTTTTGGAACAACAAAGAATATAAAAGAGTATTAACATCTTTGATTCTTGATTAAAAGAATGTAAAGAATTCACATTAACTAATCTCTTACTTTCTAAAAAATCAATACAGTGGGAAAACAATAGCAAGAAAAAAGAAATAGAGTAAAGCGGCCAATCGCTCTCCGATTGAGCCGCTGCTCCTGCATGCCCTCTCTAAAGTTTCTTTGCAAGCTTCAATGCCTCTTCAAATGCCTTTGGGGGACATGCAAGTTTTATGGAACCACTGATTTTGATGTCATACGCATCATGATCATACGACTGCTTCATTAGTTCCCTAAATGGAGGAAAGTATACAAACTTCACAGGAACTTGGTATCTCTTCTCTTCTTCACCGACGTAAAACGGCACGCAACCGGCTCTGTAAATTATGTGAACGGATTCGTTTGCATCCTGATCAGCCACCGAGAGCCGCTTGTAATTAGGGTTCTTCAAATGGCTTCCACCGAAGGTTTTCTTGAAAACAGAACCCATCTTCATATTTGGCTTCATAAATTTGATGATGAGTAACGGAAGAGTTGCATGAGCTAATCAATAACGTATTTGCCATTGTAGGTGACAAAACCTTGTAGCTATACGAGCCGTCCCCACATTAGCACGTTTCCAAGCAGCCCCACTTTCCACATTTGTAGATTAGATCAAACTTGGGTCCAAGAACAAAGCGATCGAGAAAAAGCCCATTCTCATTGGTTCGCATTGTTTCATGCTAAAAACTTATTTAAGATCACCGAGATATATTTAATTCAAGACAGAGTTTAGTGACATTAATGTAACATTAATAATAATAATAAAATAAAGAAGAAAAAAATTGGCTGAAAGAGCCTTACTTTTCTAAGTGAGTTACAACTCTTGCACTTGAACTTGCACTTGCACTTGCACTTGCTTGGAAGTTTTTGGGGTATGGGGCAACTGGCGAGGTGCATTTAGCAAAGTTAGCTCTAGTTATTTCAGATAAGTTTATTAAAACAGATTGAAATCGTAATTTATATTTCAACTTGCCAGTTTCATTGTTTATTTGTTTATTTTTATTGGAACTTTAATTGACTCTTACATAGTTTCACATGGCCGCCAATTCTGCAAATTAATTTCTTGGTCGGTGACTTGAATACGCTGGCTTATAGCAGGCTGTGTACCTAGGACAAAATAAGTAAATAGATAAATAAATAAGAATAAAAATAAAAAAGAAAAGAAATAATAATATCTTTTCCTATTTAATTTATATATACATTATTGTAAAATGCAGAGAATTGGAGATTTTCTTATGCAGAGCGCTCTGTGCGCGTGTGTGTGGTTGTGGGTGTGATTGTGTTGCTGGTCTGATGAATCTTGAAGATGTCGAGCTAACTGCTTTTGCTGCTAAATTCATGACATGTACAGGTGTTGCTGCGGCAACACAAGGCAGCATCCAGGTTTTGACTTTACAAAAGTGCCATTTGTCATAATTTGAGTTTTTAGCAAACGGCAACAGCCAGTTGGTGCATCATCATCAACCAGGAAGCAAAAACAATTTGTTTTTCGAAAACATAAAGCAAAATGGACCCACTTGTTTTTATTTTAGATGTTTTGCTGATTGAAAAGTAAAAAATCAAAGAAAGTGGGATGACGATGGAGGGAGCATTGTTGGTCCCTACTACAGTGAATCATGGGTTTCTACGAATACGAAGTTATTTTTAAAGGAAAAAAAAAATACGTAATTCTGTATCTTCAACTTTTTCTCGGCTCACAAGGGCTTTTTCAAGTTCAGGTGGGAAAATGAATGACAGGGCTTTATTGATCGAGGGGATGTCCGGGAAAAGTGTTCTTTTTTCTCAAAAGTATATCTACGAAAGCTTTTTTTTTTTTTTTTCTTCCGAAAAAGTTGTTAATAACCACTTTTTTATAAGGTACTCTAGCTATATGCTTTTATCCTTGTAGCTATATTAAAAAGGGAAAAAAATAAAAAGAAGAAAAACTTCAATTTGATATAATTATTGTAGGTTGTGGGATATGATATCCTATTAATTGAGCCGAGGCCATTTCCTTACCTTATTCTTGAGGTCAAGATTTGAATTTTCCTATATTATGTGGGAGCATATTTCTTTTCTTCTTTAAGAGTTAATTTTCTCCATTAGACTTTGATTTTAATAGATCAAATACGTCCACAAATACATTGAATTGAGTTTTTAAGATAGGTTTTATTCAAGGATCTTGCTAGCTTACAATTTCTGTAAGTTAAAGCCTCTAACACAACTGATAGATGTGTTATTGTTTAATTTCTCACTCCACATCCAATGGCTGCACTACAAACTGTAGCTTACAAAAACTACAAGCTAACAAAATCCTTTATTCAAATGTATTTATCAATAAACTCATGCTATGCTATATAATATTATCTTAAAAGAAATGAATGTAAGTAATTTAAAATAAATTGAATTGTACAAAGGCTTTATTTGATATTGGAGTGTTATAACTAAAAAAGCTACCGTTGCTAAAAAAATAGAAGCTACAACTCTAGAATAAAAGTTTATAACAATAGCAAATATGAATTATTCGAAATTATTGATTTTACCAAAATAACAAGGATCATATAGATTTTTCATCAAACAAATTTGGAGTAAAATCACTTGAAATTTCGTACAGCAGTTGTAGACAAATATTTAGATCCGAAAGCAAACAGCCTTGGAATAAAACATCTAGCTATTCTTTGTTTGAATAATAAAAGATTTAACATACAAAGTTTTAGAAACGAACATCAGTTGTTTAAATGTTTGTTTAGGTGAACTCTTATTCGTATGTACAGAGTGCCTGCACTTACATTAGAAGATATTTAAATAGTTTAATTAATACAATAATCATCTACTTTAAACTCACTTAATATAAAGTTAAGGATAAGTTAAGCAGGAGGAGCGTGTTTTGTCCTGTAATTTAGCCGAGGCCAAACATTAACCATGTGGAGACCATTTGCCCATAGATTATGCCTTATTCCCTCCAAATTGTATGCCTATATAAACTAATTCATAAACTGTTTGCCATTGGTTTTTATTATTATCTTATGGGATTTGTTAATTACTTTCAGGGAAAAACATTATCCAAATAGAAAATTAATGACCTTGTAATTAGTTTAATATTCTAGTTAAATGAGATAATATAACTTAATGATGTGTAATAATTAATTTTTCAATATCACCCTCAAAATTAAACATTAAAAATACTCAGCAAAGCCAATCAAACCTGTTTGCTACTACCCTTTAATTAAAAAGGAAAAGTGATGCCATCATTTCACGTTTTCTCAAAGTTTTTGATTATCAACAAAGGGTGATGGATACATGAACCAAGTTGTAGAGACATTCAATTAAAGTTCATAGACTAAAAAAAAAAATAGGTTAATTAATGTTAAAAAGAATGCGATACAAATTATCAAATTAATTGCCTACATCTTTGCTGCTTGAATGAAATGGACAAGTTGGTGCAACAGTTTCAGAATTTTCGGATTGCATATGCTGAAACTTTGGTTGGCCAATCTGGCATCTTTCGTACAGTTAAGGTTCTGGTCCCGATTGAATGAAACATGCAAATGCAATTTTTTGATTTAGCACGCATGCAGAAATAAAGTATGGCGCTCTTTAAATTAAATAACTTTGTTAAAACAACTAAAGAAGCATAAAGATCCTTAAGAAGCAGCAAGTTTTAGGTTAAGGGACCAGAAGGCAAAGGTTCCTGCTGGGCGATTTTAATGTATTTGGTTATTAGTATTGGTGTCAATTCTCAAAGTAATTTAATCCTTTTTTTTGGCCAAAGCTATCTACCCGCCTCTTTTAATTTGGCTTCATGTTGGTAGTGCTTAACACATTCCGTTTCAAAGAGATTATTATTACTTTGATTCATTATTAAGAAATGGTAATAGAGTCATTCTCTAGTGCCGATTTATGTATATTTAAGAATATCTATGTGAAATTAAATAAAATCAGTGTAAAAATTATATATTTATAGACAATTTTGTGGTTTCAAAACCTTGATTAATGCATGGCTTTCAATAATGGCTGATGCATATAAAACATAATCTTTACATCCCAATCTGCAACAAAAGCTTTGAGTTCAATCAAATCCTATTGGCTTATATCTGAAATTTTATTCCAAAGTATATATGTGACGTGCGTGTAATGACGCTGCAGCTGAAGCACTTGAATTATCAAGCAATTATTTGAAACTTGTCTCTATCAAGACAACCAGAGCCGGAGGTAAATAAAGAAAAAATAAGAATGGCTAAAATTGAAGTTGAATTAACAATAGTAGGTGACTGTGGGGATAAAAGCAGACATGGGCACTAGAAGCCATCATTTTGTTAATAAGCCTCAAATAATTGAAGTTATAGGAACCAATCGATAGGAAAAGGGTGCTCATGGCTAAACCTACTTTTTATTGGTACCCATACTACTAGCAGCAATTTTTTTTTTTTTTTTTTGGGGGGGGGGGGTGTGGAATCATGTATTCTTTCAATTGAAAAGCCACACTGCCAACATAATGCTGGCTCTTACTCAGAGATCCTAAAAGCAACACATCCGAGGTGTAAAGAAGTAAAGTCTGCGACAAGAACTCGACCTTTAAACTCTGAAATTAACAACGGAAAGGCAAGTAGAATGATTCTGTATAATTTTGTTTTAAAAAAATTTTGGTCTCGTAATAATTTTCTTTCTGAAATGATTTAGTAACAGAAGAGCAGCTCGTTGCCAACTCCAATACCAGGGTAAGTTACTTAATCTTCTTCCTACTCACGTAAGGAGAGTTCAAATAGTTCAATATAATTTATTTGAAAAAATATGATCCAACCACTTATCTTCATCAAAGCATATTACTTCTTCGCTCATGTTTGACCCATCAAACTAAACTTCTTTTTTGGTTAAAGAAACGGTTAACTATTAACTTTTTTTGTTGTATATTTTGATATATTATTTTTAAATATTCTTTTACTTTAATAAAGTAAAAACTTTCTATTTCAAACATTATTTTTTATATATAAAATGAGTAAAGTGTGAGTTTCTAATTAGAGATTTCTAACTATGTTAAAGTCGTAGATAAATTTATATATATAAATTCATCTAGGAACGCATGATATAATAAAGTTAGAGATTCCAAATTACAAAATTATTCTCTCTCTATATATATATATATATATATGTATATATATCTCGATTTAGTGCGAAATTTTAAGTATAGAAAAATATGAGAAAATTTTGAAATTATGAGAGTTTAAGAGACTTAAATTTAAAACGACTTATGTGTTTTTTCATACTTTTTCTCACATTAAAATTTTAGATTATAACATCTCTCTCTTTTCCACACATTAAAATTTTATATTAGGACATTTCTCTCTCTCTCTCTCTCTCTCTCTACACACACACAAAGATATACATATACACGCACACACAACCGTGGTGACATAAGAGAGGAAATATGATATATATTTATTAAAATAATACAGGATTTAAATATTTTTTTTCCTTTTTTAATTCAAAGGAGTGCTTTAAAAAAATGTCGAAAGGCTGAAAAGGGGTTAAGCTTGATCTTTATTATGTAATATTATAAAAATATTAATAAAGAGAGCTCCACCCACCATTTTATTTTTTCCAAGAGAGAAATGTGTGAAAGTAGAAATATTCTTTTCCACTTACGGTGAGCTTAGTGAGTTTAAGTCCCATGAAAGAAAAGCAAATCGTACTTGGCACAGCTAAGACCTTACAGCAATTTGCAAGGACCAACTTGAAAGTAAGTGACCATACTGAGAGACAAAGGGGCTAAATCTCACCTAAAATCTTGTAATCTGTCAGAAATGAACTGATTTAAACCAAAAAGTTAAGTTAAATAAGCTGTAATTATATTTCTTTAGTTTGGATTCTCAACTGCATTAATGCGCATGCCTGATCAGCTAAATTTTTTTGATTTTGTAAGGCAGCAATTTCATGTGGGGACAAAGATCATTTTCCACTTACTATCACTGTCATCTTCCTTTTTGGTTAAGTTAGGTATACGTCACAGGGGGAATCTATGATTAATTTTGACCCTTGAATTCAATTTTATATATTACAGGAAATAAGTTAAAGATAATAAAGAATATAAATATTAAATTATAATTTATTATAATTTAGGGAATTCCAATAAAAAATAATAAAAATAATAGAATTTTATTTACATAATATGAGTTCCACCATTAGAGAAGACTTTAGACTTTTATTCAAAGTTTAGATATCTCAGGAAACTTTAAAATCCATCCGCATATTATTGCCATGTCTCAAAATTAATTAAGTTTTAGTGTGATTTGATGCCTTTAAACTTTTTGCTTTATTGCATAATGCATATTGTTGGGCACAATGCAAAAGAAGATTTTAGTACAAAAGCCTTTTTTTTTTCTTATTTCATTTCTTAATAACCCTCTAATTTAACTTTAATTATTATTTCAATTTTAAATTATTACCTAGCGCTGTAAGTATGAGGATCATATAATTTATTTTAATCGGTATCAAAATAAATATCTCATATTTAAACTCTAACGTGATCATTTTATTTTCATAATTCATTTCTTTCGATCTTTCTTAAATCGACGTTTCACAAATGACTTATATTGTCTTTTTTCTTGCATAATCATCCCCCTTCCTTCAAATATTACCAAAAAAAAAAAAAAACGAGAGAGAAAAGAGAAAAGAGAAAAGAAAAGAAGAGAGGTTTGGTAAAGGATTTTGCCTAACTAACTGAAAGTCAGAAAGTCGGTCTCTTGGCTGGAGGATGTCCTATTATTCGAGTCGAATGTATGGGTATCCTAACACTTGTCTACTTTTAGAGATGCAATATTGGTACTTGTTAGCTTTTTTTTTTCCCTTCTTCTTCTTTTCAATTATTAATCAACGTTTCGTGTTTTGGCACTGCCCACGAAGATGAAATTATTCGCGGAAAAATTAGCATTGAAATTTGATTCCTCCAAATTGAACAATAAAACCAGCAAAAGTTTTGTGGCATCAGATGATTTCCGGGTTAAAAAGAATCAATTGTCTTCAGTTGTAATGTCATCTCAACTGAATTTGTATTAAGCGACATTAATGCAATCTATGAAACCTATAACATAAAAGATAAATTTTTGTAAGCTTGCGAAATTACTTTCTATCAAATAATTGATGAAATGAGAAAACAGCCAAGCAATAAAATCCAGAAATATTGCAGACAGCATCATTCTTTGCTTTAGGGGAACCATGTGAAAGATCTTTTTATTTCTCTTTTTGATTTGTCCACGTACAATTCTAAGTGTGTTTTATTATAAACCCATAACGTGAATAAATATATGATAAGAAGATGTTGATTCCCCATTTCTAGCAATTGCATTAATATGCAGCAAGTGACAGTTGTAAATTAAACCAAATGTACTGGCCTGGACGCGGTATGAAGAGATCTAAATTAAGCTTATTTTTATGTGAAAATTAATTAGTTAATGCAACCATTCATCCGGTAAGTGTAACCATATGCATTATGAAAATTAATTAATTAATTCATGGATGAAGTTAATTATTTTTTGTTCACTTTAAATTGACTATCTTTAAATTACTCTCCGTACATTTGAAATTCTCAATTTAAACCCCATCTTTGCTAAAAAACTAAAAAAAAAAATTCATTAATTCACTCCTTTTTTTCCTTTATATTTTGAATAAAAATAAGATAATTTTAAGTTTTTAAAAATAAGAGAACAATTTAAAAATAATCAATTTACAAAGAAATAAATAATTTAAAATTTATCCTTTTTAAAAAAATTTCTTAAGTATATAAGCTCTCGCCACATGCTGGGCTGGGCGATCTCTTGGGAAGTCATACATGCACAACCTTGATCCTACGTCCATAGCAATATAGCACTTAATATAGCAATTCAAATGTCCTCAGTTGATAATTAGGCAACTCATGCCACTATTTAAAAGCATTTTCAATTATAATTAAAAAAAAATTATAATACTTAAGTCGTTCTAAATGCTTCCATCATTTAAGACCAAGGCCCCGGTTTTATTGGTTAGTGCGCAATCTTTTTAAAGCTTAGGTCTTAGGTTTTGAGTAGTTTGTATTTGTGTTTAATTAATAAAATTTTTTAAAAAAAATGATCCATAATTTGTGGCCTCTCGGAGTGTGGCCGAGTTGTACAGTATATATTTCAGTGTAGAATTGTTCTATTTTATTGAAGAGAAGAGAGGGGGGGGGGGAGGGGAGGAAGAAATAAAAAAAATAATAAAAAACACTGTTCTATTTGCTTTGCCCTCTAATTTATCAAATCTTTTTTAAATAAACAGACACTGTATAAGACAATAAAGATTCCTGGATGCAGCAAAAGTTAAGTGGCCATATCGCAATCAACTTGAGTATATAACTAGAGTTCGAGGCCTCGGATTTGTACGTCCAAGCTTCTTAGGTCCCTTTATTTTCATGCCCCAATGCACATATTCCTCTGTTCTTTCCCCAAGATTACTTCCAATGCCGTTGCATTGAAAGCTTAAGCTCTCTCACACAACTTCACAATATTTATAAAGATTTTGTCCCATCACATAAATATATATACTATATGGTACGATATTATTACTAATAATTTTTAACGTGTTTTTAAAGACAATCCAGGTATTAATTCTTTCAAAAGTTGGCCTTGGTTCTATTGTTTCTGGGTTTATTAATATCATTGTTTTGTTCGTCAACTTTTCGCAAAAAATAATGTGTCCGGGAAGTGGAACGACGTCGTCAGAAATCGTGAGTGGTGATCAAATTGTTGTTACAAAAGAGCGAGATTACAATGAAGAAAGAATAAGAGCAAGAAGAACAGAGAGCAGATTCATTCAAGAAATTTTTAGAAAACTTCCGGTGAATGGTCTCCGCGGACTGCCATTGAATGAGGCAAGTCTCTCTCTCTCTCTCTCCCCTTCTTCTTCTTCTTCATATTTACAGCCCATTTTTCACATGTCTAAATTCAATTAGTTCATGCTTATTTTGGAAACAAGTTACGAATATACGGAGAGTGATTTTCTTACCAAATAAGCGCTTTCACCAAACCTACACTGGTAATATTCTTTTTTCTCTTTCACCCCATATAATACATAATGTGAACACTTTAGTAACCCTACATGAGGATCCCTCTGACTGTAAATAGGTGATTTTCCCATTAAGAGCCTGTTTTCTGAACGGGATGCCGGGTTTTGGAAATGGATCGATACACATTTCGAGGAAGACGAGTTATAGTTTCGATCTTGATTGTTGGGCCAGAGAGCTTGCCAGCAGTCAGTGTACTTACTTGTTTGGTTGATTCTTTGAGCTTAGTTGTTCTGATTGGGAATTCGTGATGCTCTGTTTCCTAAACAAAACCCAAGTACTTGCTACTTTCAAATATTGACCAATATGCTTTGTCCATACTAAGAACTATGTAATTCAGGTGGGTAGTGGATTCCACTTTTAGGCTCTCACTCGGTACTGAGTTACATTTTTTGGTTGTTAAGCTTCATAAAATTGAAAAAGAAATATTTATTGAGAAAGCAATTTGGTTGTACGTATTTCGACTAGAAGTGGAGGTGGCCATGACAACTTGAGGGGGCATTCATTTGTTTTTACATTCAAATCAATCCTATACATACGTTCACTGAATCATGCTGATTTTGTTTTTTAATTCCATTTGGGTACGTACGAAAGGACCCGTTCGCCTGTGAATCCCAAACCCAATCCCATTTATTTTCTGGCTATTAAAGTATGAAATGCTTCTCAAAAGTTTTCACCTTACCCTATAAAAATAATAATGATAAGTGGCTAGGCCCTTATTTAAATCTATTGACGTGACAGAATTATGTTTTTACAAATATTTTTAATTCATGGGCATGGTATAATACTTTCTAGTACATACTTTTGAGGAGTTAACCATGCTCTTTTGCACTTCACTTTTGGATACATGGCATTTAATAAACCGAAAAGGCTCTTAAGTTCCAATTCTTTTTTTTTTTTTTCCTTCTTTCAATTTTTAAGGTTGCCGAATATTTGTCATTTCACCAACTGTAGTGGGATTCCAACATTGGCCGAAAGGGGGACAACAAAAAGTCCAATTCTTAAGCTATTGTGCGAATTTGTTCCGAACGTAAGTTGATTTTAAAAGCATGACTGTTAAAATATTTTACAATCAATGATTTTATTTTACTGCACTAGCAAACAACTGAATCCGAAATATGCTCCAAATCTTTCTGTATACTCAGCTTGTCTGCTATTAACCCTTAACTATATGAACTTGATGCAGGTTGGAGAAGAGGTATTGGCACTGGGAAAAATTGCAGGCCCGATAGTGTTAACAACACTGCTCATATATTCAAGATCAGTGATTTCTATGCTATTTTTGAGTCATTTAGGCAAAACAGAGTTAGCTGGAGGCGCTCTGGCACTTGGGTGTGCAAATATCACAGGCAATTCAGTCATCAAAGGCCTGGCTATGGGAATGGATCCAATTTGTGGCCAAGCCTATGGAGCCAAACGATTCTCAGTTCTCAGCCAAATCTATCAAAAAACTTTGTGCCTCCTCTTGCTTATTTGCATTCCCATTGCACTCCTGTGGCTAAATGCCGAAGTGATCTTCCTACGCTTAGGACAAGATCCTGATATCTCCAGAATTGCTAAAGTTTACATGGTGTTCTCCATTCCAGAATTGTTAGCTCAAGCTGTCCTCCATCCGATGAGGGCTTTTTTACGAACACAAGGCCTCACAGGTCCCCTTACGATTGCTGCTGTTTGTGCTGTCGTCCTCCACGTTCCCATTAACTACCTTCTGGCAATACATCTGAATTTAGGGATCAAAGGTGTTGCATTGGCTCTGGCTTGTAATACATTTAATTTGAACCTCGGATTGATAATCTATGTGATCATGTCGAGAGACTCACTCAAACCTTGGCATGGGTTTACAACTCTCTCATTCTTTCAAGGCTGGAGGCCATTGCTGGGACTAGCAGTTCCTAGCTGCATTTCTGTGTGCTTGGAATGGTGGTGGTATGAAATAATGCTGTTTCTTTGTGGCTTACTCAGCAATCCAGAGGCTTGTGTTGCAGCTATGGGCATCCTTATTCAAACAACAGCATTGTTGTATGTGTTCCCATTTGCATTAAGCTGCAGTTTAACAACACGGGTTGGCCACGCCTTGGGTGCTGGCCAACCTTCTCGTGCACAGTGGACAGCCATAATTGGCATCACCATGGCATTTGGTCTAGGACTCTCTGCCTTTGTCTTCACGACCGTCCTGAAATCAATGTGGGGGAAGTTGTTCACAGACGAGCCACAGATTCTTGATTTGATTTCACTTGCACTTCCAATCGTAGGTCTATGTGAAATGGGAAACTCTCCACAAACAGCTGCCTGCGGGGTCTTAACAGGGACTGCACGTCCTAAGGATGGCGCACGCATAAATTTATGTTCATTTTACCTCGTTGGATTGCCAATTGCAGTTCTCTTGACTTTCAAAATCAAAGTCGGCTTCCAAGGCCTCTGGTTTGGGCTACTGTCAGCGCAGATCTCCTGTGTGTGCTTGATGGTATACACATTGATCCGTACAGATTGGAAACTTCAGGCTAAGAGGGCTGATGAGCTGACTCTCGCTGCAGGAGACAGGGAAGATTTAGAGAGCAGATTAATTAGCAGCGAAAACTAAAAATTAAGACGGCTCAAAGATAACATTTCGACAGGTTCAGAGGTAGACTAAAACATATAGACCAGTACGAAACACCCCTTCTGACAAGAAATTGCTGGGTCATTGATGCTGTTGACTATGGGAACAAGAAAACAAATGCTGAATCACTCTGTTACAGATCCCTAAATGATTTTTTGATTAGTGATCAACAAAGCAGAAGCATTCTTTCATTCGAAAATTGCACAACAATATTATTTATCATTTCCTGAATGTCTGCACTTCGTAGATTAGTTTTACAAAAGAGAAGATGCCCATCTCATATTAATACACCACCACAGAAATAATGGAAAAGATTGGTGCTCCGCAAATTTGCAGGACTAGACCGCAATCATCGATGCGAGAAGATCTGATTCTCATTGTTCTGCCAATAGCTAATTCAGAAAAGAATATAAAACTGCATTGGATTGATTTACGGGAGATTATTTCTTTTTTTTTTCTTTTGTTTGACGGAACTTTAACATAATTCTAAATAATCAGATCAGACCATTGACGGACAGCATGTAAATACCAAATCCATTCCATTTCTAAATAGACGAAACTAAATTGACATCGAAAGCGAATTAGATAAAGAAATTTATTAGATTACCTCAGATCTCTTCCGGCCTCCAACCCCTAACAGTCATGATTTATTTTTCTTTTCCATTTTGGGATCCGAATATAAACATTCTACTTCGAGCTCTCACTTGTTTGGTTGCCGGCTTGCTTGCATCTCCCTCTCCTGTCTCCACTCTCCACGGCCAGCTTTATTATTCTGTTCAATTACAAAAGGACCCCCGAGTTGGGTAGGGTAAGGAATTTCTGTATCTTATCGTGTAGGCATCGACAGACGATTCGATTTTGTTTAACCATTTGATGGCGTTTAGGTTATGGGTAAGATACCGTAGACGCATCTTTTTACTTCATTTAATTAGGGTATTGAATCTTTATCCGTTACTTATATAAAGTGTCTTACTTAAAAGTCAATCCAACTTGATCCAAGTTCATTATTTGAATTGTTAAAATCATCTATACCACATCTTAATATCCATAATTTCCACTCTTAAAAGTGAAGAAAACCAACCGAAATACTTAATACTAAAAAAAAAAAAAAATTCTAATTAGTCATTTTGATGAATTGGGTGATCAAATTTTAAGGTCATATGGACTTACAGAAGCTAAAAAAGAAACTGGAAGTTAAAATATTACTTTATCCTAATAACATATTTATTAAATATTTGTTTAACTAGCCGAGATTAAATCATAAAGAGTAAGCATCTCTTTATTTTTAAAAATTTAATATTAAAAATATATTTATTGAGTGACTTAATTCATAACTTAAAAGTATGATGCTTTTTTAAAAAATATTATTTAGTATATGTGATGGATAATATTTGATAGGTGCCTCATTACTTATGGTGTGTAATATTATCACGTGATATTATCTAATTAATTTCAGTTTTCACGTTATTAGTGAAGCATTGCAAAAATCATAGTATATGTGTAATGGCTCATCAAACAATGAGCGAAATTGTTAGCCAAATCATTTTTATGCATTTGATTGTGATTTTGATGCACAAATTTTGTCTACAACGGTTCAACTGAAGCCATGGGACCCGAGACCCAGTCCAAAGCCACAATTGTTTGTTTATTTATTTTTTGTATCGCGTTGTTTGCAAGTGAGACGGTCACATCACATCAAAGAGTGGGTAGCCTGTATGCATAGAAATGAAAATGAAAATGAAAATTGAGAAGAATAGTTTGTTGGGTTGCCGACATGTCATCCACTGGTATCAGATTGTTTTGTTTTGTGACTCTCCCTCTCTTGTGTTGGGAAGCAGCCAGATTTTCTTTCTTAAGGCTGCCTTATCCCCATCCCAATCCCACCACTATTGGAGCTTTACAAAATTGTCTTATGCCACGTCATCATCCGTTATCTTGCACACGTGGCACCTCTCATGATTGGGTTTCCATTATTTTTATTTTGGCATTTTTGGCTCCGTAACCAATTTCAATCATTCTCGGGGGAGTAAATTTTTTTTTTATTCCTTATAACTTGATTAAAGTATTTATTTAGTGTTTATATTTAAAAAATACCTTAAAATATTTTTATCATTATATCTGTTAGAGTTAAAAGTTATTTTTATATTATTATTACTTTTTTACTCTTTAGATATTAACTGATGTGATAAATAGATTTACTAATAGCTACTTAAATGTTTTAAAATAAGTAATTATTAAAAATACCATATTTACATTATATGAATAAATCTTAAAAGAAAAAGATTCATCTTAGCTACGCAAAAAACTTTCATTACATATGCACACAAATGAAATAATAATAAAATAAATTTCCGTGATATTTGTTGGAAACAAACAAATTAAGATTTCAAATATAATTGTCAAGCAAGCAATTTCAACCCCACCAGCAGAATTCAATGAAATAAAGAAAGGATAGATATTAAGTTGCATTTTTTATTTTAAATTTACTTTAATTTATTTCTTAATTACTAACGTCAATTTTTTTAATTTTAAATTATTTTAATTCAAAAGAACTTTTCTCTACCCTAAAAACATAACTTTTGACTCTAAAATATATTTCAAAATATGAGGACCAAATAGACACTTTGATCAAATTATAGGGATTAAAAAAGTTTTGAGTAGTGATATGTTTCTTAAGATTTTTATTTCAAGTTTAATCCCGAATGATATATCGTTAAATGGGTACTTGGTTAAAAAAAAAAATAAACGGATAAAAATTTTGAGATTTGTAAAACAACTCAAAAACTTTTACCCTAATTATGGTTATCGTTGTGTGTTTGATGTACAAAAGAACTTATTAATTAAACGCATCTTCTTTCTATATCGAGTAGTATCTAATTGAAATTTTACTAAATTTTATTTTTATTGGACTATTGTGTGTAGACTTTTCATATAAAAAATTAAATTCCCCAAGGTGTTATATTCCTCAAGGTGTTATATATACATTGACTTTCTAACAAAACATCTTTGAAAAATCAGTAAGCAATCAAAAATGTTTTTTTTTTTTTTGGTATACTTATACTATTTGTTTAGATTATCAATCATCGAAGAAGTATTCAAAAATTGTTTACTCCGTAAGTGCTTATCATCTACTTTCAGAAAAATGAAAAAAAAATGTTTGAATTAATTAATATGTCACAATCAATGCTCCCTTCGGTTGACATTTCGTTACCATTGACTTGCTACTCAAAGCTTGCCTTGTGCATTGTAAATTTATAAGTTTACGTTTGTTTTTGATTTCGAAGTATTATTATTATTATTCTTTTTTTTTTTCCAAAATTTTTGTCGCCTTTCCTAGTGGCATGATGTAATGTAACTTAATTCTACAGGGCAGCCGCTCTCGTCGTCACTAGACTTCAAGCAACTCCACGTCGTTTTTTTTCTTTTTAACCGCAAAAGACTGCAACACTACGTCGTTTCATTGGTTCAAAGTACGAGCTTACCATTATTGATCAGTAACGGGTTTCAAAGGAATTTGCGTAGTTAAGCCATTTGAGCCACGAAGCCGAATTTGGAAGCTGGGCACGCATACCAAAGTGACAATGACCATTTAAACCCCTCAAAAGTGCTTTTTTCTTCTAACTTTTGGGTCGGGGCAGAAGCACTTCCTAATTGGAGCTTTTAGCTTTCAAAATTCAAAGGGTAAAGAAGCAGGCGCATGTATTATTGCGAGTAAGGCTGCGAATTCAAAGTTGCTCTTTGTTTTGGAGACCTAAATAACGCTGATTAGACCCATCAACCTAAAAACTGCAGGCCTGCTTTCCTTTTTACTTCAATAATTTGTCACTTTAATGAATCAACTTCTGCTTTTTCTTCCCCTTTTAGTTCTATGTATTGAGGCCGTAAAAGAAAGAGCAATCCTATTGATGGGTTCCTATCGATTCAGTCTCATTAGAAAATGTTTGGTTGATCGAGCTCGGAAAAATTTTACATGGGACTGATGTACATCATGTTATTTGTATGCATATGGTAGAGTCTAAAATCGTTAACATTAGCACATAAAATGATGCCAATATAGTATACAGTTGCCTCAATAACGTTATCAAAATACATGTAACACACAACGTCATGTGTTAGATATTACACGTGTACAAATTAAATCAAGTCTAAATTTAGCGCGAGCTTGATTCCGGCCTGCTAACCTCTTGTGTCAGAGTGTATATATAATTTGTGTTATATATACAAATTAAATCACGCTTGTGTTAAGAGTGAATATAGCAAATCCCATAGATGATGAATTAGGCCGGGGCTACCTGTTCAGTCATGCTCGTGTTTTATAAATTGTGTACGAGGATTCAACGCTTCGACTAACAAAACTATTCAATTCTCGAGCAGCCTCATGAGTAGTGTGAAGGCCCACATATTTTGCTTTTCCACCTTTGTTTCTATGATTAGTTATGAATGTTGTTGGTCCACATTTGTCCGTTTTTCTCAATTTTGTCCGAAGGTCGGTCCCTAATTTTTTATTTTTTTGTGCAAGAAAAAAAATATAAAGTGGGAAAAAAAAATATATAACCCCATGTTTAAAACATTAAACTAAACACACGCACAAAATATAACATAATATCGCAAATGTTAGAAAATAACTAAACTTATGTTAGGTAACTCAACACAGTATCCATTCGATCCTGTGGACTTGCAAAAGGGACAGCCTATAAACTTTTGTCTGAGTATTAGCCTAGTAGGGAGTTAGGCCATACCTTCAAAGTTGAAATATAAATATCTTATCTTAATGTGCGTGACGCCAATCAATGTCAATGACTTATCAAGTTATAATTTTTTTTTTTTGTCGGGAACTTATTATAATTTAAATTTTATTAGGAGTATGAATGCCTACACTTTTAGTTCAATTTAGAGGTCTACTTTATATAACTTCATAAATCAATTATTTTGGAAAGTACATGCACCCTATTCATATTCATGTTATATTATAGTAGAGCTACTTCGACAGTTGATATTTAATATATTAATATGATAATTATTATTCATGGGAACTAATTAATAAGTGACGCACAATGGATGTTTGATGAGATAAAATTTAAGTTTTATTTATAACTAATATTATATAAAGATATTATTATTTTATCACCTAATGTCTTCCGACATACTATTTTACTATCAATTTTTTCCTGCCAATTGCTATTTTTAATTTAATGTTTCAATTTTAATTATTTAATTAGTAAACCATTAGTTTCGTTAATAAATTACTGATGTCAAAGAGGTAGTTTAAGAATTCTAATATATTTAGTAGTTTAAGAATTTCGTAAGGTATAATATTTATAATTTTATCAATTGATTATTCTATACATATAAGATAATTAACTGATAAAGTTATTATTTCTTTGTATATAATTAATTTTATATTTTTTTAGTTTTAGAAGGTTAAATTACACCAAAATTTATAATTTCAGTTAAAAAATCAGTTAACTTTAATAATTTGATGATAAAATGATGAAAACTAAAACACTAAGTGGGTCAAAAAATAATTGTTAGAGAACTTAAATAATAAAGTGATATATCAAAAAATGATTATGTGGTAAAAATGATAATATCCCTATTACATACAATGTTAGGCTCTCGCTCCTTACAAGTTACAATTATTATACTTTGCAATATTACACCAATCACAATTTTTTCGTTGTATTTATTAACAATAAAAATTTTGTAATCGATTAAAAAAAATTATTATTATTTAAACAAATAAGGATTGTAAAATGTCAATCAGTTTATAGCCCAGTGGTGGGCTACTACTCTCACAACTGTGAGTCCAGCAGTTCAAGTCCCCACAATGACATTCTGAGGATTTATTTCTTTCCTCAATTATATGTTATATAATTAAGTGAAAGCAGTCTTATTCCTTATCAAAATTGTGAGTGGAGGACATCTTTCAATATCAACGAATATATTAGTCTCAATAATAATTTGATTTATAAATATCTATTATAATCTCATGTAATATAAGTTGTAATCTTAAACAATGATCTCATTTAATAAAATAATAAATAAAGATTGTAAAATACTAGTTTCCTAAACTAAATATTTTAGATATAATTATATATTATTCAACTTAATTTTAAACTTTATTCGGTAAAGTCTTTTTGTTTAATTTTTGTTATCTATCAATTTCTCACGTGTTCTTCACGTGCAAACAATTGGAAAATTTTGACAAGCAAGCGGATTATCTATCGATCCCATCTTGCGACTGCCAAACAGTCATCCGCTGGTCTTAATCGAAGGGCGACGGATGAAAGCGGGGACCACGTACCAATTTATATTTTGACAAGCAATCAATAAAACAGACAATTAAATCGGAGGAGGATCTTGGTCCCCACGCAGTACATGCACCCACGTGGCAGAAGGTCATGCTCTTTGCAGAAAGTCATGGGTTTATTTATTTATTATTGATTTTTTAAAGCGCAGATATAATTTTACAATTTTACTAAATCGGTAAAGATTAAATTTAAAAGAAAAAAAGAACAAACCTTTTTTTTTTTTAAAAAAAAGAACAAATAATGGAACACACTCAGCAATTACTTTCGGGAAAGAAACATTAGTAAATTGTATTAAAAAGTTTTAAAAAAATCGTCACAAGGGTGTAAATATAAGATCACAAATTGAAGTGCGTTAGGAGCCTAGTGGAGTAGTCCACTCACTGAGCGATTACTTAAGGCAAACAAAGTTTTGTGAATACATTTTGCTTTGTACTTGGTCCGTTAGAGTGCTCAATGCATTATTGTCGTGGGATTTGAATTCCGTGCTAACGATTTTTCTCTCTTTAACTCTTTAAATTTAGTAAAAAGACTGACTTGCTTATAAATGTTAAAATTAAATTTAATTACCTACTTTTCATAAAGAGATCGTGAAAAAAAAACACTAAAAAAAAATTCTTATTGTGTTCTTACATTAATTAAAAAGATAAATAAGAATGTTATGAATAATTTATAGAATCAAACATTGGTTTTTTTTTTAAGCCACTAACACCCTCAATATTTAAAATATCAAGCATCACCATAACCATATACTCATAAATAATGTTATTATACATCAGTGTTTTGTTGTTTATGCTATTATTATTTATAAAACCCATATGTTTCTTTTATAGTTAGAACCCACACGAAGAGAAAATGTTCTAACCAATCCCTTTCTCGTAATTTTATTTTTTATTTTTCAATATAATCCTCATCAAATGAGGTACTGCAATAAAAAAAATGAAAAAGAAAAAGAAAAAGCGAGCAACACGTAATTAGGAGAAACATAACATTAAAACTCGAGGTCAATTGGATAACAAAAAGTTACGAGAATAAGAGAGAATTCTAAGCACGCAAGTGCGTCACATGCTGTCCCCAAGATTCACGAAATAGTCTATGATTGTGTTGGCTTCACCACATGGCCAAACACAAAAGTGCTCATGCAATTAAGTGATATTGGAGCGTACAATTAGATCATCCATTACAAAAAAAACACACATCCAAAGAGGCTTCACACAAGGGGTTGGCCAAAAGATCAATAACGGCAGCGTGAATTTATGGCCACAATTTTGAGCCATTTTCTCTAATATTTTGTGTGTCTGCGTCTGCGTCTGTGTTCAATAAAACTTAAAGAGACAAACTAGCGTGATTCTTTTAAAATGATGAAAAAAAAATGTCAAAATATAAAATATAAGATTTCATTATTAAGTTGGGTACAAGTGGACATTGGGAACATTATTATTAGAAAATATTCCTTTTCCGCGCACGAGGGAAACGAATGGAAACTTTAGCCGAGCCGATGAAACAGAGCCGAGCCGAGAAGGGGATATCAATTCGTATGAGAGCTCCATCTTAAACGCCCTGGACCAAGAACGTCCCAATCGCTGATGTTTCAAAAGCAGAATCCTGATTCTTGTGCTATCCACGTGTCGCAACCCAATTGGCATCACAAGTTTCTTCTCAGCGTTAACTACTCTCTTTGCATTTCCCAATCTTTGTTTTGTTTTTGTTCATCCTCCATTTTTGAAAAAAACACTCCTATATATATTTTCTTCGCCGGAAAAAAAAAGGAAACGGCGATTTTTCTCCGTCGAATACGAAATTAGATTCATCCCAAAAACTTTAAACTACGGCGTCTGTTAGAGGTGATGTTGATGTTGATTACGTGAAGAAAATTTTCAAAATTTAGCGTGGCGTGTAAGTTGTTTTTTTTTTTTTTTTCCCTTCTTGTCTTATCTTGTTTCATTCAAGCTTAAAAAATCTGTTTAAGTTCAGAGCAGAAGTTATTCTACTGAAAAGTATTTTTTTTTGGGGAAATTAATCGACGAAAAATTTTTAAAATTTTCTTTTTTGGGGGGAATTGTTGGTGTTTCTGGATGGTTAATTTGGACTGTGAAGTGACTGTGAATAGAAAAATTGGATTTTGGTTCGGTGGAATGAGGATTTTGATGAAGTTTAGATTTAAAAATGTTAATTTCAAGCTGATTTAGTGGTTAATTTTGTGTAATTAAAAAATAGAAGAAAAAAAAAGAAAAAGTAATGAGGAATTCGGGAATAGTGTGAGTGGCAAGCATGAGCTGCAGCAACAGCGAAAAGAACAGAGTAGGAAGAGAAGAGGGGGAACAAGAACAAAACCAGCATGTTTTCCGGGGTTCTGTCGAGAGGGAACCGAGAGCCGTGGTGAAAAATGGATCGATAGCGGCCCCGCAATTGACCATCGATCAAAGTCTGCTTGTTGACCCGAAATTATTGTTCATTGGCTCTAAAATTGGTGAAGGAGCTCATGGGAAAGTTTATGAAGGAAGGTCAGTGTCAACTCTGCTTCGTTGGTTTAATAATAGTTTGTTTTAGTTCACTATCTTTTGCATTTAAGATGTATCGTATTGAATTTTAAGACTCTTTTGTAATGGGTATGTATTTGTTTAGATGTGATAAAGTTGCTACTACAAACAATGTTATTACTTATGAATGAATTATAGTGTTGGTCCTATGCAATGGGTGTGTAAACATACTTTGAATGGGAGCTGGTGTCTTAGTTACATAGGTGTAGTCTAATACTTTTCCAGGTATGGCGATCGGATTGTTGCTATCAAAGTTCTCAATCGTGGGAGCACTTCAGATGAAAGAGCTCTGCTTGAGAGTCGTTTTATTCGTGAAGTGAATATGATGTCTAGAGTAAAACATGAGAATCTTGTCAAGGTGAGTGTCAAAATTGAGAATGTATCATATTTACTTGGTTTTGACCCTTTAGTTCCCCTATGCTATCTATTTTCCTGAACTTCATCTGCTTTTTTGCCTTTGCAGTTTCTTGGAGCTTGTAAAGATCCACTAATGGTGATAGTGACAGAGCTATTACCAGGGATGTCACTGCGAAAGTATTTAGTTGGCCTTCGTCCAAACAAATTAGATCTTCACATGGCTTTGAATTTTGCTCTTGACATAGCTCGAGCCATGGATTGTCTGCATGCCAATGGGATTATACATAGAGATTTAAAACCTGGTATGTCCTGAGCATACTCTGTCTGGGTAAAGTTTATGACATTCCTACAGGCTTCGCTGTATTGATCCTGATTCATTTAAGGGTCACTAGTTTTTATTTTATTTTATCTTTTAAAATCTTTTTAGGGGCATTTGTAACGTAGAGTGATGTTCAGTTTTAACCTCATTTCTCTTCTTCTTTCATTCTGCTGCTTTGTTTTATGTGTATGATAAGAACAAATGTGGTATTCAAGGCCTTCTTGTGCTAAATATGGTTTTTGCATATCTCTAGATGCTTTAAATGATTGTTTTTTAGATGGGATGATCTGCAAATGTAATTTTAATGCAAATCCCTGTTACTGAATGCTGTCGACTGTTGTTTAGTATATTGTATTTATTACAGTTCAAGGTCAATGTCTGATTCTTAATTGTAATTTATGCAGACAATTTGTTGCTTACACCAGATCAGAAGTCTTTGAAGCTTGCAGATTTTGGTCTTGCAAGAGAAGAAACTGTGACAGAGATGATGACTGCAGAAACGGGTACTTATCGCTGGATGGCTCCCGAGGTTTGTGTCCTCTTTGTATGAGCAGTTTTTATATTTTGTTTGCTAGAATTGTTCCTTTGTTTTATTCACTTTTTTGGGAATGTGGTAGAAGATTCTTCTAAAATTTTTTATGCTTAAAGTTATATCATGAAAGTGGTGCCTTTCTGGGGTTCCGCACTGCCCTTCTCATGCAGTGGCTACAGTATTCCCCTCCTATAATTTGGAAGTGACTGTGTGTACTGTTTATGATGGTGTATTTTATATGTAAAAGTTCAGTTACATCTTTTTATCAGTGATTAGCATCTCTTTTCCCTTTTTCTGCATTTGAACCATATGTGATTAGATTAATTGCTCAGATGCCAAAGTACAAACTCAGGGACAATCTTAAAACACTAGGACATAATTATTTTAGTTGAGTTGTCGAATGACTGGTGTTAGACTGGTTGGCTTTCTCTATTTTTATCTACTGCCTAAGCAAAACTAAGGATTTGCCTATGCTTTATAGAAACTTTTCTTTGCCCAACTGTAACTCTTTTAGTCTTTTACCTATAATATGTACATCTCTTTGCAGTTGTACAGCACAGTGACATTGCGTCAGGGAGAGAAGAAGCATTACAATAACAAGGTTGATGTTTACAGCTTTGGAATTGTCCTATGGGAACTGTTAACCAACCGTTTGCCATTCGAAGGCATGTCGAACTTGCAGGCTGCTTATGCTGCTGCTTTTAAGGTTCAAGAATCAATATATGCACCATAGTTCTCTTATCACATTTGTTCATCATAGATTATGAATGTTGAACATAATATTTTTCGAACCTGATAATCATTGTTGTCTGTGATGTAGCATGCAAGGCCAAGTCTTCCGGAGGATATATCCCCAGAGCTTGCATTTATTGTTCAGTCTTGTTGGGTTGAGGACCCCAACTTGAGACCAAGCTTCAGTCAGATCATTCGCATGCTCAACGCCTTTCTCTTCACGCTCAGACCACCTTCACCATCTGTTCCAGAATCTGATACCAACGAGGCAGCCACCACAAGTAATGGGGCTATAACTGAGTTCTCTTCTCGTGCAAGAGGAAAGTTTGCTTTCCTTCGCCAACTTTTCACTGCTAAGAGGACCAAGAACTTGCAATGAGCGGGTAAATTTTGGATAATTTCTTTTGTTCCAAGTCAAAGAAAGTTGGCATGCAATGGTAGATATATATTTTTGGCGAATCTCTGGTTTATTACCCTAAGGATCACGGTTAGCTGAGGATGAAAAGTGTTGAAAGGAAATGATTTTAGTGAAGAAACCCATCTGGAAAATAAGAAAAAAAGACAAAAATATAATTATTTACATGACTAGTTGTAAAGTAGATACATGGTTTGAACTCTTTTGTGTTCATATCAATTTTACTACATTTCAAAATTGTGGTTATATTGCAATTAAGCAAATTTATTTTCAGTTTTAGTATAGCTGGTGAAAAATTCTTGTGTCAAGTTGTCCAAACTTGAATGCAGTAGTTAGTGAGCGGCATTGCTGTGTTATGCTGTTCAGTTAATCGATAGCTTCAGCACTATTCATAACGTAGTTAGTGAGCCGCACTATCACGAGATGTTTTCCGGTCAAGCGACTGTTTCGACACCATTTATATGCTATAATGTTGTATGCCAGGGTTATGTTTCTTTCTTAGAAAATTGTATTTTAGTTATCTTCATGTTCTTTTGTAGGTGTCGCATGCGATGAAAACGAACGCCTTATTCTCTTTTTACTACTAAGTCACCATTACCAATGCATGAAAGTCAAAACTTGCAAGGTTTTTAATGCATAAAATAGTGATATGATAGATATTAAACTCCCGAGTAATACGTCGTGAAGATAAGATATAATCTATAAGACCTGGTCATTATACCCCACTTTGACAAAAATTAAATTAAACTGTTGGACAGATTAAAAATGTGACTAAAGTGGAATATCGGACGGTTTTGACCAGAGATGGAGAAAAATCAAAGTTTTGGTCTTCGATTTTGAATGGAGTAAACGGCCCGTTTGGAAGTTACCGGGTAATGTTGTGCAGAGTTTTCCAAATCCTCAACTTGTCTTTAGTTAGGGATTAGTTATAATTTTCTTCAAGTACGCATTAAAAATATTAAAAAATTTCATCAGTTTGAATTTTGGTCAAATGTAGATATTTAAACAGTTCGTGAAAAATTCAATTAAGGCTGACGGTGGGTCTTGTTTCAAAGTAAAATTTTAATCTCTAAAGGCAAAATGAAGTAATTTTCTTCTTTCTTTTTTTTTGGGGGGGGGGGGGATGCTTAAAAATGTCTTGAGGCTTTTCTACGTTCACTGAATTCTAAATTGGGTACTAATCTCGTTTTTAAGGTGAAAATTGGAAGGGTCAAATACTGTGTAACCAAAGGAAATTAAATTTTATTGATTGGTACTTTGGTGGAATTACAGTTGTCGTTCGAAATAAAGGCCAGTTAGGTAACTCCGGCGCGTGTTAGAAATTGTATTTTTGGGCCAAAGTTATCATTCTCTTACAGTTAAGTGAAGATTTTCAAATTTTTAAAATTTCACTTTTCACCTAGTTTATCTTAAATCTTACGGTTAGGCCCAGAGATACCGTCTGGATGCGGGTATTCAATTTCATACCCGGATATTGCAGATTGCGCCCTTGAACCCGGACTGAGTACTCAAAGTGAATTATTTTAAATTTATTTTGACGTGCATCATGAATAATATATTGTATGGCGTTATATGTAATGCGTTGAACATAATTTTCTTGTTTGTTTAAGAAAAAATTAAAAATTGAGAAATTCGGCTCAGAGAACTCAGTGAATATAATAATATTGATTGCTGACATAAAATTCAGGACTCCGGTTTTCTACACTAAGGCCAAAATCATGATTCTTCTTTGGTTTATGGAATCTAATCATAAAATTATTTTCTTTAAAATTCTAATTTTAAAAAAACTTTTTAGAATTTCTTGAAAATTGTTTATATATAGTATTTCCAATTTAGTTTTTTTCCCCTTTTTTTTGCCCTCTCCATAAAGAAACCCATCACTGTCATCGTGGACCAAGAAATCAAAAGTTAATTAATGCTTTTTTTTTGTTCATTACATCACCGCCGTTGGATCACATCTAACGCTCGCTTCATCCAAAATCCAGCGCAATTCAAAGGTCAACATTTTGGACAAAACTTACACGCTAAAAGCGTAAAACATATCTTTTTCCTCTGTAAAATTTTTAATGACTCAAGAGTCAATGCCTTGAGTTACCGAAAGTAGTAGAAGAAAGAGAGAATCATATACATACAAGACACAGTGGACATAGCTATTGCTGAGATTGTATAGGTAATCTATCATTCGATTCAAGATCTGGAGGAGATTCAAATTCCGTATCTTTGTTCGAAGGTTTCATTACTCAACAATTTTGTTGATGTTGATGATTAAGTATTTAACTTAAACCGAGAACTGGGTTTTTGATTTCGGGGTGTTTAAGGAACTGGGTCTGTTTTTGATTTGCCTCGAGTTTCAAAATTTCGAAGCTTTGCTGATGATAGTCAGTCGCCCGACCTGAATTTGGTGTGTTTGGGAACTGGGTCGCATTTTGGTTTGCTTAAGGTTTGATGAAAGATGGGTGAAAATGCAGCAGCTTTGCACACAGCTGCAAACTCAGTGCAGGCTTTGGGGAGAGGTTTTGATGTGAATTTTGACACGAGGTTGTTGTATTGTAAAGGTGTTGCGGGCTCTAGAATAGTTGAGGTTGATGAAGAACATAAGAAGGATCTATTTTTGTATGATGAAATAGTTGTGCCTAATGTTTCTAGGGACATTAAGAACTCTCAAGAATCTATTGGAAGGCGGAGCTCTGGGGTTTATACTTATCCTGAGGCAAGTTTTTTATTTTTCTGCTTTCAGTTTTTGTCTAATTAACGCCATATGTATTGGTCTTTTTTGTTTCATGTTCTGAGTTTAGAGTTAGGTGTTCGAGAATTGTGTTTAGGCTGGTGTTGAAATGATGCCGACTTTCTCTGAAATTTTGATTATTTGTTTGCTTGGAGAAAGAGATGTCGATTCCAATGCAAACTGGGGATTGGACATTGATATTGAGAAAAAAATGATTTACAACTGAGTAATTTGAAATTTTTTAAGTTACGTATTGTTATAATCATTTTCTCCATCATCATCACTCTAGTTTACTGCCGAATATACACAGCTTCCTCCTATGTTAATCAGAAGTTGAGTTTCTGTGGGGGATTCATATTTGGAATCTGTTGAATTGGTCTAAGAGCTAGCAACTCTTCAGCAACAAGGTAGTAGGTTTCTGATTATTCATGGAAACTACCTCACAGGTTGACCTCAAGCTCATGTTTCTAGGTCTGTTGAGGCTACAAGAAGAAGAAAATAGGTTAGATGCTTGACGAATTAAGATTGAACCAATCTTCTCTGTGGCAAGCATTTTGCAGCATGGCTTCATGGCACTTAAGAAGCACTGTTATTTTTATTTGACATCCAGTGAAATTCAACGATGGATGACAAGTAGTTTGTTTACGGTACTGATAGGCATTCGATGCCACTAGTTTCAGATTTTGACATGGATACAAAACCATATTTGTCGGGGTAGCTTGGGAGCAGACAAATTAAGACATTGGGTTGGAGTAACCGAGTTCCCCCCTCCTGCACCCCCCCCCTCTTCTTTCATGAGAATTATCTTAGAGATGATTCAGTTTTAACCAAGCATAGTTTATGAACCTAGAAACTTGGCTCGGCTGTTTTCTGGAGAGGGTGGCGGCAGAAGGAAGGGAGAGAGGACTTTGCCAAATTCTGTTGGCATCAGGATGGAAATGCAAATCTGAGAGGAGTTGTTTTTCTTAAATCTAAGGGTGTTGGGTGTAGCATACTTCAATATTTATTTTGTTTTATTTCATTCTAATATGTTTCTTGTAATCAATAACTGCAGATGGTAGAGTATTTTAATGAGAAGGCTAATCTCTCTGGAGGTTTTCCTCTTGGTAGTTTCAATGCTGCATTTAGCTTCACTGGTTCAAATCAAATTGATGCTGCAGCCACAAAGACATTGTCAATGGATGGGTTTTATATTCCACTTGCCAAAGTTGAGCTTAGATCTCCACTAGTCTTGCAAGAAAATGTAAAACGGGCTATCCCAGCATCTTGGGACCCGCCTTCATTGGCAAGGTATGGATGCTTGAATCATTAAGAGGAAATTATTGTTAACGTAGATTGGAACCATAACTAATTTTTTTCATTTTTCCTGTTGACAGCTTTATTGAAAATTTTGGGACTCACGTCATAACATCAGTGACTATTGGCGGTAAAGATGTGATATATGTTAAACAACATCAGTCATCACCTTTGTCCACCATGGAGATTAAGACCTATGTTCAGGATGTTGGAAATCAGAGGTTCTCTGACAAGGACAGTCTTACAAGTTCACGTCAATTGAAATTGAAGGATAAGGCTAGTTCCATAATATCTCTTTGTATTTGGCCTTCCTTAAATATGATACTGTGACTTCTTAATCCTCAGGGACTTACTATTTTGTAACTTTTGAGTTTGTAGGGTCTTGATCCTGGCTTGTTCAACAGCCAAGGAATATACCCTCAACCAACAAGTGCACCATATCTTACTGGGAAAGAAGTATGTAGACTTCCTATTATTATCCTCAGACTTCCTGTTTTACTTCATATGCTAATGATCCATTTTCTCTTTAGGGTATTGTCTATTTATTCTTCTCTGACTCTTATATTTTGTTATTAAATTACCATGATGTCTTGAACTCAAAACTTTCCGGAACTCTCATTGATGCAGGATGTTACAGTCATTTTCCGGAGAAGGGGAGGTGATGATCTGGAACAGAACCACAGACAATGGGCAAGAACTGTCTGTTCCTCTCCAGATGTCATTGAGATGACTTTCGTTCCTATCACTGCTCTCCTTGATGGGATAACTGGAAAGGAGCATCTGACTCGTGCTATTGGTCTCTATCTTGAATGTAAGACAGTTGAAACAATGTAATAGAGGCTGGTGCACTTTGTTAGTAGTGTTACAAATAATTCTAACCATTAGTTTCAAAAATTTTCTGCTCAGACAAGCCTCAGATTGAAGAGCTGAGATATTTTCTGGAGTTTCAGATCCCTCGCGTGTGGGCTCCTGTACAGAGCAAGATTCCTGGCCAACAGAGGAAGGAACCTGTTTGCCCATCTTTGCAATTCAGCATGATGGGGCAAAAGCTTTACATCAGCCAAGAGCAGGTAAATGTTTTATTAGCTCAGTCTATATGACGTTAGGTAGTATTTGGTTGCTTCAAGAAAATTGAATCATGTCATTGCGTTTGATATAGCAATCTGGTGTTTTACCATTGTCCGTATGACCTAATAGTTTTTCCACTCTGACCTTTCTAGAACTTGAATGAATGAAGTTTTCTCCATAACACTAAAACTTTAAACTACCAAGATCGTCATTTATGCTGAACAGCAGATCATTTGATTGCCTTTAACTTTGGATTCATAAAAATGCAGATATCAGTTGGTCGTAAGCCTGTTACAGGCTTGCGGTTATGTCTGGAAGGAACCAAGCAGAATCGATTAAGTATTCATCTTCAGCACTTGGCATCTCTTCCAAAGATTTTGTTTCGCTACTGGGACACCCATGTGGCAATCGGTGCTCCAAAGTGGCAGGGTCCTGAAGAGCAAGACAGTCGATGGTTTGAGGCAGTAAAGTGGAAGAATTTTTCTCATGTGAGCACCGCACCAATTGAGACTCCTGAAACTTTTAATGACCTCTCTGGGGTCTACATAGTCACTGGAGCTCAACTTGGAGTATGGGATTTTGGTTCAAAAAATGTCTTGTACATGAAGCTTTTGTATTCTCGGCTACCAGGATGCACCATACGAAGATCTCTATGGGACCATTCTCCGAATGACAAGTCAAAAAAAGTTGCTTCCACAGGAACTGCTAACTCTGCTGACTCTAGTGGAGGTTCAAGAGAAAGTATTGCAGGCAACAAGTTGGTAAAATTGATTGACATGTCTGAGATGACCAAAGGTCCACAAGATCCTCCAGGTCATTGGTTGGTAACAGGCGGAAAGCTTGGGGTTGAGAAAGGCAAAATTGTCTTGAGAGTCAAATATTCCTTGCTCAATTATTGAGTGTATAAGCTATTAAGTTAGTTTTTGAATGATAGTGTGCAGGAAAAAGATGGTGTCTAGGTCCATAAGGTTTTTGTGTTCATCATGCCTGTAAACAGATCCAATTTTGATGAACTGAGTTGAATGGTTGAGGTCCTTGAGGATGTGTAATGTAGGTGGCTTTGAACATGCACTCTTCCATTTTTGGTGGCAAATTCCTTTTTCTTCGGAAATTCTGTGAATTTGAAGAAATGCCAGTTTCTTCTCAAGTATGAAGGGATTCAGAGATCAAACCAAAATGATTTGCTTGCAAATTACCCCAAAAAAGGGCGATAACATGTCAAAAGACAGACAATCTAAGCCAGTGATATTCAATTGAAGTTACTAAATAAAAGTGGCATTTATTGATCGGCCCAAACTCTGTTTTCAACGGAGTTGGCATTGTACAAAACGCACACAACTTGCTAATTAAACATTATTGCTGGTCATAAACGATAAAATAAAACCATCTTCACACACAAGCCTTGCGGGTGCCCATTTGTCACCTCTGCATAAACGCTTCCCTTACTGCTTTACAATAAAAACATATTTGGAAAACATGGAAAATTTCTATAATTGACCGCCTTCAAAAGTCTGCCCAAACTTCCAATTAGCCGGCACAATGTTGTAGCTGGTAATAGTTCTTGCGTCACTTGTGGTAACTTTAAAGGAGAGGCTTTGGCCATCCAAGTAAGAATTGCTCTGCCAATTCTGGCCCCAATTTCTTGACATTGCTTGCCACCCCGTTTTTGACCCCTTGATGAACACAGCCTTCACATCACCAGCACCTCCCACATTTGTTATCAAAACCAAGTTAAAGTATGAATGGCCATTGATGGTGAATCTTATGCCCCCTTTCTTCACACATGGGACCCTGCATCACAAACCAAGAAATTTAAAGAACAATGATAACAATAATGATGATGATGTCACTAATTTTTAGCAATTTTTAGGAAACTGGGCGCTTGCTTGGATTGCAAGCATTAGTTTCAAATCATAATAGAAAACTTGAACAATATCAAGTCCCGTTTCACATAAAAGATCATTCTGATCGCTTAAGTTTTTGGAGCAAGCAATTGCAAAAATACCTTCTGAAGAGGACGGGGACGATTCCAGCTCGATATTGTGCAATGTGCAAGAAAGCAGGCTGGGCCAAATCAAAATGTTGAAGAGGGGGATTGCACCAGCCGCCATTGTCATTAGACAAAGCATAATTAGGTGGACAAAAGTTGGTGGCAGTCACAGTGATGGTGCCAGGGAGGCACCATTGCGGATCATCGACGCAGCGTATCTCATAGCATGCACCGCAGCTCAAGCCATTGTTGAACAGAGCCGTGCTTAGAGCTACTGTGTTTGTGCCATAACCCTGGCTGTACAAGTTTCCATACCCACAAGCTCCCCCTAGGAATTTAATTAGAAAGTAAATAATCATTAATATATACATATAATTAAGTGCACGTACATATGTACGTATTACCTGAAGAAAAGAAATGGAAAATGCAAATGAGGACTTACCCATTGTGCCACTGGCATCACCGCCACCGTAAAACGTGGCATGTGCAATTTGCCAGCCACCGTTGTCCCCATTTATAACGCGAACAAAAATGCCGATGAAAATGAGCAAAACAAGAAATGGAGAATTTTTCATGGCACTAGCCTTGGTGGCCATTGTGATAATATGCTTCTGCTTCTGTTGATCAATTATGTTCTGTTACTTAAACCAAGGCCTGACAGAAAATAGAACGAAGCACAAGCTATTTATCTGTGATCATGCTGAGAGGCCAAGAGGTGGATTGAATTACAATTTTTTTTTTTTTCTGTGGGAGAAAACGTTATCACGTTTGTGCCGACCTAACTGCCCAAGTAAATGATTTTTTTTTAAAATTTTGCCATTAAAATTAATTAAAGGAGTGCATCATGAAAGCTTAAAAAACTACATGCTTGCATTACCAAATACGGCCAAACAATTCTCTCTTTTCTCATGTCCTTGGGCTGACTATTCTTATCACAAGTATTTTCCCTATCTTATTCTTAATGAGGAATATGATAGTGGTAAACGGAAGACGGTGACCGATTAATTTAGTTGAAAAAAAATGTCAACGATAATAGTATATGAATTAGCCCTCTGCTTTTAGCTCTATTATTGTTAAAAAAAAAAAAAGTTACTAATAATGTCTCTGAGTATAACAAGAATAGGTCCTCATATATTTGTGATTAATTTTTTTGGGTTTTATGGCATAGAATCGATTTTTTTTTCCCCAATTACATGTGGATGTCTAGTTGAGCAGTAATGGTAAATAGAAGTGATCGTTTATAAAAATTTTTTTGCAAATATTCATTGAAAATGAAGCAATCAAGCAAAATATACGAGGATCACAAGCATGCCCTAAACAAGCTTAAAAGTAATCAAATAATATTGATCAAATTAGATAGTTCTTTGACTATGGTAGAAAGACCCGGAAAGAGATATCCTATTGGTTGTTTGAAAGTTCACGGGAGGCAGCTCGTACGAACGTGGCAGAGAGTAGAGTGTGACAAATCAGCTACTCTTTGGACTTTTTAAGTGACATGTGACTCATATTGATTGGGGGGTCAGTTGACATGCTGGCCGACCAAAACAAGAGAGGTGATGACGTGTCCTTGCTGGGCTGTGCACATGCGGCCGGGTTTGATGCCCTTTTCTGATTCTGAAAATCTTCTGATGTTCAATATTTGGTGCATCTTCTTTTGCTTTCATTCATTATAATCCCAACGCGAAACAGAAACCAAGGACTTTAATATGATTTCATTTAATATGATCAACTACGTTGGGGGGGTTGATATGAAAATGCTGCATGATATTTCTTGTACGTAAGTAATGCAGCCTCCTCAAGTTTTGAACGAAATGCACCTTCTCTTCGCAAAGATGTTGCGGCCATTAATGGTCCGGTTACAATAATTACAGTTTCACCGGCCACTTACTTTGGAGGGAGAAAATATTTCACCGAAAGAGCAAGCACCGTGAAGTAAATTGGAGTAGGTGGAATAGGCTTGCTTTGATAGAAATAAAGAATTTTGCCCACTAGGCATTTGATCTGAGTGGTAACCAATGTTCTCACCAAAGGTGAGAGCTTTGATTCAGAGCGGTTACTTGGAGAATCAAAGTTATTTCTCTCTCATGTGTTTTGGACACAGATAGATAGATATCATATAATGGGATAGGGGTTTGGAAACATAAATTTTCAAATTATATCTGGCAAACTTTTTAAATGAATTATATATTCATGCATTTGAATAGAGATATTTGGGTAGAGATAGAGATATCAAAGTATAGATTTTTGAGTTATATTTAGTAGATTTTTTTAATAAATTATATTTTCATGTATTAGGATAGAGATTTTGTTTCTTAACAAGTGTAGATTTTTAAGTTATATAAGTAAATTTTCAAGATAAATTATAAAGTGTAAACACAAAATATACTACAATTATTTGTCAATTACAACCAATTTAAGAAGAAGAAAAAAAGAATAAGCTTTAGAAATAGGGTATTTTTGAGTTTTAAGACGAGCCACTCATTTCATATATAATCAGTTGTACCCTACTGTAATTATACAAATATTCCATCACTTCTAAAAAAGTAAGTTTTAATTCCACGATTAACCCTTCATTTGTATGTTTCATTGGAATTCGTTAATGAGACTCTCTTTCTACAAATTCAAGAGTGTAACTACAAACGATTCCCACATATATGATTAAGAAACTCCCAACACTAATGGAAATACATAACTAATTAGTTCTCTTAATTTTAAGTCCTCTTTGTTTCATCATTAATAAACTTTTCAATTTCCATAAAATCTCTTTCTTTATAAGACCAAAACTTACCATTCTTGAAAGAAACTTAAAAGCCAGTTCAAATATGCAACTTCTTTATTAAACAACTCTTGCAACGTTTCCATTAATAAAATCTCTCTTTGCATTGCTCAGTTCTCTCTCTAACTCGTTTTGTATTTTTCTCTAATTTTACTGTCTACTCTATACTAAACCCGGAATTTCGGCCTTCGATTTTCATGGTGGTGGCTGGACAGGCACAAAAGCATAGGGGCGTGATTGAGTGGCCAGTGCCCCCTTCTCTTTTTTTTTCCCCCGAAGGAAGTAGTTGAATGGCAAGGTTATTACTGTAATTGTACACGAGGGAGTTCTATCAAGAATTCAGAGGAATGCTGGCAGGCCCACTCTTCAACGAATCCGAAACCGAAATGCACTAACTCAGTCACCTCTTGCCCAAACCGTGTAGGTATAGATATAGGAGGCTGCTTAGAAACTTAATGGGGGGTATTCCGTATCACTCTCTCGATTTGTATTGTATTTAAAAAGGATTAATTCAGTGTGCTACGTAGTGACAAACCATAATTGGGGAAGCCTTCAATCATAAATTGCCACATACGACATCGCCTGGACCAAAACCCTGTAAGTTAAATTTAACTGGGCTGGCGCTTTTTTTTTTTTTTTTTGTCACATAAATATTTTGGGAGCATAATTGGGCAAGGTTAGAGTTTCAAGTGTATAATGGGTCATGGCGACCTTACAGGCTTTTCAATTGATGTACTTCGCATTCACATAAGAATATTGCTTTGATGTGCTACTCATCTTCTTCTTGAATCAGTTTGTCATTTTGTAGGGTTTGCATACTCAACAGAAGCCGGAGATATTTGACCTTCGGAAACCTTCAATAATTCACCTTTGAAAATTGAAAACTATAATAAAGAGAGTTTCCATCATAGTGAATGCTTCAATATCAAATTACTATCGCTCTCAATAAGATAAGATAAGAGAGGGTGAATGAGAATTTATTTGTTAAATGTCAAATAACTAAATTTAAGATGTTTTTTATTATAAAAACAAACAAGACACTTTTATTTATTAAAAAAATTTGATGAATAAATATAAAAAAAAATAAAATAAATTATTTCTTAAATTATAAAAATAAAATTCCTTTTTTATTTTAATTTATAAAGACATAAATGTCAAATAACTAAATTTAAGATGTTTTTTATTATAAAAACAAACAAGACGCCATTTTTTATTTTAGACCAAAAATAAAAATATTCAAATTTTTATATTCTTGAATTTATTTTTGGCAATTGTTTTTATTTCCTCTATTTTTTATTTGATATATATCCTTTCATTTTTCTTTTAGCTTTGAATGATTTATATTAATATAAATTGATTCTCTTTCGTATTTGATATTAATCCCTTACTCTACTAAAAAATTATATATATATATTAATGAACATACTTACATATTAAGAAATTTGGTAATCTACTAGATTGAGGGACGGAGACGGGGTAGGAGAAAGGGAGGGGGGGAAAGCTCTATATTACTTCTTATTTTTTTAAATAAGAGTGATTTTTAAAATGGACGGAATAAATTAAAGCGTGAAGACCGACCGTGAAGGGATTTTGCATACCATCACATCCCATAAAGATGCGGCACCGATGATAACGGCCCACTTGATTGTAACGGTAAGGTGTCTGCGACTTTTCGAGACGGACAACAATTATGGAGCGCGTCCATGTCCCAACCATTCCAATGGACGTGAGGTGATATCCATTGCTGCAATTAATTTCAAGAGACCTTCACGTACAAAATCTGACCTACTCCATCAGATTGTTGCCACGTAGCACATGTTATGTACGAAATTCTCTCTCTGCCGTTTTTGTATCGGGAGGAAAAAACTTGAAACGCTCAAACTATCATTGATTTTTTGTTATTTTTAATTCATAATGAATGGACGTATAATTGATATATTTTGGCCAATAAATGTAGAAATATGACTTTAATTTTCTTAACACTAGGGTTCCAGGAGTTGGGTTTATTTGATTAGTATCACCAAGCCGCGAGAGTTTTTTTTTCATTCTTTTAATAATCACAATTTGTAAACTTCCGGTAATTATTTGAGAAAAATATATTTAAATGTTGATGTGAACTCAAACCTGCGCCCCCGCACAATTAAAGACACAAGCTACCACCGATCGAAAATCCTGGCAGCAAAGAGATGAAAATATTTGGGAGGTGGACACTGCATTTATTATTATCAGTGAGCAGGTGGCAGAGAATGACACTGACACGATAATCAATATGGTACACTTATGCATCTCAGTCTACGAAGAAGATGCATTGTATGATTCATATTGTTCTAGGCAGCAAATATCAGGATATATAAATATAATGCTTTTGTTTATATTATGGTTATATTGGGTTAATTTATAATAGAGTATAAACTTTAGTTATATATATATATAAAGTGATACATAATAAAAAATTTATCATAATTTTAATTGTGTTATTATAAATGAATGAATGATTTATTTATAATTTAAATATTTTTCTTCGATTTTTACCTGAGATAGATTAAAGAATTGCCTCTACCTCTACCCAACTCTGCCCTATTGATGACCTAGCCACCTAGAAAAACGAGTGCGCCCCATGTGCAATCTTAATATATGTCAAAATTGCCAAGTGGCGTTTAATTTCCATGCAATGGCATGCGAATTCCGGTGCCGAAAATTTTCGACCGACTATTTCCCGTTACTTCTCCTACGCAAGTTCTCATCGAGCTCACTCATGGTTAGAAATGTAGTTTTGACAAATACGTGCTTGATTCCAGCTCATTAAATCACAGCTTCGTCAGTTGAGACCTCAATTATGAGCTCAAAGTAATAGACCCACCAAAGGACAAGGCGGATGGTCTAAAAGTTTCAGATGACATATTCAATCTAGCTAGCTAGCTAGTTAAATTGTATATAAATTTGCTTCCATTGGAATTAATTAAATAAACCAAATTCAAGTTACAAATTTATTCTAAAATCAGAAACCATTCGCGTGCGTTAATAATTTATTAGCCTAGTTGCATACCTAGTATTTAGTAACTAGATGCCAAAATCCAATTGAATCTATTAAATGGAGGCCTAAAATCTAAGTTCAAAGTCGATCGGATGTAGTTCAATTGTGCAACTTAATATTAAATACTAACCAAAAGTAAATCTATTATTGAAAAACAGAACAAAATCTAAAACTCTGTATCTGTCCTTCAATGTTTACCGTGTGATTACTATTTTCTCAAGGCACGTAAAGAGAAACACTGATAAAAATTATAATAAGCAGTGAAATGAGCCTGTAAAAAATCTTCCTTCGGTCGGTCAAAAATTTTGTTCCCACCGATATGATTTTTTGGCTGCGCCACTGTGAGTTTGACCACTAACGCTCCATTTTGTTTTAGGTTTTTGACGGTTAATATCACAAAGCCAACCTGTCAAGATTCTGACAACACTTGCAGTTTGACTTTGACAACTAATTATTGTATAAACAATAATTTTTAAAAACATAAATGAGAGCAGTGATATTTTGGGGAAAAAAAAAAGAATAAAGATATATTCTGATAAAAGCAACGTTAAATCGATGCCAATAAACACAGTGAATCGGTAATAATTTATCATTAATTTTTGCTATCTTTATCTCATTAAAACTTTCGATAATCTTTACTTGGGAACTTGTGATGTTTAACGAGTACCCATCGCATTTTCCTCGACACCTAACAGTTCTAGTCCGCACGCCACGATCCCACAACAGTAGTATAATAGCAAATGGAGCCAAAATCTTGGTCATGGCACTGTTGCATCGGCTAGTCTCTCTGTTTGGTCCTCAAATTCCTACTTTGCATGTGCAAGCGTGCGAATATTTAATAAGGAATGTAGACATATTTATTTTGCAATCGGTGTAGTATACGTAAACCCGTCAACATCCATCCCATCACATGGTTACTGGAATACATGCATCATATTTTCAGAAATTTCTTCTTTTGCCGCTTATTAATTTTCCTATTTCCTAAGAAATAATAAATAAGAATTGCAGGGTCATGCAAACGAATTTCGAATTCCTTTTTTATTAGTTATGTTCATCTTGGAGTCCAGTAAAACAATCGAAACTCAAGCACACATCGAGGACGTAGTACAAAAGAACAAAACATCGGATCATTAATTAAATTTTCTCAACTAACAACCAACCCCGAACTCACTTTCTCCTTCCCTCTTTCCTGCTCGCGTTGTTCAAAAATTCTATATAAACCCTAACCATGCTCGCAGTTTCACTCACTCAAGCTTCTAGACAGAACCTAGTAACTAGCTATAGCTATAACCAAGCGAAAACCCTCTCCGAAGACTCCTTATGGCTGCTCTCAAGCTTGTTTTTGCTTTGCTTTTGTGCATCCTGGTGACTGCCCCAGTGACTAACGCCATAACATGCGGGCAGGTGACAAGCTCCTTGGCCTCATGCATCTCTTACCTGAGATCTAGGGGGGGTGTTCCTCCACCGCCATGCTGCAACGGCGTCAGGTCTCTCAACAGCGCCGCCAGAACCACCCCTGACCGCCAAGCTGCATGCAACTGCTTGAAACAAGCTTATGGGACAATCCGCGGCATCATCCCTAATGTTGCCGCCGCCCTTCCTGGTAGTTGTGGAGTCAGAATTCCTTACAAGATCAGCCCCTCCACCGACTGCTCTAGGTATATTAATCAATTACTCCACCCTCTATAAGTATTTTTTTTAATTTTTTTTTCCAATTTTCTGATTGTTAAGTACGTAATTCTTAATTAGAATTTTGTTTTTAATGTTTCTGGGATGCAGGGTCAGGTAAGTTGAGTTTGAGCTTGCGACTTTCCAAGTATAATTGACTGAGAAGAATAAATAAAATAAATAAATAATATCTATGTTAATTTCTTTGTCCGAATGAGTCTCTACTTCTGCGAGTCTCTTCTCACGTCATGTTCTATCTTTGCTTTTTATGTCATGTTGATTATGTAAACGTGATCTGTATTTTGAGTAATGAATTATAGTTACTTTGTGGTATTATTTTATAAATTCTCTCTTATTTTATGACGACGGCATCTCTTTATCATTTTAAATCATGAGAGAACCTCGATTTTCTCATTGACAAATGTAATATTACACAATTAATAATAATTGAAAAAAAAAACTCCAAAGTAGTTTCAGACATTATAATTAATTCAGAACAAACCAATTGGTATAGGTGCGTGTGATTGCCTTGGCCGGTAGGGTGGAGCCGTGCAGGGCGCTTAGGATCGGGACTTTAGTCTCTATTTTGTAATGGGGGAAAAGAAAAAAACTCATGAAATGGCAATCTAAAATTATACTCGAGGATCCGGATAATTTTCACTTACTCCCCAGTGAATTACACTCAATTAATTAAAAGGAGCTAGCCCATAAATGTGGATTTTGGTTTTCTAAATGATCCACAAATCTACGATACAACAGAGCATGACTTTGACAAATAGCTGTTAACTAATTAATCTTTTTTTTTTTTTACGTCTTCGACTGTTTCGAGCTGGGTTGTGAGTAGGGCCTGGCCTGAGCTTTTTAAACAAAAAGTACGGAGCCCGGCCCGGATCTAGAACACAGAAATTGTAGTTTCTTTTTCGGGGGGTGAACGCCTAAGTTAATTACTAGATACACGCGCCGAAAAACTTGATAATTCCTTTAGACCTAGCCCAACTGCCTATTCATTGTGAAATTATATGCATTTATAATACGGAAGTCCGAGCTGGTAGCTACTAGTTAGTATCTTAAGCTGATTTCTATAAATTATATTTTTTAAAAATTTTCCTGCTTAGGTGCCTTAATTAGATACATTTTATACTTAATTTATATCCAAAAAAGCTTAAATTTAATTCGATTCAAACACAAATAATTTAATAATTATGTCAAAATATTGAAACCCCTAGCCCGACGTGAAAAATAAATTGATTACTTAATAATTCGATTAATATCTATATTTTCAACAAAATTTATATTATATACAATACACATGTCTAGCAAAAATATTATACATTTATACTATTAGAGTTTTAATTGTGTATTCATAAATAATATTATATATCAATATTACAAAATATAGATGTCTACCAGTATTTTATACATTTATGTAGTTGAAGTTTTAAATTTAAATAAAATTTTGTAAATGAAGCATTGTGTATATGTTCATCTTTATCAAAAATAAAAATAAAAAGAAAGTGAGAATTATATACAGCAATATAGTTTTGATGATAAAGACCGATAAATTAATTTAGAATGAAAAATATATCATATCATTGATTCAGTAAATAGGTCAAAAACTTCAACCTTAACTTGACATGAAAAAAATTATATTGACTTAAACTCTACCGATTTAATAATCGTATTAAATTTGACAATGTATACTTATTTATTTAGATCGTATTCATGTTGAGAAACTAAATTGTATCAAAATTTACCAGTTCTATTAGCAACATTTAAAACATGTCATAAAATGAAAAAAAAAATTACTTTTAATAACATAGCCATACGGCCCTGGGCCAGCCCGAAGCTGAATCGTTGGATGTGCAAAAGGCATGCCCAGCCGCGAACTCGCAATCACAAGTGACAAACTACTACATTTTCAATTTTCTTTTGCTTGTATCTTGTTCTCGACTCGAACTTTTACTATCCTTAAAATTAAATAAAAAAATGACAAACTACTACATTTTCGATTATCTTTTACTTGCATTTTGTTCACTAGTATATATTTATGCTGTATTTATTAAATTAAAATTGAAATGAGTTAAAATCAAAATGGATAGGAATAAAACTGAGATAGAATCAAAATAAAGAATGAGAATAAGAATAAATTATTTATTTTAACTTTAGAAAAATTAAAATCAGAATGAGTTGGATTACATTAATTTATTTATTTTGTCTTAGAATCAGAATCAGAATAAGTTAAGTTGTAACAAATTACTAAAAAGTACTTAATAAATTATTATAATAAATAATATTTTATATTTTAATTATAGTGACTATTTATTAAAAGCTTTAATTATTAAAATATTATTATTATTAATTAATTAATAATAATAATATATTCACTATCGTGATTATTTATTCAAAAATATAATTATTAATAAATTTTTGTGGATTATGTATTAATATATTAATTAATAAAAATCATATTAATTAATTAATAATAATAATATATGAATTAATTGTAATAATTATATTAATGATTATTATGTATTATATTAATTATAATAAAAAATATGTTAATTATTTGATTATTTATTCAGAAACTATAATTATTAATATATTTTTGTTAGTAATGTATTAATATATTAATTAATAATAATAATAATATATGAATTAATTATAATAGTTATGTTAATGATTATTATGATAATATATTAATTAATTAATTATAGTAATAACATATTAATTATTGTGATTATTTATTCAAAAACCATAATTATTAATATATTTTATTAATAATTAATACATTTTATTAATAATATATTAATATATTAATTATGATGATAATATGTGAATTAACTATAATAATTATTAATAACAATAAAAAAATGAATTAGTTATAATGGTTATGTTAATGATTATTATGATAATTAATTTATTTATTATAGTAATAACATATTAATTATTGTGATTATTTATTCAGAAACCATAATTATTAATATATTTTATTAGTAATTAATATATTTTTATTAATAATATATTAACTAATAATAATAATATTATTATTAATTATTGTGATTGTTTATTGAAAAACTATAATTATTGATATATTTTTGTTAATAAAGTATTAATATATTAATAATAGTAATAATTATATTAATTAATAATAAAAATATATGAAATAGCTATAATAATAATAATAATTTTATAATATTAATTAATTAATTAATTAATATAATTATAAAAATATATTAATTTAAAAGAAGATATTTTTTGAATAAAATAAAATATAAAATTTAATTTAAAATTGATTTCCAAAAAAATTAATTTTTTCTATTTTTAAATATTAGTGGATTCTATCATTTAGATTTTAATTTCTAATCTATTTTTATAAAGTAAATACAACTAATTATTTTAATTCTAAATTTTAATTTTTTAATCTAAAAAATAAATACACTATTAATGAATGAAAATTTATTTGATCGTACCGATGCAATTAAACATATTTTATTTTATTTTATTGCAATGTCATAACCTATACGAATGCATGAATGGATGAGAATAGAAGGCAATTTTTCAGAGAAATGTTTGATTTGAATGCGTGTATTTAATACTTTTCAGAAACAATTTATTTTAATAAAAGAAGGCAATCAAAAAGCCTTCCCAATCAATGTTCTTAAGTCTCGGTCTCGGCCTGTTAGGCACCAAATATTGATAAGAGTCCCATTCCGCTCCCACGTTCGGGCACAGTGAATTATGACAATTAATTTGACAAGACTTTCACGTACGGGATCTGACCAACTCCATCAGATTTCCGCCACGTGTAAACATGCATGCACCAGAGTCTCATTTCCGTCGGTGCTGCCTCGTGTACTGTGCTTCTCGTCACCACTCTTCTGATGTCGAAGACTCCGTAGGCACGTTTATTCAAAAAGTTGAACCGAAAGTTGATTGAAGTCATAGGCTTACAGCAAGTGCGGCAAGAAATTAACAAGATTGTTGTTTTTTCATTATTAAATAAATAATTTGTGAGAGATTCAATTTGGTTTTGGTTAATATATAATTGTTGAAAATAAAACATGTAAATTAAATAAAAATAAAGGTACCATAAAATTATGGGAAATAAAGAAAATAATTAATTTTCCTTTCTCTCCCCTTTTTGCCTGAGAGTAAGAGGCAATTATTAATACTATTTTTTTCCTTTTCTGACTTTTTTTTTAAATAGGAGTAGCAAAAATTACATTTTTATCGAGTCAACACAACTACTGCTGTAATATTATAAGACACGTGTGTGGTCCTCGTAAAATTTTGTTTAAGTCACAAATTAGCGAGGTAGCACGTTTCTGCTCCAGCAATTACATGCAATCTTCCAAATAATTTTTTTTTTGTTATTGATATTACATTAAATATTATAATTAATATTTATAATTAATATTATATCAGATTATATAATTAAAATTATCCTTATACAGTGACTAATAAAATATTTATTTAAATATTTTATACATAATTAATATTTATAATTAATATTATATCAAATATTATAATTAATATTTATAACTGATATTATATCAAATCATATAATTAAAACGATCATCATATATTTATTATTAAAATATTTATTTAAATATTTTATACCTTCTATAATATTTAAAATTTATTACATTCGTATTTCACTAAAAACTTATTTTATTTAATTATTAAATAATTTAAAAAAATTAAAATTAACTCTTATAATACTTTTATAAAAATTTGAATCTTTCCTGATTAACATTATAACAGCGAGGTTACCACAATCTTTGCCCATGGGTGCAATCTGCCGAACACTCAGCTCTGCCAGTTCCGTCTCATCCTTCTACAGTTTCTCCTCGCAATTATAAAAGCAAGTTTACGCGTGGAATTAACTCGTTGATCTTTTCACCCAAAAAAAAAAAGCCCATGGTTAAAAATTCAAAAGGAACAGATATACAGTTACTGGACTAACAACAAAGTCTTAAAATTTCAATTTTAATTTTTGAGCTATTTTGTAGAATAAATTCAGTTCGAAAGTTATTTCACATGATATTCAGTTAAACTCATTCATATGTGCTTCTAACACTATTTTTTTTTTTTTTACCTAATAAGGACTAGACAGAAGAAATATTCAACATTAATTGAGATAAATTATTAGGCTAAAAATATAAATTTGAAACTCTCGCCTAATTAGTGTAATTATGAGTTGAGCTCATGAGTATCTACTAAAATGGCACTCTCAATTAAGCGGAAGAGTTGGATCACTTAATTTTAGTCTATGTCCTAATCCATTGTCCAATATGTACTTGATAACGAGACTCACATGGAATGACCTTAATGAAAATATGCAATAAATAATCATACCATATATTGGAAGTTTATTTTTCATTCTTACCATCGTAATGGTTCATTATTTCAAGACGAATGTACATATATGACGATATATTACTGACTGGATATATGAAAAATGTGATTTATCTGTCTACTTGGATTGAATATTTTAGGACAGAAAAATTATCTTACGTTAATATTGTAATTTCAATTCTTGAAGGACAATAAACTTCTTAATAATATTGCAAACAAAAGACATCCTTTGCTTTCGGTATAGTGTTCACGTAAACCAGTCAGCTACGACTCCCCATCACATGACTTTTGGACTATATGTTTATGAAATCAAACCTAGCTACTGTATGAATTTTCATCAGCCTTCTCTTTAACATGCATAGTTTCTTAGAAAAGAATAATAAAAATTGTAGAGACATTCATGCATATCTAATTCCCATTTTAATTAATAGCATTCAGCGTTCCAAAAAGTCCAATAATGTAGTTGAAACCCGCATCCGTCAAATAGGAAAGAGAAAGGCATCAGATGCAGCATTGAATTATTTCAACAACCAACTAACCATTTCAGTAGTGTCTCTTTAAAGCTTCTATATAAACCCTAACCCTCAACGCACTTGCACTCACTCAACTCAAGCTTCTAAACACAGTTCATCTCAACTAGCAAGCAATAGACGAGGGAAAAAGAAAAGTTCTCTGAGGAAGAATCCCAAATGGCTGCCCTTAGGCTTGTTTCAGCTTTGGTTCTGTGCATGTTGGTGACTGGTCCTCTGAGTGTTCAGGCCATAACATGTGGGCAGGTGACTAGCTCATTGGCACCATGCATGGGTTACTTGAGAGACGGCGGTGCTCCACCTCCGCCATGCTGCAACGGCGTCAGGAGTCTCAATGGCGCCGCCAGAACCACCCCTGACCGCCAAACTGCGTGCAACTGCTTGAAACAAGCTGCCAGTGCGGTCCCCGGTCTCAACCCTAACATTGCCGCCGGCCTTCCAAATGCTTGTGGAGTCCACATTCCTTACAAGATCAGCATCTCCACTGACTGCTCTAAGTCTGTCTCCAACTTCAATTAAATCTCCACATCATTATTTTTTTCGTTTACATATTTATTTATTTTTTCACTGGCTTTTGCTTTATTGTGTTTCAGGGTCAGGTGAACAGGAATCTGGGCCGTTGATTTTCAGAGTTAAGTTGACGGAGTAGAATAAATGTCTAATAATAAGGACATTTTTGTGTCCGAATCACGAGTCTCTGTCTCTCTACTTTGTACTGCGAGTCTCGGTCGCGACCTCATTTCATGTTGTGTCTTATTGTCTTTGCTGTTCATGTCATCGTCGGTTTGTGTCTCTTCTGTTAATTAAAAGAAATCTTGCCTTGCGTTCATTCTAACGACTTATCCACAGTTTAAGGTATCTTATTCACATGAACTTTGGAGCTCTGGCTCCCACAGCAATTCGGAGACGAATAACATATATTTTATGTGGAATAAACGACGATATTATAGGTAATATATGACCAAAAAAGGAATTAAATACAATGGTTTGGTTCAGGATATATTACAACTAGCGTCCAAATCGAACAAGAAATTAAGTATATGTGACAAGAAACAGCATCTTCGTCGTCCTCAATGCAATTCTTTAATAACTGTTGATGCAGACCACGCAATTTGAACTGATCTTAAGCCTTAATTGAGATTGAGGTAAGGCAGCTCTAACTATATGTCGCTGATATGGCTTCCGTTTAACTATTTAACATTTGCTAGTGAAGCAATTAGGCAAAGTAGTAAGCCAACAATTGATAGTGGCCAAATTAGGTGCGATTAAATAATTATTGGTATAGCATTTTGGTAAAGGGATTGACCTGAGTTGTGTAAGAGCATCTGTAAAAAAAAAAATTTAAATAATATTTTATTATTTATTTAAAGAGTTACATTGGTATTTAAGAATTTTAAAAAATATTTTAATTAATTTTTTAAAACAAGAAATGATTCTTTTTCTTTAATTTTATAGAGTTATTTTTTTCTTTTTTTAGTTTATATTTTATTTTTTTATTAGAAACAGAGAAGTCCTTTAAGTATGATTTTATTTTTCTTTAAAAAATATTTATTTGATTAAAATAATATTAATTTATTCATATTAGAAGAGTCTTTTGGATAATAATATATTTTTCACTCTCTTTTTTACCACATAAGAGTAAAGCCCATAGAGTTTTTTTTTATTAAAATAATTTGAATAGTAAAATTAAAATAATGTGACTATTATTTGAAAATTGGCTATCAGTAGCCTACAATTCCAATTGTTTGAGTGTCAAAGAAAAACAATTGTGAGCTTCCTATAAGCTTAAGTTAAGGGTTTCTAGTAAGCATTTGTGAGGTTCGATTCCTATTTTGAGGAATTCGAACAATTTGAGTATATATATATTTTTTTTGGTTTGATATTTGTGAATTGTGAGAAAGGATGTATAGGGATTTTGGAAGCGAGGTTCAAGGAGTTGTGTTCCACCTTGTCATAATAGTGGAAATTTGAATTCTCTCTCCTGTAGACATAGGTAATTTATCTATAATTTTCTTTTTTCTTTTCAATTAATTATTATCTCGATTCGCCGTTTGACCGGTTTAGACATTATGGCACTAAATTATTTAGTAAAATTGTGATACGCCTAAGGCAAGCGATGGGGCAGTTCATCGTTTCGTTAATGAGCACCGGCCATGTCCGTTTTAGACAATAATGGATGTCTCCTTGGAGCTGAGTACGTATGGGCCCAATGCTAGCGTTATTGCACGGCCAGCTTTTTAACTAGGCGGTGAAAGTCACAGAAGATTCTTACAAAAGCGCATTTATGACTAATTTCACTTGCAGTCAATGCTATAAATGACAATTGTTTTCAAGGTCTAGGGAAGCTGAACAGATAATGGTGATGGAGTGATCTTTCTCTTTCTTCTTTTGTCCTTTGATGGCAAAAGGTTCTATTATTTCGATCAATATAGATTAGGTTGGTTTAAAAGTTATCCAACTATGATGGTAAAGCTATAACATATTAACATCATACAGTGTATAAGTATAATGTTATTATGTTATTACATTATTATAATATACAGTAATAATTTTTTAAAATTTTAATAAAGTCTAAAATATTTGACCAAATCAGTATTCAAGGGTGATTAATCTGTTTTCTTTCCATAGATAAATTATGAATCAAATTTTAAACAGGTAAGGGTTGTTAATTAGATCACAAATCAAAGTAATTTTGTAAAAAAAGTCTCTATTCCCTATAATCTTTTAACTCTCTGTAATGTTTCGTTTTGTAATGGTAGCTGGAGCAACTGGATAAGGGAGAATTACAAAAGTAATCTAAACATGCTTGATTTCAACTTCAACGAATTATATTTATTAATATGCTAAATTTAATTTCGAATTATATTTATTAACATTCTAAAATTTAATTTCAAAATCGTTCTAAAAACTAAATAGCTAGATTGTAATCTTTAACTTAGTCAATACCCAATTTGATGTGTCTTGGGATATCATTATCGTTGACATACACTTTTTTTAAAATTACAACACATGTAACTTATATCAACTAGGGGTAAATTTAAATATAGGTAAAAAATATTGTCACCTTAAACCCTATATTTTAAAAAGACCTTATTTTTCTAGTATTTTGTTAATAATTTTCTAATTAATAAAGATCTTTCTTAAATTATTTTTTTTAGGAAAGCCTATTAAACATCTCTCTAATTGATAATTATTCTATGATTAAGAATTATTTTTATAAAAATCTATATTTAGTAACTTTAGTGTTAATTGATATAAGTTAATTGATATAATTATTAATATTATTTTACCATTATTTCATTCATTACTAGTCTTCTCCCCCTCCAAAAAAAAAAATCTTTACTTTTTCAATTTCCTAAAAAAAACTTAATTATTTAACTTCAAATTCTTTCACTTTTAGTATTCCTTTTAATTTGTATTAAAAAGGTTATAATTTCAAAGTCAAAAGATGAAAAAATTTCTTACACTCTTCTCTTCAAAGAAAATTATTATAATTCAGCGGTCCATTCTAAAAAGAAAAAAAATATCTTTAAGTAAAAAGTACCTAATCATTCTTCGATTATCAATTCATTATCTCAACTTTTTACATACTACTATTCTAAATATTTTATTTAAAAGTAGTATTGCTCTTATTTATTTGTTTACTTCTATAAAAGTTCAAATGGAAGCAAAAAAGGATATCTTCTTGGTTATTTTTTTTAGGTATTGTCTTTGAAATTTTTAGGATCTTTTTTATTATTATTAAAATTCATGAATTAAAAATAAAATTAATTTTGATCTATTTTATGTTATTATTTGTTTTTAGTATTGAAATGATAGAATAAAAGAAAAAAATTCGTTTAAGACCTCAAATTCTCCAAATTTGTCCCTAATATTAACTCATAAATAGTTTTTATATGACTGAATTTTTATATGTCAAACAAATAAAAGGTCATAGGAAACGATTTATTGATAGATGTAAGTTACATTTGTTATAACCTAACTGTTGTCTTCTTTCCCCCTCCCTTTTTTCAAGAAAAATATAACAAAGACAAAATAATAAAATGATTCTTCATGAATTAAGATCTTTGTCCATCTCCTTATTAAAAAAAAAAATATTTGTTGGTATCTCTGTTCTAACTTATTTTTAATTATACCATTGGAACATTCCATTTCCAGATATTAACTTTCAAATTGACATATTTTATTTCTCTTCTGAAAAAATTATTTAAATTTGTGAAAGATTTCCAACAAACCTTTCATTTCTTGAAACATCAGACTCTCTATCCTAACTTAAGCTTATTCCAAGTAGAGCATGCGCCGACCTGCTGCTTGCTAATAGCCGTGGCCAGTGTTGTTTAATTTTTGTCTTGTCGGCAAATCCTTTTTGAATTCGAATTTTAAAGAGTTAAATAAGTTTTAAAAATCATTTTTTATTTTTAAATTTTACTCACCTTTTGTCTTTAAAATAAAAAATAAAAAAATTGACTTTCATGAACATTTATGTTCTTTTAAGTAATTCTGTCGTTCGGCTATTAATTGTTTTTATTCATTCTTTTAATGGAAACTGGTATCAATTATATATAAAAAATCTCAAAAGAAAATCCTCCATCCATACACCAAAATAACTTAAAGATTATCATTCATGCGCGTCAATATTGTAAAACTTTTACGAACATACATTCATTTTCTATTTTACAAGTCAATGATCCCGGAACAAATTGGAGTGTAATGTAAATGACTCAATTTAAAATACAAACTAGCTAAGGTGGTAAAATCTATTAAATAAAATGCATGAGATTTGAGTTCCGCTTGTATAATGAAAGAAATTGAGAATGAATGTGTTTGGCTGAAGAGAAAATCACAAAGAATTGAATTTGATTGAATCCAGACTATTCACATTACGGTGATAACATCCTTACATTATTTATCCATACACCTTCTTATAACAGACTATAACAAACTCATTCCGTATGTTAATAACAAACTTTGTTGACTCAGTAATGCTGATGTGGTTATGCTTCTCGAGCTTGTTCGGTTTAGCCTCTGTATATTCGCCATAGAGCGGCCTTAACATATAAGTAGGGAGAAAAATGAATTATCGACAGACATAATAAAGAGAATTACATTAAAATTTTTAGAGCTTTTTTCGATAAGAAGATTATGAATATAATGCATGAGAAACATTTAAAATGAGACACTTTATAACAAAAGCGTGCATAACCTCATCTGGGCCTCCCAAGTAAATTCATTATTGATAACAATTGGACCTTTCCAAAGCAATTAGTAGACACACCTCACTAAATTAACTCTATTCTAACAATCCCAACGACCAGTGGATAGCCTATTAATTCTGCACATGGTCTCTCATTTCTACGTCTTCCCCGCCAAAATTAATGCTCCATGCTTTTAAGACATTTGGAGCCGGATACTGACACACGCATGTTTGTCCGTTGATTTGTATGATCACGTCTGGTTTGGACGTACCGGATCGCACCGTGCATCACTTCTTTTGTTTGCGCATTGACGTCGCGTCTAGAGCTCAGATTGGCCTTACATTGACAGCAAATGGACGGCCACGATTGTGCCAACTTGACGTGATTATGAACCTGCGATTGATACTCAATAAACGGCTCAGACCTCACTTGTTCCGCTATTTAAATCAAACATTTCATCGGACTTATTAATCGGGCGAGTTTAAGCGGAAAAATGGCCGGGGCCTAATGTTTTAGGGGGAAAATGACAGAGAGCACCGAGGGCACATTCAAGGACGGACGGCAATAAGTGGGGGGACTGGGCTCTCCAGACTAATCTAGAGCTTGGGCCTTCAAAAGGTTCGCCTCTTGGTCAATAGAGTGGGGGCAAAGGCCGAGCCTAGGTTTATCTAAGCCCAATCCAGGCTCTACAACATTGAGCCAGGCCCGAGTCTTGACCTTTAAAATAAGGTCGAAGTTCAGCAAGGCCGAGCTAGACCTAGCCCGGCCTGACCATTGGCCCTTAAAACTGAGGTGATTTGCCAGGCGTATTATCAACTTTCCAGATATCACGCTTTATCAGAGAGCAAGTGGCCGATGCATCAGTCAAGTATGTGCGACTTGAAAATTGTAAACATCCATAACATTCGACCTGCATGACAAGGAAAAATTTGCAAATCAAAGCAATTTTAATTGGAATGAGGGTAAAGTTATGAAGTTGCCAAAGAGGACCAATAGCGAAATTATTGTGGACTCACCAGTTGAATTAAATCGAGCGCCTACAATAATAATGTTTATAAAAAGACAAGAAATTATTATGAAAGAATATATAAACATGAATAATTTGTAAAATAATCGTATTAATGAATAATGTGACCTGTTATTATGTTTTTAGATTCTTATTTTTTAAGTAATTAACTATAAATTTTAGAATATAAAGGTAAATGATTAATTTCATTAAACGATTATCATAAACGAGTAACTCTGACAAATATAAACAAATTTTATAAATGAATTAGTAAGTTTAAACTCATACATTTGACTTATTTATTAAATAAATTCACGTATATTCGATTTACTTATTAATTAAATTAATTTTTCTAAACCCAAACTCATGTATTTCATGTCTAATTGAACCGAACGAATAAATTGAGTATTGACTTGAATCATCACCCTCGTCACGGCAAGAGATAGGCTATATTCCAACCACAAATTTTTGTCTATGCTAATGCTGATACGTAGCAGCGTGTTATTGAAACGTCTAGAAACGAGATCTTATTTTCACTTGCCGGTTACTTGTTATTTTCAACGTGGCAGTATGCCTATGGTAAAATTTGTCGGCGCACAACTCCACCGCAAGTGCGCTGCGCCACCGAGAAAGCACGCACATGGCAAAACGTTCTCTACTCACTCGCTTGCTATTTTCAACGTAGATCAATGAAAAGAAAGAAAATAATTGTTGGTTTTAGATTGACGAACGGTCTCGATCGATTTCATTATTTGTGACTATGGGGGCATTGTCTAACGTTGGTACTCTTTCCTTAATTTTATTTTTCGCCTTTTTTACACTTCGTTTCGGTATATTTTCTGCTCTGCTTCTTTGTTATTAACGGTCATATCTGTTAAATGGTTCAGTTGGCTATAGATTGTAAATTTAACAGTGATTTTTTCCCCCCATTTTTATTGGTTCCCGTAACGGTGTTGGGAAGGTCTTATAAGATTCCTCAAGAAGATTCTTTCTAATCGAAGCGAATAAACAAAATGAATACTCCGAATGAGCCACAAAAAATTAACCCGGCCAATCCTTACACGCCAAGGAGGAGCAAAGGATGAGCTCTTAAGACATGGCAATACAGCTGTTGAACCATTCCTAAGCCAAATAAGGTTCCGTCCGGTATAATTTCTAAATACAACTTCTTTGAGTAGATATTTTATTAGTAAAATTTTTATAAATAGAAATTTTATTTAAAAAAATTTAATTGTTTGATTGTTAATGAAAATTTTTATTAAAAATTATAAAATTATTTTAATGATAAATTTCTTAAAATTATGTTATAAAGAGAATGAAATAAGATTGTCAAAAAAATAAAAGATATTTTAAATATTTTAACATTTAAAAAAAAATTAATCTCTACTTTTAAAAGTTTAAAATTTGAGTTTTTATTAGTGGAGATAAAATAATTTGTTTAGTACCTATTTAATGTGAGTTATATAATAGTTTTAAGTGTTTATTTAGTCTCATAAGTTCCTATAAATTTTTTTATTATTTATTTTTTTAGAGCTTTTAAAGATTAAATAAGATATTTTATATTTACTAACAAAATCTTAAATGTTAGGTTTATTAAAACTTTTAAAATATCATTTATTTATTTAACAATCTTATTTTATTTTTTATAATATAATTTTTTAAAAAATAATATATTAAGATAATTTTTAATAATATCTTTAAAAAATTTTATATAGTGCATTTTCTCGACAATAGTCGTGAATTTGATATCATGTGCACTTTTAGTCTTAGCCTTTGACTGAATCTAAGAGCTAGCATTCGACAATTTTGAAAATTACACTATTATTATTTTAGCTCTCCAATTTCTTGCTTTTTTTTTTTTTTTTAATTTCGAAAGACAAAATCGACCTAACTTTTATCCGCACCTTATCCTATTCTAATATCAATTCTCGCAACACTAACACGCGGCGTGGTTCCTACTTCACATTCTTCACATTCAAAAGTATGCCCTTTGCTTTATTAGATAAAGACCACTTTTAGTTCTGGATTAAAATAAATCCTGAACACATGATGGTCTACATTCTTCTCTTGAATCTCTGTCAGCTTCCAAAAAACCTCCTTGGACCACAACCAAGTTGTGCGTTAGACTCAATTATAAGAGGCAACAAACATATTTCCAATTACTTCTTCGACTAAGAGAAGAAAAGAGAATAGTAGAAGAATCCAAACAGAATAGTAGGAATTCTCTTAAAGTGCATCTTATAATTATTTATATTTGTAGCGCGATCACTTGTAAAAATATGAAAGAAAACGGGATAAATAACCAATACTACGAGAAGGATTTTCCTTTGATAATAGGAATTGTAATTGGTATTCATGTGATTGGTTTAATAGGTATTTTTTTTCTTTACGGTTCATATTTCGGATTAAATTTATTTTTATAGTAATCGAATAAACTGCGTTATAGACATAAATGTGTAAAAACTCAAGTTACGCTATCATTCTTATTTTTATCTAATTAAGGGTTGGGCCAAGCCCCTTGAGTTCTTAATAAACGTAATATTTTGTTTTTCTTGTATAATTGAAAAAAAAAGACCACTTTTTTCTCATGCTTCAAAAAATCCATTTCATTTTTTTTATTTCTGATGATTTTTTTTTTATTAACTTACTTAATTGATTCAGAACCGCTTTGAACGCCAAATTCAAAATTTCAAAGAGGTGAGACCCAATAGTTTACAAGCGTTTAAAAAAAAAAAACAAAAAACACACCATTTATTACGATCAAATATTCCCAGTTGACTTTCTTGCTTTCCTTTCATCATGCATGGATGACATATAAGAAATTGATATTTGAACCAAAATCAGAAAAAAATGACAACAAAAGTGTTATATTTTTATAAATTTTACTTCAAGGATTTCACTTTTTTTTTTAAAGGAAAAGAATAAGAAAAAGACATAATTTCAATCCTCACTCTATATATCATTTCCCATAACATATCATCAACATGCATTTAGCATGTTTCATATTCTAGCTGATTACACTGCCAATTTTTTTTTTTAATATAAATATATCCGAGGAGATATAGTGTAAGAGTTTCATTTATAGAGAATTGAAACGGCTTACAGATTGGAGTGAACTTAGTGTGAACACGGGGAAATGGACAGATACAAGTCAACGATCTAAAATATTCTAAAATATAATTGCATCATGAAATGTTGCGATCCCAAAAGGCCATAAGCAAGTGTTAATGAGTGGAAATTTCAATCCAAATAGATTAAATCTCACTTTAGTAGCTGGGTCAAATTAATAATCCCGACGTACCTTATGTAGCTTTTGATTTGATACATATGGATCAATTAAAGATCGTGCATGGTTATTTCTCAGACGAAACCCAATGCCAAAAATCAAAGTTTTGGAAAGCAAGGGGATTCGATTTGTAGATGGTAGTTTATGGGTTATCGGCGCTGTTAGGGGCTTTGTGGCTGTTGGGTTGCTGAAAATTGTTGGGATTTGATTAATTAGAGAATTGGTCAGTAATGGCAAAGAGATGAAATATCATGTAATTTGTTATGAAAATCACATAACATACTTATTTTATTGACGAATTAGTGGATTATGACTCGTTGTCATAAAGTTAATAAAATAAAATAACAGAAAAATTCCGATTCGAATGTGGGCAGATAAGAAATATTTTTAAATAGCCCAATAATCTTAATCAAAACTTCGAAACCTTTTTAATGCTACAACTTTGGGCAGCTGAGAAATCTTTAAATAAAATCAATCAAAAGTGAGCTACTAATGTTGGCTTGTTGATTAGGCTAGAACTTAAAATTCTTCCGGTATGTGTTTCGTTAGACCTTAGTGTGTAGAGTCGTTTATCTCTCAGTTACTAAAAATTAGAGTGTGCTGTTATTTATTTTATTTTTTAATTTATTTTTGTTATGCAGTTACCCTTAACTACTAGGCTTGAGTCGTATCTAAGTGGTATATTTAAAATTTTTATAATCTTGTATTTATATTTTACGTAGTAATGTAATGTTAGTCATTTTTACCCTTTGAATGTAATTTACTAATTAAAAAAAAGTAATTTTTATTTCACTGAAATGAGGCTTCCACTAATAGGTTACAAAAATGAGCTACTTAATATAAATATCTCTTGGTTTATGAAGGAATGAACAAACGCCAATGCATGTAATATAAAATTTTAATTAGTTAATTAATGAGTTCCTAGCAAATGATAAAGCTCCAAATTTAATTGCCATATGCATGCCTCAACCTCCTCAAATTATAATGAAATTCAATTGGCATGAACTAAAGAATCTTCCTATCAAGAATGCTTTAAATCACTCCTTGATTATTTCCATTTCGTACTTTCTAAAAATTGCTACTTGTTTCAATTTTATTATAAGAAATTATATCATTCACATATTTTTGTGTTACTTTCATAATAATCCCAATACATACATACATACATATATATATATATATACAGATTTTTAAAAAAGTTAGGAACCGTGTCAGTTTTGAGTTACATGTTCAATAATATGTCTGTCATTAATCTTCTAGAATCTAGACAAGCGCAACTAACTTCAGTTAACATCTAATGCAGCTGAAGACGAAGTCTAAAACTTGGATCCAAATTTTAAGGGTGCTTAGTTGGCTAAGGATTAAGGAATCTTCACTTAACAACTTGTCTTGATTCTATTATTTAAACCATAGTCCAGAAAAGGCTTGAAAGCTGCCTATACGACGTGGGAGTTCGTTGATATGGTTTCTTGTCAGTATTTGTATCCTTATTAAAATAATTCATATATTTTTTCTTAATAAATAAAAGCACCACATTTGAGCCTTTTATTTTTGGATCCCACTAGCTTACGACTTCGTGTACTATACACCGTGAGACACGTAACTTACGCGAAGTCGTAAGCTAGCATTTTTCTTTATTTTTGCATAAAGAATAGAATTGTTTAAAATATTCGCTTTGGGGATATTAATAATGAAGTATGACTCATTTTCACTTCATTTTTTACGTCATCTTTGTATTTGCGTGACAAGTTCTTAGAGAAGCTCAAAGAATTTTGCAATAGATTTTTTGTTAAGGAAAAAAATTCTGGTTTTGTTCAACGCTATGTAATTGTTTTGTGAATTCTCATTATCAGTTATTAATTTTCTTTATATATATATATAAAGAGAGAGATGTTTCAATTTGTGGAATTATCCAAAAAAAAAATACATAAACCATGCAGTTTAAACATTTTACGTTTTAAGATTTTAAAACCCTGTAGCTTTAAAGTTTTACTAGATGTCTCTCATATTTTAAAATTTTGAATCAAAAAACTACTTTATATGTGTGTGTGGGTTTGATTATGTTTTTTGACGTGAGTTTTTACTTAATTTGAAATTTAATAAATATGGACAGTTTCATTGTATCTAATTAAATTTTGAATTTGATTTATGCATCATGGGTGCCATTTTCTGGAATCCTAATTTTTGTGGAATCAATTCAGCATATAAAACGAGGTTTTGGACATTCTATTTTTACATGGATCCCCCATACATTCATGAATGTATGTTAGGTAATTCCTTTTTACATTATTTATGTCGAAAACCAAGGATTTTATTTGGTATTTTTATATTGTATGTAGTGGGCACCGTCTTGGGAGTCATGGCCGGAGCTTTAATCGAATAGAAATTTACGAGTGGATTTGTTTGAGGGGCTGGATCTGTTTTTCTATTGAAGTATTTGAATCTTTTGTTGAATTTTGGGATTGAATGTCTCTTTTATTGAATGAGCCATTTAGCCCTAATAACATAATAAGAAAATTTATTTATGTAGACCACCTTTTAGTACCTCGTTAAGATTGACATCTTGTCAAGTTTCTTAGGTCCACAAATTTTATGTGAACTCTTTCAAGCATGAGCAGAAAATATAAGCCGAAAATAAAGTAATAGCTGAGAAATTATAAAAGAAGGCACAAGGTTTATTTAAACTTTCTATTTTCTTATTTAATTTCATTATCAGTTTGTTGCGTGCACCATATTTCAATTATTATGGCCAATAAATATTTGTGAAATTTCAAGTAGCAATAAGTAATAGAGAAGCATATTGGCTAAAGAATATTACATAATTTATTAATATAATATTTGTAAGGTTGTACTTTTTGGTTACAAATTGATTATTTATTATTTTAATTTTCATTTGAAAATTTTTCTTCGTATATAATTAAATTTGTCAAAATATTTATTGTAGGATAACTTTGAGGTCAATGTCTCTAATCTACAAGTCTAGAAGCATTTGAAGAAGATAATGAAAGACAAGTTCAAGTTACTAGAAACAACATTTAAATCTATCAATAATTTCCAAGGACCAAGACACTTAGTAATCTTTTTCAAAATTCTCATTATATTATTTTAGGTAATTGATATTTGTACTTTTTGTAGTTGAATTTATGTGATTACATTGTAAATGTTTAATCTAATTTTGAAGTTGATTAATTTTATAATTATTTGTTCATTTGTACATGCGTCCTTGCCAATGTGTATGGTTTAAGCTTGAGTAAATTACAATTGGTGACAGCAGTAATTGCCAAAAAAGTAACATGTTATCCTTGGAAAATTTTGGTCATTAAATTTAATTTGATATAAATTCTTGTGACTGTTAAATTTAGTCACATATGACATTTTCTAGTGATAAAAAAAATTAGTCACCTACAATCTTGGTAAGGAACGAAAGAATACAGTAATTATAATCTACAACAAAGAAAAAGTTCCAACGATTTAACAACTGAAGATAATTAGTTTTTGTCATTGAAAATAACATCTAATGATTAAAAAAATTTTATTATGAATATGTTTTCAAATCATTATTTTATCTTTTTTTAATATCATTTATGACTCTTAAAATTTTAATTTGACACGAAATATTTAATCATAAAAAATTTAAATTTTCAGTAACAAAAATAATTTTGACTATTAAAATATTTTAAGATGATTTATTTTGATGACTAATGTTTAATAATATATTTTTTATTATAAAAAATATAAGGTGATTAATTTATTATTTTTAATGATTAAATTTTTTATAATAAGATATTTTTTTTCTTGTAGCTACAGAATTTATATTGTTTGATGAATTTTTTTAATTAGCTATGGATTGAAGAGTCCAGATGGATTGGCTTGATTTTGTTAGATCGGCAACTTGTCATTTGTGTGCTGGGTGATTTTGCAGATACAGCTAATAATTTGCGGCGCACGCTAGCTGGCTAGTCAAAAGTTCTTGCTACTCCGCCGGAGTCAAAAGTTGTTGACAGTGTCGTCATCGTAAACGCATCGACGTAATTGGTAACTTTTTTTTTTTTTTTTACCTCTACTTGTTTTTCTATAAATGGTCAAGAAAAGGCACAGCACATGCAAGGGCATTTTTTGATTCAGACCTTACATTTTCTCCCATTTTCTTCGAGCCAATGGCGACCAAAAACAAAACTTCCAGCCTGATTTGTGTTCTTGTTTTATGTCTCCTTCTCACTAAGCTAGCGAACTCTTCTCTCAGCGGTAAACTTTCTTTTTTTTTTTTGGTACTTCTTCTTAATCTAATTCGTTCTGTTGAGCGTAAAAAAGCTTTTTTTTTTTTCTTTTAAAGAAGTGATTTGTTGATTGATTTCATCGTTAGGTTTTGGAGGCAGCGTCGCAAGCAGCAACGGCGGTAAACAGACACTACAGGTGATAGTGATACAGTAACAAATATGATTTTTGAATCCTACACCAACCTCGATACGCTGCATTTTTCTGCGTTTTGTTTTTGTTACAGTCGATATTTTTGGTTTTGTGTGAAATATTTTTAGGCCCTATTAACTAACTAGATTTATTTAAAATATTATTACAAATATTTTGGCTATTAGCAATATTTTAATAATTATTTTACACTGTTGTCACTGTGAAAATTTTAAGGAACCTGTCGATCTTTCTTTTTTTATTTTTATTGTTTTAACTTTGTTTTTAATAATCTGTGTTTTGGGTTCGTTTTTCGGAATTAATAGGATGTTAAGAAAAGAAGCACCTCCAGCCCCATCTCAGGCTCAGGCTCAGAAGCTGTTTTTGCTTTTGGCGCGAGACCGGTTCCTTCAACTGGGAATCCTTACAAGCACAACCGCAATCCAACTGAATCTCAACCTTGAGCCCTGCCTCGACAGACTCTACCTTGCTAGCCATGTCCTGCTTATTTGAAAATAAAATTTAAAAAAAATGAAGAAGAAGACGAAGAAGCAGTTGTTGTGCTTTCATTATGTGACAAAATTTTCTTTTACAATGAATGGCTCTGCGTTGACAGGCCATTCAACGAAATTTCTTTTACGATTTGGTATGGAGTAAAGTTTTAAACTTGTCTTATTGAAAATATATTTATACTCTTGTATTAGCATATTACCACCCCTTCAAATTAAGAAGCCAAACTTCCAAACCGAAAACCATTAAAATGGGGTAGTATAAAAGCCAATGGCATATTCCTTTGGATGCATGCAAAAGGTCGTACGGTTATGGATCCAAATCAAATTTGAAAAGCTCTAAAATTAGACACAATTTTGTAGATAAGGAATTGAGCAAAAATAAGAAATTGAAATAACAACCAGCTTTTGTTTTAAATTAAGACAAGGGAACTGTTGTTTAGGGAGATATATAGATTAAAAGCGACGTATGTTTAGTGTTTGATAAATATGTGCAGGGAGGTACAGCTTAAAAGCGACAGATGTACAGTGCTTGACAAATACACGCAACTCTGACTTTCTAATGATAACACTTCGATACCAAACGACCTTAAATACAGGCAATTCAGTTAACAATAGCAATAGGGAGTTCAAAATATACTTTGGATTATTATCCTTTCATAGTTCTAAGAGTACGAAAATAATAAATGATTACAAAAATGATTAAATTAACTATGAAATAATTCTTTATATGCCACTGTTTTGGGCAGCTGAGAAATCTTTAAATAAAATCAATCAAGAAGTGAGCTACAGTAGAATTCGTTTTTAGTCCATGAAGTAGGCAACAAAAGCGAGCTATAATGGGGAAATAAAGACCCTAATGCATGTAACATAAAGTTTTTAATTAATACTGAATTCTATTAGAGATAATGTATATCTTTGTAATTGAGTTAGTTATCAGTTTGAATTTGTAATTATATATCTAGCTGAATATCCGTTAGTTAGGCTTTATCCTTAGCTGTATTTGTATTCAAATTCAATGTTTGTGTTGTATATAAATATCCTTGATGGATGCTTAATGAGAGAACAACTTCTTCCTCTCAAACCTTTTTCATGGTATCAGAGCATCAAACCTTTGTCAACTGAAAAAAATGGAAGGAGATGGTAGAAAATAATGTCGCCATACACTTTGTATGCCAATGATAATCCTGGAAATATAATCACCCAGGTACAATTAAAAGAGGATAATTATGATGAATGGGCTAGAGCAATCCGAACCGCTCTCAGAGCCAAGAAGAAATTCGAATTCATTGATGGAACCATGGCACAGTCAGATGAAGATTTCGATGAATTAGAAGACTGGTGGACAGTAAATTCCATGCTCATATCATGGATGATGAACACTTTGACACACAAGGAGATTGCAAAGGATTTATGGGAAGACATTAAAGAATGTTTCTCAACGACTGATGGTGCACGAGAACAACAACTAAAGACAGAATTAGCAAATTGCAAACAGCAAGGACTCTCACTTATGAGTTACTATGCTAAATTGAAGCAATTGTGGGAAGAACTGGCTAATTATGATGCGATCTCTTCGTGCAAGTGTGGGGGTTATAAGTGTAATGTAGTAGTTGAAATAACAAAGAAAAGAGAAGAAGAAAAACTTTATTAATTTCTGATGGGGTTAGACGATGCATATAGAACAATGAGATCGAACATTTTAAGCACAACTCCGTTGCCTGGTGTGAGCAAGGCGTATTCCTTGATGTGCCAAGAAGAAAAGGTTCGAAATATTTCCAAGAAAAAAGAGATCAACAATGAAGCTGCTAACTTTATGGTTCAAGCCAAATCAGGAATCAAGGATAGACGTGTCGTTTGTAAACACTGTAATCGCGAAGGGCATGATGCTGAAGGATGTTTTCAGTTGATTGGATATCTCGATTGGTGGGGTGATTGACCTAAAATGTCTGGTTCGGGTCGAGGAAGACAGAATGGAGGAAGAGGCCGTGGCAAGATGTCAGAAAGAGGACGGAATGGAGCACGAGTTAATGCAGCTCAAGTAATTGAAGAATCCACTGCTGAAACAAAAGATTTTGCCACTCTTAAAGGACTGACGAATGAACAATGGGCAGCAGTTATGAGTCTATTGAACACTTGTAACTCAGAATCAGGGAGTAATGAGAAGATGACTGGTAAGGAAAATTTTATTTGGATAATTGATTCCGGCGCTACGCAGCATATGATAGGAAATTTGAGCTATCTATCTAGCTTAAACCAGATATTAGGCTGTCCAATTGGCTTGCCTAATGGAGAACATGTGCTAGCTTTGCAAAAAGGATCGATTCGCATGGGACAGAATATTCGATTAGATAATGTTCTTCATGCTCCAGGATTACATTGCAATTTAATCTCAGTATCACAATTAGTTGATGAATCAAAATGTAATGTGTTGTTCACTGATAAGCTTTGTTTGATACAGGACCACACTTCGAGAATGGTGATTGGAGCGGGTGAACGATGCAAAGGGCTTTATTACTTCAAGAAGGAGACACCAGTCCAAGCACTTCAAACTCAGATATTGGATTCATATGATCTTTGGCATCGAAGAATGGGGCACCCGTCTTCAAAAGTCGTAGGTTTAATTTCTGGAATTAAGATTCGATTAGGTTCAAATAAAACTTGTGATGCTTGTTTTAAAGCTAAGCAAACGAGAGAAGTATTTTGTTCTAGTGAAAGTAGAGCTAGTGAAACATCTGAATTGATTCATTGTGACTTGTGGGGACCATATCGAGTCTCCAGTTCTTGTAATGCATCTTACTTTCTTACGATTGTTGATGATTTTTTGAGATGTGTATGGATATATTTGATGATAGATAAAACTGAAGTTGGAAATATTTTGCCAAATTTTGTTAGTATGGTTCGTCGATAATTTGATAAGAATGTTAAGATAGTTAGAAGTGATAATGGCAGTGAGTTTATCAGTTTGAAGGGATATTTTTCTAACAAAGGGATAATACATCAAATTTCATGTGTGAGAACGCCCCAACAGAATAGACGAGTGGAAAGAAAGCATCGACATATACTGAATGTAGCTAGAGCTTTGCGATTTCAGGCCAACTTACCAATCGATTTTTGGGGAGAATTTTTGTTAACTGTTGGATATCTGATTAATCGTATTCCTTCTCAATTACTAGGAGGAAAAACACCTTACGAAATGATATATGGTCACTTGCCTGATTATCCCTCAATTCGTACATTTGGTTGCTTGTGTTATGCAAAGAACTTGAATCGTGAGAAGGATAAATTTGCTAGTCGAAGCCGTAAATGTATCTTTGTGGGTTATCCATTTGGACAGAAAGGTTGGCGTTTATTTGATTTAGAAACAAGAAAGTACTTTGTGTCTCGGGATGTTGTATTTTGTGAAGATGAGTTTCCAGTTGCAGCTGATCACGCACCAGATCATGTTCAAATCTACAAGCATAATTCAATACCATCTCAAATAGATGATTACTTTGAAGAAGAGGTAAATAGTCAGACAAGAGAAAAGGAAAAGGAGCAGCCTGGTCATGTTCGTGAACCTCATGCGCATTTGGATTGTGTGCAGAATGAAAATGCCGACGTAAGGGAGGGAGGTACAGCAATTGAACCTCGAATGGAGAATGTAGAAACAGTAGAAGGTGTGATAGAGCTTAGACGTGGACTTCGCTCCAAGCGAGTTTCTACAAGGCTGAAGGATTGTGTGACTTATGCGGTTCAAAATGAAAGCCCCTCTGCAAGTTCAGCCAAACCATCATCATTCTCAGGTATGTCCTATGACTTAGCTAAATATATTGATTACACAAAGTTCTCACCATGTCATCAAGCTTTCTTGACAGCCATCACAACCAACATTGAGCCATAATTTTACCATCAAGCAGTTAAAGATGTCCGATGGAGAGAAGCTATGAAAAAAGAGATTGATGCACTTGAAAAAAATGGCACATGGACTCTCGTTGACTTACCACCAGAAAAAAAAAAGCAATAGGAAGTAAATGGGTGTACAAAATTAAATATAATTCTGATGGGACCATTGAACGATATAAGGCACAATTGGTAATTCTTGGCAACAACCAAGTTGAAGGGATTGACTACAATGAAACCTTTGCACCAGTAGCAAAAATGGTTACGGTTTCGCACATTTCTCTCTGTGGCAGTAGCTAAACGATGGGGACTTCATCAGATGGATGTTCATAATGCTTTTCTCTATAGAGACTTAGCCGAAGAGGTTTACATGAAGATGCCTCCTGGAATTCACACTAACGAGCCCGGAAAGGTATGTCGGTTGAAGAAGTCACTTTATGGTTTCCGACAAGCACCACGTTGTTGGTTTGCCAAATTGGCTGAAGCTTTCAAACGGTATGGTTTTCTTCAGTCACAGTCTGATTATTCCTTGTTTACTTTAATGCGAGATGAGATACAGTTGGCTGTATTAGTGTATGTAGATGATCTTATTATAGCTGGAAACAATATGCATTTGATCAATGAATTCAAATCGTACTTAAGCCAATGTTTCCACATGAAAGATTTAGGTGCTTTGAAGTATTTTTTAGGTGTTGAAGTAGCTAGAAATGCTGAAGGGATTTTCTTGTGTCAGCGAAAATATGCTTTAGATATCATTAATGAAGCAGGATTGTTAAGGGTAAACCTTCGAAGTTTCCTATGGAGCAAACTCATCATCTCGCTTTAGCTAAAGGTGATTTGCTGCAAGACCCTGAACAATACCGAAGGCTGGTGGGAAGATTGATTTACTTGAGCTTAACTCGGCCTGAGTTGTCCTATGGTGTGCATATTTTAGCACAATTTATGCAACAGCCACATAAAGAGCATTGGGAGGCAGGTTTGCGCATAGTACGATACTTGAAAGGTAGTCTAGGACAAGGCATTCTACTCAAAGCTGATTGCAATCTTGAACTGAAAGCTTATTGCGATTCGGATTGGAGAGGTTGCCCATTAACTCGAAGATCACTTACAGGTTATTTCATTTTTCTTGGGAGCTCTCCGATTTCATGGAAGACCAAGAAACAACATACGGTTTCTCGTTCATCAGCTGAAGCAGAATATCGCTCTTTGGCTGCAACGGTTTGTGAATTGAAATGGCTAAAAGGTCTGTTATTGTCTTTGGGAGTGCATCATGATCAATCTGCTGGAGTAATTTGTGATAGCCAAGCTGCAATGCATATAGTTGCAAATCCTGTTTTTTATGAATGCACCAAACACATCGAAGTTGATTGCCATTTTGTTTGTGATGAAATACAGAAAGGTACGGTTAAAATAGTTTATGTTCGCAGTCATGAACAATTGGCAGACATTCTAACCAAAGCTTTGGGTCGAGATCAGTTTCAGTTTCTTCTTCGCAAATTGGGCGTTCGCGATCCTCACGCTCCAACTTGAGGGAGGGTATTAAAGATAATGTATATCTTTGTAACTGAGTTAATTATCAGTTTGAATTTATAAATATATATCTAGCTGAATATTCGTTAATTAGGCTTTATCCTTAACTATATTTGTATTCAAATTCAATGTTTGTGTTGTATATATATATCCTTGATGGATGCTTAATGAGAGAACAACTTCTTTCTTTCAAACCTTTTCCAAATTCTAAGTAAATGACAAAGCTTGATTTAAGTGCCATAAGCATGCCATTATGATGCTATTTATCAAATGTGACTGTAGGGAGTTAAAAGAATCAATCCTTATGTCTGTCTATTCAATTTTATTATAAGAAATTATTCTTCAATTTTGTTTTAATAAAAAGAACTACAAATTGATAATTAGAAAATGTATTGGGTTGAATTTTTTAAAAATTAAAAAATAAGAAGGTGGGTGTATGGAATCAATTTTTTTTCCTTTTAAAATATAAAGTTCATATTTCAACTTTGTCAATTACTCTTAACCATTTTCCTTAATTACTCTCATCGACGTAATTGGCAACTTTTTGTCTTCATTTTTTTTTCTATTTATAGTCAAGAAAAAGCAATAGCACATGCAACGGTATTTTTTTTATTCTAATCTTACATTTTCTCCCATTTTCTTAAAACCAAACTTTCACCCTGATTTATATTCTTGTTTGATCGCTGCTTCTTACTAAACAATATAAGAGATTCATCCAAGAGTTTCATACACACGTGGGGGGATTAGTATAAGAGTTTCATATAAGAGAATTGAAATTTAAAGGGTTTATAAATTGGTCTGAACTAAGTATGAACACGGAAATTGACAAATACCAAGTGTCCATATGTAAATATTCAACACTCCAAAATATGCTATATCGCTTTCCATAAACTAGTAGTAATGGGTAGCTATTTCAATTCAAATAACACTACAAGACAATAAATTTTTAAAGAAAATTTAATATACTTATTTTGGATTGTTGAAAATTTGACCAGCAAACTCCATATAAGGTACTTATTTTATCCTTTTAAAAATAAAAAATCTCCAATCACATAAGAGACTTACTTTATTGACCAGCAATGCTCCATTATGACCGTTCTAAGGAAGGAAAACGAACAAAGCCACATGCTTGCTTCTTGATAAAATTAATAAAATTGAATTAAAAATGTTCCTATATATTGGAATGTAAGCAATTAAGAAATCTTTAAATAAAATCAATCAAAATTGAGCTACTAATGTTGGATTGTTGATTTGGGTAAGATTGGTAAAATTTAGAGTCGGACTATGAGCATCGGTCTAAGATTCTGAACCCCTTTTTTAATTACATCTCATTTAATGACAAAAATATATATTTTTCTAAATAAACATTCTCCTTATTTATGAACTTTTCATTTTTTAATAATTTTCTCATTCTTTCATTCCTAATATTTGTATTCCTCTTTTCAAACTTACTTTATTATTTAATTTCTAAAGAAAAAATCTAAAAGAAAAAGCAAGAAGAACATTATACTCAGAAAATAATGAATATTTTCCGAGTCCAATACAATTCTATCCTAATTATAAATTTTGGATTTACCACTTAGTTTGAGAATGCTTAAAAAATATTTGCAGTGCGATAAAACTTTAGTTAATTTATTTTTTTTCACTATATTGTATCTTAGTTTAGTTTTTATGTTATTATAAGAATTTTTTTTTTAGTCAAGAGGATTATTCTTAAATTCAGATTATTTTAATGATAGTAAAAAAAATTTTGAATTGTGCAAAAAAGATAAAATTGAAGAGAGAAAGAAAGTATAAATGGCTCAATTCTATTTATATTTGACCTTAGATATAATTTTAATAGAATAGCATTTCATGAGATTAACAAAGAGGTGCCAATGATCCGACTTTAAAATTTATTCAATACATACCTTATTAGATTTTATTGTGTGAAGTTATTTATCTTAGGTTATCAGAAATTTGTAGTGGGTGACTATTAATTTTATTTCTTTTATTATTGTTAGGCATTTCTCTTTACTATACTTGAGTTTTCAGTTATCCTAACTACTGTATTTGAATTTTATATGGCCTTATATTTCTGTTCTATGTGGTAATATAATGTTGACCATTTTTTTAACTGTCAAATATAACTTATTAAATTCAAATACAAAAAGAAAGTCATTTTTATTCCACTAAAGTAAGGCGTCCATAAAAAGACTACAAAAATGAGTTACTTAATATAAGTTTCTCTTGGTTTGTTTACGGAGGAATAAACAAATGCTAATGCATGTATGACAAAACAAGTATGGCAGAAGTAGAATTGATATGATAGGAAACAATAGATAATATTTTTGTACTAGACCAAGCCAATATGATTAACGTATAGTCTAATCGAAGTGTAATTAAATTTTATTCTAATCGAAATGACTTAATGAAATTTTTAATAATGTGTAAAATGAGATTAGATGACACTCTAATTGACGTAAATCTATAAGAGAGATTTTAAAAAATAATCTCAACGGAAATTAAAAAATGGGTTTTATTATTAATTGAAGCTAAAATTATGAAAATAATAATAAAGTCCCTCTATTTATAATAGAGCAAACCTCTTAGAAAGGAAAATTAAATTACGATTATATTAGAAACAAAATATTAAGACACATACTATAATAAACTCCAATTAAAATAAAAAATTCTAAAATAATAAAATTTTATAATTCTAAACCAACGTCCTACATCATTGTGCCATGGTTAAAAGAAACTCATCCTCGAATTTGAAAACAATATAAAAAGTTGAAACTTATAATATAAAACTAAGTCATCTTGTAATTTGAACTTATTGTTTTTCTCTTCAATGTTTCTCAAAACTTTGACAATGCAATGTCAAAGGTCCTTACGTGATTAGCCCAAACTCCGACTGTGCCAAATGATTACTAGTTCTCTAATTATATCACATACATACATATGTATAAAAACATTACCGCTATTACATTGTGTATGATTTGTTAATTATTTATTATTTTAAAAGTGGATTATTAATTTACAGAATGTCATTGTATTATAGGGTGAATTGAGATTCTTGTAGGAGTTATAATCCGCATCAAGATACACTATATAGAACGGAATAAAATGGGAGTCAATGTTCACTTGTTATGGACTCTTCTTATTAAGTAATTAATAAGTGATTGTGTTAACTATTGTATTAGGAAAAATTTTAGAATACATTTGAGGTATTACAACTAATTGATACATGCATGACATGCGTAGTTGAATTTAATATCATTACTACTTGTATAATAATTTTTCAAAATAAATGCATACATGTCATGGTATTATTGGCTTGTTGTATGGATCACTTAATACATCAGATGTATTCTAAAATTTCTCTTGTACTAGAAATTTATCCACTTGGTAGTTGTAACTTGTGTCGGCGGAAAAAAAACATAGCTCTCTTAATTTTGTTTATATTTTTCACTAGTTAATTATCCTCGCTAATAACTTCATTGACTCAGCTTATACCAATTAGCAATTATGCTTTGAAAAAAGCCCATTAATTATACCTTGAGAGGGATAAAAATAAGAAACGAGAAATTAAGTAATAAATAGCTAGCATGGTTGGAATTAGCTAACCTTAAACGTGGGTTCATTAACTTCATCGATGATGTTTTTTCCCCCCCAATCGATAACTTCAGACCAATGAATCAAATATTATTTAATATTTCCCCCTCCTTGGGAATGGCATGGAAATTCTTGCTCCCATTGGATTATTGTTAGGATCCTTATTCATAAATCCTTAAGTTTGAGAAATTAAAATCAAAGGACCAAATCAATTTTTCTGACTCTTTTTTAAATTAGATAAATATTTGTTGATTTTATATTTCATCATAGTTCTGTGATTCACAGTATTGTTTTCTATTTAGTTCCCCTGAATTCCATATTTAAAGTTGCGATCGGAGTAATCCATGATCTGGTGAATCATCAAAGTGAATATTCTACCATTAAAAGTAGGAAATTAACTGCGAATTCATATTTGACTAAAGTATATTCCAGTGGATTGCACAATCTAATTAAAAAGGAGAAATGTATATAAAAGTTCTTATCTTGTCACTACCTTAGCCATTTAGACTACCGATGCATCCACTAATTACAAAGTATGAAATATATGTAAAATTTATCTTTTAGCAACCTCAAATAACTATGGTGGGTGTTCGTTAATCAGACAGTTTTGTTCTTCGACTTTGTAATCCAAAATACACATCAATTAGTTAAGAGAACCTAAGATTTTACTTACTAGCTAAAATTTTTTATCAAAAATGAATTGAGATATTACAACACATCCATAATTTAGCATAAAAAGTCAAGTAATGATCTAATTAATGCTAGAAAGTGTATATTTAATAAGGTTAAAATTATTGTTTTTTCCATTACAATGTTGATAACACTAACAATCTCATCATATTTATAAATTCTAACATATTTTATTAATCATCTTTTTTAATTTATTTTTAAGTACGATTTTTGTATTTTGCAAGTAAATTCCTAAATTCATGATACTTGGATTAAAGAAATTAGATACCTTTATACTTAGAGTAATTAACCACTTTGAATTCATGTCATGAGCCGAACACATTCTAAGATACCCGATGAATTTCCAAAATGATATTAATTTACATAACTTCATTCTCCAGAAATCAAGTTATCCAAATACATTTATTTATATGCAAATTTATTAAGTTAAAAATTGATAAATGGAAAATAAAATTCACGTATTATATTCTCATGGGTTAATTGTCTTACATTGGATGGATTCAACATTTTCACCTTTATCCCTTCATCCCTTACGAGAAAAGTGTATTAAATTAGCTAAACTTCTTAAATTATCTCTAAACAGAGCATGAGCAAAGTGTCGAGGACCTAATACTTAATTATCTACTCTTTCTACACTTTAATCTCTAAAATTTTATCTCTAGAATTGTTGATTTACTAAATTTTAAATTCTGGCATCGGTCCTGTGCACGGTAAAATCAAGAACGTTCATTTTAATAATTACACTCGCCAGAGGTCGGGATCACGTTCTTTTGTACTATAACCGATGAATTTGCTGATAAAGTAACTGTGTTATGATTTCCCAACATTTTTCATGCGAGAACCCATTAGCATGCTTGTGTAGCAAAAATGATTATTGCGCAAAGAGATTAATTAACTGAAAAAAGATTCTCTTGGTTTAATTTCGTAACCATTGCAAATCGTCAATTAATTTCTACCATTACGAGTCTTACCTGCTCTATGCTTCTCATAATGACTTTCATGTGGAGCATATGCAAGATGTTGATATTGTATTTATTTCTCATATATAGTAGACTAGTGTAAATCACCTTAATTGTTTCTTAATTTATCGGATTAATACATAATTAGATAATGTAAAATATTAAAGAATAAATTTGATAGACTTATTTATTATGTGATCAAATATGATGTTAATGAACATAATTTATGTAACAGGTAATATATTAGAGATAAGTATAACCTTATATTGTATTATTATAACTTACAATAGGATAAAAATTTTATAACTAACACATGAGGATCTTCACATTAGTATTTATATGTGGTTTTAGCACGTTGGAATTCACTTTTTGTCATTGTCTATTCTCGTGCAAGAGTGTGTGCGGCCCTCATCATCTCTCTCCCTCTAATTTGCTTTTGCTTATGATGAGGAAACCGTAATTCGTAATTGATTTGGAGTAAGAAAAGGTTTTTGATTCAGCAACATTTCAAGTGATCAACGAGAACTATCAAGGGCAAACCAAGATAACAAATGTTTCCAGAAACCCAATAAATAAATAAATAAATGTTTCCTCTCTCTCAAGACGTGTTTGATTGTGAGTAAAAAGATCATGGGATTTATGGTAAATTACAATTTATCAGTTCATCACCGTTTAAAACTTACTTAATCTTGTTAATGGTTCCAATAATTATTTTGTGAATTATAGCAAATATAAGTCAGCTTCTTATAACAGAATTTGACACTTTTTTTTAATTAAAATAGAAGACTAATTTATAAACTTATGCCGCACTTAAATAATGCACAAGATCCCTTGGAAAATTTTTGTAATTAAGTTTTGTTTGATACAACTTTTCAAATAGAGTTTATTTAAATAAAACTTTTATTAGTAGAGGTTTTATAAATACAGCTTTTAATAAAAAAAATTTAGTTGTTTGGTTATTCATATGAGTTTTTATTAAAAATTTATAAATTATTTTAATAGATAAATTTTTTAAACTTATATTATAAAAAGAATAAAATAAAATTATTAAATAAGTAAATGATATTTTAAATATTTTAACATTTAAAAAAAATTTCAAGTTTTACTCTAAAAAATCTAAAATTTAAAATTTTATTAGTAGAATCAAAATAACTTATTTAAACTTAAAAATTCTATTAAAAAAATTAAATAATAATAAAAATAATAAAAATAATTATTTAATTAAAAAATATTTATAATCATTAAATAAATTATAATAAACAAAAACACTGATATAATTTTTGTAATTAAACTTTGTTTGATATAATTTTTTAAATAAAGTTTATTTAAATAAAACTTTTATTAGTAGAGCTTTTATAAATACAGATTTTACTAAAAAAAATTTAGTTATTTAGTTATTCATAAGAGCTTTTATTAAAAATTTATAAAATTATTTTAATAGATAAATTTTTTAAAGTTATATTATAAAAATAATAAAATAAAATTATTAAATAAATAGATAATATTTTAAATATTTTAAAATTTTAAAAAAAATTCCAACCTCTACTCTTAAAAATTTAAAATTTTAGATTTTATTAGTAGAGTCAAAGTAACTTATTTAAATTTAAAAAATTTTATTAAAAAATTAAATAATAATAAAAATTTATTTAATTAAATAAATATTTATAATTATTAAATAAACTATAATAAATAAATACTGTTAATCATTAAATAAACTGTAATAAACAAACACTGAGCATAAGCAAATCATTTTTCGACCATAACTAGTAACCACGTGTTGGTCAGGTTGCCCTTTACATGACAAAAATTAATGCCACCCACCCGGAAGTATGTACGTCCACCGATCATTTAATGTTTCTTCGTAACACGTGTCCATCGTGTACAAATGATTGGAATGATGATGCAATTGTCAAATAATTACGTGGGACTCGTGAATTGGAAGAGTGTTATACTCGAGGTACACGTTACACATTACATTACATTGTTATACACTTGTACCCTCTAGCCGCAGCAATTTACTACGGCAACCACGACCATATTTGAAAACGAATGCATTAAATCAAACTCAACTGCCAACTGCATTAACCACACACTTCGTATTCCTAATCCTATATAAGCACGAGGCCCCGTTCACCATAATCCTCACACGGCATGCAACGATTTAAAGACCAGTTCTAAGTCAAGCAACATTCTCGTTTCTCAAAGCTGATTAAGAACATTATATTTATATATGGCTCTTAAGCTTGCTTGTGTTGTGCTGCTACTGTGCATGGTGATGGGTGCGCCCATTGCCCAAGCTGCCGTCTCATGTGGCCAAGTGAGTAGCACTCTTCAAGCGTGCATAACATATGTGACGGGCGCCGGTGGAGGAGCTGTGCCGCCAGCCTGCTGCAGTGGGATTAAGAGTCTTAACGCCGCAGCCACCACCACACCCGACCGCCAGAGCGTTTGCAACTGCTTGAAAACCGCTGCTGGCTCCATCAAAAATGTCAACCTCAACCTCGTTTCTGGCCTCCCCGGCAAGTGCGGCGTGAACATTCCTTACCAAATCAGCCCATCTGTTGACTGCAGCAGGTGATTACGTATTCACCTTTAAGTCATATTTTATTGTGTATATTGCACGTCCATGGTTCATTATTTTCTCTCTGACAAAATTATTTAATGATTTTCTTTTCTTTTATTTTTTTTTTTGGGCCCCGGGGGGGGGGGGGGTGTTGCAGAGTGAGATGAAGATCTTGGAGAAGGAAAATTTATGCCGGCGGCTTATTATGTATAATATATTAGTATAAAATGGAATAATAAAATGGGTGATAGAGACTCTCCTAGGTCAAGAGAGTCTTACTACTATCCCTACATCATACATGATGCGTGTACTAGAATGTCATCCACTGAGTCGTTGTGTCTTGTCCCTTCTCGCGATTCTCATGTATAATATATATATACTACTTTATTATTTTATAGCTTCTGTTTCTTATTCGATTAATTTCTTGGCTTATATTTAAAAACATGCAAGTAGTTCCGATGATACAGTTCAGTAAAAGAAATTAAATTAATAGTTAACTACGTCCACATTAACTGTGAAATCAATTGGCACATATATCGTTAGACAAAAACTATCTGAATTGTCTATGTTGGATTCTAACCACCCAATATCGAATGTTAAGCTTTTAATCTTAATCCTAATAAAAAACTAGATATTGTTACCAAATCAAAAATGAACTCAATCAGCAAAGAACTTGTCAATCAGAGAAGCAATCTAGGAATGAAAAACGCTGCAGGAGAGGATTCAATTGGTTCGGCTATCAATGCCTCATCCACTGTGAAACAATGAAGCAAGATTTCACTAATTCTCAGAGAGTTCAAGGTACAACCAGAGAGCTAACACGAGAATTCCTTTTCCATTCTTGTACATACACCTACAATCGTCTACAGAAGCAGAGAACCCCCTTAAGTCAGCTTGATATTTCTGGGTATTTTTGGAATCCAGAAATTTTTCCCGGTTCAGCTAATAGAATAACAACCAATTGAACGAACAGGCAATTTCAACGTGTCCTTGTGCACATGCTTTTGCCATCAAAACGACAGCTGCTTAGTGTCGTTTAATGCAAACGGTTTAACTGACGCACGTGATCAGTCTCGTGCGCCACCAACTGAAACAGATGACATTTAACACACTGTCGCTCATGCTTATCTGTGATCATCAACGACATATCAGCTAATCCATATGCACGAGATTGGCACGTCGGAATTTTATGCTTATTCTGATTTTAGGTTCACTTCCTACAATATATTCGAGGTTCATCAAGATAATCAACCAACGTTTCAATTGTATTAAGTACTATTTATTATTCTCCGAAAAATAGTGAGCAAACAAAAAGTATGGACAAGAAATATAATAACGGCAATTCAGCCATCTAATTCGCAGCTACTAAGTAGGAGTTAATAATGACCTCGTGTTACTTGTTTAACTGCATTAATAACACATGATTTTTTTTTTAATGATCAAATAAAGTTGAAAGAGAAAAAATTGTGATAATAAAAAATTTAAATTTTAGCATAGGTTAAAGTTAAAAATTGGAATTAACTTAAATCCAAAGAGAGCATAAATGAACAACTTTTTTTTTTGGGACATATTTCCTCCTACCTATTGAAAATTTTTGTCCTTTGATGTATAAATTAAAGAAGCCTATCAACTACAAGATGGTCACGATTGAGTAATGATTGATTTGGATCCCAATTTCATAATTAATTGAAATGAGATATAGTCAAAATTAAATCTTTTTATGGAAGCGGAACGTGTTAGTAGTAGAATTTTGATAATTTAATTAGAGCATGCCACATGTGCAGAAATCCCACGCCCAGTTAGATCTTGAAAAATATGAAGAGGAGATTCAAAAGATGAGAGAAAATTGAAAGAACTCAATAAAAGAACGTGAGTTACCCTATTAATCTAAAAAGTGTAGGAAATGTCTCCTTAAATGCTTAAAATTGCTGCATAGTAATGGAGGACCACTATGATAATAATAGCGTATTTAATAAAATGACTATATGTCGCCATAATATAGACCCTACATGAATCTCCTTAACAATCGCATGCACCACGAGTAAGAGAGAGAATTGACTCACTTACAATAAATTAATTAGAGATCAATATATTATTATCAAAGATAATTTTTCATTAATACGTACCTACTCCTAAAGAGACTAAAACACTCAAATTAAATAGTTAAATTAACCAAAAACTACTACATAAAAAAGAAAATAAATTATTATATCTTATCATGTGTCTAAAGAGACACTAAAATAATTTAAGAGCACTTTTTATATAATGTTAGGTCAATTTTAATAAAATAAGTTGTACTTCTTCCTTACAACTATCAATTTTTTTGTTGATATTAGGATTTCTCAAAAAGCCATCATTCTCTCTAACACTTACTTCACTTGATCGTCAGAGTACTGTCATTGGTCGTTATTGGCTTCGCCTTTAATGATTGTTTCTTTTTATTTTCAAGTTCATCCCAATTCTATTCGTTGACCGCTATCAGCATCGCCTTTGATGATTGTATCCTGTTATTTTCAAGTTCATCCCAATTCTATTCGCCTTCAAAAAACTATTATGAGATAAAATCAGCCACACTATTATCAAAGCTATCTCTCAAAATTAAATTGTCATAATGTTTTGAGTTGAAACCAAATTAAATCAAAACAGGACGCACCTTGTTGGTACAAATCAATTACGATTTTCATTTTTTCTAAGGTCTTATTGCTTATCGGGTCTTAAAAATAATTGAATTTAAGTTCAAGCTATTTTTGTTACTTAGAAGAAATCCAACTTCCTATAATTTTTTATTTTGATCCAATTTAAGGCGTTTTAAACTCTTTTTGCTATTTACGAAAAGTCCAATCTTCTAGATTTTTTTTTAAAATCGAATTTAAGGTGTTTTTGAGCTTTTTTCGCTATTTAGGAGAAGTCAAACCTTCTACACTTATTATTGTCTATGCGTCTATGTGTCATGAGCTTGCTTATCGTAACCTTATGGGTATATAATGTGTAATAATGCATTGCTGTTACATTCTAATATAATTTTCTTTCAAAAAAAATAATACTTTTTTTCCCATGATTTGAGGTTTTTTCCCATGATTTGAGGTTTTCTGTGTTATGATATATATAAATAATAAAAATTGTAATCTCAGTCATATATTATTAATGGAGAGAATGACACGAATTTCTTAAATTTTCTCAATTTATTTACATTCATTACTAATTGGATAATAATTTTTGTTATTTATTACATCTTGATGTTAAAACGCCTTTAAAAAAATGTGATATGTTTTTATTACCTTATTATGGCATTATGCTCTCTCCATCACTTTAATGTGGTATTTTCAAAAGGTAAGAAAAACTTTGTCTGTTGAAAAGTCAAATTCAATCATTCAAAAATACAGTTTGAACGTTAAAGTTGTAACATCAAAGATGTAATAAGAAATTAATAAAATTTAAAGATCTAAATAAGGAATAAAAATAATAATTATTAAAAATATTTAAAGTTCCTTCTTCATTATGAAATAATACATACATAGGATGAATTGCATTAAGTTGTAATGCAATACTATATTTAATACAGTATGGATGGTATTATATAAAATAATATAATTTTATATTAACATAAAAATTAAAGTAATTTTATTTAAATTCACTAGTATTCGAAAAGTTAACAAGAAAATTGAAATGAAATACTGATTAATTGACTCAGAATAACAATACATAAACTATTTTAGTCTAAACTTGTCCAATCAATATCATATTTGGACATGTATTATGGTTGAATGTGGATGCACATTCAAGAAAAGGATGAAGGTGGAAACAAGTTGCAAAACGAATTAATTTGACATGTACGGTATTATGATTGTCTTTTATCATGATATAGTTTGATTGTTTCATTATAGAGTAATAATGCAAACCAACCAATAACATTCAATTTTTTCAGACTACTAGGGCCAAGAATGAGAATGAGAATACAAAGCAGCAGAAACCACACAATTTTTTTAGTATCATCAAGTTCCAAATTTTGACCCTTAAGTCACTGATCGTGTGGTTGATATATTAAGAATTAAATAGAATTAAGAGAGAGAGAGAGAATCAAATGGCACTTTATTACTATTTTAATCTTTTTAAATAGGCTTAGCTAACAACTCTGGGCCTCCGTAGAAATGGACTGTGTAATTACAATAAGTACCCTTTTGGGCTTTGGCAGATACAAGCTGAGCCTAAGTCTGAACCCCAACCGAGATTGAAACCCTACAATTGCAACCTGCGATTCTTAGGAGACCGGCCGAAGCATTAACCGTGTAAATTAATTTGTAACTGTTATTAATTCATTCACACCGACTGTTTGCCAAATTAACCCACGCCTGAACAATTATAATTTCTACCTTGAAGATTCCCCTTGTCATTGTGAACCTTTTTCCTTGGATATTATTTGGTAATTCCCACCTTGAAGAGCATAAATTAATGAATCGGCAGCAAATACGCTTTCTCAAATAAAAACTTAGCATAATTCCTGTTATACATTTATCTATAGAAAAATGTTAATTTCTTGGAGGTTATTGTCAAGGTTCACTATATCCCTTTTCCAAAATATTGCCATTACATTGAACGACTTTAGTAGATGACTTATAAGGGGGAAAAAAAATAAAGAAGTTAGGTTTTTTTGTGTTAATTACTTTTTTGAAAGCTGTAATTAATTGATATTGATTAGATAAAAACAAAAAGGTAATTAACTGTTAATTTTATAATATTAATCATGAATGAACGCGTAGCAGGAGACTCGTAAGCTTAGATGGCTTACGGAATTCAAATTCATACGCAAATGCATATCTCTTGTTTGCCCATTTCTTCATAAATGAACTTTCCTCCCAAATGGTGGCAGGTGAAAATGAGTAAATAAGTTCTGTGAGTCACCTGCCCACGGTATTCAATCTTTGAATTTAATTTGCTGCTACAATAAGCTAGCTCTACTCTCTTTTTGACTGGACCCAGTTTTTCTGGAGTGGTAAAAAACTTATTCAATTCCATAAATCACAGCATTTAACATGCTCAACGACAATTCATGAACGGCAATGAATTCAAACAACTACCTCACACATTCTCACTTAAATACACACCATTTTTTTACCTTCTATATATATCAACACATCAACCCTCAGTGTTGCTCAACACTGGCTAGGGTTTCATAATGGCTAGCTCTGTAATGTGGATGAAACTTGTGACAAGCTGCAGCTTGGTGCTTGTTTGCTTGATGGGCAGTGCATTCATGCCCACCAAAGCACAAGTGACATGTGAGACGGTGGTGAATGACTTGTCTCCATGCATATCCTACGTGTCATCCGGCGGGGCCGTGCCGGCGAACTGCTGCACCGGAGTGAGGGCACTCTACAATGCCGCTCGGTCCCCAGCTGACCGTCAGAGCGTGTGTAAGTGCTTGAAACAAGCTGTTAGCGGAATCCAGTACACCCGTTACCAGCTCGGCCTGGCGGCTGGACTTCCCGCCAAATGTGGAGTCAACATTCCTTACCAGATCAGCCCTTCTACCGACTGCAACAGGTATGTGTATATATATTATTGTAATTTGTTGGTTTTGCTTTCTGATATTTTCTGTTTTGATCATTTTATTTATTTGCTTTTTTCTTTTTTTGTGATTTTTGCAGGGTGCAGTGAGGATGATAAATTAGCGGCCACCAGTCATGAGTCTGTGTGTTTGGGGTGAGAGAATAAAGGGGCTGCGCCTCTGTTTGATGATGTGTTAGTGTTAACAGGAGTTGCTAATGTCATCTGCTGGGATTTACGTTGTCTCTTGTTTTGTTAGGTTCTGTCCCAACCAGAAGTAGTGAAGAATAAGATTTTGTACGTTACGTTTATGGAGTGACACTTTGTTGTTATGCGTTATAATGAGCTCAACACTTGGCTTTTTATTTCTTTTTTTAAAATTATAACAATTTTCAGGACATGATTTTTCTCGTTTTATATGTATACACACCCTCATATATTAAAGAAAAATAGTGGGGAAAGAACTAGCACAGAACTAGTCAATTGCATTATATGGGCATCCCCAAGAGTCTGCAAGCCAGTTTGTTGCCAGTTGCGGGAGGGGGTTTATACTTTATCCGAACCAAAAGAATCTGAAGTCGTGACAAATTACCCCCAGTCTCGCCTTCCCGAAAAATATAGGAAAAATAAAAATTCAAATCCGGGATACACAAGCGCCGAAGTGATTGAAAATCGGGTCTCATCGTCCATTTACTAATAAGTAAAGATTGAAATGATTTTGTTTCCCTCTTTCAATCAAAATATATATTTTTATATCAAAATATAAAAATTCAAATCCTGATTGCACAGGCGTCATTGACCACATATTGACAAGGAGGAAAATAGCGCGTCGGGATATCAGCAAATGCTATCTCCGCAAAAAATGCACACAACATTTCAGCGTATAATTAGAAATATTCCTTAACTCTTTCCAGAATCTAAACTTCTATTAGCTTCGCCAACTAATCAAGTAACAGAGCTCTTGTAAAAGCTAACCTAGACCTTATATTTTTCCAGATCAGGAGCTGAAAAACTTCAAATATATTAAAAAAAGAGCATATGCGTATTTATACGATGGATAATACTAGTAAAAATGTTTGGATGGTATAAAAGTAGAGCTGGTAAAATAAGTTACAACAGGGACATAACACAATTTTTTTTTTATATTTATGCTGACAAATATTTACATATTAATAAATAGATTAACGTAACAAGATATCATAAACAACTTGTCAAATCCATTGTGGACCACGTTGACATGCTTACATGTTTATGACACAAATCTTAATTAATTTGTGAAGCATTATTTTAGAAAAAACTAATATATATATTGAATACTAAATTAGTTATTTGTGTCATATCTATATTATGTTATAAACTTATTCATCCCATTATAACTTATTTTTAAGAATAATATTGACCTGTTTATTATTTTTTAAAATTAAAATTTAATTTTTTATTAAATATGTTAAACAAGTCAATACGATTAACACAACTAATGTACAAGTCGCATCCATGACTCAATGTTTCGATAGAAATAATAAATAATTCGTATCCATATCTACTTAAATTTGTAATGATACAAACATGACATATTTAAATGAATTGACAACTCTAAGCAAAAGTCGTGAATATACAACCATGGAACGAGCTACCTTCACACATACAAGGGGATCTACCTTAACAGGCAGATCTGCATACAAATTAGTGTAGACAATTGATTGCGCTAAGCAATTTTGTAAACAAAATTATGTTTATAAAATTATATTTTTATATTAATCTTTTAGATAATTATGTTTGAGTGAGGGCAAGTTTATAAATAAAATTTCATATTGGTGTCAATTTTATAAACTGTTAATTTTTATTATAGTTTTTGCCCTCAATGAATTCATTTTCCAGTTTCGCCCCTCTCTACCTTCACACAGGAAGTGGAAGGAAACAAAAAAAATAAAAAATAAATAAAAAGAGAAGAAAAAACCAAAGTGTAGAGCCGCAAGAAGAAGAGCTCCTTCCTTACGGCATGGAAAGGAGATGTTTCTGCTTTGTTTGCGGAGATAAGAGAGAGAGAGAAATAGAAAGATACAAAAAGTATAATTAGCTTTTATATTGATCGGCAAAAATTGAGACAATCAACTTTTGTGTTGGTTTTTCCCTTCCATCTCACTTTAGGACCTTTAGTAAAGGAAGAAAAATAATTACTTTATTATAACCTTAAGTTAATGATAAGTTTAAGATTGTGTACGAGAATGAGATGAAAAGGAATAGCAATTGCAAAAGGCATTAAAAAAAAAAACAAAACAAAACAAAACAAAAGAAGGCTGGAAAAAAATAAAAATAAAATGGTGACTAGCAAGTACGGGATAATTATGCCTTGTGTCACGGGATGAGAGGTTTTAAGCCTGTGCGGCACTCTCATATCTCATACTTCGAATAAACCTAGTGAAAGTGGCACAATATCAACTGGTTTCACCTTATCTTAGGCTCATCAGGGGAATAATTCTAGTTCCCAACCAGTGTGTGTAGGATTTCACCTAAACCCATCTTCAAAATTAAGTCATCAACTAGTGACAAGCTTCCCAAACTAATAGTTTAGGTTCATGATATCTCCGCACGCATGCTTCTAAAATACGTCTCCTATAATCAGTACAATGTTATTGATATTAATGTATAAATAAATATCTTAGATGTTAAGACTGCGGTTCATCACACTTCACTTTCAATTGTTAAATAAGTTGGACGAACTACTCGGTTATAGTTGGACACCTTGGACCCTGCGGTTTGACTGCTTGACCCGTCACACGTCGGATAAAATTGTTTGCATTTTATTCTCTTGGGCAGCCCTGTACAGGGAGTACACACAATAGAAAGCTTTGTTTCTTCTTCTTTATAATATTTTTTTTATTACAAGTTTGGTAATATCGGTTCTGTTTAACCATAATTTTACATGTAGCTAGCAAGGCTTCAAGAGTGACGGGATCATGGAATTGGTCCAACTGCCAAAACCTATGGCTTTTTAATTCAATCCTACCTATAAAGTTAAGTAAATGGCATATATTTCTGATGTAACATGAATTCAACAAACCCAACCAAGAAAAGACGACTATGAATTATATGAAGGTTCACATATGTTCAACATTAGCCTAACTCAAGCACAATTAGGCCCCATCGTCATCGACGTGTCCACTCTCATTGAGAGAATAGCAATTTCCGGTTCACATATTTACAAATTATTGGACCACAGCTTACGGCAGCGGCACCAAAACAGACACACTGTAATCTCTAGTCCCTCTCTTGTCTGTCCCAATCCCATTTTCATATCATGCAATTTATCTTCTCCTTGGTCTTTTTCAATCAACTTGAAGAGACTGGGTAATTTTTATTTGAATGTGTTATAGTTTAACCAAAAGCTTAAGTTTTAATAAGCAAGACCTAACATTAGTTTTAAGATCAACCATTAACGCCAAGCTAAAAGCTATAGCTGGTGGGGCAGTTAATGATCCGCTTTTAAGATTTAGATTTTTAGAAATCGTGACAGAGACCAAACAATACCATATATGAAGATCGAAGGTCTAGCTTAGAAATTTGATTTTGACGTTATATTAGCGGAATTAATACTTAATCTAAAAACTTAAGGTGTCAGATAGAGGCGCAATTAATCTTAATGATGAGAAATCGTACTAAGTTCATTTAATTATTTATAATAACGACAAAAAAATATCTTCCTATGCAATACCAGCTACAGGCATACGAAATCACCTTTGCCTTGGAAAAGGTGGAGAGATATTTTGTGGGCGATGATGATATTCTTTTCCCCATTAAAACATAGTACTTATCTTCATTTGTATGATGCGTCAAAAGTGAGAAAGTAGCAAATAAGATGGAGGCAGCAAACCTCCCACTACAATTCAAGCTACCCCTCACATGAAAATCATAAACCCAAAACCGTTTGCAATTGGACTTTGGTTTTGGTGCAGCTGTTACACCCAAGGATTATGATAGGCTTTTAGTAGTGCTAATTGAAGTGCCGTATAATCATGATTAGTTAGGCAAGTTATTAATCTAATACAAATTACCAACATATCTTAGACTTCTCCACTTTGTAAATATCAAAAGTGTTTAATAATAATCTCTTGCAATTTGACCCTTCTCGGGGAGCAGTTGATCCCTTTTTGATATAAATTAACATAAGCCAGCTTCCACTACTCGTATGTGCACCACAAAAGTCACTTTTCAAGTACCTGGGTATATAGTCATAAACCTTCAGATATTTCAGTTCATGAGTTATATATACAATGCCAGATTTAAAATATCCCTAAGTAAGGCTGATAATTATTTATGTTTCCCATCTGAATGTTCATCCTTTTTGTTCTAATATTGTTGGGTTTCGGTTCTAGATAAAACTCAAGTGTCCATACAGGACCATTTCCAGCAAAGACGGTCCCGGATTCCATTAACAGCCACTCACCTTACTTTATATGTCCCTTTCTAGTTGGAATATTTACAACATTACGGTAACTCGAAAGAGCCACAAATAAAATCATGTCCGAGCTTTGAATCCTAGCCCCCCCCCCCCCCTTCCAAAAAAAAAAAAAGGCCTCATCATCCCTTCACCTCTTTTTCTATTTTCTTATCTTGAAAGAAACCCTAGGTAGCAGCTAGAAGCGAATATGCACAGGCGGTTGCTTGAGACAGAGCTAAGCGTGTCACCACCGACGGCTAGTCGAAACAGAACCCATGATTCGTTCGTTAACGAGGCGAATTTCGATACCAACATGGTGATAATACTGGCAGCTCTGCTGTGTGCGCTGATATGTGCACTTGGTTTAAATTCAATAGTCCGTTGCGCTCTGCGGTGTAGCCACAGGCTTGCTATGGCGACACCGGAGCAAGCGGCCGCACGGCTGGCCGCAACGGGCCTGAAGAAGCGGGATTTAAGGCAAATTCCGGTTTCCGTTTACGGGGAAGGAGTTAATATTCCGGCCACTGAGTGTCCGATTTGCCTTGGAGAATTTGTTGATGGAGAGAAAGTTCGAGTGCTGCCAAAATGTAACCACGGGTTCCACGTAAGGTGTATTGATACGTGGCTTTTGTCGCACTCCTCGTGTCCGAATTGTCGCCATTCCTTGCTTAACAATAACGAACGCTCAACAGCAAGTTCAAGTGCTGCTGAGGAAACTGCCGGAGCCCCGCCGCCGGGAAATGAATCCGGTGAGCAAACCAACGTGGTTATTGTGAGTAGTTGTTAATTAATGAGCCAATTAGAGGAAATTAAACCTGAAATGTTAAATGACAATTTGTGTTATCTGTTACATCGCGACCTGATTAATGTATCAAATTTGAACCGGCACCCAATTTAGAGCCAAACGTGATCCAGAACTCATAATAGGATCAACTGAAATTAATGTTTATGTTTTTCAGTTTTAGTAAGCTTATAGAGTAATAGTTGTTTACATATCTCACAATTTTGCAGCACACGGTTTTATCACAGTTTTATAAGTAATTTACTGTACTCTTTTATAATCTCATGATTAAGAAGAAAATTGGGATAAATTTTAAAATACTCAGATTTACTATTTTTAGTTTAATTCAGTTTCGGCAGGTGAACAGTACTATAGCTGTATTGCATGCGCAGCCTGCATCGTAGGTAAAAATTGTGGCATAATTAATTTTTTGTTCTGCTTTATGACCAATATGGATCGGGCAAAACCTGATTCGAATATAAACTCTGTCGGGTCCCAAGCTTTAAAAATTATAATATTTTAAATAATTATATTTATTTTATCTATTTATTATATATATGTAAAGTATTAAATATTTAAAATTTATATTTTTATCTAATTTTATTAAAATAAATTTTAAAAATCATAGAATTATAAAAAATTTTAAAAAATACACATGTATAATATTATAAAATACAAAACTCAAATTAAAATATCTGAACCAGGGCCGGGCTTAAAAACCCGGCTCAGGGAACCTAAAAATGTCAACCCCATATATGGGTAATTAATTAAATATTTCTTTCAAAAAAAAAAATTATGAATTGCCGTTTTGATCGGCTAACTGCGAATGAAAAATTATTAACTGTTTAATAGCAGTAAATTTAGATAGTCACCGGTATTATTGAAACAATGCAATTTCACTTGACATTACTTGCTTCTCAAATCACTTGGGCTAAGAAATTCAGTTATACATATCGCTTTACATGGTTTTAAATTTCTTCAACTGCATCATTAATAAAGGGGTTCCACTGTCTTCTAGTTCTCCATCCGCAATCATACAATTGTTAGGCTAACAATGAATTTGTTGACGACGAAATTGAAAACTAGATGAAATCTTAGTGAACAAGCAAAGAATCACCTTCATAGATAAAGCTCCCGGGCCATAATTAATGTCATCCACTGCATGAACCTTTAGTTGGTTCGGTGAAACAACTAGTTTTCAGTTTCAAATAAAGTAATGCCATTTATTTATTTTTCCATACATCTCAATTGCCGTATGAGACAAAATTTTATACAATAGGCGTTCTATGTACGAATTACATAGCACTTTAATGCTGCTTATAAAGCGTTTTCTGATTAATTTGTAAATAAAAAGAAGAAATTGTAAAAGTATTCTCTGAAAAGTATTTTCTTTTCTTTAAAAAAAAATTATCATTTCATAATTTCAGTTTTTAAATTTTTAATTAACTTGATTTGATAGTTGTCACGTCTTTACTTAATTAATTTAATTAATTAATTTTTAATTAATTTGATTTAAATGAGAGTATTTTTAAATTTTAAAAATTATAGGATTTAATTCAATACTTTAAAGATTTAAATGAAATAAAAATGTATAAGAATTTTATAATATATATAAATAGAAAATTTTATAATATTTATAAATAAAATATAAATAACAAAAAATGTAGGGGACTAAGTCAAAATTTTTCATAGAAAATATAAAAACCACATAAGCTACAAAGGCTGAAACTTAGGCGACCTTATAAAAAAATATTTTTTTGAGTCTTGGGATGGGCTTGAGCTTTCACTAATTTTTTATTTTTTAATTATTATAAATTTAAAATGAGTTAATAATATATAAATTATTATAATCAATAATGAATTAAAAAAATTTTAAAAATAAAAATAAAAATGAAGTAAATAAAATTTAGAAATTTAATTTTTTAATATTGAATTCTCTAATTTCAACACTTTTCTAATTAATTAATTTTTAAAAGAGAATCTATAGTATAATTTTAGGTTTTTTTGAAGTGGTGTGATATTTTAAGTTTTTTAAATTTATGATTTAAAGGATTAGTTTTTAATTTTTAATTTATCATTAAAATTTATAAAATTATTTTTTTAAAAGAGAGTTAGGTTGGCCTGGGCATTTTTTTTTTTTAAGCTCTTGTCTAATCTTTCATGTGAAAGGTTAAATAAGCTTAGGATCTTTTGCCCACCTTATTTATAATAGTATATTTACTAATTAACAATTAGAATAGACATAAAAAAAATGAATGATGTGTTTATTGATTTAAACAAGAGTAAAATTAGAATTAAAATAATAGGTCCCACCTAAAATTACGAATGATTATTAAAATTTTGATTCCTATAGAGAGAGATGTAAATGAGAATCTCATTCCTTGAAGTGACTATATTATCTTATTTAATTTTTAAAATTTTCATTTTGTCCTTCTACATATGTTCAAAAAAATTTTTAAAAAAAATTCTGCTACCACTATTATTGCTACTACTGTCATTGTTACTATTACTATTATTGAAATTGTTATTGATATTTTTAATTATTGATAATAAATGCTTTTAGTAATAAAATTTTGAATAATAATAATCACGATTATTATAAAAATAATAAATTATAATATGATTAAGGGTATTTTAACAACTTATAATAGTCTTTTTTTGTTTTAAGATAAAATAAACACATCAATAGTAATATATATCATTTGAGTTTCAATTTTTATAACTTAAGTAAATATTTTATTATGATTTTCATACATATTCTTATTCTAATTTATTATGATTCTAACTTTTTTTTATTACTTACTAATAAATACATCGTAAAGACATTTATTATATAAATGTTCTTATGTCAATCATTTTCATAAATATATTTATTACATTAAGGGCCTATTTGGTTTCACTTATATATTATGGGATTGAATAATTTTAATGTAAAATAATCCTTTTATCATATTTGGTGTAAAAAAATAGATGTAGGATAACAATAAATGGGCTTACCATTAAATCCAAACAGGGACAAAATTACATCTCAAGGGACCCTTGGGATTTGTCCTTAACTATTCATAGGATTAAAAACTATAACATGTTAAATATTTAAAAAAATTAAGGGAAGATTTTACATTTTTCTTTAATAATTTTACTAATAGTTATTGATTTAAGTTAGATTATATTACATTCATTTTAAAATAAATCTAATATAATTTTGATAAATTAATATATAATATATATTATTAGTTACTACATAATCTCATAGTATACCAAACACAATATATGATTATTTATAATCTAATCTAATATTACACCAAATACAATATAGTATTATATATAATTCAGAATTATCCAATCCAATTCTATCTAATCCAATCCCACATATCAAATGAGCTCTAAGAGACATTTTTAATCTCCAAATGTGATGTGATATTTTTTTAACTGGCCAATTCTCCATAACTAATTATAAATTTACTACAAATTTTTAGAATTTCAAATTTTACACATCACTCATCTTTGTTCGATGCTCGCTTGGTATGACTTTTTAGGTAGAATTTATTTAAATAAAATTTTTATAAAAAATTTTTTACTCAAAAAATTTTAGTTGTTTAGTTGTCCATAAAAATTTTTATTGAAAATTTATCAAATTATTTTAATAGGTAAATTTTTTAAAAATATGTTATAGAAAGAATAAAATAAAATCATCAAATAAATAAAGGATATTTTAAATATTTTAACATTTAAAAAAATTCAATCTCTACCCTCAAAATTAAATTTTTAATTTTTTTTACTAGTATAAGTAAAATAGTTTATTTAAATTTAAAAAATCCTACTAAAAAATAAATAAATAATAATAAAAATTATAATATGAGTTTATATAATTAAATAAATACTTATAATTATTGAATAAGTTATACCAAATAAATATTAAAATTATTTTTTAGATTTATGAGGGGCATTGAGAGTAGGATTTTTATTTTTAAATTCAAAATATGAGCTTAAAAATAGGAGGCAGTTCAGACAAATAATTAGTTTGGAGCTGTAACCCTAAGCCCCTGTTAATATTGTTGTTATTTATTTTTAAATTAATAGTAATAATGGAAGCATAACGGCCTGTGAAAAGAGCTTGACTCTGAATCTGACAACAGATTGTCGATTTGATTCGAAAACAGAAGATGAGGCAAGCTGAGCAGCAGTTATGGAAGATCAGCGTCCGCGCGGAATTCAAGAACTTCAATTTCAGATTAAAAGCAACAAAAATTTCATCCACTTGGAAATTCCATCGATTTTCTATTTTACTCAAGCTCGACAATTTCCTTCTCCGTCTCAGATCAGATTCTGAGACTCCTCCATTTCCCACCCGTCAACGCACAACTCTCAGATCCAGATTCCTCGCCGCCGTCCACAAACTCCGACCTCGTCGTTCAAAGAATCAACCTGTCACTGAAGTTAATTCTCCCATTAACCGATTAAAACATGTTGCTCACAAGGTAATGACACTATAATTACCTTCTCTTTTTTTTCTTCTTTTTATTCTGAAAAGAACGAGATTCGAACTCCAGACCTATACTCTTGTATTATTATTTTAATTATTATTATTTTCTTTTGTAGGAGCCGGTCGGTAAAGGATCTTTGGTTGTTGGGATTCTTGCATTTTTGTTTCAGTCAATTTTTGAGGACCGTCACGGAGGAATTATAGTTCTGAGCTCATTTCTTTTGTTTTGCTTTGCTCTACTGCGCCGGATGAACATGCCTGAAAAATCTAGGACTGTGCTGGCGCTTCCAGTTGTTGCAATAATAATTGCAACGGCAGTTCGTTCAGGTTTAGATTATAGGTTTATGAATTATGATTATCATCATCGAGATTGGATTTTAGAGTCTGTTCGGAAGGCGTGGAACAAAGTTGATTTGCTGCAACATCTTCAATAATGATGATTAAGGGTATTTTCACTGTTGTATTTTCTCATTGAGCTGTGGGAGCATTGAGCATGAGTTGTACTTATGAACACTACTATGGCTTATTTTATCACGCTGTCCATAAACCAGCGTTCAAACATCCAATCAATAGTTTTCTCCTACCATGTATACATCTCATTCATTCAATTACTAACACAGTTTTCAAAGCAAATGTTATACAGAATTTGGTCACCTCCCAACGAAGATGGTTATGTTACGTAACACATTTATTACTGTATAACAGTCGTTAGATTTTTATAAAAATATAAAATAATAAAATTATATTATTTTTACGACTATTAAATTTTTATCTAACGAAACTGTTACATATCATATCATGTATCTTTCGTAATAACGTAACAGAAGTCTGTTTGTATTTATCAAGTAAAATTTGGATACATAAATAGCATCTGGATCTCCTCAAACTTCTACAAGGAAAATCCTCCTTACAGTGTTCAGCTTCAGCCTCAGCCCACTTATTTTTCCTACTGCTGTTACTGGGCCGGAGTGACGGAAATAGCATTTATGGCCCAGCCCGCATCTATGGACAAGAAAATGATTGTTTGGTTACATTATTTCAAGGCGAGTTTCTCATTTATATTAGGGTATTGCTGGACATTTTAAAATTATATTCATCAGGTTCATTGTGTGATAATAGCATTCATTTACTTGAAATATTAAAAATTTATCAACTATTTAATGAAAATCATAGACCGCATGAAAACTTCTTCTCCATAAAAAATTTATTACATTATTTATATGAATTTATTATATATTCACTTAGTATACTTATTTTGCAACCCAACTAATGTATCATCCATAGAAATTCACTATTAGAGAAGAAATAAAAAAAAAACCTAATAACCAACTATTATTGAAGCCAATATAATAATATCTCTTTATTTATCACATTAGTAGAGATACAAACTACGTATGGTAACTTAATATAGCATTAGTAAATTTGCGCTGTGGTGACATTGTCAGAAAATTTAGAGTCAGCTTGAAATTTTGATAAACATGAGGTGGGTCGCGGGTGATTTTTCCTTTTTCATTCTTTAATGTACTATTTAATTAATTGGTAGAAATTTACGTACGAAATTTCATGAACAGGACGGTGGGAAGTGAATCTAGAGCTTAAAAAATGAGCAGCCTAAAGCGAAAGAGCAGCCAGGCCCACCAGTTTGTGTAATTTGTGTTGATGTCTTGATGATGGGAAATCCCGCCCACGCAAATGAGGCGCGTGACGCCCCGCTCCTTAATCGATTGAAGGGCTAAGTTGTTGATGTCAGTAGGTCCCACCATGCCTTTTAATAGTTGCATGTTGGCCGTCGATCTTCCCGCCGCACGCATATCTGACGGGTTTCGTTCACAGTCAAAGACCTGTCTCGATAGGTCCTTTTGACCACACCGGAAACATGCTTTTTTAAATTACTTAGTTTTCTAAGTTTGACTGGATTGTCACCCCAATCGAGGTGGCCTGCGTTGAATATCGAGGTTCTTCACGAATTGACTGTTATACCCTCAAACTGTTTGCCATTTTACTCACCATGGGGATCTAAAGACTCTACGTCTTTGTTCAAATTGTGACCAGCCAACAATTTTATTAATTAGTTAGGTTGCATACTAAATTGTGTGAGAAGTTTAAAAAATATCGCATGATTATTGTATGAATTACGTCGCTTTAATGATATAATTGATGATTAACGTTCCATTTTCCTTCGAAAATTTTGATGTTTCTACGTTTGTATCATCATACTGTTGTATACAGAGAAAATTGACGTATAACTAATTTTAATTTATATAGCAGTGTATTGAAACGAATTAGACGTTTTTCAGATTTAGTAGCCATATTTTTCTTTTTTAAAGTAACCGATCAGGTCAAAAAACAGCAACACCACAGTTCAAATTTCAAAAGTTGAACCTATCAAAAACAGAAGAATTCAAAAGTTGAATAAAATGGCAAATCTTTGCAATATAAAACACCGTCAAGGGTAAACCCGTAAAATCATATCAGGGAAAAGCCATTGCTGATGGGTGAACAGTATTATTAATGATATATTAATTAAAATTTAAATTCAGGGTTTGGTTGGATTGTTTGACCACTGCTTAATTGGGCTCCATTCTTTCCTTTCTTTTCCCTTTTGCTCCTTCTTTTGTTTACTTTTCTCCCTCTTTCTCTTTCTTTCTCTCTCCAAAAAAAAAATCAATTTCTCACTTCTCATCTTTGACTTGTTAAAGCTTTCTCCTTTTCATCTAATCAAGCACCACAGGTTTCATTTTTGTTCCCAGTTTCGCCATTTTAGTCCTCCCTTTGTTGCTGCAGTTGTTGGACTTTTCTTCTATGAGCTTCAATTTCAGGTATGATTAGTAGTTTCCTTCTTTCTTCCCTTTGTTTGGTAGTTTATTTTCTGAAATTCTTTTACGTTTTGTTTAATTGGTGAGTTTTGTCAATTGGTTATTTAATTCTTTTAAGGATAAAACATGGGAGTTGCTTGTTTGAATTTTTATCTTTGTTGTTTTGTGCGTAATGGAAGATTATTCAACAAGCTGATTGGTTGTGGTTGATGTATGAATTGCGTTTTCTGCTGATTTGGGATCTGGGTATTTTCCTTAAAGTTTTTTTTCTTATTTTTTATTTTGTTTTGGCGACGATTTTGTAACTTTACAGTCTTCTTTTGAAAGAGCATTAATGGTTTTTTTGGCTCAATCTTGAGTTGCACCTATTTAATTTGTTTAGGTCAAAATCAGATGATATTTGCCTTGATTTGTGTATCTGATGATAGGGGGTAGTTTTTTATTTTTGATTATTTGGAAATTTAGTTATGTAAGTATAAAGGTTAGCAACCATAGAAATGTAAATGGATAACTTATTATACTTGAGTGGAATTTTGCATTAACTATTCACCAAGGGCTGCGTTACAAGTCTGAACCTATCAACTGACTATTTATTATCTTTTGCTATAAGTTGGGCCTTTTTTCCCCTCCATTTTTGGTACAGGTCTCTAAGTGAACATGTGTTTTTCAGTTAATATTATTGGCGAGTTGGTGAATTGGCTGATCAATTTTATTGGCAGGTGTGAATGTTAGTGTGACTAAACTGTTTGTGTTGTTAGTTGATATTCTTGTTTTCTAAGATATGCTTGTTGCCTTTTTTTAATTTTTTTTATCGGAATTGCTAATGTCTGAGGCTAATGTTGATATGCATGTTCTTTGTTTTCCTTTGGGCAGAAACGCATTGAACCTTGATACATTCTGAAGTTTTGTACATAAGATGGGGTGTTTCACAGTTTTGAAGAGTAAAAAGAAGAAACCTGAGCAAACAGTTCACATAAAACGGGTTAATCCTCAGGAGCATATTCCCACCACACTGCCTGAACCCCAAATCCCAACCCGATCATTGCAATCAGCACCTCCAAGCTTTAGGACCAGAGTGAAGCCTATCCCACTAAATAATACTGCCAAAGCCACTAACAATAGAACACGGGCTTTGTCTGCCCCTTCCAGTCTTGATGCAGCAGAAGCAGAGGAAGATGTACTGGCATCAGTTGAATTTGAAGAACAAGAGGAATCTAAGAGTCGAGTTGGATTGACGAAGGAACAACGGTCCTCAAGTCCACAACCTCTTCCACTTCCATCTCCTCATACTCAGAGTGTTGCCTCTCTTAAGGCTACTGGAAGCTTTAAATCAGGGACTACCAGTGGTCCTTTATTTGCCTCTGGACCTTTACCACTGCCTCCTACTGGAACTGCTACACTGCGAAACTTTCCATTTGATGAAGTAGCAGCTGCCTGCCATAATTTCTTTTCAGACCGATGCATTTCAGAAGGTCTATCCTCTGTAATGTATAGGGCTTCATTTGGAGATGATGCTTCAACTTCAAAAAAGTTTGAAGCCACTGTTACTCGTCTTAATCCATCCAGCCAGGTAACTTATGAGCATATGGTTTTTTGGATGTATTCAGGCATTTACCACATAATTTTTCATTTGGTTCTTGGCCTTGCTGAATGCTTCCAGTTGAAGACTGGGAATTGTTTGAGACTTGGATGGTTGCTCTTTTTGTTGTTGTTGTGTCATGTTTGCCTGATCATACCTTACATTCCCCTCAAATTTATGGGAACATTATTTTACATATCATGATTTCTGTGTTCTTACAGGGTTTGAAGGAATTTATAAATGATGTAAACACCTTTGCATCTTTGCAACATCCAAATCTCTGTAAATTGTTTGGTTATCATGCACGTGATGGATCAGACCAGAGAATGTTGATCTATGAGAGACTTTTTCATGGAAGCTTGGACCGTCTTCTTTATGGGAGATCCGATGGGCCCCCAGTTGATTGGAACACCAGGATAAAAATTGCATTATGTGCTGCACAAGGTCTTACCTTCTTGCATGAAGAAGGGCCTTTTCAGGTAATTTTTTTATTATTTTGAGATGACTAAAACTGAATAAAATAATGCTTGGTATGCCTTGTATCTTGAAGTTTATTGTCCTTGGTAATGTGGCTGGCAATTTGTTCAGTTTTGTCGGTCTATGTTTTCTCTCTTATACATCTTTTTACATTCTTATGAATGTTCCAAGGCAATTGCTAATGAATTCCATATTTGTCATATAACTTGTTTCTTGGAATAGAAAAAACGTTTGCTTAAATATCACTCTTTTTGTGTGTGTTATCAGTAGTTTAAGATTGGTACTTGTATGTTATTACTGAAATCCTTTTTTTTTTTTGGTTTGCAGGCAATGTACAATGAATTTTCAACTGCCAACATACAAATTGACAAAGATTTTAGTGCGAAGCTTTCAGGATATGGTTGTGCAGGTCATATTCCTGAGACTGATATCTCTAATAGTTCAGTGGTAAGTGTAAGTAGATCTTCAATTTTCAATTGTTCTGTAATATCATTGACTTTTGTAACGATCTGTTAGTTTGCTGGAGCTGATAAAAATTTTCATCCTTTTTTTTTTTAATAAAGGCTGCGGCAAATCTTTCAGTAGAGACATTGGAGAGAGGATTGCTGACTCCTAAGAGCAATGTTTGGAGTTTCGGAATTGTTCTTCTTGAGCTACTCACAGGCCGGAAGAATCTTGATAGCCGCCATCCCAAGGAAGAAAGGAACTTGGTTAAGTGGAGCCGACCTTTCCTGGCTGATGACTGCCGACTGTCACTCATCATGGATCCTCAGCTAAAGGGCCGTTTCCCATTGAAAGCAGCCAGGACAGTGGCTGATATTGCTCTAAGGTGTCTACAAAAGGAACCATCAGAAAGACCTACCATGAGAAGCATCGTTGATAATCTCAAAACCATACAAGACATGAAATACCATTGCCGCTATCCTCTACAAGAGCCAGCAGTAATTGCAGGTAAACAAATGTCACGATCACCAAGTCTCAATGGGATCATTGCCCCAGCCCCCAGATTAAGTTTTTCACCATCTCCACCATCAGGAGCCCGAGCATCTTTTTCTCCAACAAGACCACTTGCGCTGCCATTGTCTCTTCCACCGCGGGCTTGCTCCACCACCGTCACCTTTGAAGAACTAGATAGGCAAGAGAGTCGGAAATCATCGTCATCAACTGTCCGACGGGCCAGTGTAGAAGGATTTTGAGTGTTTATAATATGCATTTTTTCATTTGTTCTTTTGTTCTATTTTGGTTGTTCAGTGCATACATAGAAGATAAAAGATGTGGTGGTGCTTCCACCTTTGCTTTCCCTCATGATTGATGAAATTGAGAGGATGGCATTTTGTAGATAAGGGTGCAATGTAAGCTTAGTTTACTCCGATCCAGATGCCATTTACATAAGAGCTTTTTTATTCTCTCTTTCGCTCTTGAATTAATTCTCACTTCACAAAGGGTCGATCCTCTCTTGTTTGTCGAAGTTTGATGACAAATGAATCAAAATTCTACATGAACACTAGGAGAGGTGGGCAGCCATCAGCCAGGTAAGGTAACCCAAGTACTAAGAAGTGAGTACTGTGAGTTTAAATATGACTGGTTATTTTTAATATTATTAAGCAGACAAAAATCTTTTTAATGCAAAAATAAAATATAAATATTATTTGTCATTTTTCCCTTAACCATGATTTGGCTATACAAAGAGCGCCAACCCAAACGGTACGCTTTGTACGGCATACACATTTAGTGCTCTCGTCCCACACAAATGACAAATCAATTCACTCATTTGTTTCAGAACAAACCTTCGGAGTTCTCTTCTCTCACATATTAATTCACTCATTTGTTTCAGAACGAAAAGCAAAAATCACTCGCTGGTGTTTTGCTACTCATAGATTCTGTGTGTGGGGGTACATGCATCTTTATTTTTGTATAACCAGGTTCGTTTATTTGCTTCATAATCTATTCATTTTCTATTTGCTTTGCTTGCTGACAATTTGAAGCTGAATAAAGGAAACAAAAAACTTGTTTAGTTATAACATTGTATCCCACAATATCTTTGATCTTTTTTGGTTTCTTGAAGAACCTATTTGAAACCCTCCAAAAACCCTTTGTTTTCTTTTACTTTTTTAACACTTAATCTTTGTCTTTATATCTTATCAGGTTGGTAAACAAATTTTCGTGATGAATAGTGAATCACATTCCAGCGAAAGTAATTCCACAAGTCTTAAAGAAGATAGGATTAGCTGGTTACCTGATGAAATCCTTTGTCTCATTCTTTCATATCTTCCCACAAAGAATGCTGTGGCAACTTGCGTTTTATCCTCAAAATGGAAGCTTGTCTGGGCATTGCTTCCCAATCTTTGCTTTGACGACAGGTTATGCTTAATGTATGAAAGTACTCGTACTTTGACAGAAGATGCTTCGACTAGGTTCGAAAACTTTGTAAATCGGGTGATTCTTTGTGATTCGGGAAAGATTAACAAGTTTTCTCTCCGTTGTTCCCGGCTCATAAATTTTTCACGTTTGAAATCCTGGGTTTCTTGTGCAATTATGCGTAATGTTGTTGAGATTGAACTTAATCTTGGCAATTACAAACATATTAAGAAGGCTGTTGAGTTGCCCGAGAGCATTTACACTTCCAGAGCACTTGAAGTTGTTAGACTGAATTTGAAATTTTTTATCAAGACCCCTCCTCCCGGAAATTTTTTTCCAAGTGTCAAGATTCTTCGTGTTGCATTAAATAACCTTGATAACAACTTCTCTGAGTGGCTCTTTTCCAATTGCCCTGCCCTTGAAGATTTGTCAATTGAGGGATATTTGTATGTTGGTGATTTGGTGACTTTAAATATTTCGTCCCTTACTTTGAAGACGTTAACATTAGAACTGGTGGATTGTGCGGACCCTCCAGGGTCTGATACAGATCACGAAGTTGTGATTAGGGCCCCAAATCTTGAATGCCTCTATATCAAGGATTATCTCCCAATATCGTATGTGGTGGATGAACTGCATTCCTTAACTAAAGTGGTTGTTCATATTGACTCTGAGTACATGGGAGAGTTTGTATCAACTAACATTGTGGCGCAAGGAGTGGTACAGCTTCTCAGAGGTGTTAATAATACCAAATTTTTGTCCTGGTTTAAGGGTATTCTTTATGTAAGTTTCACCTCAAAATACCCTGCTCTATAATGTTTTGAGCCTCTGCTATGCTTTTTTTTTTCTTTTTACTTGAAAATTATTTGATTCCGTCTTGTAATGAAATCATTATTTTTGAAACTGACTGATTTTGGGATTTTATTTCTCAATGAAAAGAACATTAACAGGAAGTTCTAGTTCCCCTTGATTGATTTTCAATTATTGTTTTTTTTCCTTCATTGAAGGCTCTTGTATTCGCTGAGGAGATGCAGCATTTCTTTCCGACATTTCCCTTCCTGACCCGTTTTGCATTGAAGGTTGATGATTCTGGATGGCATCTACTTCCTCTCATCTTCAGTAGAATGCCTAATTTGGAGTCATTTGTCTTTGAGGTTGACGAGGTGAGAATGTGATGAGCTTTTTCATGAACTGTTAATTTTTTTTTTCTTTTTTTTGCCTCTGATGTTTATTTTTCTGTAATCAGGATACTGATATTGATTTTTGGCGGGCAGACGAACCATTGTCTTTGCCTGATTGTTCGCTGCCGCATGTCAAGACAATTGAAATGAGGGGATATGCAGGTCGGAAAAATGAACTGAAATTGATCAAATTCTTCTTAAAGAATTGTGAAGTTTTGAATACAATGATAATTAAATTTCAGAAAAGGCAGGTTCAGAAAACAGTTTTGATGGAAAAGCTTTGTAAGAAATTGTCAGTGTTTAAAAGAGTCTCCAAGACTTGTCAAATTGTAGTCCTTTGAGAGTTTTCAATTTAGACCTCCACTGGTTTTTGTTTTCTGAAAATTTAGATGTATGGATGCTCTCTGTTGAAGGTATGCTGAAGAACATGGATCTGATTTCTTCAAATATTTCCTGATAGGATACTTATTAATTTTGAGATGCAAAAGGCATTCCTTGTATTGCTATCATCTTTTGAAGTTTCCATTTGTAGGTTATTCTTGTGTGTATGAAGTTTGCAGCCGGATAATCAATATTCTTTGTTTGTAGAGCAGCTTCAATTTCATTTGAAATATAAAATGACTTTACCAGTTTGGATATACTGTATGCTTTTTGCCTTTCTAGTTTCTAACATAAACAGTTTCAAAGTTATGGTGATAAATCCTTGCATATTGAAAAATTATGTACATATGCATGCAATTTTTGGTATCAATTAGGATTTCAAGTGTCTATGATATGCATTTTTTTCATTTGTTCCTTTTTCTCTTTCTTTTAGCGATTTGAACACAAATGTAGAAGAATAAAAGCTGCGGTGCTTCCACACTGCCTTCTCTCAAGATGTTGAAATTTAAATAATGGTGAATTACAGATAATTTTTTTGTATAAATACTCTCTCATAATCCTTCTCACAGATTTGGAATCATGAAACCGAAAAGAATGTGAGTGCTTCTTGTCAGAACTGTGCTGAAGAAGATCATTTCTGGATGATATACTTTGTTTCTTATGATGCAAATACACTTTCCACTTTGTTATCTCAATTTGTTAAGATTCCATTAAAATTGGCAATTTCTTGTGGAGCAAGTTTTGGGTTTAAAGAAATAATAACAGATTACGCAGTAGGCATTTGAATCAAGATGGAAGCATCTTTGTATCACTTCAATCATACAATTATTACTTTGATGATTCGCAAATCGTCAGGTCTGGTGAAAATTCAAGAACCCTGTTCATCAATTTTGTAGACCGAGTACTCAGTCTATGCCAATCTAAAGCCATTCACGATTTTGCTCTTACAAGTCGTTTCCTTCGTAATGAAGGTTTTATCTCGGGCAGTGAATGGATATGCTTTGCGAGCCAACAAAATGTTCGCGGCCTTTTTCTCCATTTTTACATCAGAAATTAACAATCATAGACGTGGAACGTTTCCAATGTCACCACAGTTGCCACAAAGTAATTTTAACTTGCAAAACATTGGTGGAGTTAAGACTCTGCGGTGGTGTGTTGCTCCTAATATTTCTGACTCTACAGTACGTTCTCTGAGCCTCAAGATCCTTCACGTTGGACTTGGACATCCTGTTGGGAACTCTATGAACTTTTTTTGTAGGTGTCGTGTACCTGAGTTTTGTCGATAGATGGTAGCCTTGACCCTCATTATAATGCGCGGACGTTCAACATTTTGGCGCATGCCAACTCTCAAGAGGCTAAGCATACACGCACGTTTCCTCAAAGTGATGGACATGTTCGTGAGCACAACCACCCCCCCCCCCCCGGCGGGGCTGCAAACAAAAAATGAAACCCAAATCTGGAATGATGTACTTTGTGGTGAATGAAGCAACTTTTCGAAAGGAAGCGTTCGTGAATTTTCAGTACTACGTTATAAGACAATCTTCTGGAATCACGTACAATAAAGCTAATGATGGAATGGAACTCGCGAGAGGAATCCACCAGACAAAGACTCTGGTGTTAACTTGCAACATAATGAAGGTATTTCCTTTGCCTTAATATTTTCTCTAACCATTAAATTTTCTTCTATTTTGGTATTTTATCCATCTTACTATGCTATAATTTCTTAGTAATTATTCCCCCGTCTTAAACTAATTAGAATTCCAATTTTGATAATTTTATTCGACTGCTGACTTTATTTCCTTTCTAGGTTTAGGGCTTTGTTTAAAATAACGATTTGCCAACCTTTCCCAATTTGACCAGCTTGAAATTGGAAATTCAGTGTTGCTTTCGCTGGAAACTGTTGGCAACTTTTCTTGATAATTCGCCGAATCTTGGAGTCCTCATCTCGGGTCTGGGGGAGTTGAGTTGAAAATAATTTGTTCGCATACCTGACTGATTTAATTTATTAATGTAATATTTGTTTCTCCATGCTTCATTCGGCTCATAAAGCCTATTCCTACAAATGGGAAGATATTATTTTCGATGATTTCAATTGCGTCGAGCCACGGGATGTGTGCGTTGTTTGTTGTCGAGTATTAAGCTGATTAAGAGAGTAAACATTGAGAGGGAAGATCAACAACTGAAAGTGATCAAGTACTTTTGTAGAAAAATTGCGAAATCTTGGAAAAATTTTCAGTTGGTTTCCCCGGTTCTGCACCGCAGGAAGATCGCTAAAAAGAAATTATCATCTTTCCAAGGGGTTCCAAGAATTGGACAATTGAATTTTATTTATTTATTTGATTTGATTTTATGAGATAGGTTTAATTTTGGTGGTTTCAATAGATAGAATTTCAAGCTAAATAGTAGTGTCGAAAATTACGCTCGTTTAATTTTCAATTCCAATTCTGCTTGAGCGTTCGCCTTTGTGTATGATTAAGTTTCTTTTTTTTTTTTTTTTAAAGTTAGAAGTTTTTGATTAATCGTGAACCCACGTTATATATTAGAATATACAAGTAGAAAACTTATAACGTTTACTCCTATTTATAATTGGCCCAATTAGAATTAAAATCTTTTATGAGTACGTCAAAGTTGTTGATTACGGCTAACGTTCAAGGCTTATTGAGGAGAAATTTACCCATAATTTTGATATTCAGGAAATAAAAGAGTGAAATTTGACGTATTCAGTTGCCAAAAATAACTGCTTTAGTTCTCATTTGTCTCCTCAGATTCACTCTGGCTATAAACACAGTAAATTTATGGGGAGATATCAGTCTTTTTGTTTTCTAAAAGATATTGATATTGAAATTTAACAAAATTTTCATTTAAAATTAGTTGAGACCACTAAAAATTTCTAGTATTTTATTTATTTAGTCCTTATTTAATTTTATTTATTTATTTTTTAGTTAGATTAATGCAATAACACTTTCAATCAGAAGAGAAAAAAAAAAATTGGAATACTTTTTAAGAAAAACTTGACGGTGCACTATAAGATGCTAACGTGACATTAGCCCCTTGGCATATTAAAAAAAAAAATTCACAAAGTAAATCACCGTATTTTACAAATTAGTTACTCCACATATCATGAAGTATATAATTTTTATACAGTAACATATGTATTTGATTATTGTTGTGATATTAAAATGGTGATTAAATTTTACTGTGTTATTAAAATGTTGGAGGAAACTAATCATAACAACATAGTGTGGTCATTGTAATCCTGACTCTCGAAAACTTGTGTGAAATGAACCACTAAACTTGCCTTCTACTGTTAAATGTTTAGGGCAAGTGATGTGTAGGTGAGAAACTGATGAATATTCATAAGTATTTGATTATTGTAAATTTCAACCTACTACCAAATCATAAGTTATAAAATTAGCATGCAAGGAAATAAATTATGAAATACAATAAAATTCAGAGACAGCTGACTAAATTATTCATCAAAATACCAAGCATCCATCAATATGTCTCCATGATGTTTAACAGTCAACCAAATTCACAATAGGGAATAAATTAGTAAACCAAATTCATAACTGAAATTACATTAATTAACTAATGTTCCTGGCAATATGAACCAACTCAATACCAAGCAAAAGCCTGGGCAACATCCAGCAGCAAAGCTGGCAAACCCCATTTCCAGCAGCGGAGCCAAGCAAAACGTACTCTTAAACCCAGCAAACGGACCGGAAAACTGCACAAATACAATAAACAAATCATTTCCAAAAGCATCGACAATTTTCTATTTTAGAGTGAGGAAAGTGTTAAATAAAATCAAGCTAGCAAACAACAAAAATGGATATTTAAGCGGGGCAGTGTAACAAGTACCCTTGATTAATAACTGTTGGCAACAGGATGTAGCACAACTGCCATACGATTAACACAAAGGAACATAAGAAGCACTAATCTGCTCAATAATTGAGTTTATTCCAAGCAATTAATTCTCCGCTTGTCCAGCTCTCCGTGTCCCTGACACCCTTCAAATTGGGGTGTCTCACAAAATAAAGCACAACTTTATTAGACATGCTACATAAATTAAAGCGAAAGCGTCAAAATCACAAACATGATAATTGACCGATGTCCTGTATCCGTCAATGGTCAAGAACTTGTAGGGGTTGAACCACTGTGTGTACCCCATTGTTTATTGTCGCATGTACAGAAAATCATAATAGCACATGCGATGTTGAGAAAGAACTGGACATGATCGAGTGCTTGTTGAAGAATAGTAAATTTTGGAAACGATAGCTATCGAACTTTGGAGTCAGAGATTTCGTTGGATCAATATTCGTCAAAAGGAGCGCTCTAATTGTCGGAAAATATTAATGTTTGAAAGAGGTTACGAGGCTGGTCAAGTTGAAATCCTTTTGAGTTTTGATCTGTGATTGGCTCCTATCATTAATTTATTATATTTTTTCAAAATGAAATAGTTATTTTGTTTTCTCCAGAAGTTCTGTATTAATAAAGTTGGTAATATTTTGTTTGCATGCAGGTAGTCTATTTGTTTAAGTTGGTTCTATCTCAATATATAAAAATTTAGATGTTTTTGGTTAGAAGTCAATAACATAGCCGATAGCTGTGTGTTTTGCTGAATGAGGGAACGAACGTCATTGAAAATATTTGTGCATTTTGAAAGGCTTGATAATTGAATATGAAATTCATTTTATTAATGCTCGAGCAAACTTGCTTGAACCCGGCAAAGATTAACTATTACGCATCTAAATATAATCGTTCCGTCAACCTCCACTCTGATGAATACGAATCCGAAGGCATACTCGGTTCCTGAATTTTGTGGATTAAGTGCTCAGTCACTGCAAGATGAAGCTCTTGTCACGGCTAAAATTGGTCTTGACTTCTGACTGGTGATCTTTGCAAACGATGATTATCAAACTTTTGGATCGTAAGCTTTCTCAGAAAATACTAACGTTTGAAAGAGGTTTGAAGACTCGTGGAATTGAACTATCCTTTGATCTTTGGTTAATTAGTTCATAATGAAATACTTGTTTTGTTTTCTCCTTAGAAGTTCAAGCGCTGTATTAAAGTTGGTAATGTTTTATTCGCAGGTTAGGCTCCTTGTTTAATCCCATTTATTGAAATTGGCTCTATTTCATTGCAATACATAAAAATTTGGGTGTCCTTGGTTAGGAGTAACAGATACCAACATCCCCACTTCACCTATTTAGAAAATAAGCAATAGTTTTAATGGGACTCAATTTGTAATTTCTAATATTTGCTTTTTCTTGTAAGCAAAATAGGGATACTACTTTTGGGTGAATTAAACCGTGTCCAATTCACAAGTCAATTATTATTATTTAAAAAAAAAAGGCTATAGAACTTGGTTAAGTACTGGTTGAATAATGAAGAAGTTAAGCTTTGAACAGAATGATCAATAGGTTTCAGAAAGCACTTTACCCAAGTATACATGCAATTGAAGGAAAAGGTTTGCCAGATATTATTTAGACCAATGAGAAATTAGGACCAATTTTAGCATAGAATCTTCTATTGACTTTTGCCAGACATTTTGTACTATACTTATGCATGAGTGATCTATCTACAGAGAACATAGCGAATGTATGCTTTATAAAACAACCCTTTGTTCTACTCAACGCCTAAGTCCTAGCAGGACTGAATCGACAACACTTGCTCCGTTGCTCGGGTATTGGGTTCTACTTCTTTTCTACCCAATTGAAGATGCTTTTAGGAACGTCATTTTTTCATCACGAGAGCCGTCTTCGGACTTCAATCGTTTTTACTTTTGGTTGCACAATTTGCAACTAACCATCGTTTAAGAATTAGTTTGGGAATGCCGTAATTTTTTAAATAATTATTTTTAGTTATGTTGTATAAATAATCAGTATCGAAGAAAATTAGTTAAGTGTTTGATAATTTTTTTTTTAAAAGTATTATGAGGTTTAAAAGCATTTATGGATGTTTGGTAAATTTTATTATTAAATCACTGAGAGAAATAAACAATTAAAATGTATATAATGTAAGATAAAATTTACTTATACATATAAAAATATGCACATCCAATATTTTTAGTTGTGTATTACAATAATTTTAAATAAAAATAAAATTTATAATATATTGATTTTATTTTTTTGTCTTAAAACAATTGATAATTAAATTTGTAATATAGTGAAACAAATTTAATAATGATTCGACCAACAAATTGATATTAATAAATTTATATTGATGAATTATAACAAGATTTTATTAAAATATTAATTTTATTTCCTATTTAAATAAGGATAATTTTGAATTTAGGTAATAATTTTAACGATATTTATGAAATTGTATTAAAGGATAAAACTAATCCTTAAAATCATAATTGAAAATCTACTCCTTCTTTGCTTTTCAAAATCAATTATAAGAGGGATTGAATTTAACAAAAGTGATTTTAATTTTTTTAATTAAATAAAAAATTAACTTTTAAATTTTCAAAATCACTTTTAAACCTCCCAAAACCGATCTCTTACATTCAATACAATCTATATTCATCTCTCGTTATGCCTTGGATAAAATTCATCAAACAACATATGCACGTATAAATAAATCCCGAAATGGGCCAAGCTGATGGACCAGGCTGATATTTAAAAGGATTTGGTTTTGGTCTTGAACCAAATCCAAAACAGGGCCCATCAACTGTTAAATAGAATCCTCTCCTGCTTGCTTCTGTTTTGATCATGAAAACTCTTTTTCTGTTCCACTCGATTCTCTCTGAGAAAGGCAATAAGTGCAGAAGAAATAAAAATAGTAAGGTACATTTTCTTCTTTTCTACCGCAAAGTTGACTGGTTTCTTGGTTCTCGGATACGGAGGTTTGGCTCATGTCTCCTTCTTTAATTTTCTTTCAATTTGTAATGTATTATCTTAACTGTGTGCTCCATTGCTGACAAATTATGGGGCAATCGAAGAAAATAAAAGAAAGGGAAACACAAGCTAGTAGCTGTGGCTAATGGTAAGTGAGTGACTGAGTGAGTGTGAAATTTAAGATTCCACTGTCATTTTAAGAGATTTCTTAGTCATTTAAGTCCATCAAATTAACCTTTTCCTTTTAATTTTTTTTTTTTTAATGCTGTATATGTTTATATTTGTCAGGTTGGTTTAAGAGTTCCATGATAAATGAATCAAGTTTGATAGGTAGGAAATTCAAAAGACTTGAAAGGGTGGGCAATCATGATACTAAAGATAGGATCAGCCGTTCAACATTATTTCATATCTACCCACAAATTATGCCATGGCAACTTCCATTTTATTTTCAAAATGGAAGCTTGTTCGGACTTCACTTCATAATCTTTGCTTCGACAATGGGTTTTGCTTAGGGCCTGGTGCTTTCACTGACATTGCAATTGCTAGGTTTAACAAATTTGTATACACTGTGCTTCTTCGAAGTGACCCCGCAAATATTGACAAGTTTCCCCTCCATTGTTCTAGACTAACTGTGTTGTTCAGTTTAAAATTTTGGGTTTCTTCTGCAATTATGTGTAACGTTCGTGAGATTGGACTTGATCTTGAGCATCAATACTGCATTGACTTACCCGAAGGTATTCACACTTCCAAAGCAGTTGAAGTTCTTAAATTTGATTTAGATTTTGTCATCAAACTTCTTACTCTTCGAAGATGTTTTCGAATTGCCCATTGTTTGAAGATTTGTCAATAGTAGCATATTTGAATGATGATGGTCCTGCATTGAAGAGGTTCTCTTTTGTAGTAACCAAAGATGAATACCGCATTAACTCTGACAACAGTGAGCTTCAGTTCAAAATATTAAAGTTTGAAGTAGCTTTCATGATCTGTGGAGTTCGGGTTTTTTACTAGGTGATAATTACGTGTGGAATAGAATAAGTTTTGTAACTTCGTTAAGCAAATATTGCAAACAATTCTTAATTTTCTTCTCTCTTGATTTCTTATCTTTATTACATAAAATTGAACAAAATATTTTTTTTTAATAAACACTGAAAACATAACTAAAAATCTGCTTCCTAACCAGTAACCACGTTGTAATTAACAAAACAACATCAAGAAAAAGTAAAATTGTAAAATCAATGAAATTTTAAAAGAAGAAAATTGGAAAAAGAAGAAGAACGGAAGAAGTAAACAGAGTGAACCTTATTAAAAATAATAATAATAACGGACGACAAATTGTTTATTTAAAAATTAAAAGAAGATAAGTCGTTTATAAAAAATGGTCAAACGATCTGTCATGGAAACTTTAAATCTGTACGACATAAATAAATTACAGATGACAAGTCGTCTCAACAAAAGATTCTTCAAATAATCTGTCAAGAAAATCTTACTTCGTGAAAAGTTGACAATAAATCGTTTGTAAACAGATTTGCAAAGAAAGATCATTTGTCATGTAACCTCATAGATGATAAGTCATTTGTTTGTTTTAAAAAAGAAACGACTGGCGATAAAACTTTGAAAATTTAAAGGCCGTCAACTTCTCCGTCTACCACTTTCACTCCTGTCTTCTTACTCAAGGTATTATTTTATTTAGGGTTTGTTTTCTTTTCCTATTTAAGTTATTATGAAATAATAAATAAGTGCAATAAGTATTTTACCCTAAGGTTTTACTATTAAAAAATTAGAAATTTATGCATTTTACTTCTTTTTCATTAGTTGACATATATAATACTAATTTTACGCTTACTTTACGGGAAAAAATTATCAATTATCAATAAAATTAATTATTAATTATTTATTAATTGTAGTACTAAATAATTTTTATTAATTTAGATAATTAATTTAATTATTAATGATTGATAAAAATTTTAAAAATATAAATTTGTGTATTTGTATGTTTGTTTGTTAATTTTTACTGATAATTAATAATTAAAATTAAATTAATATTATATTGAATGAATAATTATTGTAATAAATGCATTACGTGAACCCTAGGTTACATTTTTTCTTTTTGTGTAAATGTCAACTTTTATAATTTTTTTGGTATACAAGAGTAAAAATTATTATGTTTATTTAAAATTTATGAGTTTTTTCCCTGCTTGAAGCAAGGATAAAATTGGTAAAATATAAGTCAATTAATGGAAAATAGTATAATATAATACTTTTATAATTCTTTAATATTAAAATGTTATGGTGCAAGACTTGTTACTCCTAATTCACGTTTCATAATTACTTAAGTAGTAAAAAGAAAATCACCTTTTTATTTATTTAGTTTCTCCAAAATCTCTTCTCGCTAAGTTTATTTAGCATTACCAACTACTAAAAGTATGGAGTTGTCCTCGTTCTGAGGTTCTCGGCAACAATTGCGGTTAATTTTCAGAGATATGCTAATGTGATTTTTTTTCTTTTTTTTTTTTGGATTCGGTAAATGATGATATTGAGAATGTAATCCCAAGTTTTTGTTTCCTCTACAGACTGCAAGAACAAGAAGACTGCGTTCGGTATGTGTAATAACTCAATGGGGGGTTTTTAGAAGAGGGTTATTGTTAATGTGTAATCTTGGAATTGAGAGGATTCAAATTACGATGAGGTTAAGAGTATGGCAAGTTTTTGAAACTAAAGCAAGAATCAGCTTGGATGTTGAGGAGATTACGGAGCACGCTATATATGTTAAGAAATTATTTGTATGTACTCTTGTTGATGCCCAAATCGGATTGAATTAGTTAATTAGTTAATGACTCAATTCCTGAATTCTAAATCAGCATTAAATTTATTTAATAATGAAATGACTTGTCAATTGTCAAGAATGTCATGTTATCATTAGTAAATAATCCTTGAACACTTGAAATCACAGATAAATTAAGTGGTATTAGAAGTTTTTTTCAGTATCAATCTTTCGACAATCAAGTCAATTTATGAGTTTACTAAAATAAAAATAAATAATTTCTATTTAAACAAAAACAGAGATAAAAGGTCAAAAAAGAAAACCCAGTACCAAAACCAAGACTACCTCCTGTCCGTTTAGCCGATTCCTCCCCTCCGAAAAAACCATCACAAAGGCGCAGGTAGCCATCTTGGCCTAGGCAATCGCCGCACTCCCGTTTTAGATTCTCCATTTTCCAACCCCTGAGAGCCCATTCGTTGTTTTCCTCACAACCACCCTTTATTTTTTGTACTAATCTCCCCCAAATGGAATTTCAATACACAAGTAAATGTCTAGGCTTTGGTAAGGTAGTTCATTGTCTCTTACAAGTAAGATGGGTGGCTGAGATAAATGAGGAGCGCACTTCCACCTCAGCATATCCTACCAATAATTCCCTTTTCTTTATTAATTAATCTCCCTTTTTACCCCCCCAAACAAATCTTATCTTAGAATTTTCTGTAATTATAATTTTCTTCTGTACTTTTCATTGTGTTATATTTGATTATATATTCTCAGAGATTTGCCTTAAAGAACTTATCAATAGATTTGTCGAGTTGAAATCCTTTCCGCGTAAGATTTTCCAAGTGATTGCAATCATGTAGTTGAACTCCTTTGGTTCCAGCAACCAAAGCTTCGAAACCATGGTATCGTAGCCTCATAATTCAAAATTCGTGTATTTATCATATACTTTACACAATTAGTTAAAAAGCTCACGCACCCTCTAGCTGCAGAGATATATTTGCGACTCAGAGAAAAGAAAAGAACACCTATCATGTTAAATTATATAAAAAGAAGCACTAAAAATAAAATAAATGAATGAAGAGCAACTTCATTCAGGATCATCTGGGATTTGATCTGAAAGCGGTTCACAATTGTCTTCACCTCCACTTTCTCGCTCTTGAGTTGCAGAAGCATGCTCGTTAAGCTGTCCTTCACTCTCTCCTGCAGTTTGTGGCGGAGCATGTGTTCCCGAACTTGCTTGTTGGTCAGATGTCAAGCTTGTTAGACCATTCTGCTTCAGATAAGTCTCCAAAGGCTGGCTGGCTACTTGGAGAAGTTTCATCATGCTCACTCGATTCAACCCGCCTTGCACCTCTTCACGATCGGGATGGCAATTCAAGTCTAACTCTGCCTTGTTGGATTCAGCCAATTTTCCGGACAGATTGTTGTTTTGGCTCTTTGCTTCTAACTCATTCGCAGACCTGGCTTCATTCTCTGAAGGATCAAGGTGTGATGATACATGCTTGGAACTGCTGTCTACTTCTGCTTCCTCCTTGGGACCCCAAGTTGGTTGATTTCTCTGAGCAACCTCTTCTTCACGCTCAGATTGGCGCTTCTTCTTGCGCATCATGAGGGTTTTGAAACGTCTCTTTACTGTCATACACACAAGGCATGTGCATGTGGGCTTGTGCTTGCCTTTCCCACTCGGGGGTTGAATGCACACAATACATGAACAGCCAGGACGATGCCTTGGGTGTTTAGTTGTAGTCGCAACTGACGCAGTGCCAGGGTCACCCATGTTCTCTCCTAGAATTGCAGCATTGGACAATGCATCCAGACCAGAAGGTTCATGCTCCTGATTCGGCCTATGACTTGTTGCTATTTTCCGCTTTTTGAAATCTAGACAACAATGAGGTTTATTGGCATCAAAATGTACCAACATTTTGCAGAAAAAAAGTATGCACCAGAAAACATCAATTTTAATGTCAAAGAACTTCTACCAGCCACCTGTTGTGTACACAGAATAAGCATGCGCATAAGCACATACATCATGAGACCATAATCCCAACAAATATCTGCCTAGTGCCTGCAAAAACATTTCTGCTCTCTATTCCAAAGCAGGCTATCAAATACCTTGCATTTGGGGCACTTAATTCTAAACTCATGTCTTAAAGGTTTTCTTTACAAGCAGCTGGAATGACACCACTTAATCCACATGCATAGAAGTCAATAGGTGTGCTTGGCACAACTCTTGTGCTGTTTTAAATGGCCCACAGAGGCAGAAAAATGATCAACTACTTAGTCTGCTCATAAATGCAAGGGGATGAAACTCTTATTAAAAAATATGCAGACAAGTCTCAAGCAGCTTTTGTTAACCTTCGACTGAAAAATTGCCAATCTAAGGACTTATGCTAGTGGGTGACATGGCTTATCTTAGCTTTACATTAAGATCCTGAATAGAAGGAAACCTTTCATTGTAGAGCAGCAAACCACAAGTCCACAAGAATTATACAATAATAATAATCTTAAAAGCATGCATACCAGTATCATACCTTTGTTTAGTCTGAGGAGATTTTCCACTTCTCGGGGAGTTAGTTCATCTGGTGCTGAACATGAGCACCTGACCATAAATAACCATTGACACATTAGATTCCCCAGAAGCTTGCTTTCTACAAAATATCTTGCATGGAAAAACCTATTGTTCACCTGTTGTGATCCCAGACATTGTCCATACATGTCCATTTAGGAGGAAGAAGTACATCAACAGGCAACCTTCGCCATTTTGAGCAACCATCGCATTGAGCCCATTGCTCCTGTCCCCTGAAGATCAAGCATGGCAATTCAAGATCAGAGGAATTTACCCAATGAGGGCCATGAGGAAGAGATATAGGTCCTTTTAAGATCAGAGGAATTTACCCAACAGAAAACGCATGATTGCATTAGAAAAACAAAACCAGAAGTTTTGCATGGAAGTTGGGAAAAAATAAGTCAGCCTACATCTCTGGTGATTAACATTTCTTCAAAAGGAAAAACTCTCAAGCACAAATCTTCATTAACATAAAATTGACATAATTTCTGAAACAATTTATAGAAAATATGGTTCCTTTGCAGTAAAGAAATTTCAAGACCTATGATCCAGATGGCTTCTTTATAAGTTGCTTATATGAATAAATTTATGTGCCATAATGTAAAAACAAACAATTAATTAGTTGCTAAAATTCTCACCCGGATGTACGGACTATGAAAATGCTCCTCTTCCCAAATACTGGAGGATCCTGTATGACACACAAGTATAATAATAAGTTAAGATCAGTAATCAGGCTCCAGAAATAAAAATCAACCCCAGTTCATCCTTGAACAATAAGATGTCTCATAATCAAAGTTTCTAGAAGTGGAAAGAGCAAACGCAAAATTTCAAAAACTTAATACCAACATAAATATGAAATACAATATGTTTCTTAGGTAACAGACCAATACATTCAACATCCCATGTAAAGACCCTGCAAAATCCAACTTGATTATCAGACTGATATGTTTTGTTCCAACTACCAAGGGACCATATAACACTGCTAAGCTTTGCACTAGAAGACTTAATAGAACAAGGCGCATAGCAACAGATGGGAAGAAATGGTTAATGAATGTTAATTATTGTTGTCAAAATTTATTTTGCATCATTACTCAGTTCCCATACCAGTTGTGCTTAATAAAATTCCGCTAAACGGACCTCTTCTGATCAGCGAGGCAAAACTAGCATTTACTCATATTCCTCTTAAGTAAATTTAGTTAATACAACCATGCTTATGTCTTTTAGCAATTATATCAATAAAGTGGTAAATTCCACTGAAACGCATCTCAAATGAGAATTTATTCACGTCATGGGGCTAGCATGTGTGTACTCTTTTGAAAGATAAATCATTTAACTAAAATAATGACTTCTTTGCACAGTATTTATAACAAACTTTTGCGTGGTTGAAAGTTTACCCAGCGTTCCTAGTCAAATCGGAGAAGTCTCCAATGGGTGACCTTGACACTTAAATTTTTAAAATTTTGTACAAAGAAAGGACTCTTAAGAAGCAAAACCATACAATGAAAACTTTAAGTTACAGCCTTTTTTTTCTTTTTTCTCAGTTTACAATAACAGAAAAATACTGAGCAATAGCAAAAGATAATATGTAAACATACTAAAACAAACATATGATTGACTAATTGGTGTTCAGAAAGTAAAATTTCAAAAGGTAAATAAAAGTCAAACAATAATTCAGAAGGGTACAAGGTAGGTTCACCAAGAAGGCGAGGGAGAAAGAGTTTTGGGCAACATTTAATAAAACACATCAGCAAAGAGACTCACTTCATATTCTTCAAAAACATGATCCTCGACTGTCACAATGCTTGGGATAACACTTGGGGGTGGGTACAGCATATCCTGTGCCTCTTCCCAAGTAAGTTTAAGCTCTAGAACATCTAGTCTGTCAATGAGCAACCTCTTGCTTTTTGAACCAATATTTCGAGATCTTTTTCGTTCTGGAACTAGCATCGATGGTGGCAGCAAGCCTTCCCTTGTTTTGTCTTCATGCTTCTCAGATTTGAGCCAGTTAATGTCACCAGGAGAGGAATTCAAATGTTTAGACAGTGCGCTTAGGTTGGGATTAGTGCTTCCCTTTAGTGACTGAAGAACGCCAGAGTAACCACTTAAAATAGATAGGTTCTCAAAAACACCCGAAAAGAAACTTTCATTTGAATGACCACCATTAGGAATGGCAGATGGTTGCGTATCCTGTTTATTTGAGGGTTATATTAATATTATATGATCAAATTTTCTAACACAAAAATTGACATTGGCTTCTACCTGCACTGAAACAGCATTTGATGCTTTACGAAACCCCATAACAAGCTTTCCTTCCGGATCCATACGGCTAAATGTCACTGTATATAATGTATATTCAAAACAAAAATTGTGATAATAAAATCGTAAGTAATACCAAACTTGCTTCCAATAACAGTAAAATTAATTATTTTTGTGTCGGGTGGTGGGGGGGGGGGGTGAAGGTTAACTGGCATGAAAGTATTGCATTGGTCTATACTTTTAGCTGAAAGTGTAAAAGCAGGCACTGACTTTATGATCAGAAATGTTTAAAAAATACCAGTATCTCCAGCTTGCAACTGCATCGACTGTATGCAAGGAGTAACACCCTCCAAAACATACATCCTGCTGTTATTATTAGGCCAAAATCTGAATTGAAACACCCATTCCTTTCCCTTTACATCTTGAATCCTCAGAGGAAGGCCCTCTGGTTGAGAGATAGGAGGAAAATATGCCTGCAATGTTGCTTTTGGTAAACTTTAATACGGCAAAGATTCATCAATCAAAAAGATATTATAGTAAAACAGTATCTTAGTTGGAATTAAGATGGTAACTTACTTCGGCACATGCTTTAGGGAGAACCAATCTACCAATGCGACCAGCATCACTGGCACTCAAAACTTTTTCAAACAATGGAACAATGGTGGAATTTGAACTTCGCAAAATCATGGTCAAGGATGTGAACATCTGAGATAGAATATAACTAGAAAGATAACACAGTTTTGGCTGTGAGATTTAAAAGAATCCTTAGATGCCAAGTTGACAAAGGAAAATTTATTGGTGTGAGATCTGTACTGGAGATAAATGACTTTATCAACAAGATTGATTTTATCAACAAACAAGAGGAGAAAAAAATGCAGTGAAATATTAAAATATGTAATTTTTTTTTTTTAAAAAACAGTACAAAGGATACTCTCCAGATAATTGCTGTAATTCTTGATCTGTAATTCTAGGCCAATAGCGAGGAAGCAACTGGTTTCGGCCCCTTCCTTCAGCAGGTGGCCTAGCAACACGAATTTGGGATATGCCTGCATTTGCCTCTGAACCTGTGGCAAGGGCTAACTTTGGAGGCTTAGGCAAAAGATGGCGAGACTTGGGTCCTTGATGGACGATGGAGGATGTCTTATTGTGTTCTTTTTCATCAACAACAGCACTGGGAAAAGAATTCGAGTCTACTCCAGGAGAACCCAGGGTAATGCTCAAGTTTGTATGCGCCACTGATCCATAGATATCTTTTGCTCCTATATTTGTCTTAGAAATGTCTGACTTTGCACCTTCCTCCTGTTTCATTTTCCTGAAAGACCCATCTAGGTCATCATTCCGAAATTGAAGCAAGTGCCTCAGCCCAACACCCTCTGAACTATTTCCTAACTGCAAAAGCTTAAATTTGTCATCACTACCACCCAACTGGTTGTCCACAGAGGTTGACGGCAAGTCGCCGGCATTATCAGTTCTTAGAGTGCCAAATCCATTGGGATCATCACCGGGAATCTGCATGAAGATTGTTCAAAAACATCATCAAAACCTGAATTTTAATATTCAATTTCCAAATTCAAGCATTATTTATTACCGTCTGATATAAGCAAATCAGACTCATTTGTCACTATTTATTGTGATCCTCCATGACTCCTATGATCCAAAGATGCATAAAGATAACAAGCACTAATGATGCATGCAACAAAGATAGTTTTGGAAGTTGGAACCACAAATACAACAATTCTTAGACAGAGTGCATCGCTGAAATTTTAAATACTGAAATATTAACATCTGTAATAAAATCAGGGATGCCACTTTTGAAGTCTTGTTTAATAGAAATATAGGAAAAAGAACCGGCTATCATACTGTGATTTCCAGGCACCAAACACTGGACATCTCTAAATCTCTAGAAGATGGCATAGATTAGTGCATATGCAAGTAAATTTATCTTACCGAGTCAAGTCCTGGATTTTTAGCACAGTTTATGCAGCAGACACCCCCTCCATCAAGAAGCTGAATCAAAGAAAAGGAAGCAATGCATCCACAATGGAGACGCTGCAAATGCCAAACTACGTAGATCACTCTCATGCAATTGTGACATGAACAAAAGTACAAACAACAAGAATGAGAGTAAGGATTCGTATACAACTTCGATTATTTTTCTCACCTTGCCGCAAGAAGCACACTTTCTCCAACCAGAATCCTTTGAATGGAACTCATCACAGAAAATTAGCTTCTCAAATGCAGACCTGAAATATACACAAATGCCAAATTAGATTACAATCAATAACAAGAACTTATTTTGATCACCTGCATGAGAACCTCCAACAAAATCAAGTTGATTTGCCGAAGAATTAGATCTGCCATGACAAATAATGGCTAATTTTCACATAATAAAGTAGAAAGATTGCAAAAATGGTAACTAGAAATAAATTCCGCAGGAGGGACAAACTAACTCCTCCTTAATCGAATTGAAATCATCCAAAATTATGAGTAGAATTATAATTAAGCAACAGTACGTACAAGTTGAAGTTTTTATAACAAATTTCATTATATGATTGAAAAATTTACCCGCACTTATCACAGAGAACAGCAAATCCGCCGGATTGCAGAGGCCAGCCTTTTCTCCATTCAATCGACGACGAAGCTCTACATTTTCCATTCATGCAAGTCCTTGACTCCATTTCTTCGAAGCTCAATCTTCAGATTTTCTACAAAACTAAATCAAATCACAAATAATGAATCCCTAGAAATAACAAAAAATTAGTCAACAAAGACAAAACTACCTAGACTCGTCAGTTCCATAAAAAGCCAAAAAGAAAAGTGACTAACCTCGTGTCTGACACAAAACGACACCGTCAGTTGCTAGCTTCACGTTCTTCTATGAAACGTTACTCTGAACTCTGAACCTCCATACTCCCTTCCTCTGTCGTATTCTCGAACTTAAATTTGAAGTGCTTTGACTATAAAAGCTGCCAAGGCGAGTTGACTGAGGACTCCGGCGAGTTAAAAGATGAATCGGCGATCAGAAGGAAAAAAAAAAAAAAAGCTTTTGTGCATGCAAGAGTAACAGAATAAAAAAGAGGGATTAGAATTTGGTACATTCAAAAAAATGCATGCACGATGATGCTTCAAGACTCGGCGAACCCTCTCTATTTGTTGATGTTATTGTTTTCCCACTTACTTTCGATACTTTTTTTTATTTCAATTTTGCCAGTTTTTAAAATAAAAAATTTAAAATCAAAACAGTACATTCACAAAAATATTTCCTAATCTCGAATATGTAAGTGTAATACACGCCTTGTTGGATTAAGGGGTAGAGAAACTGAGATGGCGAGTAAGATAGTTAAAAGGCTCTTGCGAGTGAGGAAAGATGAGATATACAATTACGAAAGAGTATAAAAATACGGCGTGTGGACATCACCGTAAAGTGCGCCACCAGGTGGCTTTTCTATCTAACAGCATATGCATTTCGCATGCAACAAGGTTCAGAATCAAATTACTGAAAACACCCTATTGCTGTTATTACCCTCTCCGTTTGCGAAATTATCAAACTAGTCCTCATAGTTTACAAAAGCAACAATTAATATTCCAAATGTTTTCCATTTACCTCAAATCCATTCTCACCACCCAAAAATTCAAAGAGACACACAATTTTATCTCAACTATGAGTGATAATAGAGTTACAATTTTTTATATAAAATAACGTTAATAATTTATTAATTAAATAAAAATATAAAATAATGAAAATAAATTATATAAGTTAGAAATATTTAGTTTCATCAATTAGATTATGTTATATCAACTTATGTTAAAGAAATCTATACAAGAATTTGTAACTTTATAATTACAATTCAACTAATATAAAATGATGTGTGTTATTTATTAATTAATTTTATAAACTATAATATCTATAGATATATAAAAAGTTAAAAAATATTTAATACATATTAATTACTTATATGAATTTTATATATCAATTTTTTAAATCTCTGATCATTGATATGAATAATTCCACATCTTGAAAGTGTATTAAGATTAATAATATAAGGCAAGCGACAAATATATGGACCAATTTGTAACATTTACAAATTAAAAGGATGAATTTGAGAATTACCCTTTGATTATTACAAAACCTTGCGCGGTCCAAGGAATGTTAGTACACGTGTCAAACGTCAACGGTGGAGGGTGGGTTAAAAAAGATTCTCCTGTAAGAAAATTTCATCAGTTGTGGGTGTGGTATTTATGATGTCAGGCTATTCGTTGATGATGTAGTTAGGTGTCTTAAGACTGTAAACAATACCTACTACAATGAAAGAGAAACGCTAACGCACGCGCCGTGATGAATGAGACGTCACACGTGGATTACACGATGGCTTTGCTTTTGGAACACAAAAACAGTTTTTAAATCGATAACGATTCATTATTACTCACGAGTTAGTGATGGGCATGATTGCTACGATTACAAATCTCTTCGTCAATGCACGTTATGTGGAAGCTGGCGAGTAGCCAATAGCCGTAGCTCTACATATTCGCCTCCACTTTATTAAGTAACATACTTTATGATAATTTTATTTTGAGTAATAATGTGTTGAGGTGTTAATTATACATCGGAAATTCACAAGTTGTCGATCCATCCAAGATTTAGTGCATGTGCCATTCAAAATCATAATGTCCACTTAAAATTTACAACGTATATTAGATAATTACTTCATTATTAATAAATATTAATATACGAATGACATTACAAGGTTAATTTAATCATTTATATGTTCATATTATAAATTTAGAACAAAAAATCATTAGCTAATTATCCAAAATTTACCTCGTATGCTACAGAGTCAATTTGTCATTAATATCATCATTTTATATACATATATTTTATAAATGTCACTTCATTGTTAAACTCATTTTATATACATATATTTTCTTATCATTTGATTTGTCAATAAGAAAGCACATACGTACACCATAAATTTTGAACCATCCATTCTCATATATGCATTTTATTTCTTTTTATACGTTAACTCCTTGATAACAACTCTCATCTTAATTGTATAAGTAGACGATAATTTTCTATATCTTTTAACTCAAACAAATGACTCAAGTCTTTATAATGATCGTATGAGTTTATTTCCATTGATTTTGAATTCTTTAGTTTCAATTATGTTAGCTATTTATATTAGTTTGTATAAAAATATTATTAAAATTATATTTAAAATATAAAAAGAGCCATTTTAGAAGATTTTAGCATATAAGTCGCTTGATGATATGCGTTACAAAACTTATAAAGACTCGTGATAATTTTAAAAGATTTTGTATAAAATTTTTTTTTCACTAAATCTTAAATAGATCATTAAGATAAATTATGTGGAACAACTTGCACAAAGGTGGATTTTTACATATGCCTTTTGTAAATTTATTCTGGAATTTTTACATAGGTAAACGATTGAAATTAATGTCGATTACAGAGCTTTGTTAATATTTATTTTATTGTGACGCTTACTTGTTTTGTTTCTAAAAGCTGGAATTTGTCCGTTACATCGTTTTATAAGCTCATGGGCCACGGCATCGTAACGTTTCAACGGAAAATTATTGTTTAACCCTCTCTCCGTCCAATTACTATTACTATATTATTTTAATCATTTAATGTATACACGTAAGATGTTTTTCTAAAGAATGATATTTTCTTGTCATGATGACTGATTATTGATTACGTTTCATGTGATTGTGATTTTCAATTTTTTTTTTAAATCAAAATTCGCTCCACACGCAATTTTGTTTTAAAATGAGAAGGGGACTTTTATAATTTGGGGTCCGACTAAGGTACATTACCTGTATGAAACAGCCGATTAATGACAACTCATTCCCTGGAGCAACGACACACACTAACAAAACAAAAAGGGCAAGACCGATTTTATCAGTAAATTTGACCGTCAATAATTACTAGTTATTTGGAAACAAATTTGTGGTTGACAGTACCAACTAAAGGGTTAGCAGATGTGATAAAACATCTAATACAAGCTAATAAGTTAAAAGAGTAATCCTATAACCACAATTTTTTATATAAACATTCATTTTTGTTTTGATGTATAGATTTTATTAATTTATAAATTACATTAGATTAAAATGATTATAATTCATAAAATCTTGAATTGATGTGAATTTGTGTTCTATTTGCGCAAACACCCCTACAGTATTTTATAAGATAACATGAGAAATTTTAAAAACTCATATTCATCCCTTCACATGTCTTCAATTGTTCGGTTAGAATCGCACTACCATAAATAATTTATTGTATAAACAAAGAAATAAATTGAGCTTTTTTTAGGTGAAAAATATATTAAGTGTGTAGGGCAATCTTGAGAGTAAAATTTAAATATTTGACGCAATATGTGTGTGGCTATTCTTATGTAACGTAAATTTCATTCAATTGGAATTATAAAATAAAAAGGAAAATTCCTAAAAGTTTTTATTCAATAACTGCTAGTCACAGCTTTATTGAAAAAAAAATCAATATAAATATTATATTACATCAACACTGAGTGCAAATCTTATAATAATATGTCTTTATATTCTTGACACTAATTTTTCTTTTTGTAAATTCCTTTTTTTAACTAAATTTCTTATTTTTTGGAAATAAAATAAAATAAAGTCAAATTAACAATAAAAAATTATTAAAAGAACTAAACCAATAAATTAAAAAAATCCTATAATTGTTATTTGCCTCTTCCTCGTTTAAGAGAAGTGTAAGAATAAAATATTTTTAACATAATATTAGGGATGTCAGAAAAATCCACCCGGCTCGGATCCGGCCCGGACCCGATTAATCCGGTCCAGGTTAAAACCCGGACCGGATAAAGAAAAAATCGGATCCGGGTTTAAAAAATTCAAACCCAGACATTTCCAGTCCTGGATCCGGACATAATATAAAAACCCAGATTCAAGCCCGGACCCAGATTATAATTAAAAAAATTAAAATAAAATAAAACTGTAACAAATTACATTCAAAGTGAAACACTCAAACTACCCTTACGGCCTTACAAGTTACAAACAAAACCAAACCCTTACTGTATTACTCTTACTCAGTTGCCGCCTGTCGCATCTCCAAACACAGCCACAGATCTACCGATCTCGATTACTCCATCAAGATCAGTCGGTTTTGGACTCTCGGCTACTCCATCTCCACTTCTCCAGAGATCTTTGATTTGTCTCCCGCGTCTGCTAGGTTGCTCCGTCGATTGCCATCAGCTCGTCTCCGTTTCTGCTTGGCTACCATCACTCTGCCACCGTGTCTGCTCGTCTCCGTTGATTTGTCTCCCGCTCTGCTGCTCGGTTGCCTTCACTTGATTTCGCCATCTACAGTCTGCCCTCAGCCACCAACTCATCATGCTTAGGTGAGAGTGGGCTGATTACTTTCACCCAGGGTAAGGCACAAGGCGGGTTGTATCACGCCAACAGTTGTGTCTCTGCAGTTTGCTTTTGTGTTGGAAGTGAGTTGATCAATTTTGTTTCTTTTTGGATTATATTGCTTTGTTGACCAGTTTTGTTGCTTCTTGGTGCTTGGCTGCTTTTTCTTTTACTTTATTTTTCAGTCTATAGTATACATATTGTGCTGGTGAAGTGAACGATTGTGCATTTGCAAGAATATGATATGTGCACTGAAAAATATAGTATACACAATATATATACTATAAACAGAAATTCAGTTTATAATATAGTCTGATCCACGCTCAATATTCTCATTTACAGTTTATTTTTCAGTTTATAGTATACATATGTGCACGCTCAATTTTCCTTTTACTTTATACATATTGTGCATTTGCAATGGCTAATTGCCTAATTCGGATTTGTAATTCAGTTTAATAGTAAGATTTGTATGTTGCGTCAAAAGTTATAAAATACTATTGGTCTCGTTATTTTAAACATTTTCTATCATAAAATCTGTAATTGTAATTTTGTTATTTAATTAATTATATGTACTGGAGAGAATATCTATATGATTATTTTTTAACATCTCTATTATTATTATTATTATTATTATTATTATTATTATTATTATTTTGTGGTGTTGTTATTATTGTTGTTGTTGTTGTTGTTGTTGTTGTTATTATTATTATTATTTGGTGTTATATTTTTGTAATTATGTTTACTTTGTTCCTTTTTTGGATGATATGTTACTGAGTTAATTTTTTATAATAATAAAATCTTGTAATACAATAATAAATAGACTAATAGAGCTGATTTCTTATGATAAATTATGGGAGTTGATTTTTTTAATATTTAATTTTTTAATATCAAATATGGAATTTGTTTGCACAAGTTTTTGGCGCAAAATTTTTGACAAACTCTTTATTTTCTTTGGTATTGTAACAGTTGAGCTACTTGAGCAGTGCAATGTCAGATAACGTAGAAATTAATTCATCGAGTGCTCTAATTTTATCTTGTAATGTCGAAGATAAAATTGATAATGATGATGAGGTTGAGGAAATTTCGGTGTCAACAGGAAATGATAATAAGAGAAAGCAAGAAATCAGAAAAAAGAAAAAAACTTCTGATACTTGGGAGCACTTTACAAAAATAATGGTTAATAGAGAACAAAAGTCAAAGTGCATGCATTGTAGTGCGATTTTAAAAGCAAAATACCAATCGGGGATTACAACTTTGAATAGGCATGTGGCATCTTGTTTTAAAAAATATTAACCGAATATAGATGAAGCACTTCAAAGAAGTCTTAAGGTGATTAAAAGAGAGGATGGAACTTGTGGCATTAGTTATGGTAGTTTTGATCAAAATATTTTACGGAGTTTGATAGCAAGAATGGTTATAATGCATGAGCTTCCACTTAGATTTGTATAATATATATGCTTTCGAGAAATGATGGCACATGCTAATCCGGTGATTAAGCCTATGAGTAGAAATACTTTGAAGAGTGAGGTGTTAAAATTATATCAAATCGAGAAGGTTAAGACTTTTCATTTATTGGAGAAAAATCATGGTTGAGTGGCCATTACGACGGATTTATGGACAGCTAGTAATTAGAAAAAGAGATATATAGTTGTGACAGTGTTGAGTGTTAGAAAGTGTATATTTATAAAGGAGAAAATCGTCATTTTACACTTTAAATCTCACTAACATTGCTACTTTTATTTATTTAAGTATTTTGCTATTTAATTATATGTGTTTTATTATAATTGTGTATTTTATATATTTTAGGGGTATCATAATCGTTTCACAATAAACGAGTGATCGACAAAGAAAACGGACGTCATATTTGGACTCGGACGGTCGAAAACCTTAAGAAGAGCATTAAAGGAAAAATTCGCTCACACATACTTGCATCGTTTCATACGATCTTCGTCACACGATTCGCTCTTTCCACGACACTTTGTTCATGTATACGGACCGATGATGTGGCAACTACCTACGACGTGGGCAAATGTCGATTGGGCGAATTATGTGGATTGACCGCTTATGTGGCATTGACCGATGACGTGGCGTTGACCGATGATGTGTCATGATCTTATTGGACTAAATTTCTTATGTCTTGTAGATCGATGACGTGGCGATCTCATTGGAGTAGAAATTGGGTGTACGATACATGCGCTTACATGGGATTATTTACTATTCAGCGGCGTTCTTGTACAAAATGTTGATTGATTGACGGTTGATTGCTGATTGCTGATCGATGACGTGGCGCAATCCTCGAGCATCCGAATTGTTTTTAATCCGATGGTCACGATTCACTCAATGTATCTATAAAAAGGGGCTCTCCCCCTAATTGGGCACACCCGAATTCATTTCTAAGCTTAGATTTAAAATTCCTTCTCCTTCTTGTAGTTTCTTTGTATTTTAATAAAATTCCCTTTTTATCCCTAGTTAAAGTATGAGTAGCTAATTTCTTTTCAAGCTTTGGTTGAAGTTGAAGTCTCAACATGTACCATGGGCTTAATTTGGTAAATTTACATTCTTTTCCCCTCTAATATTTATGGTTGTTTTGACTTTTAGGTAAACAAATAATAATAGTCTTGTCTGAATTCTGACCCTTGTTAAACCTAAGACCCTAAGATAAGGTTATTATTATTTGGCACGATAAGCCCTTGGCACCATACTTATTAGAGAGTGGTTCATGAGATGTGGAATCCCCCCTTATGATTTAATTGGTATTAATATGGAATATTTAGCCCATGGAGCATGTTGATGCGGATCCGGATACCCAAGTACTTTATTATAACAGTTTCATTTTCATTTATTCCCGCCATTTTAATTCATAATTTAGAATAAAATTTATCATAATTTAATTGTTCCCATTAAAAGAAAATTAATTCAGCATATAATTAAAATCAACCTCCTCGTGGGATCGACACTCGTCACCATTAATCTATTCTACAATAGATTCGTGCGCTTGCGAGTTCATTAAAATTTGCACAACAGACAGCCCATTTCATTGACAACTCTTGGAAATTATATAGTCGAATTTTAAGGTAATTTGTCTATAAATTTTTAGAGGCTTAATTTCACTTTTAAGATTTGGATTACTTATATTATTTTAAGTTTATGTATTTAATACTAACATTTAAATATTTTACAGGTTTATCTATGTTCTAAGCCCTCATACTGCTGATGCCCTTGCAAATGAATTAGTACAATGTCTATTGGATTGGAACGTGGATAGAAAGTTATCCTCAATAACATTGGATAATTGCAACACTAATGATGCGATGGTGGAGAAGTTGCTGTTAAGGTTTGATACCAATACCTTAATTTTTAGCGGTAATTTTTTTCACATGAGATGCACTGCTCATATTTTGAACTTGGTTGTGCGGGATGGGTTGAGATTTATAGAAAATGGGGTTGGAAAGATTAGAGATAATATGAGTTATTGGAGACAAACACCAAAAAGACATGAAACTTTTGAGCTAGCTGCTAGACAATTACAAATTAATTGTAAAAAAAATTTGAAATTGGATTGTCCTACTCGTTGAAATTCTATTTATGCCATGCTTGAAGTAGCATTGATGTATAAAAGTGTTTTTTCTCGATTGCAACAATGTGAGTCTCAGTATAAGAGCTTACCAAGTGAGGAGGAGTGGGATTTGGCAATTATGATGGTTGAGCATTTGAAATCATTTTACATGTTAACATAAATGTTTTCGAGTACAAAATACCTAACTGCTAATTTGTTCTTTCTGTTGATATGCAAAATGAAATTGTCAATTAATATGTGGCGCTCAGCTGATAACCCTGCTATTAGGATTATGGCTCATAAAATGACTGAAAATTTTGATAAATATTGGAATGATATTCATCCGATGTTAGTTGTGGCTGTTGTACTGGACCCAAGATATAAGATGATGTTAATTGATTTTTATTTCCCAAAGATATATGGTACTACAGCAAATGAGAATATTAAGCATGCACATATTCTTTATCATGATTTAGTGAAAGAATATGAATCGAAGGCAGTGGTTGTGAGTGGTGGCCAAAATGTTGGATCGGAAAGTTCTCGTTTTGAATCTTATTCGAATTCAAATAAGTATTGGGATGTAGATGAGTTTGAAACATTTCGAAGTCAAAATAAGCGTGCTAAGGTAACTAAGTCAGAGTTGGATAGGTATTTAGATGAGAAATTATTGGATGCCACTCTGAACTTTGATATTTTAGTCTTTTGGAACATGCACACAGGCCAATATCCTATTTTAGCTGAGTTAGCTAAGGATATTTTAGCCATTCCGGTATCCACTGTTGCCTCTGAGTCAGCTTTTAGTGCTGGGGGTAGGTTTTAAAGTCCGCATCGCAGTAAACTTCTTCCTGACACTTTGGAAGCATTAATGTATGCTCAGAATTGGATTTGGGCTTCTATTTCTGGAGGTATAAAGTTATTTAAATTATATTTTAATAGTATTTATTTGCTTAAAATGCTTTGAATCTTATGATGCTAATTTTGTTGTTAGGTGGAGTTTCGGAAGATGAGCTTTTTATCGCAGAGGAGGTAATTTATGATGATGATGATGATGATGGGCCACAAGCGTCGAGCAACATGACATGAACTTTTTTCATGACGAGGTATTTTTAATTTATTGGATGATAAGTTTTTGGATATATAATTCAATTTCTTGTCAAATATAGTTGCTTAGCTATCATCAACAATGCTTGGAGTTCCATCAAGAATATAGTTGTGGCTGTTGTATTGTTTAATGATTATATATGTGCTCTAGAAATGTGAATATGGTTGATATATCTTTTTTTTGGCTTAATTATTTCACCAAGTCTGACTTTTTTCTCTAATAATTATTGGCACAAAGTTGGAGAGGTATCATACAAGATTTCTGGCAGTCTTGGACACATATCCAAAAAATTTATGCCAAAATGATGATGTGCTATGGGGCCATATAGCTACTGGTGGTGGTGGTTTTCAACATAGCATAAAATTTTTTTTATTAGATATGAATTTATTATTTATTTATCATGAGTATTTGAAAACTTTTGTTATGAATTAATTTTTAAGTTATTGAATATTTTAGAATTTTTATATGTTATATTAGTAATTGATAAACTTATAATATATTAGATGTTATTTAGATTTATTTATTGATTATTATGTTGTTGAATTTAAATTTTTTTGATATAAATAGAATGAATATAGGTTAAAAATTTTGTGTTTCTTTAAAAAAATATAGGTTAGAAATTATATGAGGAAAATAATAAATTAATAAATTTTATTTTTATTTCTTTAGAGATTTAGATATGTAAAAAAATATTTAATATTTGATTTATATGTTTTTAAGAATAAATATTATGAATTAATAATTTTATTATATTAGTTATCAAAAATTCATAAATATTAAGAATTAATATTTTTGAATTAACCGGGCTTAGAAACCCGGATTAAAAACCCGGGTCCGGAGTGGTGCCGAGTCCGATCTGGCCCGCACTAAAAAATCTGGGTTTAAATCTGGATCCGAACTTTATTCCTTCCTCATCCAGGCCGGTCCCAGACAACACCAAATTCGACCCGGACCCGACTTTTGCCAAGCCTACGTAATATAGTACTTTGAACTAAACTACTCCAACCGATTACCCCTCCTCAACTTTAAATTATAGTAATTATTTCCATCCTTTGGATTTGAAGAGTCAAGATCCAACGAATGATATGGCGATAATGCAACTTAGCTGCGGCTAGAGATCTAAGACTTTTTATCAGCCCAAGTTGTAAATATTGGTGTGAATGCCGGGGTATCTAAAAGAATAAAAATAACACATATATTAAGCGATATAACATTAAAAATCTTACCAAAACATATATATTTAACAAAAAAATGACAACAACGCAACAATTAGCGTACAATATAAATTATTAAAGTTATAATTAAAAAATAATTTATGAAATTCTTGTTTATTTTATTGATAAAGATTGTGGAATATTTAGATAAATTTGTATACATAATGAAACAGAAATAGTAAATATGACTATGAAGAAAAAAAATTACAAATGTTATAATATATTTACATGTTTTTCTTTCAATTAGACCAAACATAACAATTTTTATAATAAAATAAAGGAGGAATGATTTTTGCACCTGTTATAATATATTGACATATTTTCTTCTAATTAGACCAAATTATTGCATTTTTTTATAATAAATAAAAGCAGGAATAATATTTTAGCCTCAATACTTTCAGTTTATTCAGTAAATATATAATTTAATTATTTTATAAAGTAAAGTTTATCTAGAGACATGTTGATAATAGAGTTGATTTCAAAACCGGGGCATATTTAAAAATATATAAAGGTTCACAGTATATAAAAAATTTTAAAAAAATTTAAGGTTCAAATGAACTTTTGCTGGGCTAGGCAGCAGGGCTGTACATCCGTCACAGCAATCGGGTCCAAATATTAATTTAATAAACCGTCACTTATATCATATATAAATTTTTTATTTAAAGATTTAACACAAACGTTAGTTAATAGGGTATAGAGTCAATATGTCAATTGTTTATTGTTGTTAATAGGGTAAAAATAGGCAATAGCAAATAAATTTGAATAGGGGATGTAATCTAGAAGGGAAATGGGATTATAGCAAGTAAACTTAATTTAATCTTGCATGCATCGCATGATCAGATGATACGGAGTGTAGATTCTACTAATGTTTTATTTTCTATTTGAAAATAATAATAATAATAATAATAATAAAAAAGGATGAAGGCGTTGCCGTATTGGCTACTCTCAAGTCTCGATTTGCTTTAGGCGGTAGTACCCAGACTCTCGTCCGGGACACACTCCTTATCCGAGAAAGCGTGTCCCGGTCATCTGTATTTTGTTCTGATAAAACCAAATTTCATTTCTCACAAATAACCAACCACCATGGCGGGAACCGGTACCGCCGTTAATCTCTCATCAGCTCCCTATCTCCTCCGCCGTTCATCATTTGCTATCCTCTCATCAAAGCCTTCCATTCTCCCAGTGCGACTGCGTTCCAAATTTCCCAGTAAAATTAATAGTTCTGTCATTTCATTTCGGATATGGGTACTGAAATTGGATGAGAGTAATTGTTAAGTGTTTGTGTTTTGGTTGCAGGAATTTACGCGTTTACTAGCAACGATATCAAAGTGGGTTCCAACGTTGAGGTTGACGGTGCTCCTTGGCGTGTTTTGGGTATAATGTTTGTAATCTCTTCTATTTGGTTACTTTCAGCTCAACAAGTTAATAATAATGGTTGGTGGTCAAATTTTTTGCTACCATTCGTAGAGTTTCTTCATGTGAAACCTGGGAAAGGAGCAGCATTTGTGAGGACCAAGCTTCGCAATTACATGACTGGAACCACTGTTGAGAGAACTTTTCGTGCAGGGATTACGGTATACTTATTTTAAACCGCAGTTCTATTTTCTCCAATTAGTGAGTTTAATTGGGCTGGCAGGGTGGCAATGTCCAAACATTTTACATTTCAAAAGAACAACAGCTTTATTTGGCAGCTTAGTGATTTCATCCTTGGATTATAAGTAACAAAAAAATTTCAGGGTTGTCCGTGCAGTTGGGCATTTTTTTTTTCTTTCAAACTTTCCTGGTTGTATGTTATTGAGCAAAAGTCATTTGAAGGGATCAGTTGCTTCTGAATCAGTGATCCTGAGCAATAAAGTTTGAGTTGATTTCAAAGTACTAAGATTTCACTGCCCAAATGGTTTACATAAATCTTGTAAAGGTGCATGCTTTTAGGTATATATTTGTGATACAGAAATTGGAAATCTGTTGTTACAATTGGTGTGCAGTGGTTTGAGACTGGAAAAACGTTCATAATATGATGAAAATGTTGCAGTTACATAATGTATGGGGATATAGAATATTTCTTAGCATGACATTGTTATCTTAGCTTAGACTTCTCAGGTGTGACTGACTGTATGCTTTAATGCAGCATGCGGTCATAGATATTGATCTGTTGATTATCCACAGCTGTTCAGTTGCATACATTGTGTCCAGAAGAGCAAGGATGCCCATATTTTATGGTCTTTTAATGAGTTAAAGATAGAAGTAGTGATCTAAAGACATTATTTGCTGTTAGTACACATTTTATTAACTAGACATGATTCTTCTCGTGACAAATTATTGTGCTTTCCCGGCAACCAAAATTTAAGCCTGGAAGACCAGAAAAGATGGTCAAGGTTGATTGGCATTTTGGAAGGGGCATGAAATATTGAAAACCCCTTCAGTTATGGTTGCTGCTTCAAGTTCACTTTGTTGTACTAGAGATTGATGAACAAAGATAACCCCCCCCCCCCCACTTTCTTCTTTTTTTTGTGGCTGTTTTAGATGTTTCTCTTGGCAGATGCACGGTGCATCCCAGGTCTTGACAATAGCATATTGTACCAGCTTTTGAAAGTTCATTGAAACTGATTTCATATTGTGCATGGACAAGCTTCATTTATGACTTCATTAAACCACATTGAAATTGGATCCTATTTGTATTTTATATGCATTTATACGTGTAATATTTCTCCAGGTTGAAGAGGCAGATGTATTCAAGGAAACCAAGCAATTCACATATAAAGATGGTTCCATGTTTGTGTTTATGGATCTGGTATTTTTCAAATTAATTTTTATCCAGTTTCATCTAATTTGTTATATATTTTACTTTAATTTTAATTTTAAATATACTTCATTTGCATCTATTCTTGTTCGGCGATAGTATTATACATTATTACATTTTCTGACATTATTTTGTTTGGTAGATTTGAGGAATGTTGGAATCATTTCATGATAAAGGAAAGAAATAATAATTATTTCTCTTTTTTGAATTCAAAGAGCTATGACTGACATTCAGTATCTTGTTTCTCTCTTTCTTTTTTTTTTTTCCACCCATTTTGTGTCTCTAATCCACAATGTCGTACTTTTTACAGACCACATTTGAAGAAGTTCGTCTTAATGAGACAGATGTTGGAGATAAGAAAAAGTGGCTGAAAGAGGGAATGGACTGCAATTTGCTATTCTGGAAAGGAAAAGTAAATTTCTCTTAAGTTTAAATATTTAAAAAGGCAAAACTTTACTAGATAACTAAATAGACCTTTCCTTGATGACTAGGAAGCTCCACCCTTGTATGTTAGCTGTATTCTTACATTCACAAGTTAGCTGCATGTGCTTACATTCGTAAGGGTGGTGCCATTCTTACTGCTTGATAAAGTTGTATTGCCATTTGCACTATCTGCTGCTTAATGGTCCTTTGATTGATATGCTTGCAGGTTATTGATTTTGAAGTTCCAATTACAGTTCAGCTGACTGTGGTTGATGTTGATCCTGGCCTTAAGGGTGACACTGCTTCAGGTATTGTCATTTTGCTTCTCTATGAAATTCTTGATTGCTTATTCTTTTGGTATAGTTGTAAGTTTGCTGGTTTAAGTAATGATCCGTGGAGACATGCCAGAAGTTTTTTTCAAGATCTGGTTTTGATATGACTAAGTTGAATGGGTCAGAACCTAGTCGTATACCATATTAGTCAGCTTCGCGACCAGTTCGGATGCACTTGATTTCATTTCAGTAGGTTATGTAGGGAAGAAAACCATTTAACAACTAATTATTATTGACAAGGCAACAAATAAAGTCTCTTCATTGCTTTTTTATGTATTGAAATTGAGTGTTTAAATAATTATGTTCTGGTGTATGACTTTTCTTTGGTGTAATTTCATTTAATTTCCAAATTCTTCTTGAACTTGTTTGAGAAATAAAATTCTTGTGGCAGGGGGGTCAAAACCAGCAACTCTAGACACTGGTGCTGTGGTGAATGTACCATTATTTGTCAATATAGGTGATGAAATATTGGTGGACACAAGAACTGGGCAATACATGACTCGTGCATAGACCTAGCTTATGGAGATCTCTTTCATCAGCAAAATTTTTGGTATACTTTTGCTGAAATGATAGCCTGTTGTATCTTCATTGATTCCAGAAATGTACATGAGCCTGAGATAGTTAAGGGGTTTCAAACCTTCGCTCTGTGAAGTAGTTAGTTCCATTTACATACATTTAGAAATATAGTCAATATAATTTTTCTTTATGGAATAGGCTTAGTTCAGAACACAGTTCAGTTAGGAGTTTCAATTTATCTGCAAATGTTACAAATTCCCCTATGGGAAATATAAGCTAAAATTCCAGTAATATCGTTACCACTTATCAGTGTAAAAGAATTTCTCTAATACATTAACTACTAGATAATTCATTTTCCAATCAGATAAACATATCCGTAGAACAAGCTTTTCCTGAGGCTAAATACTGTGGTTTCCTTAGGGGAATTACGCCTTGCTTCAATGCAGCACTATATAGAGCACAAGCATCGTAAGACTTTTCCAGTTGGTCTAGCTTTTTAATTAGCATGGCATATGATGTTCTGCTTGGAATTTTACCATGCTCATACATGAGAAACAAGAGCAACAATGCCTTGTCAATCTTTCCTTCACCACAAAGCGCTTGAATCACATTGTTAAAGGTGATCGTCCGAGGAATATGACCCATTTCAATCACACGATGCAAATGGATGAAAGCCTCATCAGTTTTCTTTCCCTTGCTAAGAGTTCGGATCACCATTCCATACGTTCCACGGTCGATGACGGAAACTTTTTCACTTATTTTCTCAAACACTTGATAGGCATCTTCTAACAAGTCCTTCTCTTCCCACGATTTCATGCATAGCCCTCTTAGCAGACTGTTCATCATACTCTCATCAACCTCAAATCCAAATCTCAGCATTTCCTTGAAAATACTTACTGCTGGCCTTATTTTCCCCCACTTCAACAACCCGTTTAACAAGGTGCTATAACTAATCTTATCAGGCACCCAATTTCTCTTCTTCATAAGCTTCAACAAACCAACACCCTTCATAGGCAATCCTTCCTTACAATACCCATTAAAAAGAGTGTTAAAAGTGACCGCATTTGGCGTCACTCCCCTCTCAATAGCCTCATTAAGCAATTCCATTGCCTCATTTGACCTACCCACTTTACAAAACCCATCCATAACAGCGGTATATGTATAAACATCAGGCTTCAAGCCATCATTCTTAATATTCATCAAGATTTCATATGCCTCCTCCACTCTTCCCACATAACACAAGCCCTTCAACAAACAATTATACGTCTGAATATTCGGCTTGCAACCTATTCTACCCATTTGGTCAAGAACCTCAAAAGCTTCCTTCAACCTCCCACTTTTGCACAATGAATTTACGAGAATAGTAAAAGTAGTAACATTTGGATGATACCCATTATCAAACATGCAATCAATAACCTTTCTGGCCTCAAAGAAATCATTTTGCTTGCAATAACATCTAATCATGATCGAAAACGTCCAAGAATTTGGCGCTAACCCATAAGATGATGCCTCGGAGAAAAATTTCATGGCAGTGTCTTGCTCATTTAACATGACCAAAGCCATAAGCAAGTCGTTGAAGTCAGACACACTCCAATTTGTCCCATCCTTTTTAATGCTATTGAATATATCGATTCTCTCTTTCAAGGGTGATGCTTTGATTCTATCAACGAACCCTTGCGTTTGTAGACCGGGAGAGTTATCTTTCAAGTCCAAGCTTTCTGCCGTAGATAGTGACACAGTAGCAAGAACAACTAGCTTGTTGAATTGTGGGATTTTGTTGTGGTTTCTACTGTTGGTGAAGATGAAAGAATTACTGAGCAGAAGAGAAGACATCACGCTGAGCAGAGCCTTATCTCCTTTACCAAACTTGTGCATTTATACAAGAGGAGCAGTAAGTTGTATGACAAATCGCTTAGCTGCATGATATATGCATGACCAGTCGTTTACTACTTCGTTTTGCTGTATGATAAGTCGTTTGCTGCTTTAAACAAAACGACAACTAATTACTAATTTGTTTAAGTGATTTTGTGTCTTGATTAATGTGACTTTAAATAAGACCATAATGATCGGTTGCTCAACTAGATAACCCAGAATAGGAGTCGTAGATTCGTAACAAGTAATTGGCTTTAGCTTTCAACAAATCAAAGAACAAAATCATCTACCAATCATCAACATCGCTGCGTATAAATATCATTGTAGAGAAAAAAAGATTGTATCTGTAAAATCATATTACATAACTCTTAGTATGAGAATTTGCTAAATGCCCAGATGATCATAAGCTATTCAAATGCGCAAAGATTTACTAAAGGCCTTGCAATACTTCAGATTTTTGGGATCTGGCACTTCCTTAACCTTTATTCCACCATTGTTGTGGTTGTTGTTGTTGTTGTTGTGCCTAGCCTTTAAGCCAAGAATGGGCATGAACAACTTCTTTAGAACCTTACCAAAACCCGACCCACGTCGGCCTTGTCTCACCTGAGTGTTCATGAGAGGGCGCAGCACCGGCACCGCTAGCTGTGGTGGTGCGGACAACCAGCATTTCGACTGAGGCGTACTTGGTTCCGAGAGGCTCCTACGCAGAATGGCTTGGTTCAGTTGCACTTCAAATGAGAGTCTCTCGAATTGGTCCAGTAGCGTGCTCTGCTCGTCCCCGAATCTCCTTAACACGACCTCTATTTCGTCAACGCTGCTGTTGTTCTTGTTCTTGTTCTTGTTCTTGCTCTTGTTGTTGTCGTTTCTTTCGCTTGGTAAAGCCATTGTCATAGGATGTGACACGATGGGAGAGTATGTAGTTTATGTTTTGCGCATCACTTGTTTATAGTCATGTGAAATGTCAGATGGAAGGTTTTAAGGATTCTTTTGTTGATTCCGTTAAGTGGCTTCAGCTTGAAAGAAGCTGAGCTTGGAATTGGAAAGCCAAGCGGCTGGATTGAATCAAAGGAGAAAAAGAATCAAGGAAATAGTGCCTGCACTGAAACTGCAAAGGCTGTCAAATCAAAGTGAAGTGTTGCAGTATCCCAGTTGCCTCGAGCAGTAAATACGCAACGCTACTTACAATTCAATTATGGGCTGTATTCTTTTTGGAACTAGATATGCATTATGCACTGCTACCAACCAAACCTCAATTCTTTTCTCTTACAATTCAAGCATAAATTCCTTCAAAGAAGTTCAACCGTAGACATCAATTTATTGCAACTTTAAGTGATAGATTATTTTCCCCCCTTAGGAGGTAAACCCAAGGTCCCAATTGAATATTTAGAGCCAGACTGGCAATCGTGATAAGCCAAAACATAGTTTACGACTTTATGCTTACTTGCAGGAAAGAAATTATGTTTTATTCCCTAACATTTTCCTCTTTAAGAGGCTTGCCTCACACAAAAGGTTCTAATAACATAGACAAAATCTAAACTGACTTAGATTTATTATTATAATCTAATAGGATGTTTAATTTTGTTATTTTTAACCATTGATATTTTTCTGAAAAATGAAAATAGTGGTCTACATCTTGTGTTCTTGGATTTGAAAATGCGTCCATGAGAGCATACTCGATGCTGTTTTATAGCCTGTGTTTCCATTTTTGTTTTCAAAATTTTGTAGTAACCATTCTTAAAAACGAATTATAAAACAAATAGAACATATTCTTTTTTACACATTAGCTTTGTGATTCACATAACAAACTTTAAAATAAGTCAAGAAACAAATTTTTAGACATTGTCCAAAGCATACCAAATAATGATGTGTTTGGTAACATTTTTTGCTAGGTCTTTTTTATTTTCCAGAAATGAAAAATACAAAATGTGTTTGGTTAAGCTATTTTCTAATCATGGGTAAAAAAGTTAGAAAACAAAATATTTTTATTTTTGAACTTTTGCAAAGAAAACATAAGAACACCAGATATGACTCTTTGTAGAACAATTAAAAAAGACAAGAAAAAAAGTGATACTGGTCTATTATTGTTATAATTGGCGTTCTTGACTCTTTGTAGAATAATAAAAAAAAAACAAAGTAAAAAGTAGTGCTGGCTCATCACTGTTATTGTTTTAATTATTACTTTATTAATTTTTTTATTTAATTAATTTTATTATTCCTTCAAATTTTTTTTATTTTTTCTACATCTTATTATTTCTTTTTCCATTGTAATCACTGAGCAACCTTTATGTCTTCATAACAAGATTTAGATGACTTTTTTTTTTATTTTATCATTTTGTTTATTGTCCATTAAAATTTTGTATTATGTTGCTATTATATCAAATATAAGATGAAGAAGCCTATTTTTTGTTTCTGTAATTTTTACCTAGAAAGAATGAATAATAGTGCTTTATGTCAAATTATTTTATTTAAGTTTATAAGTGCTTATGTATTTTTTATATTTTAAGCATGTACTTTGTTATAATAATGAATGCATTAGTTGTGTAGTTTGTTATATGCTGAGTTGCTAACTAATTCTACATTTATTATTTTATTTTAATTTATTATATTTAATGAATTATGAGAGGGTTTTCTGAAAATTATTAGTACTACATGAAATTTAATCTCATTTTGATTAAAATTATAATAATAAAAAACATAATAGATAAATAAATTGAAGAAAATAATTCTATAAAAAAATTCTATATTTTGATGTATAATTTTTTACTGTTTTTATTTTCACATGTTGTTTTGGGAATAAACTACCAAATAAATTTTCATTTTAAAATAATCACATAAAAAATCATTCTCTTCTCTAAAATAAGAGTTATAAGCGTGATTAAAAAAATTATTAAATGCACCATAAATATCTCCTTTTTTATTTTTTTTCTTCTTCTCTTTCTTCCATCAAATTTATCTCTAATTCCCATTTCTCATCTTCTCCTTCTCTCTCCCTTATTAATAAATATAAACTCTTTATCTTCGTCATAAAGCTGTAATTGAAAAAAAAAAAAAAAAACACCATGTTCGGTATCAACCTTAATGCCAATGCACCTTGCGGCACACAAAGAATTTCAATAGAAGACTTCGTCATTTTCAGTTTTGAAAACGAAAAATAATTGTTTGAGAAACAACACCAAAACACACTATCCGGGACCCAAAATTTGCCAAAATCTCAATGGGCTTGTCCAGTGAGCCCAATATTTTTGGTGGAACGGAAGGCCCATACTTAAAAGAACTCAAAATAACGCAAATCAAGCACACGTCACCATTCCCAGATGCCCAGATTAGATTTACCCGCGTAAACCCTAAATGATCTAATCAATGTGCTTGCTTATTCAATTTCGGTTGAATTCGGGATCCCATAGTTTGCCCTCTCTCAATTAATTATTAATTTGTCCAATTGTTATTCAACTGTGTCAAATACCAGCTCAGATGTATCAAAAACTGTATGAAAGCTTCTAATTCTGCTACAAAGATGAGATTTTGGGATCGAAAATTGCCGCAGTGTTTGGGGATTTGATTTCCACGGCCCAAGTCGCTAAGTTCAAATTTTGGAACCTTATAACAGCAAGCTGTTGGAGGTAGTCTAATTGGTTAAATAGTAATGGATAAAAATGTAGCCCTTGCAGTGTTTTTCTTGTTTTCGATTTCTGTTGCCGATGTTGCACACGCTACATTTCGATACTTAGCTGCAGCTCCCCCACAAAATAATACCACTTCAGCCCAAGTAATTCTCCATTTCTCTCATTTTATGTTGATTTTTTTAATGGATGATTTTGATTTTTAAATTTTTAAATTTTCTTATTAGGTTTCAGGCGAAAACAAACAGAATCCTAATCAGATTGGACCGGTGAAAAAGCCAGAAAATGTTCAACCATCCAACAATTCACCGCCTTTGGATCCGAAAGCGATCAGTAAAACGGATTTGGTTAGTCCACCTCAAAATCTAATTACAGATAATAGCAAAAATTTAAATTTTCCGCATTCAGGAGTTTCCACTGGCCAAAGTCAAATACTCCCAAAGGACGTTAACCGTAAGGATAATGGAAAGAATTCGAGTCCTCTTGATAAGGAAAAGAATCCGGAATATGTAAGTGGTACTGAGTTGTTAAGTCCTCCTAAGAAGGGGAAGAGTTCGGAGCATGTAAATGGTATGGATTTGTTGAGTCCTTCTCCAGTAAAGGAAAATGTAAATGGTATAGATTATTTGAGTCCATCTCCAGTAAAGACACATGTTATTAATGGTAAGGAAAATAGGAAGAATGGCGGAGTGAAAGAGAAAGTTATTGATGATAAAAGCAATGAAATGGACAATGGTAAGAAGGGCAGAGTGAAAGATAAAACTGTTGATGACAAAAGCGATGAAAATGGGAAGAGTGGTGGAGCAAAAGAGAAGACTAATGATGATAAACGCAGCAAAACAGATAATGGGAAGATTGGCGTAGGGAAAGAGAAGACTGATGATAAAAGCATTGAAACGTATAATCGGACAAATGGTGGAGTGAAAGAGAAGAATGGTGTTGGGAAAGAGAAGACTATTGATGATAAAAGCAATGAAACAGACAATGGGAAGAATGGTAGAGAGAAAGAGAAGCCTATTGCTGATAAAAGCAATGTAACAGGTAATGGGAAGAATGGTGGAGTTAAAGAGAAGAGTTATAAAAGCAATGAAGCCGATAATGGGAAGAATGGTGGAGTGAAGGAGAAGAATACTGATGATAAAAGCAATGAAATGGATAATGGGAAGAATGGTGGAGGTAAAGAGAAGACTATTGATGATAAAAGCAGTTCAAAGTTCAGGGTTAATGAAACATGCAGTGGGTTACGTACGTGCATGGATTTGAAGGGACTAACTGCCTGCATTCAAAATTTTGACACTGGTAATTTATGTAGCCCCTTTTTTTTTTTTCCCTGTGTAATTTGGTTTTTGTATGCATTTGGATGATTTAAGAGGTATTCTGGATGCTGTTTCTCTTACTAGAAATGCTTGTTTAATGTTATGAAATACTATTTGGAATACTTTAGGAGTTGGATGGTATGTATTTAAGAGATTATGCAATTGCTTGAGCAATGGTTGTGGGATTTAGTTTGCAATGTTGAGGATTAGAAGATAATTGATCTGGAATGATTTATTTGCATGTATATTGGGATGAGAAGAGTTTGAAAGTGTCTATTAGGAGAGAACTGATATTACATTAGGTGGTAGACATTGGCTTAACATCTTTCCTAGATACTAGTGATTGCTATGGTTGTGTAGTTGCAATGTTCCTTGCATCTATAAGATTAAGGCTCTCTAGAATTAGAGTAAACCAGATCTATAAAAGCTAAGGATATCTGACTAATTCTTAGTTATCATTGATGTGTAAGATTAATATGCATCTTTAATAGTGTGCCATCCGGTTAACATCATCAAAATCTTTGTATTTGTTTACTTTTTAAATGTGTCAATTTAAATATGTAGATAAATTTGATCTGCTGTCAGATTTAGCTCGAGGGTGCAAGGTAGGGTTTTGGTAGTCGCTAGGTTGCATTTTTTAATCTGATCAAATAAACAAATGAATACTTACATCTTTTTGCCCCTTTATTAACCCACATTTTCCTTTACTTCAATTTTTACATTAGATATTTTTTCACTGGACAAGAATAGTGCAAAAGGATTCATGCAGCTTATTTAGTTGAATTAATGCTTTGTTAGTTAGGCTGAGCGCCTAGACTTCATATCATCATCTGTTCATTTGTGATTTCAGGATTTGCCCTGTCCCAACTTATGTGTCTGGGATTTTGATAGCTATGTTCATGCAGGCAGATTGTAGCTCTTTATTACTTGAGCGTTTAAGATGTTTAAAACACAGTAATTCTTCATCTAATTTCCTTTTCTATTAGCAGGGTCCGGAGAATTAACTATTCTAGTCCAAAATGAAGGAGAAAAGACTCTGATAGTAACTATTACCATCCCAACTGCTGTTCAAAACCCTTTGAAGCCGCTAAAAATATCTAAACACCAAACTCAAAAGGTAGGGAATTTTTATCTTTTAATTTTTTTTTCTGCTGCTTATTATATTTTGGGAAATTATCATTTGTCCACTCAATGTTTAATCACAGTTCAAAAATACTCTGTGTCAAACTAAAATTTGTTCTATGTACAGTCAATTTATTTTAAGAAAATATATAGATAACTAAATTTAACAAATAATTAAAAAAAGGTGGAAAAATTATTTTTTTTTGGGGGGGGGGGGGGCGGGGAATGGTTTCTTTCTCATTTTTTCTATTTTACCCTGTGATGTCATCAAAACTAACAGCCATTAACGGCGAAGTGGAAAATTGATACTCTTTGCAAATGTTGGGGGGACCACTGATAATTTTAAAAGGATTTGAGTATATTCAAACTTGCATTAAACAATGGGGTGGACAAATGATAATTTCCCTTATATTTTTCAATGGAACTATTAGATCTTTTGTTTATAATGTTTGTAACGAAAGTTGAAGTTAAGGGGGTGGAGTGTGTCTGTCAATGGAAATATATAATAAGAACAAGGAAAATTGGACTTTAATCAGTGGCATTTCTTGTGTTACTGGTAGGAAATGATTTAATCTGCAAGTTGCTAAGTTCAGATGGCCTATCTGGAAATTTTATGAGTACTAATGGCGTGGGGGGAAATCTCGACTGCTGTTACCAAGTCTTTTACTACAAACAAAGCTAAGATGTATATGAAGGCAAAGGAAAAATTTTGGACAAACCAGAAGAATACTTTCTTTGTTGCTGATTTGGCTGACATCTATCATTCTGATGATTTTGTCATACTCATTTGACGATACAACAAGATTTGAACCTACTTTAAAACAGCTTGTTTTTGTGTTTATGGTTTCTTTGCTCTCAGTTATTTATTGTTTGTTTGTGCATTACTGTAAACAGTCTATGGGAAACTTCACTGATATTTTGTTTCCTGATTTGTTCATTTTAGGTAAATATTTCCCTATCTGCTAGCAAGAACACCAAACTGGTATTGGATGCTGGAAATGGTGAATGTGTGCTTCACATGGATCATCCTGAATCTGAAGAAAAATTTTTCATCTACCTCCCGTCTTATGATGAGCTATTAACACCAATCAATGGTGCATATTTCCTGATTCTTTCTGTCCTTATATTTGGAGTGACATGGGCTTGCTGCAAATGTAGGAAGAGGAGATGGAATGATGGGGTTTCTTATCAAGAACTTGAAATGGGATTGCCGGAATCTGTTTCAGCTATGAATGTGGAATCAGCAGAAGGTTGGGATGAAGGTTGGGATGATGATTGGGATGAGACTAATGCAGTGAGATCACCAGGAGCATCTCGCATAGGGAGCATTTCAGCCAATGGTCTTACTTCTAGGTCTCCAAACAGAGATGGTTGGGAACATGACTGGAATGAATAGAAAATTACTAGATGAGATACGGAAAGGGTGTTTCACCGAGGACTTGGATGAGGACCAAGATATACAGAAAATTAGGAGAATTAATATACTGAATGAAAAGCATTCTCATACTAGTATCATAACAAATAGTAATGAGAATTCTGAGAATAGGTCGGTGAGGCGCATAATATTTATGCATTTTGTAACTGTTGTTAGCTCTCTTTGTTCTGTGAATGAGCACCATTTAACCGGTGGTTTTCCACAATTTTTTTTCCCCCGCCTCTCATTCCTTCAATGTTAGGAACAAGTTTTGGGAAGATGGCAAAAATACTGTATACACAGTTGGTTATATATATATATATATTGTTTTTACATGCTATACTTTTTTATTTCAAGCTCTCATTTGACTGGCAAGTAATGACACCGCTTAGTTGGAACCAAAAAGCAGGAACATGAATCAATGGTGCCTGTCATTCAATTCAAAACTCCATACAATCTGTTCCCACAGTGGAGGTGGGTATATTTCTTTCACTTTTAGTTATCTTGTTCAATGAAATTGGTGTCTTATCATTCTCAGATAGCTCCAAATTTCATAATCTGAAGTAGATACTGCCAAGCTTTTGATTAGATTGTGAACTGAGGTCTAGCACTAATTGTATTAGTGGATCTACTTTTAGATTTTTGAATCAAAGTATCTTTGAGAAAATCCTTTAGAAGTTGAGTGCAGACTCAAAATTTTCAATTGTTGCCACAGAATCCAACGTTTGTGGGCTGCAATCCGATGACAGTTTTGCCTCTAGGCAACAAATAAGCTTATAAGGCAAGAAAAGAACATACTCTTCGTCTTATTCAATTAGGCCTTCAATTAGTTCTACGAAACACTCTGTGTGTGTGTGTCAAAGTCTGTTTCTGATAAGAACAATTCCTTTTTATTTTCATGACCCATAAGCTTAAAAAAGCGCTTTTAAAAGTTCCCATGGCAAGCATGATGATTGCTGCGCACTAAATACTATCATTCATAAAGTTTTAGAAGTGCTTTTCAGGGCCCCCATGTGTTGTGCTCTGATGATGTGCTAGCTTATTTTCATTAGGTTCCTAGGTGTCCAGCGCCATCTGATTATATTAATCTTAACATCTAAGCGTTAATTATTATCCATGTTCGCAGAAACGAGAGAATCAGTGTCTCTGGACCACCCTCCAATGATTTCATTGCTCATATAATGACTACTGTCACTGCTTCCGGTGCATGACTGGTAGTGCAAGTGCAAAAGGTATTGATCAGGCCAAAAAATTTCCAGGAAATTTCAGGAAAAGTAACACCAACGTGAATGCAAGCTTATAAGTACGAAAAAAAAAGCAAGTGCTTTTCCTTTTCCATTTTTTCAACAGCACCATGTATTAATACCATTTAATTTTCTCGAGTCACTCGGCAAGAACTCGACTTATGAGCCATCATTTGCTTATTTTTTTATTCTTGTCTCTCTCTTCCTTCTTTTTTCCCCTTTTGTTTTCTTCTGAATTAAAGAATGACAATAACTTGTTGGGACAATTCAAAGTATTTTCCATTTTACCAAGAAGCATTAGAGACTAGTGAGGGCACTACAGAAAATCCCATCGACAATATGAGAGCAAAACAGAGAGAGATTCTGGGAATGAATGTGGAATGTGTGGAGATATATAAATGAACAGTATTTTGTAAGTTCCATGTTCAACCGATGAAAAAGAATCCGGTGATGGACAATGTAACAATTTCCGATGGGAGAAAGAAATTTAAAAGTAAAGGAAAAATAAAATGACAAGTAAAAACAAACAAAAAAATGGAAAAGAACTTGATACTGAGCACTCTGTTATCTTCTTCCTTTGTTTAACTGACAAACCGGATTCTTGTTCGCCGGAAATCTCATCATCCTTCTACAAATTTGCTTCACTCCAGCTCCTCTTGCCCATCTAATGGGGATTGGATCAGCTCCAAAATGTTCACCACCTCTTCCATGTCAGGCCGATTAGAAGGCACTTGAGATGCACATATTAACCCAAGCTTTATCACAGGAATTGTTTCATCTGGTGGAAAATTGCCCCGAAGCCTTGCATCAACACAATCTTCCACCCTGCCATCCTCCAGTGCTCCTCGAACCATATCACAGAGAACCACTACATCATCCTCCATGTATTCCACTGGTCTCTTCCCTGTTACCACCTCCAAAACCAAGACCCCAAATCCATACACATCACACTTTTCAGTTATCTTCACTGTCCGACATGCAAACTCAGGAGCCATGTATCCGAGTGCACTCTGAATTTTGCTGCTTAAAATGCAGCGGTCCAACATTGGTAACAGCCTTGCCAGACCAAAGTCTCCAACCTTGGGCTCACCAGAACTATCTATTAGAACATTGGTTGATTTCAGATTGTAGTGAATTATGTTCATGTGATGTAGATAGGCCAAACCTTTTGCCATTCCCAGGATTATGTTGAACCTTTGTCGCCAAGAGAGGCAATTTCTGCTCGATCCATCATGGAGATGCTTGTACAAACTTCCACTGGTGATGAATTCATAAATGAGAAGCTGCAAAGATGGAGTCCAGTAATACCCTTCAAGAGCTACAAGATTGTGGTGTCTTATCTTCCCTAGAGTTTTCATTTCCTTTTCAAAATCTTCTTGGGACTTGATTAGACCTGAAACAGTTAGCTTCTTGATGGCAACAGAACGACCATCTTGCAAGATTGTTCGATACACAACTCCAAATCCACCACGACCAAGTTCACAGTCCTTATTGAGCAGCCCATTAGCTCCAGCAACAAATTCAGCATCACCAGAAAACATCACAAGCTTCCCATAGTTTGGATCCTTAGTAGGAGAACAACTGTAATCCTCCCCACCAGAAAATGAGAGTGCAGCAGCAGCACGTGACATAGAAGACCTCACACGGATATTGAGGACAGTAACAGCTATAACACCAATGGTAATAAAAGCGGCTGCCCCAATGGCAATGAGGGCAGAGATGCTGAGTACAATCCTGCGGTGGTGACTAGGAGAGGAGTTGCCAGTGGACGGGCTGGAAGAGTTGGGGTTGAGGACAATGGGCTTGTTCTGAACAGCAGGGCATGAGCGGTTGACAATAGAGCCACACAGGGATGGATTCCCAGAGACAGATGAGGGGGAAATGGTGTTAAAGAAGCCCCCAACCGGTAGTTCACCGTGAAGGTGATTGTGGGAGATATTAAAGGACAGGAGGTGGGAAAGATTTATAAGTTCTTTGGGTAATATTCCAGAGAGGTCATTAAAAGACAAGTCTACATACTTAAGATTGCTAAGGTTTGCAATAGCAACAGGGATTGGACCAGTGAGGTTGTTCTGAGACAGGATCCTGAACAATTTGAACAGAGAAAAAGAAAAGAAAAAAAATTTAAAATGGGAACAAATCTTGTACTAGCGAAAGTGAAATTGTATTTGAATCCAAAATTATGAGAGGACCATATTTGTATTCTACATTTCAAGATCAGGTGATCCGGCCCATCTTTCTTCACTTATATGTTCTAAAAGGATGCCAACCACAAGTGAAAGATGTACTTGCACCGAAAATAATATATGTTTCAAGGTGACAGAGAAAAAATAAAATTAGACAAATGCGGTCTGCCTCACATCTTTGTTCAAATGAATTTCAAGTCTGTAATTTTAAGATTGTAAGCTTATTGTTGATGTCTTGTACAACAATTTTTACGTAAATTATCTATGCCTCTGGAATATTGCTCAAGGTACCATTGATTTAATCATATTGTAAGAGTTAAAAGGTCAATCCAGTCGGTGTCCAGACCATTGTAAGGACGAAAAGCAGATGAAGTACAGATGTATGTGAAAACTCTAAAAAGCTAAAAGCATTCAACTACCCATGTGAATCAAAGAGAACCAAAGCAGAAATCAGGTGGCAAGAGAGAGCTTACAAAGATGTCAGAGATGAGCAGTTCTTGATTTGAGAAGGAATTCTACCAGACAGGAAATTCTTCTCCAGCTTCAGTTCCTTGAGTGAAACAGCTCCTCCAATTTGAGGAGGAATAGTTCCATTTAGCCTATTGTCACTGAAATCAAGAACTTGTGTGGCTTTCAATTCCCCGATACTTGCAGGAATAGAACCAAACAAATAATTCATGGACATGTTCAAGAGCATCAAGCTACTAAGATCCCCAATGTTAGATGGGATTATACCAGATAATGCATTTGAAGAAAGATCCAAGATCTGAAGACCTTGATAGGAATCCTTCATCGACGCAAAAGAAGGATATTGCATACCTTCGCCAAGTCTATTTCCAGAAAGTGACACAGTTTGTAAGCCCACCTTAAAAATCCATGTAGGAATATTACCTGTCAACTTATTTTGGCTAACGTCCATAACCAAAAGATTACCACAATTCATCATTGACCCCGGCAATCCTCCAGTAAATTGATTCATGGATATGTTTAATTCCTTCAGAAATCCAAGGTTGCCTATTGAAGATGGAATCCTACCAGAAAATTGATTCAAAGAAAGATCCAAATTTTCAAGATTTGCCAACTTGCCAATCCAATCGGGAATTTCCCCAGTTAATGAATTCCCTTTTAAACTAAGAGAAGCGCATGAATTCAGCCTTTGCAATGAATCTGGAAGGCTCCCAGATAAAGAATTCACACCAAAATCAAGCATTTTCAACATTGAACAGCCTCCAATATCTTCCGGAAGCTGCCCAGAGAACTTGTTCGTCCCTAACTTTATAGCTCTCAAATCATACAAATTGGAAATTCCTTTAACAATCTCTCCCTCCAGTAAATTATTAGACAAATCAAGAGACTGAAGACTCCTCAAAAACCAAATTCCATAAGGCAACTGTCCCGAAAGCAGGTTAGAAGAAAAATTAACAGACTCTAAGGATGAACAAAAGCTCAAAGACTCAGGAATTGGGCCACTGAGATTGTTATTCGCAAAAGAAACCTCTCTTAAACTCCCACATTGTCTAAAAAACTCATCTGGGATAAACCCAGATAAATTATTTTCACTAAAATCAACAACTTGTAAAGCCCCAAAGCTAGCAAGATCAGCATTTATAGTCCCAGTAAAGTTATTATTAGACAAAGAAAGAACTTGAAGAAACTGTAATCGTAAAAGACCACGACCAATATGCCCCGAAAGAGAGAAGCCATCAAGACTGAGCTCAACGACCCGCTTAGTTTTCGGGTCACATTTAACTCCGACCCAGTTGCAAGGATTATCATCATCTTCACTCCATGACGTTAACTTCCCTTTTGGGTCCTCAAGCCCGGCCTTGAACACGATTAGCCCCAAGACGTCGTCGTTGAATGTGGGGTCTAAAGATTGTACAAAAACTGGAGACAGAACAAGTAAAAGGAATAACTTGAGCTTAAGTAGCATCCTTAACTCCATTTCAAATAGGCAAAAGCTTGTATAAGTTTGTAAAACCCACTAGAATGTTAACAAAAACTGAGGCTTCGCAAAGCAAAACGGAGTACAAGCGATAGTGACTTAGCCATTAGAGAGAAAAGAACAAAAGCAAGAATGAAACCGCCCAGCCAAACCACTCTGTTTTGGTTGGTTTTAGTCACCTTTATGAAACGGTTGGTTTCGTTTCCTCAGCAAAATGAAAGCTTTTTAATAATAAAAAAAAACTAAAGACAGAGAAACAGAGGAGAAGACGAAGAAGAAACTTGGTATTGTCACAAAGGGGTGCCGGAATCGAGATAGTTTCTGGAGATATTCGCGGCGAAAGAAACGGGAGAGATGGTCAAGCGAATGGAGCCCTAGAAAGAGGACACATTAATGAGTTAAAGAGAGCTAGAAAAATGAAAGCTTCGGTTGGTTTGAATAGTGACATGGAAAATACAGAGAGGGAGAGAGAGAGAGAGAGTAAAGCAGAAAGCATTAAAAGCTTCTGAGCCGCGAAAACAGAGTGCCATTGTCAGTCTTTTTATTTTACCATTTCTTCTCTTTTTGACTTTTCAAATGTGAGGTAACATCAAGGAGGCCCCTAACATTTCTAAGATTTTACAATTAAGGATATAATGTATTACTATTTTCATAATGGTCTCCATTATTGGATTCTATTAATATTTAACAAAATTAAACTGTGATTTGACACGTGCACGCCTGAATTGTTTAAATAATAAAGCCCATAATTCTCTGTCACATAATCTAGGTTCAATTCTAAATAAAGTATTTTTTTAGTATATATAAAAGTTGATTATTTTAAAAATTAAGAGTTAATAATTAGATTTTAGACTACAATAAATTATTAAAAAGTTTTATATTTGATCTCAAGCAAAAATAGTATTGTAACAGAATATTTAGACTAATTTTGAAGTTTAAGAAATGATTAAGAAAATGAATCAAGTTATAGTGAAGCACATACTAAAAAACTATAATGACACTAGAGGCAACGCTATATATTGGCTGCACTCATCTAAAATTTTTAGAAAATTCTTAATTTTATTTATAGAGGTGCAATTAATACTCATTTTATGAACTTGCCATTGTTATATTTTCCAAGTTTGTCACTTTAGTATTCTACAAGCTTACCATTCCATGTAAATTTTAAAATAGACTGTATAAAATTAATTTAAAATGCAATAACTGATTATACCTATTAAAGGTAATTTTTTTTACTTTTAATTTTTTTTTTAATTTAATGCTCTCGCCTCATTTTAAACTAATCAGTTAAAGAGTTGATATCCAAACCCCAATAATTAATTACTATAAAAATAAAAATTGTAACCAATGTCAAGTAATAATTAAAATATATTGAAAATAAATAGCCACACATGGTAGAAAATAAAATGCATATTTTTTTATTAATTATTTTTACATAAGTACAACACAAAAAAATCAAATAAAAATTTATATCTAAATTTTAATATATTTAAATTCTTAACAGACTTCATATAATAATGTACTATATCAATTAAAAAATATTTAACCTACCCTAAAAGAAGTCCTTGCTTTGACTTGAATGACACTATTTATTTATTAAACTAAAATAAAATTAGATATTATAGATCTTATTTTATAGTTAAAAACTTATCCATCATATCTTATGACTTATTCACTAAGTTAAATTGATAAAAATTATGTTTTCCTCGTAAAAATTATTTAAAATTATATAATAATTTATTAATATTCGACTATAAATATTAGTAAATAATATATATATAATCTATGATTTAACTATTATATTATATAAATTTATACTTAAATCAATTATTTTAGGTATAGATTTATTTTAAAATTTTATAAGAATGCACATCAATTATGTTAGTTAATTTTAAAGAATTTATATAAATTAATACAAAATTATATATGTATTTTTTATTCTTCTCAAATATGGGGGTCTATCAGTTATTTTCTCATTTGATGTGGAAATTGATTTGAGTCAAACGAGAATCCGATGTGTGATTTACAGATGGCACTTCTCATTCCTTCACCGTGTCCAATCCGACCTGGCTCATCATTACACTGCAAATCAAAATTTGCACCCATTAAAAAAATTACCAGACAGTACAATGACAACCCCCGGCATGCTTCTCTTTTGCTTTACCTTTCGTATTTTGTATTATAATAATAATAACACCCCCCAAAACAAAAAAAAAAAAAAAAACTCAATACTCTCTGTCTCTCTTTTCTGTGCTGCGCCCATAATTCCATTAATCCGACTCTATTTAGACGTGCCGTGCTGCCGTGCCACTTTATTGTTATTAGTTTCTTCCAATTCTTCATTTTTATTTTTGCTACAGTCAGAACCCAGAGACCTACTTGAAATTACTTGAAGCAAACTCAACCAAGTACCAACTTGCTGTTTGTGTTCTGTTTTCTCTTACTTGGTTTGACTTTGAGATGCTCTGTGTTTTTTGTTTAATGCTGTAATTATAATAATTATATTTTAGAATCAAAGAATGAAAGCTTCTACTTCGCTTTTCCGTATCCACACTTGGGTTTGCCTCCTCCCATGTCCATTAATTAATTAATTAATAATGCATTGCATTAGTTAGTGTATAAAAAATGTGACATTAATGCACATCTTGGGAGTTGATGTAGACTACTGCATACCTGTGGCGGAAATGGCGGAATCTATAAATCTAACAGCATAGATCAAATCAAATCAAAAAAATAAACATAAGCGTTTGCCTTTTTCTTTTTTTCTTTTTTTTTTTGGTTTCTAATAATTAACAAGTATTCAAAGGAAGCTGGCGGGTATAGTTTCTCTATTGGGCTGCCTCACCCAAGATGGCCGGGCTTTGCTTGTAAGCTTCTCAAATCATAGAAATGGCACTCGACGAAGGCTTAAATGGCAAGTTAAGAAAAGAAAGGCAGTCATGCTGTATGGAGCCTAAACTCATTGTTAATCATTCATAATCACGTCCATACCGGCTACTTTTTGGCATGGAGTGAGAATTACGCACTTAACCAAATCTGTAATTCGTCCAGATTTCAAAATATTATTGTTAGAGTGATAAGTCATAATTCAGTTAGTCTACTGAGTTTAAATTTGGTAAAGTGTCATGTACCACAGTCACATACGTAATGAAGTCTCTAACATAACCAATAGTTTTGATGACGTACAATGTGATTTACCGATAAAGACGGCAACTTTGACAAATTTTCAGGTGCGCAACAAAATATTCATTCCATTTTCTTGTTACTTATCCATATTTTTCATGGATCCTCAAAACTTTAAGCGTTGTACCATGCGGGTGGTAATTTTCTTCCATTTGGGATGGGGTAATAATGTCCATGTAGGTGCCATAATAATCATGATCTTAGGTCAGGATGCAATGTTCTTAAGATAAAATTTTCTTAGTCGATAGTAGTTGAACTAATTATTCAGGTTATATATATATTATATGATATTATTATTAGAGAATATAACTCATATTATATAAAATTATAATTGATATTTATAAATTAAAATATTATTAAAACTAATTTATATCATTAATTCTTATGAAATCCTATCTAAATTTTAACTTTTTTTAATATTTAAAGAACATTTTTATTTAAATTGAAAAAATAAATTAAAGTCTCACGATATATTATAGAGATTTAAATTCATGTTCTCATAATTATAAAATCACGGGTTTTATCTGATAATCTATGTTGTTAAAATTTATTCAAAAGCACCCTATGATTACTTTAAAACTATAAAATCTGATTTTATTAAGACCAAAATAGTGTTATGTCATTTATAAATTGAAGTTAAAATAAATGGTTGATTTCGGTCATAGTCATCTTGTACGATGAAAAAGACTATAATAAGAGGGGGCAAGAGTTTCCTCCCCCAAGACAAGGGCTTTTGCTTGAAACCCGCCCCAAACACCCCCTCCCTTTTTCTTCTCTCTTCTTCTTCTTTTTCCTTTTTTCTGTTTTTTTTTTTAAGTCCTTATCATAAGAGGAGTATTAATGTTTAATGCATGTGTTTGCTCTCAATTGTTCTTTTTGTTTACTTAATTAGTCGAGAAAATGTCTGTTTGATACTTAAAATGCCGTATTGATTTTTTTTAAAAAAAGGACTACAAAATTTTGAAAAAAGTATCAAATTATCAAGATAGTTATCAATCAATTTATTTTTTTATTAAGACATTTTAGTTTTATATTCTTTTATCAAAATTTAATAACCTAATCTCTTTTATTAAAATAGTAATTAAAAAAAATATCCGTAGATATAGAGAAATTAAAAAAATAATAATATCTTTCCCATTTGTCAAAAGAAATCTAACAAATATTAAATAAGGACCGGCAATTACTATTTGTACCATATCAAAACACCAATGCTAAGGCTGCCCTGGACCCCACATATTATAACTTTTGTTGTTTACGTGTCACTAAAGCATTGCAAGGTTCGCACTTCAAACGTCTCAACACATTTCGCCGGCGTTAGGCCTACGTGTTCCAATAAAATTTAGTCTTTTTTTAATAGACTGTTTATTAAAAAATTTTAATTATTTAATTATCAACAAATTTTTATTTAAAATAAAAATATAATATATAAATGACACATATTTTAAATTATTTAATATTTTTATAAAATTAACTAACCTTTATTTAAAAAATATAAGCTTTTGTTAATAAAAATAAAATATTTAATTTAATTTATAAAAATTTTATTTAAATAAATATTTATGATGCAGTTCAAATATTTTTAAAATTTTTAAAAATTTTTAAAAATTTTAATTCTATTCGAGATAAAATCTATTAATAACAATTTTTTTAATAAAAAATATATTAAATTTAAATAAGCACCCTTCACACAGTAAGATCAAACCATATCAAACACAAACAGTGACTTAGCGAGTCAAGCCGTTAAGCTTAGTCATAAAAATGCCGACCTTTTAAAACCCTAAACGTAAGCTAGCTCTTATTCTCTCTCGATTGCTTCGCCAGTAGTCTGAATTTGTAATCTCATTTTCCTTTTTTTCTCTAGACGAAGGAAGCGATATGAGCGTGTCAATTGAATTATTGTCAACCAAAAACCCTAATCCCAAACCAAGACTCAGTTTTGGTTCTGAGGCGTTGTATGGCTCACCATGTATGCGGTTCCAGCCTCGTGGTCAACGAGTCTCAATTGCTCCACGTGTTAAAGTTGCCGCAAAAGGGATTGGAGTCGGATTTCAGTTGCCAGAACGACGGAGGTCGTTGTTTTATCGATCCACTGTCGTTTTCTCAGCTTCCCACGAGGAATCGGTGAGCTTTCTGTATTCTGTTATTTCCTTCTTATCAATTGTTAGTACCACAACGTGGGGAATTTGGCGCTGCTAAATTGATAATTCGATAATAATATGTCCTTTTATTTATTGCGTGTGATTAACGTGAGTGATAATTGCTGATTTCTGTGAAGAGAATAGTGAACATGAATGTTAATTTTTTAACATAATGAAGCTGCATTTTTAACCCGTCTACCTTTTTTGGGAAACTTGGCAACTGAATTGGGTTTGTTTTTCTAGTTCGTCCCATTTGATGAGGCATTTAGGAAAGCAAAAAAATTCAATGCAGCAACAGTTTGTTATGCCCTCTTACAGAACTGTTGTCTCGACACTAATTGAGAAGAGTTGGTTACTCATTTGCAAAATTTACAGCTATTATTCTATGGAGTCTCAGTTTTTCATGTTCACAGGTTTCTCGGGGAAGTTCCTAGGATTTATGTTGCTGCTATGAACTAATAGTGTCCTGCTTCCTTAATTTTAATGTAGAAGTCTTCAGAGGAGAGCAGTGAAATCAAGGCAACTGCCAAAGAATCAGAAGAAGCATGGAAACAGGCTCTTGCTGCTTTTAGAGAACAAGCAATAAAGATGCAGAGTGTGTCACAAGAAGCTTATGAGGTATACTCTAAGAGAGCTATTGCCGTCTTAAAAGAAACTGCAGAGCAGCTGAAAATTGAAGCAGGAAAGGCAAGGAAGGATCTGGCTGTCGTAGCAAATGAACTCAGTGAAGATGGTAAAAAATATCTGACGGAGGCTACAGAGAATAACCCTGAAGTGAAGGAGATTTTGGAAGCATTTACATTACCAACTGATGATGTGAAAGAATTTTCTACACTCCGTGACTTTTACCTTGGAATACCATATGGTACTTTTAGTATATGATAGCAGTTAACTGGACGATTTACAATGCTTTTCTGCCTATTTACCTTTCTTGTACATGTTATGATAGTTCTTATTGGTTGCAGGCCTGCTTCTTACTCTTGGTGGCTTCATTTCTTTCATGGTAACGGGCAGCATACCTGCCATCAGGTTCGGTATTATTCTGGGTGGTGCACTTTTGGCTTTAAGCATAGCAAGTTTGCGGTCACATAAAAAAGGGAAAACATCTCCTGTTGCCTTGAAAGGACAAGCAGGTCAGCACGTGGTTTATTTTACAACTGAGATAACAAAAAAATATTAATAAAACAGCTAGTAAATCACTGTATTTTGGATTCATTGCACTGTTGTTAATTCATTCTCTATGGCAAAAGATGGAATTCATTTTTTCTTTGGAACTCTTCAATCCACTATGAGGTGCTGAGTCATGCTAAGGTTTATTAACCTCTCGATAAAGAGCGCACTTCTTTAAGAATGAGTGGCTTTTTATCATTGTATTCCTCTTGGGATAGGCTGTCTACACTATTGACTTAATGTCTTACTTTTCAATTTATCTTTACATAATATATAGTGATTGCACTATGGGATCAGGTTTGTTTTGAAGTTGGAGTAAGAAATTGAAATGGAAACTTTCATTCATTACAATGGTATTATCTTATTCTTTTTATTTTTTTATTTTAATTGGATTATCTGATATTAATATGCAGCAATAGCAACTATAATATTCTTAAGGGAGATACGCTTGTTGTTTCAGGTAAAGATATTTCTCAGAAGTTTCATTTTGTTTATAAATGCTTAATGCCCCTGACAAATACCTGACTGTTAATTTGTTTCTTTATTTTGACACATTGCAGAGGTTAATGTTTCCAAATCTTTTGATAACCATTGTCAGGTTTGAAAGCTTTTTAATCTTATCCTTTTATGTTGTTACACTTCTATAGCATACCTTCAAAGATAACATCACTCTTGGACTATCAGTTTGACTTTAGTTTCTACTAACTTTTATTCGGCTTGTTTGGCTTTGCTTCCTTGTTTAGTGGTGCAATGGTAGCATTCTATCTCTATAGAATCACAGTTGAGAATAAGTTGGATATGGAATATGGCACTGAAAATTGATCCCTTTGGTCAGGGTTCGTTTGTTTGGCTCTTCAGAATTATTAATTTTGAGGTACTCTTTTACAGACAAATGTCAATCAGTCTGTTTCTTTGCATTATTTCTCGTTATTTTAATGAAGTATTTCGTAATGACTAGTAGAGATTCAGATTCCCTATCTTTGTTGCAGAAATAAATGGGATATGCTCCAAATTCCATATGGAATATCTAGGTTACTGCAGTCTTGTGAGAAAGGGGATTTTCAAAAGATATGTTAGGCGAAAACATGATGACTAAGATGATGGATCTAGCGTGTAAGCCTCGACATTGTAATTTTACTTTGCACTGTTGTAAAATTCCGACTTAGACGACAGAAATAATAAACCAGTGAGTTTGTTCTGCTTTTTGATTTGATCAGGGATTGCAAGGATTGAAAGAGTTTTCATTAGTAGTAATTTTTTCCCCACTTTTTTGTAGACAGTTTATGCTTGTCATTGCAAGAATTCTCGTAATCGGTATGACTTGTTGCCGTTGATTGTTTGTAAAGTACCACCCTTCAATAAAGGGGGGCTTGCCCGCGGACCTGGATGAAGCGCTATCCACAAATGACCTTCGTTAGTTAACCAAGAACCTGATACGAAAGAAGAGAGAGGTCCTAAAGCTGGCTGAAGAAAGAGAAATTTGTCTCATTTGGCTTTTAAACGTTCATTAAAAATATTTTTAAAATTTTTTTTATAAACACTTTTAAATCAATGACTTATACCCAAAATATCTTTTCAACAATATGTTATATTTTTGGCGAAACAATGGAGATTATGTTTAAAAGAAATTTTCAAAAAATAAGTAAATTTTTTTAATAAGTTATTATTTTTGTGAAAACAAAAATCCATTTTGAAAAATCTATTTTCAAAGTTTTTTCTCTTGAATAATAATAAGACGAATTTTTTGTTGATATTTTAAATATATATTATACTTTAGTTAGCTAGGCAAAAAAATTTTAACTTAAAAGATATAAAAAAAGAAATTATTTTTGGACCACTTTTATTTTATTATATATAAATTAACTACCGATAAATTTTGATATATTCTTTACACCACTTCTATTTTTAAGTTTTTATTAATAAATTACTTTGACATTAAAATTGATCATTTTACCCTTAAATAAATTAAACAATTATTTTATTCTATAAAATTATTAAATAAAAAAAAATTATAATTACAAAAATATCTCTAAATTTAATATAATAAATATATCTCAAATTCAATATGTTAATTTTTTATAATTATAATTTCATTTAAAAATTATCATGTTAATTTTTTGTAATGATATTTTCATTTAATTTGTATAAAAATATTTTTTAATATTAATTAAGGAAATTTTACAATAATTATAGGAACCTATTCTCTTCACTTTAATTTTTAAACTTCTTCATCTTTAATTTAATTGTAAAAATTAAATAAATTTATAATTACAAGATGTTAATTTTTTATAGTTATAATTTCATTTAAAAATTATCATCTTAAATTTTAATATTTATTTATTTTATTAAACTTAAGGCATTCTCGTAATTAATTTTTTTAAACTTTTGTAGAATAAAATAATATTTTAATTTATTTAAGGGAAAATAATTATTCTTGATGTTAAAATAATTGATTAATACAAATTTAAAAATAAACATAATGTAAAGAACATATCAAAACTTCATAATGGTTAAATGTACATATAATAACATAAAAATGGTACATAGATAATTTCCCATAAATAAATAAGACAAGAAATTAAAATTACTTGCTAATAGCTCTCCAAATGATCCGAATGATGTCTAAAAGATTTTGCTTTGTGTGTATGGATAAAGAAACTTTTATTACTTTGGCTTATTCATCTTCAAACCCTAAATAATAATAATAATAATTAAAAAAATTCTGCAAAACATTACCAATTGAGAACCAAGCAAAGTTACAAAATGAAGAGTCAAATGGCCACCTGGGCAGCATTGCACAATGCGCTGCATCGGACTGAAACTTGGGTAATCATTAAAACTTTCTCCATTCAATGAAAAATTGCCTGTGCTGCTGGGCATTATGTGCATCGGTTATAATTTAAATAATTTACAAACAAACTAACTCCACTCACAGTAAATTGTATGGCTAACTGAGCATAGAAGCCAGGCAATAGGTAAAAATATTACACCACGTAGTATCAATAAGATGTGAATAGAGCATATGTTCTTCTGACTTTGTCCCCTTCTTTCCAGGCCGACGGCCCCTGCTCTTAAACATCACCGTGGGAAGCATGCTGAACCTCGGCTTGACTATCCAATGGCATGTACTGTGCCATGATGGCCCGTATCTCTGAATCCATATATCTCTGTTGAAAATAAGACACTGTAAATGACGAGACTCCTATCGAAACTTGAAAGTAGAATTAACAAACTCATTCCAACATAAAAAAAAAAGGACCCTCAAAAAACTGTAATAATGTTAGCTGTCCATCATCTCAGTTATACAGTGATTCACAAGCATTAGTACGATCAGTGACCTAGCTTACCTAGCTTAAATCAACGCCCAGCCTAATTAAATTATTATTAGTGGTCTGAATTAAGTTTCTCTTAGTTGACCATCTTTAGCAATGCTTCAACCACATCACCCATCAGTGTGCCAGCATTACAATCTTTCTACTTTCACTACTATAGTACAGCCCTTATCATATTGACTGGGACTTGAATTGAGAATGGGCCAACAACTTCTATTTTGATTTGGAAAATGGAACCTGAACTAAATAAAAGAAAGATCTAGGACATTAGTTAAATAATCAAATCATACCCGGATTCTATACTTGTAAAATGCATATCCTGCAACACCAGTAGCTGCTAAGCCAAGAATGACCATCCATACAAAGCCCCAGCTAGCCTCTGATCTAACATCTTTATCTGCATTTTTCAAATAAAAAACAATAATCAATGGCAAGGAGATAAAGGTGGAAGTAACATAGAAGCAAAGGAGTAGTAGTATAGGCTTAGTAGTAACATAGAAGCATCATCAACAACAGGAGTTTCAAAATGTTCACGACGTGGAGAATGAGAAATATATTTTATCCACATACTTGGCACCAGGATGTTCTACCATAGTTTGGTAGAGAGAGAGGGAGAGAGAGAGAGAGAGAGAGAGAGAGAGAGTTGAGTGCATTAAAATGAGTTCATAGGAAGTCCTAAAAGTTATTCCAGGATTAAAAAGGCAGATCTTCTGTTTGCTGACATTAGGTGTTATTTGTTGAACAGGTAAATTGAGTCCCAAGCAACTCACTTATGCAGGTGTCATGCTCTTGTATGTACAAAAATCCACTGCCACAGCTGCACTCATAACTGCCCCAGGTATTTTTGCATTTGCAATCTGGGCATTGACACGCCAGCTTCTCTTTGCACTCATCCACATCTGAAACATGCCCAAAACCAAAACAAAAAAAAAAGAAACATTTTAAGGTTAATGAAAAGATAGCTTAAACCAGTATGCTGTAATCTCCCTTCTATCCACAAAAGGCAATGTGCTTCTGGCCGCCCCAAAAAAAAAAAAAAAAAAGGTTCAATCATATTTGTACAGAGAACCCATAGCTGTTGGAATCAGTAAACAGCAGAAATTCTCAAAAAGCAAGAAAAACAGTGATTTTTCCTCCAACAGGGCAACCTAACTGTCCAAGAGCTTGGAGAGTTGAAGAATAGGATGGGGAAAAAAGTATTCCATAAATTTGCTGTCTCCCTCGAAACGCAAAAAAATCCGCGAAAGAGAAGACTTGTTTAAAACCAGAATGTTGAAATAATTTTCCAGATCTTAATCCAAGAATATTTGCAGAAGTAAGCAAAGCAAAACTACTTTTAAAAGATGGCAGAAGGGGTGGCGGAAGAGAGAGAGATTAAAAACAAGGAGAAGAAGAAGAATAAAAAGTGGTAAACAACATCTCAAATTTTAGTATCACCCGAAGTGAAAACACCAAAGTAAATTATGATGTAAATGGAAAAACCAACTACCAGTACCTTCACAGTTGTTGACTCCATCACCCCTAAATCCAGGTGGACACTTACAACCGTGCAAGCTATTCTCCTGAAGAATCCATTATGAACCCCAAACAGAAAAAAAAAAAAAAAAATTAGAAAGAACTATTTTTTAACAATTCTTTTGTGGTAGAGCGAGAGAAAGATCAACAGTTAAATGCTACTTACAACACAAGCAGAAAAGGATTTGCCATCTTGGATTTTCTTCCAACACCCTCCATTATTAATTGCACAGCGTGAAGCTCCTGAAGCTATTCAACCAAACAAAGAAAGACATGATATGTGTGTGTGTGTGTATGTATATATAACCAAACAGATACAAGTCATGATTACAACAGCAATTTTTATTAGTGATCTGGAAACCTAAAAATAGAAGCAACATTTGAGTTGTAGGAGGCTGAAAACCATGCTTCAAGTAAAGATACATAGATGTAAGCAGCAACCAAAGATTGATATTTGAAATGTATGAATGGTAAGCCACTAACTTCCAAACAAGGACAAAATAAGGCCCTAAAGCACAATGATGAAAAATGCCCACAGTTCCCAAGCCCCATAATCCTTCAGATTTCGCTTTTCTAAAAACTAGTATGAGCTTAGGGCTTGATTATAGAAACTAAAAATAAATGGCAGTGACTCTTAGTCCATGCAGAATCATTACCTTCACAATGAGTATAGCCATCACCAACAAACTTCACACCTCGTACTATAGGACATTCACACACTCTTCCTCGGAAAGTATCCTATAACAAAATAAATGTGTATAAAATTGGGGAGAAAATAACAAAATGGAGTAAGCATTCAAGATTTCACAGACAATTTTCCCACAGAAGGTTGAGTACAAAATACCTTGCATGCTGTTATGTTAGCGGCTTTGTCCTGCCAGCAGCCACCATTGTTTTCTAAGCATTCATTAGTTTCAATATCTGCGAAGAAGAATCATTCCAAAACAATGAATACTGCCTCACTAACAATCTCCAACCAGTAAAACAGTGGTGATCATACAACAAATTGAATGACCAAAAAATAATGACAGTAACCTTCACTTAAGCATATGGCTGGCTCTGTAGTCTCCTGAAAACCTGCACAAATAGCCTTGAGAACTGCTCCCTTGTCCAACTTACCTGAAATCAGAAAAATGGAATTTAAATATTTGCACATGCAGTCAGATAGCTTACAGATATGTACAACCCAGCTCTTAGTTCACACCTCTATACTGTCTATTGTTAATAACAAGTGTTGGCAGTATAGTAACATCTCCACGGGAGCCTTTTCCAATCTAACCACACACGAAGAAGAGTTGAATAGGATAGAAAAATATTAAATATACTAATCTATCGAAAGAAAAAGGATATTTATAGTTTTTTTAATGAGTTAACCTGTGCATCTTGTTCGGCTTTAAGAACTTGATTGTCCACATCTGCCTCAGGGTCTCCAACACAATCATTTATCTTCTTGAGGTCAACACCTAAAAAATGCATCACAAAAGAAGAAAATGTTAAACCATTCCACGGTAGGCTTACAACCTCCAGAACCCAATTAGCTAGACATAAATCATCAATCTCTCACAGAAAATGAAGCAGCTGAGATTCTTGGGCCCCAACACAGGAAGAGATGAAATTCAGAGGCATTTGCGCAAAATGAATTATGCTGTTTCATATATGCTGACAAGGTGATGCACAAGGCAAGAAAGAAAAACAAAAAAACAGATGCACTAAAATGATGGCAACACTTCACAGTCACCATATTCTGTGAAATGCAAGTATGTGAAGCATCCTATTATTGAAAGTAAGAATGCAAAGGGTCATGGCAATGAATTGACATTTGGAGTCTCCAAGAATATGACAGAAAGACAATAAGCCTATGCTCATGAAATGTGGTGCAATTTACCAAGATGTAGCAAACAAATGAGAAATGTAACAGTACATAAGAGTTGAGCTAAAGCAAATAATGCAGAATCCACAATTTCTACTAGGAAGATATAAACTGAACGTACTGTCACACATAACAATCTACAACATGCACCAAATATGAAGACTTTGACGTACCAAGAGATCTGATAACTTGCTCTGCACACTCCTTGGTGTACTTCTTCTCTTTCATTGGGCAACGGATTGCAAAGTCAGTCACATAGTCCCACCAAAGCCAAGGCTTTCTGCTTTCATTGGCCACTTTAAAGAAGCAAGCTTGACGTAAATTTTGAACCACAACATCCTTTCCATCATACCCTCGGCTAAAGTCCTGCTCAGGATCCGGTGCACAGTACCTACCATGGTTGATGCACTGCGACTTGCATTGTTTGCTAAGAATAAATGCTTCCGGACAATACCAAGTTATATAGTGTGGGGTGAACTGAGTGTAACCCCTCTGCTCAAGTACCTGGGCAGCTCCTTTGAAGTTCTTAACAAAATCAATCTGGCTCTCACACTTTGGACCGCACTCATCATTGCTATTTGTCCAGAGTTCATACTCCACGCGCTCATCAGGATGTGGAAGAGCCTCTGTCCAATCTAGATTCATGTTGACCATTTCCCCACTGCTTAGGGACTTCTTGATACTGTCACCCAAAGACTTGCTTATAAGGGCTGAGGGGATGGTGATGTTTTGTAGATACTCAGCGTCTGCGTTCTCTTCTTCAGGGGTATCCATGGTAATCAAAGGCTCAGTCTTATCATCTGCCACAAGAATAGCAGCAGCTCCACCTTTTTGTGCATTCCAGGCCTTCAAGGTGAAATAACAATCTGCAAGTGGGAGTGGTCCGGGTTACCAGATAGTCTGGAGTAAAGAAATTTGGAACAAAGAAATAAAAACTGAAATTCTAAGCCAGTCTCTACATAATATAGTTACTAAAATTTCAAAAGCATGATTTGTAATTCCACAATTTGACTCAGGCAAGACGTCACAAAGTAAATTTTCATGAAACTTTTATATTAACAAATTTCTACTAATGGAATTCCCAAAGCACTGACCTTAGACCAACCCGAATACCAGAGCTGAGGTCCCCCTAATATGACTGGTAAAAACGACTACTTTCTTAACTCAATGAATTTTCTAGGAAAGAAACAGCGCCAACAAACATGCATAAAGTATTTAACTAGCCACAATCTTTCAAAAATTTAATCAAACAAACAAAACCATAAACTTGAAGTAAATGAAAGTATACAAGGAAAGAATACATAACAACATTCCCTTAATTACATCAAGCCATCCAATTTAACAAATTTAAGCAACCAACCATAGTTACATATGAACAAACAATCAAATGAATTTACAAACAAGCTCTTAACTTCATTCAAAACAAACACCATATAACGAAAAAAATCATCAAATTTAAAAATCTCACCTCCTCGATCAACAAGGAGAAAAGTGGGTAATCCTCCGGGCCTTGACTTGAAGGAAAGATCAACTTCATCAAAACCCTTACAAGCCTTTTGATTGGCTTTCGGATAAACCACAGTACCAATCAAAGTTCCTCCATATTGAGGGACCCCAAAATTCCCAATTGCACATTCATAAACTCCTTTGATTTTCTCTGGGGATGTCACTTTCAAGCTATTTTTCTCCACAACAAATCTTCCAAAACTAAAACCACATAGCAAAAACCAAATACCCACCAAAAACCCTAGCTTTTCCCTCATCTTTGCAGCTGATTTTCAATCTTTCTCCTCAACCAACTGATCGAAAGAGAACTACGCGGATCACCGAAACTTATATGTTGACTTTAGAAACACAGATTAATTTTTTTTTAAAAAAAAATCTCCAATTGATGAAACAACAATTGGAAGACAAGATATGATCAATCAACAAACCGACAAATTCGACAAAATTATTTTAAAAATTCAATTTATAAGCATAAAAGAGGACCCTTTTTTCCGCCTCTGTTAAGTAATCTCTTGCTCAATTCTTATAGAAGCTGACAAAAGGATTTGTTTGAACGTGAGTAAGGAGGTCATTTCTAAAAGTAAAATCCGACTTGGACTCAAATACGTGTCAATTACTCTTAGCAAAATATAATCTTCTCCTCATTTTAGAAAAAAAAAAATGAACCTTTTACTACAAGGGCGGTCCTTTTTTTTCCCTTTTTAAATGTTAATATGTGGAATTTAAAAATAAAATAGATCTGTTTATCTAAAATACCAAAAAGCAGACGCCCCCATTGCCGACTTCGCTTGAAAGTTGAGGCGAGATAGCTTCGTTGATTGATTGAATTACAAGTGGTCGGATAATTGCCGTTAATTGAATTAATTGATGCTCTTAATTTTTTACTTTTTTATTTTCGTGATTCTTTGTTTTTACTGTCGCCTTCATGTAATATCGAGATCGGACGCGGGACCCACGCTGTTAATAGATCGTGGTGCTCGCATGTTATCCACGTGTTGTTTTCGTTTACCGTACTCCTACACGTCACGCTCAACCGTCGTCGTTTGCGGAAATCGCTCGAGCTCCCTTTTTTTTTTTTTTAAAGAAAAAGAAAATAAGATAATACCACTCGCAATGCAACCAACAAATTTGAATTGATTATTCAAAAAATTACAAACCTGCGAATTTAAATTAATTTAAAGAATTACATCACCATCAATATGAATACGATTTGATGGGCAATATAATATCCCACATTTTTATATAATTTTACAAATCATTATATAAAAACAAACGGGCAGGAGCATGTAAAACGTGAGTGGAATCACTTGTGGCTGAAAGAGAAATTACAAGGACACGTGAAAAGTGGAGCTCGAGCAATATTTGGGTATTTTGATTTTGTTACCCCTTTTTTTAATGGCTTATTAATAAATGAGAGCAACATACAATTAAAAAAGGGCGAAATTTACTGTCTTTTTTTTTTTTTCCTCAACTTACTACTAAAATTAGAGTTCCATACGTTATATGTTGCACAAGAAAATACTCGACTCCCCCTTAGATAACATAATCACAATGCTAGATAAAATAATCAAACTGCAAACACTTGAACCTTAAAGAGGCTTCAAGCTCGTACAATAAACCTGTAGCAGAGCCAGTGAGTAATAATATTGTCATATCAATCTCTGCTTAGTCGGTTCTATTTTAAATGAGAAGTACCAGCACTTCGATCAGAACTTTGCAAAAAACAACTTTTACATTACCAAGTTGTGTTGTGAGAAGATATAAGCCGAGGATCATCGGCCTGAAATTCTCCTCCTGACAGCATCGCATTGTTGCCCTTTGGAAAGATTATCTGCGGCGCCAGTGGCCGGAAGGTGTATGAGGAGAAAGTTGTCACACTGATGATTCTCGACTATCACTCCTCTCCTCCTTGCAGCCTTGCAGGTAGTTCCATTGTTGAGGTATAAGTTGGTCTCATGTCAATCATCGTTATGTAACGTATCATGCTTTAGGCGATTTCTTACAGTAGAACAGTGGACGCGGGGATTGTTGCAGTGGCGGAAAGCCATGGTCTTTCAGCAGCTGTTGCTCATAGGCAACCAAAGCACGTAAACCCCAACCTTGATGAAGGTTTTGATCATGATTTTGCATGATCTCTTCATCTTTATCATCTCAAATTTCACAATCAAGTCCGGAGAGCTTTTGCTCATCGGATTCTTAGCGGACTCTATAGAGAATGAATCATAGTGTTGCAGAGTATATAGACAAGAATAAGGGCCGTTTAAGAATTTTTTTGAGAAGTTTAAAAATAATTTTAAAAATTTAAAGTTAATTTTAATGTTTAGTTAATAAAATTAAAATTATTTTTATCAAAATCAACTGTGATTTTCAAAAGAAGGAAAAAAATAACTTTTAGATTATAATTTTGAGAATCAATTTTATCCGTTAATATAATTTTATAAATATCTTTTCAATTATTATTTAAATATAAAATTATTCTTATTTAAATTAAAAAAATTAATATTTAATAAATTTTTATTATAATTCACACATTCTAATTTTGTTTGTTCTCTATCATAATACAGTTTAAACTTTATTTTTAGTTAAAACTATTATAATACGCAACTAAAAGTATTATATACACATAATTTTATATGTATAAGTAAATTAAACTTTATTTTTAGTTAAAACTATTATAATACGCAACTAAAAGTATTATATATACATATTTATATATATATAAGTAAATCTCATCATACATTACATATAATTTAGTCATTTATTTTCTCACAATCATTTAACAGCAAAATTTATCAAAAATTAATAAAACACTTATCATCACAATTGATTATTTATATAACATAACTAACAATAATTATTTTAAAAAGTTAATTATTTATATATCACAGCTAACAATAATTATTTTAAAAGTTATAACATTCCCAAACTAACGCGAAGTCTTCCATTTTAAGAAAATGACATGCATATCTTGACTGTGAAGATTTTAAAAAAATTAAATAAAAAATCTGACTCTATTTCTAGCAGGCAATGGCATCTCAAGGCAGGTCAAAAGGAAAGAAACCAAATATTAGGATCATGGAGATACTCTTAAAATTTTCCTTGGTTAGAATTATAGACACTATCATGTCCATGAAGAATCTAAGAACTAGCATAAGCTACATTTTTGGTCAATGAACGGTTAATCACAAATGGAACATAGTAAAGAATCTCGAGCATGCCAATTGTGTAACAAACAATATTGCATACAAGAAAAATTGTAAATTAAACTCACAAATCATATGCAAACCTTGCAATTATGAAAAGGAGGGTGGGAACTTTGAATATTTAAACGACAGGAAGTGAATGGAAAACTACAAATGGGTTCAATGGAAATGGCTGTGGTGATGATGGTGGTGACTGGAATCATCTAATCCAAAGCAGCGAAGGAGAGGATAACAAGCAAGAAATATGCATCTACGGATTCCAGTCAAAACAGATGAGACCAGAAAGCAAGGGCAGCAACAGCACCTCAAGAATGGATCATCATATGGGCTATCCCCATGATGTTGATGGTGATGATGATGATGGTCTTTACCCATGTTCTTCCTTCAACTGTTCAACAAGAATCAACAAATACCCACTAATCAAAATCCAGTCTTTTACCCAGGAGCGTTCATTCAACTTTTGGGAAAATGGTATCACACAATAATAAATTTCATTAAAAAGGTTAAGTTTTTGCAACAAATTTTGTCAAAACCGGCACGAACATGCAAAAACAAGTGCTGAATGGACTAGATTACCTTTTAATTAGAGTCGTCAAAGCCTTCGGTCTCTGTTGTGCGGACAATTATCTGTTACGGCGAAGATGAATGTGAAGTTTGAAAGAAACGGAAAAGGATAGCTCTAATCTTTTTTACTGTTGATAGAGGAAAGTTCGCTTGGGTGCTCGGGGGGAATTGACGGGCACTGAATAGAGTTGCGGGTTCTGCCCACTCGGCCTAATAGAATTGGGCCCCCACTAAGCAGAACACCCTAGTTTTTCACTTTTTTTTATCCTTGTTTTTCTTATTGCGAGCCCAAGGAAAGCTGTCCCAAGGGTGAAAGGAAGTGCTGGTTTGCCGCAGCATTGCAAAGTTCCATGCTTGAAAGGATTCCATTGAAGTGTAGAAGAATCGAAAGCTACAAGCATTGTGCAGAGCAAAAATGTGAGCCAATGTTAGCAGAACAAGTAGGCTTGCACAAAGTCTTCATGAAAGTAAAAGCATATATATCGTATAATTTAAGAATCTGAGAATGATTAAAGTTCTCTGCGTTTTATTATGTTGACCAAATTTCTGATGGTCAGAAGATTTGAGTTTCAGCTGTAAAACTTGTATTTCACTATTTGCTTTACATTCACATTCCCTAGTGCTTTGTACATACAACACAAATTGTTTGGCAAAAAAAATTCACAGAGAAATGCCAAGATGCTCCAAAAGGGAGTTGCCTTGTACAGGGAGGATGACAATCTATTCCCGCTTATCCTCTTCGAGATCTTCTCCAAGATTAGCTGCCATTTCCACGTTTTTTATTCCACTGCTGGTCAGTGAGACACTCTCCTCATCGAAGTCATCTCCCATATCCTCTGAGTACGAATATCTACAATTCCACACCAAATTAGTAGTAGTATATTTTTCTCATGGTTTAGCTGGTGTATGTCATCCATATAAGGTACACACTCAAAAAAAAAAAAAAGGGGGGGGGGGGGACAGAGAGAAGAAAAAGTAGTTATGCCATTGCCACTCTTTTAAGTTAAACTTCATTTGCAAAATCACTAAACTTATAATAGAATAGCTATACATCAGGCAAGTTCGAAGGGGACCATGATAATTTCCTTTTTGTCGATTGAGCCACATTATTATGTTTGATTTCTGTTTATGTGTGACGAGAAAGGGGTTGGAGTGTAAAGAGCAGGGAAAAAAAAAAACAAAAGGAAAACCATCTGTCTGGAAAACATTGGTGATGGCTTGGGTTTTAAACTTAGAGGATGTAATGATATAAATATGCTGCTTGTTGCAGAACGACAGCTGCAACTCAACCGTGAAAGTGAGGGGGAAAAAGCCAGGGGGGGGGGGGGGCGGCGTGAGAACACACTCACACACTTGCAACCAAGGTGCTAGTGCAACAAGTAACAGACAACAAAGAGCAATGAAGGCGATATGTCAAAGCAAGTACCTGGTAGGGTTACGTGAAGGAGCCCAAAGAGCACATATCACCACCAAAAGAATGAATGCAAGCAGAGCCCAGAAAGCTGGAATTATCCAGGCAATTTGCCACAGCTCATTTAATGGGTCAGTTGCATTGAAGTATAGCTGAGCCAAGACAATTCAGGCAAGCTACAAATTATCAGTGCCATTTAGATAAACGTATAAGTGAACATATTCCAGCAAATTTCGTCTTTCATGAGCACCATAGCATTGTTAATTGCAATAAAACTTATTACCTCAAAGCCGATCCAAGCAATAGAAAGCAGCACGCACACTGCAAGGGCATTGGTAAACTTTCTGTACAGCTCCAGTTTAGCGAGGTTTCTTCTCATCTACAACAAGAAAGAAGAAAATGCACAAAAATAACAAAAACTAATACGGAAATAAATGTATCAGTTTAATGATCGGAAATAATGGAAGATTCATAAAATATCTCGTGCCAGGGTTCTATCCTCATTCCGAAACCCCAAACCCATGTGAGAATAAGAAAATTACAGAGAGAATAGTACCAGAAGGTATTTTATACCAGATTAATACCATGATTGGGCCCTAATCAGCAGATGCACACAGTGTCTAAAGTTTTGTCTATCTATCCGGATGGAACGAGGGCATGAAGCAGAATATTACCTGAAGTTTCTCCAAAGTTCTAGATAATGATGAGAAAATCCAGAGAATAAAGCAGACATCCAGCATGGTAACAGGCAGCACGAAAAATAACTTTGCTTTGCCAGAGAAATCATTGATATTCCCCAAATTTTCAAAGATTTCAAGAGCCTCTGATGCAACAAAATACACTAAAGCAAGAAGAATAACTTTTGAGGTTAAACCACCAAGAGTTGGCCTTACCACACCATAGCCCATAGAAACTGCCAACAGCAGAAGGCGAGACACGGTCTTCTTAACGGAGGTGAAAGTTACCGCCCACAATGTAATTCCCATAGGTCTGCTTCCAGTTGAATTAAAATTGGCATACTCAAAGTACCAGACAGCCACTTCACACATTCCAAGAGCAATAACCCCAGTGATATAATAGTGCAACTGTATGATATCCTTCCAAAATTGGACAAACCGCACAAACCAGGCAAGGCCAAGTACAAGGTAAGCTAAAGACATGAAGCCGAAGAATGTCATCAAAGGAGCCATCTTTCCAGGTAAATACCCATCTGGGTTCTTCCACACAGTCCTTCCTTTAATCATAGTACCTTTGAGCTGAGGATCACAATACATAAAATACAAGTAGTACATTCCAGTCCTCTCAATTTCAACTTCTTCAGAAATTTGGGTTTCTTCATTGGTCCCCTGAAAGAAAGCTTTGATGCGTTTTGGCCACTTAGGGTTTTCTGGGTCGTTGTGAATAATAACCTCTCCTACATTACAAGACCCTTCCTTAGAGAGATTATGTGTGCAACATAAGAGATCAGTTTTCAGAAAAGAACCTCCAATCCTTTCCCTCTCTTTGACCTCAAGAATGATGGCTTCCACCATCCCAGTGATCTGCTGCATTTCATTCTGCTTACTAGCAGACTCTTTTGGCCTCACAAATGTTACAGTGTCAAACCTGAAAACCCAATTTTGCTAATAATAATTGAAATTAAAAGAATCAAACATGTATTTCAATAAATTCATATCATCAAAAAACCTAAACCCCTCAACCATATAACTCAATCAATTCTGATGGTCCATCACAGACCGCCAACATTTCATCTTGTCATTCATTAAGCAAACATACAAACTAAGACACTGAACAACAAATTATATTTTCTTGAAACCGTGAATGAAATAAAAGCAAGAAACGAGCGTCCCAAAATTAGATACTTAAAAATTCAAAACCTTTGAAAAAATAAAATAAGTACCTAATGAAAGACTTGCCCTTGAGGGGCTTGTCAGGAGAAGAAGCATCACGGGAATGAAGAAGCTTAGAAACGTAAAGACCTTCACTGCCGCCGTGGAAGAAGAAAGCATTCGACTTTGGATAAAATGCTTCATTTTTGTACTCGTGAATCGACCCACTGACGTTTGTGATTAGACCGCATACACACAAAATTCCCACAAAATAAAAAACTACGCAGTTCAATTTTTCCGACCAAAGCATCGTAGTTCTGTTAGTTTCTAGAATCTCTTCTTCTTCTGTGTTATGTCAATGGAACAAAAGGATTTGGTAAAGGTTGAGAGACAACAGTCGCATGTAGTCGCCACTCGCTAACAAACACATGTTATAACTATTGTTAGGACGACGATAATGACGTAACACCATATCTTAAATTCTAACTCAATTGCTAGGCCCAAATTAATTGGGCTCCACACTAGCCCATTTATAACTGAATTGGGCTTCTCTGCTCAGGGGGCACAAGGGCCGAAAGTGGGAGTAATTATCATCTCATTTATTTTGTCGGGAACATGCACTGCATTTTATCCTTTCACCTCCGCCAGAAATTAGTGATATTAAAAATAATAATAATAATAATTAAACACTAAATAAAGGTTTTGAAGCTATCAATTAAATTTTGGCAGTATAATACCGGCATGCAGACAAAAATATTCTAGATTTTGAGGGGGCATCATGGGTGGAGCAAACGAAAAGTTCCATTACCCAATTACAATTAATTGGTACATTGCACACTAGACCGTCGCCCCAATATCGCCTCATTGTCCATTCCGTGAAATCCACTAAAATAAAATAAAAGCCGAATCACTCATAAGATAAATAAATAAATAAAGCAAAGTTGCATTACGCGATGACATAAACTCCACTACAGTGGCATGTACTGATCTGAAAATTTTGTGCTCAAGATTAAATATGGTTTATTTGGTTTTCAAAATCAAAGATGGAAGTGCTTCTGTATTTAGATTCAGTGTTAATCTCTTTGAGTCTCTTTCTTATGCTAGGTTATCATGCAAATCTTTGGCATAGCTTCAAGACCAAGCCCTTACATACTTCAATTGGAATCGATGCATTAAGGAGAAAAGTTTGGTTTCAAGGTATAAAAGAGGTAAGCCTTCAGAACCAACTTGGACTTTTTACAAGGCGTGGAAGTTTACTCAGAATGGTCTAATCCTAGTATTACGTTTTTTTTTTTTGTTTGATTTTTTGGGCTAATGAATTTTGATGCATGTATGTTCAGGGCGATGATAAGAACGGAATGTTAGCGGTTCAAAGCTTGAGAAACACATTAATGGCAACGATACTCACAGCCCAAATAGCCATACTCATAACCTTGGCAATGGGCGCTTTGATGAACAATGCTTACAAGGGAAGCCACATATTCAACAGTGCAGTTTTTGGGTCGCGATCTGGTAGAATATTTGCCTTAAAGTATGGCTCAGCATCTATTTTTTTGCTCGTAAGCTTCTTTTGCAGCTCTATGGCTTTGGGGTTCTTGACCGATGCCAACTTCATGGTGAATGCTTGCGGGGATGATCAATTCTCATATCGCGCACACACACAATCGATTTTCGAAAGAGGGTTCACGCTGGCTCTTATTGGGAACCGGTCTCTTTGCATGAGCTTTCCTTTGTTGTTATGGATGTTTGGTCCATTGCCCGTGGCTTTGGCTTCTGTGGCACTTGTCTGGGGGCTTTATGAGCTTGATTTTGCAGGCAGGTTCACAAGAAGCGAAAGCAATCTTGTCTCTGTTGATAATTGATTGAAGCCGTGTAATTACTGATATCTGAGAACAAAACAATAAAGATGTGAGTTTATGGTTCAATTTTCAATAGGGATTTTACCAATTGTGTCATTATAGATTGAAGGATTAATAAAATCCTCGTTGAATTGCTTTTATCATTTGATTAAAACCAGAAATCTGTGGCAGTGGGTTTACACTTTTGGGCCTCGGGGGACAACTGAATTAGGGCCCAAATGTTACGGGACCAAGTGGAAAATAACTTTTCAACGAACTTCTTGAGTCCTGACTCGCAGGTGTCTCTTCGGAGACATACGATAAAAATAGTAAAGTGCCGTCTTGTAGCTGTCCCTTGGGATACATACGATAAAAAAGAACTGTCCTTTTTCGTATATTCAGGGTGCGTTTGGCGCGTTTGATTATATTTGTTAGGATATTGCATGTATGATTATAATTGATATTTTCTTGTGTTTGGTGCGGAAAATGATTAGATCAGATTGTAAATGACAATTTTAATTTTAAAACATAAATAACTTGAATTATTTTCTCACAATAATTTTTAATTAATTAATAGCTTAATGTAGTGTTGAAATTATGATTTTGTATTTCTTTAAGTATTTTTATTAGTAGTCATAGTATTTAATTTTCAATTATAATCCTAATAGTTAGAAATTTTACTTTTTAATTACCAACTAGGGTAATGACTAAATAATCTGCAACTCAAGTTAACAAAATAGGACCGAGAAACTTATCTCATGAGGCTCGTGGGATAAGTTTTTGGTATACTTACGGATTACACGGTGGTTCCCATTGCAATAAATTAATGGTACAATCCAACCTAGCATGGCCATACACAATAAGATTGGGTAAAAAATTGTTACAAATTTTTTAAGTTAAAACTAACCCCGAACATGCACGGCACGTGCTTGTTAAGAATGCAACACAATTAATGTTGTTAGCCTCAACTCAACTACTTGACGTACGATTTGACATAAGAACCCATATATAGCAGATATGGCCAATAAAAATGGCGAAACCCATGGTTAATTTAAGGCAAGCCCTGCGTTATGGTTTATCGTAACATACGTGTCTTATAATACATAATAAAATTAATAGTAATTTTATTATACGTTGTGAAACGCGTACGATTTCTTTAATTTTAATATTTTATGATCCGAAGTGAACTAAAATAAAAAGGTATACACACGTTTATAAGTAATTTGAGTTTCAATTTAAACAAAATTAAGTAACAGTTGACACCCAAAAGAGGACACTGGTGTTTTGATTTTTACAGATCCAAATGGGAAAATTTATAAGAATAAAAAAAAACTTTTATATTTTACAAGTTAATCTTTTTAATTTTTTCTTATTATAATTAGTTAAAAAAATTTTTGACCTAAACTATCCTTCTCGTTTTTTCTCCATAAATCAGCTCTAGCCACACTTCAATCTCAACCCTTGAATGACGATCGACGATCGGCAACCGGCGACAATAACGACGACATCAACGGCGACGGTGAAACCAACTCTACCTCAAGCTATCTATTTTCAAAATAAATCTAGAAAATTTTAAAAAACTCAAACCCTAGGTAAATAATTTAAAATTTTTTTTAATAATTTGAGTAAATTTGATTGGAATTTTAGTGAATATAGGTTCTAAAAGTTGTATAATAAAATTAAAATTTAGATATAGGTTGTTAAAGTTGTATATGAAGTAAAATTTAGTGAGAATGATGTGTTATAAAGGAACTGAGAAGAAGGTATCAGCAATTAGTCGTTCATTCGAAATCCTGAAATGAAAGAGCAAATCAGAATTACAAAAATAGGCGATTACGCATATTAGGTATTTGACAAAATTCTTTTTAAAAAACTAATGCTAAGTTTTTGCACAATGAAGGTGCGATGAGTGATTTATTGAGGTGTGTGTGTGTTTTTTTTTTTTTTGTTGAAGTGATGTGAACAATAAATTTGGCACCAATCACGCCTGTCATTCACAGCTCGCGTGCGGGAGCTGCTTACGACAGGTTTGGATGTCGCACCAAGAGCCCATTGCCTCCTGGTGTGACAATTTTACACCAAAAATTTTTATTTTTATTTTTATTTTATATTTATTTATATTAAGTTATTTTTTATTTCATTATTTTTAATGTTGTGAATTTATTCTTAAATAATTATTTAATATAATAATTTAATTTTGTATTATTTATCAGATAAATGAAAAAATCGAAGGTAGCAAAGTATAATTCACTCGAACCAGATAAAGAACCACATATGATGAAGATACCTTATGACTCACACTTCCTTGGCCGTATAACAAGCAAGTGCAAATTAGATGCAGTTATAGCAGCAATTCGAGAAAAATTAACAAAACGACAGTTGAAATTATTGAAGAATAACGTATTTAGACTTTTTTAAAAGTGCCGTAAGTATCTTTTTAGTGGCGTAATTGTCCATAATTTATTGTTTAGGCAAGTGGCTTATGAAGAAAATAATGAGAAAAATGAATTGTAGTTTCAAATTGGTGAGGAATTGATTCACTTATCAATTAGAGAATGGTGTTTAGTGACGAGTCTTTCCTATGGTAACGATGTTTCGCTGAAAAATAAAAAAATACTGCATCGATTACTTAACAAGTATTTCAACGATTTGTTTCATAGGATAAATCTTGGACAATTCGAACAAAGTTTTATTTTATGGATAGAGTATTAAATGGCAGAAAAGATCGGTGTCAAATTAATTTCTCGTGGCTTAATGAGGTAGATGATATAGATCATTTCTAAAATCATTCGTAGGGGTGTTTGTCTTGGGAAATAATATATGACGATCTCGACAATGCATTGAATGGAAAAGCTGTCAAATTTAGGACCGAGCATGTTGAAAAATTAGAGCATACAATTGAAAACTATAATGTTTATGACTTTACGTCTGAAGTACAGGTGTGTAGAGAAATGAATGTTAACAAATTTTTTTATTACTTAGTTTGTCAAAACTAATGATACTTTATATTTTTGTTTATTGTGAGCGTGGATTTATGAAACTATTGGAGGACTGTCTGAGGAGTGGGTGGTTAAAACAAAGAGGAAGACTTATCACATTGTGCAGTAGAGGCCAAAGGCAATGAAAACTCAAATTTTTCTTGATTGGGTCTATAATGTCGGTATCCTTATTTGATCCCTTTTAGCACATTTTAAAGACAATGAAAACTCAAATTTTTTTAACTCAGTATTTCTAATTAGGTCCGTAATGTGAGTATCCTTACTTGATCATTCTTAGCGCATTTTAAAGACAATGAAAACTTGAATTTTCCTAACTCAGTATTTACTCATGTTTAATATTACTTTATGCAGCATCAGCCTTCAATCAATAAGCCATGTATTATAGGAACAGAAGAGGAGTCTTATTACGTCATTAACCCAAAATAAAATAAACGATCTCCCTTTGAGGATGAGAATGTTGCAGTTGAACATGATGAATTTGTCCATAATTTTGATGACACCTAATATTCAGTGGTAACTTTCTAATTTAAAAGATTATTTTATTCTCTAATTTATAACTATTTAAGTACTCTCTCATTATTATTTTATTTCATAATAATAGGAGAGAATAAAATTTCGTTATGATTATATCATTAAACGATGGACAAGATTGATAGTACTCTTGATCAACTGAGATCAGATTTTTAGGTTGAGCAAAGAGAATAACAACGGTATAGAGAAGCGTTTCAGGCTGAGCGAAGAGAGCAACAACAGTATAGAGAAATATTTCAAGCTAAACAAAGAAAACAACAGCAATATAGAGAAGCATTTCAGGTTGAGCGAAGAGAACAGTAGCCGTATAGAGAAACGTTTATGAGATTTATGACCTCTTTCGGTGAGGGTTCCTCAAGGTGCTCATACGGTGATTTTTCAATTGGACAATTGTACATAGTGAGCCTCTTTTATTTTAAACAATTATGTGTTATTTGAATTTTAAATTCAATATTACTCTTAAATGTTCATGTTGGTAAATTGACAGCTGCCGGACTACCATAGACTGTAAACTGATGTTCGCAATTATGATGATCACACCCTTATGTCATTGTATAGTTTGTTTAGAGATGTAAATGGTGACAGTGTATAAATTATCACAGAAACATCTCCTGGGGTAAGTAAGTTTAGACATACGTATAGATCATTATATGTTTTTAACAATCTTTTTTTGATTCCTCGTTTTAAGAAAGTAAGAAACGCCAGACCATATACCACGTTTGAAATAACAAAGCATGAAATTGATAAAAGATTAAGTGTGGATATAAACCTGTTTAGAAGCTTTGAAGATCTAAGCATTTTGGAGGAGTTTTATCAGTGGTTTACTGGTAAAATTGCGGTAGACTGTACCATCCAATGGTCACACATGTTTTTTAAAGTACTTTTGAGAAATGCTTTAATGAGATTGCTTAAAGATGAAGTAAATATATTTATTATATTTTTTTGTTAATGATGCATAGTTGATCTTTCTTTTGTATTATACTCAGTTCTACCATTAATATTTTGATATTTTTCCACAGCATATTCATGTGCATTTTTGCTTACTAGTCAAAAGCAATGGCAATATCCCAAAGCCTCATCTCAGCGTGTCACATATATAGACAAATTTTTTTGGGTAATGAGTTTACAGAAAATTAATAATCAATGATATTACATTTGGAATAATGGTGACTGCTATGTCTATTAATTTCTTAATATATGTATTAGGTGTTCTTGGGACAATTGTGGAACAATAGTGACTGCTATGTCTATTTATTACAACATAGCTATAACTTCAATACCTATTTTGATGGCCAAAAAGATATCATGTCGAAGCGGTTTACAGGCGTCGACATGGTGAGTATTGCTATATAATCCAATGAGCTTTCTTTTTTGAAATATTTTAGATAAACCAAAACAAAAAATTCATAATATTTTTTATATATAGGTATTAATTCCTGTGAATCCTAGTGGTGATCATTGAATATTGCCTAAAACATATCTCCGCACGAAAAGGGTCTGGATTTATAACTCATTGGTGGTATTTCACGACCACAAAATATACTTAAGTCAATTCTAGCCACTTAAAGTCATTTCCTTCAATGACTAGATTATAACATCCAGCATGAGTTGTAGAGTACTATTCTTAGAAAGTTAAAATAGTAAAGGACGTGCTACAACAAGAGGTTAGAACTGGTGACTGTGGCATTTTTGTGTTGGTGTTTGCGATGTATTTAATGTTCGAACTCAAATTTGATTTTGATAATTGCTATATGCAGTACTTTAAAGAGAATTGCTATGGACATATTTAATGACGAATTAGACTATAAGTTATAATAGTTGTTTAAACAATGATATATGGGTATTTACTTCTTTAATAAAAATAATTTTTGTTATATCATTTTATTGAAATCTTGCGGTTAATCATGATCTATTTTACAATATTCTACATAATTTATACGTAAAATAATTGATTATATATATTAGTACAACAATAAAAAAATAATAGTTTAAAATTCATAATTGATTGCAATAATACAACTAGTTTTTATTTGAAGCAATGAGATTCTTACATCTTTTACGATTATGACCTGATTCATTATACCGCCGGCATTTTACAGTCCTCTGGTTTACATTCTCACCAATAAAAGGTATTCTGAGCTCTAGACGATGACTAGGCGGTGGTGTTTCGAGTGACGAGTTAACCTTTATTTCTCGAATTTCTATTAGAACTTTTCAGTCTACCATGTCTCTAACAGGCTCCACTGGTTGTGCATATGCCATGACCAAAGATTCCTTAGAGTAAAAATTCGAGCAAAGTCTTATATGATCCACTCAAGTTGTCAAACAAGCGATAATTGCATATGCACAAACAAGTTGATTGAGTTAGAACACTCTATAGGAGCACGTCTTATTATGTATGTTAATTATCCCTTCCTTACTACCACACCTAAAACATGAAATCGATGCTGAGATACAGGATGAATAATTATTCTTTCGGTCAAAATTTTTCTCTTAGCCACTATCTCATCAGCCTATGTCGTTAAACGAGTATTCATCGATTCAGTCATATTTTTTCTATTATAAAATCATTGCTACATAGTTTATCTAAAATGATCAATAAGATGAGAGATAAGAAATTTACGGGGTTCTCTCATGAAAGAATTCACACTCTTCGCAATATTAGTGATAAGTATATTGTACCTCCTATCTTTAAACTTAGACCTTACCAAATTACATGTACCCACATTATTTTCTAAGTAATCAGCTGCACTTGAATGGAGTATCCACAACATTTTAAGCTATTTTTTGAATTCTTCATGTCTATATGTTTTTGTTGTATTAATAATGGTAAAGCTCAAATTCATCCTAAAGAACTTTAGACATCTGAAATTTTGACTTAATATTACCTTTGATATGATAAAAATATACACCATGAGCTGTAGTATGAAATATTTTTAGAATGACTCTCTTTATAATAGTACATCGATCAGAGATAATTATTAACTCTGACTTATCGCCAATCGCTCCATATAATTTTATCATAAACTATTCCCAAGTATCATTGTTTTCTGAATCCATAACTTCAATGGCTAATAGATATAGTTGATTATTACTATCCAAATATGTTGTCACGAACATGCTTCTATAATATAACCCCTTTAGATGAGTGTCATCTATTGTAATCACAAACCTAATGTACTATATGAAACCCTTGATGGAAAATTCAAACGCTATAAAATAGTACAAAAAATTATTATTTTCATCTACCTTAAGGTAAGTAACTATACTCTCATTGGCTTTGGTTAAGATATGAGAATATTTAGGAAGTAAGTTGTATGACTCTGCAAGGTTCCCTCGTACTATTTTAAGACCAACTTCTTTAGCTCAATAGGCTTGCTGATATGTTAATTGGATACCATATTTCTACTGCATGTCTACTATAACGTCATTAAGAGTGTATATTTTTTTATCTTGGATAAATTTATCTACAATAAGATAACCACCAACTCGACTTTATACTTGATGGAGACTACCAGACAAACATCATTAGAACAAGTGTGTATATTGTCAACTCTTTTCATAATCCAAGGAATATTTTGCTCATCTGAAGCTCTCGTAACTCGAATACGTCATTTACATGATTCTAAAGAACAATGAGCCTTAAAACATGTTGTTATAGATTGTACAATCTTAAAAGCAAACTTATCTCGCAAGGCAACTTTGCGCTGTTCTAATATTAACTCATTCTTTTCGACGAATAATATTTCTACACCAATATCACAAGAATTGCAATTTCAGACTAAATATGGGGCAACAACATTTGAAGGCAAAACTAGAGCAAGATTCTCGAAAGGATCAATTGTTGTCCTCTTCTTAGAATGAATAATTTAAGGAATAAGTTGGTTTTCCTTATTATTATTAAGAATATCATACTGATGCTCATCTTTATTATTGATAGGAATATCAGAATGACTAATGTCCTCTTCTTTAATTTCACTATTGGAGTTCATCTCGTGCATGCTATTATACAACTCCAAACAAGTATTATCAACTTCTGTATTGATGGTGTTATCAATAAGACCATCATTGATGCAGAAATCATTATTGTGGTATGGAGAGTAATGTCGCTCCAACGATTGCACTATTGATAAGACCTCTTTCTCGACATACGCTAATGTAATGTTGTTTTCATAAATGATTTTATTATTTTCATGAAGTAGAGAATAATATTACTGTAACGATGTCAGTGGTGGTACCACCTCTTTTTCAATATAAGGAATAGACTTCTTTACTCTAAATGAGGTTTTAGTTTCTACAAATGGCTTAGGATCTTCTGTCGGAACTCAAGGAGATATGGTAACAAATGTAGGGATGCATCCATACTTAATCACATTAGATGCCATATGCAGGACAACCTTAACTATTTCATCATTAAATATGTCCATAGACAGTGAACATGCATGATTATTGGTGTTACTGGACCTCAAAGTTGTCTTCATTGTTATATTATATTTGTTGAGATTTATCTATAAAATCTTAGAGACTCTTGCTAAAAATTGATCAAACGTACAATGTTTTTGAAGAAAAAAAATTATATTCTTGGCATTCACGTATTTCACACGGTCATCTATTAATATCTCCCAACAACTGTCGTAACACAATTGAAGCACAACTGAATCTATTAAACCTAAAAAAATATTAAAAGAATAAAAGAAATAAGATTACATTTTACAAAATATGATTAAGTGAATATGCATAACATTTATATGGATGTCGCACATATTGTGATCATGTGTTTAAGTGCAATGGTTCTTGTTTAAGTAAATTTTTTGTTCAAACATATCATAGAGTGGATTATATAATGTTAAAGTTGATTCGTCTCGTCGCAAGTTTCGAAACAATATATTATACATCTAAAACGGACATATGTAACTCAAGTTATGACTTATAAAAATATTTGAAATTTAGTGAAACAGGCAGTGGGACAGACACCTGTCTCACATAAACACAAAATGGTTATGTGAGACAGACAGTGGGACAGATGTCTGTCTCACATACTTGTCTCACTGCCTATCTCACTAATTTATGTTATATAGAAATATGTACTGACCTTAATAAGCTCTTCAATTGATTATTATATCTTCAGTTATGCAATACTTATTTTTTGAAGAATGTCGAAAATTTATTAAGAATGATAAAAAAATATTTAAGTATATTGAGTGTGTTAGAATTTCTTTAATTTTTATTTTAAATATTATAAAAATAATATTATTTAAAAATTTTAAAAACATGATAAGAATAATTTTATTTGAAGTATTAATTTTTAATTAATTATATTAAAAAAAATTTGTATAGTTAAAATTAAAAAATATAAAAATTTTGTAGTTATACTTATAAATTCTCCATCTAAATGAGGGACCACAACGCAACCACCACCTAACTACATTAAACCAATTAAGATGCCAGTCAATACAAACAATACTAAAAACCAAAGATGCATTAATTTTTATGTAATCATTGCCTTTCTCGGCCCAAAAATGAAAATGAATGGACTCTTCATGTAGAGAGTTTCCTTGTACATTCATTTTCGAAGCAAAAAGAATGGTCCTCACAGTCACAGGGGGTTGCTTTCCTGGGGGCGAAGTGTGAAAACAGTATGTGCTCCCACGAATGGTGCACTGTGGAGCCCGAAATTGGACTGATTTGACGACGCAACTTTGTCGTTTAGCAAAAAGAAAATGGAAAATGGAAAATGGTTGGCCCAGCGTGAGCGCGCGACCACGAGGGATTGAATCTTGAAAAAACAAATGTGAATACGCGAATGCCTTCCGCTGTCGGCTTTCACAATTGCCAAAAATTCCACAAAGAAAACGATAGCGGGTGGATTGGTGAACTAGAGTGAAGGGGATGGTGCTCGGCTGGAGGTGCGGTGAAATTGTTCGTTCGCTGTGTTGCGCATCTCTATCATCAATGGGCCGGCGTCCATCAGTCATGCATGCAATTACTTTGTTGTTTCCACGCGACGTGGGGTCGTCTTAATTTTGGATCCTTGGTGGATCCATTTGGTGATCTCTCTCTCTCTATAGCCTTTGCCCTCACGAACACGGTTACATGCACGAACCAACATCTTTTTCATCACCCAATTTTGCTTTGGATAATATGTTGCGTGGGTCTCTCTCAGCTACATATTACAAAACTTATAAATATTATTAATCGGCTACCGGTTTTTTTTGTTATATTTCAGAATTTATGAATATAAGTTGTATAACGATAAAAGGTTGCACACTGCTCTTATTTTAAATTTATAATATTCTACTATTTAGGTTTTTGTACATTGTTTTTTTTAAATTAAAATTTAATGCTAAATTAAATTTTTAATGAGTACTAAATTAATAATTTAAATTAATTTAAATTTTTATTTAACAACAATTTATTTAATACTCAGTAAAAACTCATTTCAACCTTAAATTCTTATTCTACTTTAAATTCATAATATTCTAGTATTTAGGCTTTTATCCTATTTGCCGATCTCCAAAAGAAGATCCAAATTAATGATTATCAAAGGCCAGGAGCAAAATGAGCGATTACTTAATTAGCTCATCAGCACGTGTTTCTCTATTCGTAGGCAATTGATCTTTCAACGAAGCAGCAGATAACGATTAACTGTTCAATGAAAGAAAAAGATTCATTTTTGTGTCGTTTGACCCACCACTCCCGGAAAGGGACAAGATTGCTGGTCCAATCCCCTTCCTATACGTAGCGTAACGAATTGAGTGCAAAGGTGAGCTTTCGCTGATTGATTGTCATTTCGGTGATGCGTCCGCTCGTTTTGGTCCCATCGAACCTAAAGCAAATCTTAATCATATAAATGGTTATCCTCTTATTCGGCAAGATACATTGTCTGTGGCTCTAAATATTATTATGCAAAATCTCCTACTCTAATTTGAATTGTTGCCTTTACCAGCAAAGTTAGAGAGATTATTTGTATGGCAAGAAGCTTTTTTATCCTTTAACTCGCTTGACATATTTTCAAAACCTTATCGCTAGATTGTTTGGATTTTGGAAATTGATTTCATTATACATTTGTTTAAAAAAAAAAAAAAGATAAAAGATAAAAACCCCATCTAATAAGACTCAAAATATCTTCTTTCACTATTGGACCATTTTACTTTGCAAAATGCCCGTCATACGCTTCTTTTCGAAGTGCTATCATCACATTCAAATTTTACTTTAGAAGGACGTGATCGTTATCACCCACCCGTTGTACATATCATTAAAAGCTTTCCCCATCGAAGCATTGACACTTATGTTGTTGTGAGCAGTTGCAAAATTATGCACACACTAATTGGAAAAGAAATTAAAAAAAAAATTCAAATTTTCATTCTTATTTTACCTAAGGGGGTTACAGAAACTAACATTATACTAAGAAACTAATATTGAGAGCAAACACATTTGTTTATGCATGAAAGTTGCAAAGGACTAGCCGTAGCGGTAACTAATTAAGCATCAAAATTAAACTCGAAGACATCATCAAAGTTAACAGGCATATCCACTGCAATGTCCAAGCTGTGAGCAGAAGCAGTGCACGATGAGTTGACGCCAGAAATCACATCCCCATGATCAGAAGAGAGTACTTTCATGTGGCCGTTTGGTTCAAATGCTGGGAAGTCAGGCGACACAAGATATTCATCAGATGATGATGATTGGTTGTGAGTCATGTCGCTTAAAGGTGCCTGATCCTCCTTATTCGACTCCTGTTTTATTGATGGGAATGCTGAGAAAAATGGGCTAAAATCTTTTTCTGTGATGTGGGCACTACCAAAGCTGATCATTGGACATTGATCACTAGTAGTAGAATCTGGCATCAGTTGAGATAACCTACTCGAACTTTTGCAAGTGTGGTGGCCATAATATGTTGTTCTGTATACTGGAGGTTCCTCTTGAGTTCTTTGAACCTGCTTACTTGCTTGGCAGCCTTGATCAAATTTATGAGTGCACCTAAAGTAATTCCTGCACACAAGAAAATCAACATCAATTAGGTTATCTAACTCTTCTTAAAGTGTATTTTATAAAATTAATTAATGAACATGTAATTAAGTTATCTTAATTTGTGAGGCTTCATTATTGAAAACTGTTATACCTTGGAAATTTGGCATTGAGAATCACTTTTTGCCCATACTTTCTCCATGCAAAGCCATCATCTATCAAAGTAGAGCTATGTTCTGTCCGTGACTCCACACACTTTCTGCAATCAATAAAATTGCAAATTTAAGTTCAAAAGAATTCCATTGCATCAGCACAAGGTAAGGGGCATAACTGTAACTCAAAAGCATATAGATAACTGGATACCGTCACCAGAAAATGAACTCACAAAAGACCACCCAAAAAAAGTAACAAACGGAAGTACCCTTTTCATGATAAACTTACTAAATTGCCCTTTCCTTTTGTCAATGATTGAAATCATATTAAGAAAAACATAGAGATAAATAAAAAAAGGCTTATACATTATTATTACCTTCTCTTGTAGCATCCTCTCCGATCTTTAACTGTTGAGCTCTTGCTGCTTTCACCTGAATCCTCCGGCTTCAAATAAGCTTCCCAGCTAGGGGAGCTCAATTGGGTATGTTCTTGAACTTGGGAAGCTTCATCAGAGTCACCATTTTTCAATATTGAAAGACAGCTTGTAAACGAACTCAATATATTTGCCACAAGATCTTGGTTGATGATCACTGTTTGTGACCCTTCTCCATTTTTTGTGGACTCGTGAATGCGACTCCGAAGCTGCAGTACAAATTCTCGACCTTTGATAAGCTCTTCTATTGCCCTTCTTTGATTTGAAGATACAGGTAAATTCTCTAGCCAAGAAGATGAAGGTGTGGCCTGACCGGCCTCCATTTTCATTATGATTTTTTCGTGCCTTTTTTTTTTTTCCTTGTCTTTTTTTTTTCCCCCAAAGTGGGCGTAGCAAACGGGAAAAAGGAAATGCTTGCTTTTAAATATGTGATGACTCCGTCAGCTAATTATACAGGAAGCTAACCACGAAAATTCCACACTCAAGGAAGTTACTAACCCCACGCGCGTTTATCAATTCACGAGGAATATTCTATTTTTCTAAACGAGAAAGACGCTACGTGGCGCTGTGCGTTGGTCGTTACTTTGATGATGGCGCGTGGGAAAGAGTTTTGCGTGACGGAGGGGATGTGAGGCAATAGTATTACGTCACGACGTTTCGTCAGCTTCTGGAATCGATGGGCCCATGCATGTTAAAAAATTTCCAAGTTGTTTGATTGTCTCGTAGCACTCCCAGATTTCTTCTTATCCGTTCAGACGCGGACTACCAAAAGACGATAATAACCCTCCAAATGCCGCCGCTAGAAGCGAAGCTCGCGAGGGGTAATTTGGAATTTAGAATAAAACGACAACAACAGGGCTGTTAACTCATTTGTGTTGCATGCTCCATGTGGCTGAGTCCCCGTTAATGGGATCTACAACATTACCTCACTCAGCTTTGGCTAAATAAATATCTATTTATTACAACGTAATTCTACTAATAAATACGCTTTCATAATATAATAGCCGACTACATTTAGCTACTACTTGTAACCGAATCGCAACACAATTTTATCCCTCTAGTCAGTGAAGTTTTAACCTTCAATCCCTTGTTTTCAATTGAAAGATTTATAAACTTAATTAGTTTGTATCCACTTTTAAATTTTGTTTTGTTTTTAAAATTTTGTTAACAAGAAAAATGATTCGGTAAATGCATTCAGAAATTTTAATTATAAATAGATCTATATTTTATTATAATATTATATATAACAGTTATCATTCTTTATGGTACAATTCATTATGGTCCCAAACTCCCAATGATCAAATGTCTCATTAGCCATACAATAGAGCCAAAAGCCAACATTATATACTCTTTTAAACCTTTCTTCTAATTTATTCTAATTTGACAATCTGGCATGTTTATGCATATGTACATGTACATGACATATGTATAAAGGCACTGATTGGCTCAATAAGTAATATTAAATTGTATGTCTAGCTCGAAATCTGAATTCAACACAACAAAAAGAGGCTTGATTTACAGAATATAATAAAGTTTTGGTTGCATATGAATCACGAGGGAAGGTGGGCGAGAACAATTGACAATTGACCCTTCCCCGAAAAAACAAGACAAGAATTTTAAAACACAATATAAATCTAAGTTCACATTCCGGGTGAAATATTTAATCTGTTGACGCTTAAACACTTAGTGTAATTAAATCACCACGAACTGCAGTGGCGCGGCAGCAGCGCTCTGCAGCAGAAAGGCAAAACTGGTTTAATTGTAGCACATTGACCAATTAACTGAGATTGAACTGAATAACCTCACATTGATGTCAACTCTTTTAATGCATTCTTAGGTGTAAAAATGCGAAGGTGTAAAAGCTGTTAAATCTGATCTTCACACAACTACTATATACTGAATACATTCTCACCACTTTTCTTCATTTACCGTTTCATTCTCTACACAAGCCATTAGAGTCCCCTAACATCACGATCATATTCTGACCGTCATCACCTTATTTACTACATTTTGCCAATCCCAGACCCAAAAAGAATCAACAAATATGCTAAAGAAACAAGTTGACTTGCCTGGCACTTTGCACTCATTTTGCCTTCCCATTAGAATCATCAGCTGCTGATTTCTATACACCAAACCACTCTTCTTGGCTTGATTGGCCTCTCTGACCAAATGCAGAGACCAAATGCAAAATCAACTGTGCAACTCATCTGAGAAACAAAGACTGCAAAACATCAAGAGGACTCAGCAAAATAACAGAGAACTTCAAATGTTAAAGCAAAAAATAAATAATGTTAATTCTGTATCATGATAACATCTACAAACTAAAAGTTACACCATATGCAGCCACAATAAATGTGAAACACTGTGGATTAAGTAAGATATGCAAGAAAAAATATCTCTGCATCTCCCATTACATCATTTGGAATAGTTGATTTTGAAAAATTATTCATCCAGTGTTCTGATTTTGCAGTCTTTGTTTCTACGTATTAAAACATTTTGTGCTCCATGTTAATCCCCAGTGAGAGTTATGTGGTCAACATGGGAAGTATGACGAATTAGGCAAATAATCATAAATTTAATATCATTTCAAATAAATTCCTCTCATGAAAACGAAACAACAGAATTACATTTGTTTGATTGATGGTGCATATGAAGGGTAACAAGACTAGCTGTAAAATCCTTAATATACACAAAATAACTTGGAGAAATATTCTCAAACATAGAGTTGCCTATGTTTCAATTTCAATAAATGGCATTTACCTACTCTATGTACGATCAGGGTCTCTTTGGATTACTTCTCACACATTTAAATCAGTTAAATAATTATCCATGTCCTGAGAAAATAATAAACAAGGTATGGTCATATCATTTTCAGCTGATGTCATAAAGAAGCATTCACAAGGAAGAACTTACCATAAAAGTTTAGACCTATGTGCCGTAAGAATGCCATACGATGGATAAACACATGGAAAGCCATCGTAAGAATGGATCAAGGACAAGAGGTAAGCATAATCTATCTGGAAACTTGATCTGCTTGGGGCGCCAAATAATTGGACCCTTTCCTTAGTACCTCAGCTTCTCTGGCTATCTGGATATCTGATGGCCAAAAATATTGCTGTACAACTTTGAAAAGAAAACGAGGGAGCAATGCAACAATTAAAATAAGCAAAATGATGAGCCAGTAGGTCGGTGACTTAGCCAGATGGTAGATTGCCCTGCCAAAAGCAAAAAGTTAGTTTGCTTAATCACATAAAAATCAGAATGAGAGAGGCAATAAAATATGTACCATTAAGAAGCAACAAACTGACCAGTAATTGGGAAATACAGGAATAGAATCCAACACCACCATGCAGGCATACGTAGTAATTATCGAGCCCCATACCGCAGCATGAGTGACAAATACCCAATGCTGAATGTCCATTGCCAGGTGTATGTTAACAAGGATGACCACTGCTATTGTCCACACACTGCCCATGCTCCAAATATCAATTGTGCTGTTCTGGTAGGCATATAAAGGTATGTAGAAGAGAACAAGACTCTGCCACAGTGTGTCACACATTGTGAGCCAGAAGAGCTGCATATTGTATGCCTCTTGTCTATGGCCCGCACCATAAAGTTTTGGGTACTGCATTAGTGTCTTATGGCTTAAGTCCTTGTCAACAATACCAACAACAATAGTGGGCACAGATGTATATAAAAGAGAATAAAATACACTACTCCAATCCGTTAAGGCAGAAGTTGTTGAAAATCCCGTGAATAGTATGTACCTACAAAAATAAGTAAAATCATGTTAATATCAAACCAGCAATCCTAAAGTGCTGCATCATTTGTGATCCAAAGATAACATAACTTCACTTTCTGGAAGTCCATAATACTGAATTACTACCTACATTTGTGGATTAAAATGTGTTACATAAAAAGTCAAGTCAGATCATGAAACAGGAAAAATTAAAACAACTAATTCTATCCAGATCCGCAGGACAATTAGATGATAACCAAAAGTAGCAGAGCATTACATAAACTAGAACCCACTCCCCCCACCCCCCCACCAAGTTACAAAACAGGAAATATAATTCAAAGAACTAATTCCGTTCAAATTCCCTGGGCATGATATAGCACAGAAGTACTAAAGCATTTAACATAAACTAGAATCCATTTCTTTTTTTCTCCTACTTAAGAAACAGGAAACCAGATTCTACGACACAGGAATTTAATTCAAAAACTGGTCAACTTATATGGCTTTATTTGTCACTGAATACAAATGAAAGTATTGCAAATTACTAATAACAGTTTCATTTTCAGAATTCTTAAATCTGTATGAGTAATGCCTAAACATCAACAATATCTCCCACCAAAGGCAATAACTAAACATATAACACATACGAGGATGCATAAGACTTAGATCTGACATAAAAGAGAACTATGCATACCAAAATAACATCAACACAAAAACTGCATTACGGTAGAAGTTGTACAGAACTAAATATCCAATGCGCTGATAATTCCAGTGGCCATGCACCAGAAGTAATCTTTTCAGAAACCGGAACTGTCCCATTGCAAAGTCTGATGCCATCACTGCTTGACGGCCTTCCTGACCACATATCCCGACACCAACATCCGCCATTTGGATCATTGAAACATCATTAGCCCCTACCAAAAATATCATCAGTCAGATAAAAGTAAGAACAGCTTACCAAGAGTGATTTAGTGTTTGCACTGAATTGTGCCCTCACAATGTGAATAATTTGGTAAAATTGAAACATGACAATCAGTAGACGTGCCGTGTCCAAGCACCGAATTATTACAAGGTGGCCAGATCAAACCAACCGAGATGAAGCTCACTCCCCTCCCCAACAGCAAAAGAACCATCAGAAAGACAACTCACCATCACCTATAGCGAGGGTCATATCGTCAGTGCGGCTCTTGATTAGATCAACAATTCCAGCCTTCTGCAATGGTGCCACACGACAGCAGAGCACAACCCGGCAGGAAGTTGCAAGGTCAAAAAGCTGTTGTAAAAAAAAAACAATAATAATAAAAATAATGATCAATTATTTTAAGCAAGAGCTATAAACATCCAAGGTACAAGGGAGCTAATTAACTAAATCATTATGCAGAAATAAATAAATGTAGTATAAGCACTTCAGTGAGGTAGAATAGTAGGAGAACAAGATTCATACATCTGACTCTAAATCTTTCTCCAGAATGTACACCAAACTATTCCCATCAATGATGAGTGCTAATGATGCATTCCCTGCTACTTCCTTCACATCATGCCCTTGTGGCACATCAGATAACTTTGTATCATTAGATATCGCAGGATATTCAATTTCAGCATTCCTTTTCAACTTCGAGTTACATTTTGTTCTATTTGATGATTTCACACCATATCTGGCCTTTGCATCAGCCAAAAGATCTTTGCACTCCTCCTCTGAATTTCCATTTATAATTATTTGCTGCATATCTGGAGTCAGAAGTTTGCAAGAGAGAGCAATTGAAATTGCTGTGTCTTGTTTATCCCCGGTCAGAACCCAGACCTTGATTCCTGCTTGCCGGAGGGCCTCAATGGCTTCTGCTACACCATATTGTAGCTTGTCCTCGATTCCAGTAGCCCCAAGTAAAGTCAAGTCACATTCGATAAGAGCAGCTGTCTGACGAAGTTTTGAAGCTCTGTCAACTAAAGAAGTGCTTGCATCTTCATACATGTGTTGCCACTGCTCGAGTTCTATATCTGCAAGATCCCGTGACGCAACCACAAGAGTGCGTAAGCCCTGAGATGAGTATTCACTAAGATGGCTCTGAGTTATATGCCTTATAAGATCATTCCTCTCAGAATCTTTAGCTAATATGCTGAACATTGAACTATCAGCTCCCTTAACCAACACCTTCACAGAATTGTCAGGGAATCTGACAACCACAGACATTCTTTTCCGAACACTATCAAACTCATGCAACCCCAGTACATCCAACCTACATGCAACATTATAGATTAGCATATGGAGCCTCCGTTCTGAAGATATAAAAAGCATGTCACCAGAAGTAAGCTTCGAATATCCAACTTCAGTAAGTAATTTGGGATGACAGGTGGATGATGAAAGCCATACACAAGAAAAGAGAAGAGAAGAAGTGAGAAACTGCCTACCTTAGTCGTTCACCATTAATGTCAATCACAATATGTCCAGATGTGCGCTCAAAGAGAGTATATCCATAAGCAGAGGCTGCAGAAACCAATGCTTGCTCATCAGGAGATTCCCCCTGATAGTCAATGGCTTCCACATTTTCGAGTAATCCACTTGCGCATCCAGAAGATCCACTGGGATTAGGAATTGGAATCACGGTGTTACAAGCAGCCAGTGTAAGGAAAAACTCATGAGCAGCAATCCTTTCATCTCCAACTAGGTCTTTGGACAACAACTCCATGAGTTTAGAGTCAACAGAAATTTCAGATTTAAGCTTCCATCTCCTAGCAGCAGCTGTTAAGACCAAAAGATCAAAAAAGAGAGAAATAAAACATGATAAATACTAACATGAGTTCATTGATAGAAAACCCACCAAAAATTAAAAAAATGACTTCCATCAATGGCAACGTCTTTCATATTTTCTCTTTCCAAAAGGCATTACCTTGAGAAAATAATCAGATCTACCATAAACACTAAGAAGAAAATTTGCTCAAGAGTAATTGGCGAATACTTTTGCTTTCTTAATGATTAAATGCAGTTAAGAGATGAGCTCCCTGAGAAGACACCATTTTCACATTATAGACTACCAAATACCTCATAGACCCCTAATTTGAAAGGAAACAGTTGAACAATTACAAGCCAAAATAAACCAGAGGAACTTTACAAATTTTCAAGCCCATCACTGTCAACACATAGACGACCAAAAATTGCAGCTGCAAATAACTTGTTTGCTTCCTCATTTATTAATTGTTTCTGAATTCCAGCAAATTATGTTGATCTTTTCAAAGATATACAATACACAAGTCATTTGAAGGTTCTAGCTAACGAATGGTAATAAAATGAGAAGCTTGTGCCCAATCAGTTACAGCAACAATAAGCGTCCACCTCTGGCCTTAAGTGACAGAAGCATATGAGGCAATGGAAGGTTGCCTTAATTAAATCAAGTGTGCAGTAAAACAGTCTCTATTATTAAGAAAGAAGAACTTTCAAATGATAAAACGGGTACTTTGTCATACCTGCAGAGACCTGTTCAGCCAATAGCAAGGTGTTTCCATAATTCTTCCCAGAAACACTAGCTCTTTGAAATTCCATTTTGTTCTCAGTAAGTGTCCCCGTTTTGTCGGAAAAGACATAGCGAATTTGACCCAAATCCTCATTTATATTCAATGTTCTGCACTGAAACCTTGAGCCAGAGCTACTGTCGTACATATGCTTGTCTTCAATCATGAAATATGACTGTCCCAAACGAACCAATTCCATGGTAATGTACAGAGATATAGGTATCATTATCTGAAAAACTATAATAGAGCTCAAAAAAGAGAAAAAAGTCTCCATGGGGATCCCATAATATTTAAATTTTTTATGGTTATTCTTCCCATTCGTGAAGTATAATTTCCTGTAATAAGGCAAAGTATCAAGCCGGTCTCTGTAGCGTAGAAGCCATAGACCCATGCCAAGTGCCACAACCAGACACATCACAAGAAGGAAAAAAGATAACCATAGGGTCTCTCTGTTCATGTAATTTTCCAGTCTGCTTCGCTTGGATGGAGATGCTGCACTATTTAACATTGCTTTTGTCTCCTGCCCAGCATACACCACAACACCAATTATCCAATCAGTATTCTTCAGCTGACAACCACGCAAAACAATGTTGGATTGGCTAAGGGGGAATCTTTGGCCATTGAACTCCATATTGGCTGTGAACTCATAAATGTTCCTATTAGGCTGCTCACATTTGATAGTCCCTGGTACACTAGAACCTTCAAATATTGTAGAAGCTGTTTCCTGCCTGGCATACCTTGTCTTTAAGTTTGATTCACCGTCCAAATTCATAGTCTGAATGTAAGCAATTCCACTAGGATCACTAGTCCCCAGCAAAACTATGTCACATGGAATTGTGTCATCAGAACAGATCTTCACAACTTCGCCAGCCCTTATATTTTTCCACTTCTTCAACTGAAATTGATCAGATTGAAGTACCAGCGCCTCACGGTTGTTCTCATTCCGATCAGATCTGTGTCTTCGCCAATCTTCATATCCATCTTTAATAGCAGTGACAAAGAGCACAAACAGTAGGGGGAAAAGAGACACTGTTCTCCCAAAGACTGCAAGAGGGGGCAGCTGATTAAGAGCAGCAATAGCCAGGAAATATAAGTAAGCTACCCGATGGAACTGAATGAAAAGATTCTTTGGCAAGAAGGTGATCAGGGTATATTTGCTAGTTCGGATCTCATTCCCAGAGAACTCATACTTGTCATTTGTTTTCCTTGGATCGTTAATGTAAATTGATCTGGGATTCTCTTCATGACACATATTCTCTTCAAACTGAGTGCTTTTATGACGTACTCTCTGCGACTTGCATGCCTTTTCCTGCCCTAGAGATGAACCTTTGGAGATTTCAAAGGTGGCTGAAGTTATACCGCTATTACCCAGCTCCATTGAAACCAGGTGTAACGACTTCTTCGCAGGGCATGCCAATGAAATCTCCTTAGGTAAAAGTGGGTCTACAGCAGTAGTTTTGTTATCCTTGTTGATGTCAATGCCTTTGTCCCTCAAGTCAATATCGCTGAGAGTGTCATCAGTATTGGAAGAAGAGGACGAAGCATTGGAGCAAATATAGCCTAACTTATCAGAACGATATCTCACAGATGAGGATGACAGCAATGGCTGCTGCCCACGACTCATAAATTATTCTCCAATTCCCACATTGGAGAATTCTACTGATAACTTGCCTCAATGCTAAAGCAAAACCCCAAGCCACACACTAAAAGCTATGGTTTGTCACACCAAACAATTCCCTATTCTTTGCTTTTGCCGGCCAAACTAAACAAGCCAGGGAAATCTGAGCTCTATTTGTCAAAAATCGACAACTTTTCACCCAAAAAAACCCCATTTTTCTTCTCTAGTCAATCAATCAACGCACCATCACTCCCTCTTAATCCAAACATACAATTTAATTCCAACAAACCCTCACGAAATGCTCCCCAATCCCTCAGAAAGAGATCAAAAGCTTCCCTTTTAATGGCAAAGCTGAATTCTTTTTTTCCCCCCAAATGCAGGCCCAACTTTTTTTCCTCCCAGAAAGCAATCTGGACGGCGGAATTGAATCAAATGATGACAATTCCTGATCAGATCCAGCAAAAAGGGCAGAGCAATCAATCCCTCCAAATGAGCCAAAACTGAAAAACACATCAGACAAACACGCAGAGAAGCAGCGCAACTAAAACGTATCAGAAAATGGCAGAGTCTGTATAACCCTAAACCGAATCAACAAAATAAAAAGTCACGATTTATAAAACACAAAACACGATTGATTGTCCAACAAATCACAGCAGTAATGAGAAATGATGACGCACCTCAAAAGCAGAGGCAGGAGGCAATGATAAAAGCTTATCGCCTCGGGATGAAGATTAAAGGGGAGGTGTGAGATCAGACGGCTATGAATGCACTGAAAACGAAATCATGGAGATGTGGCAGAGCGACGCATCAGAGTCGAACAGAAGATGATGGTGACGATAATAATAATAATCAGATCTCTCTCTCACTCAGTCAGTGTAGGGCTTGACGAAAAGGAAAATTGAACAATGGGGCCCTCCAGACAGACAACGGAACGGCACGGGAGGGGGGAAAGAACCAGCAAAATAATCGGAGACAACGACTGAATGAACGATGACCGGATGAGTGGCGCGCCTCAATTCTTGGCTTGGTTGTCCTGTTACACACGCACACACACCCCCTTCTCACTATTCTCTAACCTTTATACGTTATGTTACCGTTTGTTAATGTATGCAATACCAAATTACCATACATCCATTTTATTTATCAGTCTCAGCCGCTTTTCCCCTGTAGGTTTTAATTTTTTATTTTATTTTATTTAAATTTGTCATAAATAAACTACCTACCAGATTTCGTATGATTTTGTATCACTTCCAAAGACGGTGCCACAGTTTTGTGGGCAGTACACTTTTTTTTTTTTTAAACACCGACCCATTATATCGTGACTTCGTAGATAAGATTGCATATTTATTAGCGGCAACTAAGTATCTTTTATATATATATATATAATTGTCCCAACTATTAACTAATTCTTTAAATCACTAATGTATGTATACATTCATAATTAGAAGTCTATTCATATTTATTAAGATCATTTACATAGCATATATTTCTATTCTCATAAATATTTAAGAGATCAGATTTTGTTATGCCATGACCCAAATATTTTGTCTAGTATATTAAGAGATATATGCATGACCGTGGGTCATGCATTGCTTTCTTTGATTGACAATCCAAATTCGAATTCTAGAGCGGTAGAGATTAAAAATGTCCCACTTGTCCCACAGTCCCGTGGGCACTTTCTGTTTTTGATTAGCCTTGAGATAATCGATAAAAGCTTTGCAAATGGTGAACTTATCATGATTTGGTTTAATATGTTAATTGTATTTGCGGCATTTAGAATTTAATTAGTTGTGATGATAGGTTTGAGGTCGATCAATTTTTTCATTGACTTGTTTAATAAATATCTTCTACCTGATGTCTGTATGCTTTTCTTTTCATCGGTTAACGGGTTGAAATTGATTTGATGTTTGTTAAATCTTTTTTTTCTTTAATATTGTTAAATCTAATTTAATTTACAAAAAACAAAATGAAACTTGAAAAATTGATTCATTTTTTAAAGTTATTTTATTCGTTTTAATATGGACTGAAAGTTTTTGAGTACGGCCGCATTTATTGTCGATATGACGCAAGGACCGTAGTGTACTGCGGAGAATTCAATTGGTCCTGGTCGGCGTCGGGGTTAAAATTTAAATTCCGAGACTGCCCTCGACGTACGGCGCGTACGAAAGCAGCGGCTGACAGAACAGTGTCGATTCAGATTATTGGGTCCGTAGCAGGTAGGAGGGGCCTGTCAAATCTTGGCACGTCGCTTTGTCCCATCCCCGCCGTTCAAAATTTTTGTTTCTAAATCTCGAAAATGCCCTGACTGAAACACTGTTTGGTGGGTCCGGTGGAAGTATCATCTTATCGACTGCGGCCGCCGATGAGATGGAATATCGTGCGGTTGAGGTTGCCTTGGAGGTACAAAAGGGCAGCTCATCCTTCTTCTCGATCTAACAACAGTACTTGAGTGTAGCTTTTTCAGTTGCAGTGCGGATAGAGTTTTGCCGAGTTATTACTCAAAGTAGAGTCCTACAGTAATCGGAGTGCTTGGGTTTCGAAATCTTGATAGGCTAGAGATAGATCCTTGGCCTTGTGGTTTCTATGGTAAAATATTTGTCTTACCCATTCAAATATGGATCCCCTTATCTTCTAACTTACGGTAAGATACGTCTTTCATAAATACCATATTAAAATAAGTTCCATAATATTATAATTGTAAAAATCATACCTTACAGTTGTAAAATAATATTTACCTTTAAATATTTATTTTATCATGTACTTGGTGACCTCTTTTTTTTTTTTTCCAAACATCTATTACCATTAGAGTTTGACTAATATTTATAATTAGAAATGTACTCAATTTATCTTAAAAATATTTATCATGTAATAACTTAAATTTCTATTTTCACATAATGTTAGAAAAATGTTTACTCTATTTATATGTACAGAAGATTAATTTTATCCCTATCTAATTTAGTTGAGAAGAAAATTAAGTCTCAACAATTCGAAATCATGTATTCAAAATTAATTCACTCAAAGTTTTTTAAAAAGACTTCGTCCAAAAAAGTATTTAGAAATTATTAGACTTTAGGGGAAAAAAGAAGCTTATTATTGAGAAATATAAGACATCTTTTTCAATACCAAGCAAAACGATAAAATATTATTATGTCCCACTAAATCATTTGTTTATAAAAAAACTGCATTAAATTTTTTTAAGGAAATATAAAATTATTCTAATAATCCTAATCTAAACTAAATGATTAATATAGTTATAGGTTTAATTATTATGTAATTTTTAAATTAAATTAAACAAATATTAAATGCAACTAGTCATTATATTAGTCTCTCTCTTTTTTGTCTATTTTACTTTTTGTAAAGATAAACTAAGCTGCCTTATACGATGAATATGTAATCTTTTAAGTCCTAGTTACGAGACGTGTGTTTTATGACCAACTCTAGTCATATATTTTATGTATAATTTCACAAAAAAATTACAAATTTATTGAAAAATATTTATTTTTCAATCATGGATTGGACTCCAACATCAGGTATACAAAAACTTAATTAGCCATCAATTACTCTCAAATTCATTAATTCCCTTGTCGTGTGTTTATTTGAGTAATTTTGGCCGAATATTTTCTTCGATCAACGACACATTTTGTTTATAATGATCACTCCAAATAAGTTGAGGTTTATCAACAAGTATCTCTTCCGTCATAGATCATAAATATGACATATTGACGCCGAATATTCAAAAGTTTAAATTGTACTTAACATGTTCAAAATAATTAATAACCTCCTAACCTATCGCAGTAATGGTTGATATTTCATATACAATTTATGGCATACTTTAGTCGTTACCGATGGTGGCTGCAAATGAGCGGAGATAGGAACGTGGATGGCATTTCAGGCATCGGAGTGAGCTGGAGCACGACGGACAGATGCAGAAGCAGAGGTAGTTGGAGCGAAGGCATCACCATTAATTAAAAAAGAAAAAAGGGGAAAAAAAAAGCTTTTTATTTAACTCTTTTTTAGTTATTGATATAATTAATAATGTCGCGGGATAATAATTTTCGCAAAATCAATAACTTATGATTATCATCAAAATTAATTATATCGTTACTAATTACTATTTAAGGGCACCTATCTAAGTGAAAGCACCCAGAGGCAATTAAACCCAAAAGAAGCCCAAGCCCAAACAAGTAAAAATAACATAGTACTTTAATCCAGCAAAGCCACTGTGTAGCATCAGAAACCGTTCATCCGCGCAGGCCTAGCAAAAGCAGCAGCTTTAACAATTTTCTCGAAAGACATTATCAAACAAAGCCTCCTCCTGAAGCCTCGATTTTGCTTCTTCTGGTTTGCGTGGTCAACGACGTCAGATCCCACTGGTAAGCTTTCTGTCTTATATAATATTTTCTTTTTTCTTACATTAGATCTTTCAGATTTGTCATCGCTCCCTCGTTTGCTCACCTACCGCTTAACCTTTTCCAATTTTGTTTTTTTTTTTTTAAATTTTTTTTCGGATTAGGTAAGAGTTCGGGGATTTGCGAAGCTATGGAGCAAGAACTGGTGGAGCTATTTGAAGCTGCAAAGAAAGCGGCGGACTCGGCGGCCATTGACGGAGTGTCGTCCAGTGGACCCGAGGTGTCGCGATGTGTCGACGCCTTGAAACGGCTCAAGTCTTTCCCCGTTACGTATGATGTGCTTGTCTCCACTCAGGTATTTTTCAATGTTCATTTTCTGGTTTTTTTATGTTGTTTGATTTTGGGAATTGATTGTAATCAGGAAAAAAAATATTGATTTTTTTTTTAGTGTGGTACTGCAGATTTTGGGAATTTGATTTAATTTAAATAGAATGTTGATTTGTGATTGATTGCCATCAGTACATGAAAAAAAAAATATTATGTTGTGTTAATTTTTTTTTTTATTTTGCTTTGTTTTGTGTTTTTCTGTAAAATAAAGTTGAAAAGTAACTCTTATTGATGAAAGGAAGGAATAGATTCTTTTCTTCTTAGCTATTCAGTTGTTTTTATTTAGAATTTTTGGAGTAGAGGATCTTTTGGAATTTGATGTTTGAAGGTATTATTAGGAGACCTCATTGCTATTTTAGGGTGTGGCCACATTTTTATGTCAATAAACCTAATATTGTTGGTCGACCAATTCAGTTTGTGCTCCGTGATTATTGTTTTCGCATGCAGAACTCTATTATGTGCAGTTAGTCGTGCTAAGGGATAATCTTTTGTTGGCATTTTTATCTTTGCATGCATAATGGTCCTATTGTCTTCAAAATATTTTGAGTCTTTTATTGACATAAGTGTTGTGACATGTGCATTTGCTGTTGTAAGATAACCACATTAGCACATGGGAACTAAACGAGTTCACCTAAGGGCCTATATGTTAAGACTTACATTGAGTTTATTGACAAACTCAAATGGGGGGCTCCCTCATCCACCAGGTAGTCTGGCCCAGGGGGCCCAATTCCGTAATCTGTTAGTTGAGTGACTGCACTCAATACCTCTCATGTGCAAGGGATTGGCCACTATGTATGCTGTGTGTGTGGGTTTGGCCGTGGCCTGTTTTCTAATATCTTGATGACTAAATTTTTGTTTAATTGAAGAGTCCATTGGCTTTTGAGTTTCATCCAATGATGCAGAATGAAGATGATATAATTAATAATTATATAAGTTTTGTGTTTAAAAAATATAATTTCCTTGAGCAGGCTTTTGCATTTCATATTAGGAAGTAGAGTTTCTAAGATTGATGTTCAGGGTTTGGCCACTATAATTAGGGCCTTAGTTTTCATTTTCAAGTAGGTTGTAATGGTTATCCAATAGAATAATGATTCTTCCTCTTGATTTTTTTTCCTACCATTCTTCATGAGTTTCTTCTCTTTGTTCTGTAATGTTGTGGTCTCTGTACTCAATTCTTCTCTTATTTTCCCACTTTCTTCTAAGTTTCTCCCCCCTTTGTCTATAGTTATCCTGTGGGTCATCCATCCATGTCGATCTGTCACCTAGCTTGATTTTAGCATTGAATCAGTCTTTCTGAATGATAAAGTGACTTGAACATTTTCCTCCTAGGAATATTTTAATGTGATAAAATTATATATGTGGTGTGACTTTCTATCAGTTTTTGGTTGTTATCTCAGTAGTTGCTGCATGCTTCTTTCTCATGTAGCTATTCCTTTTATTTTTCAGCTATCTTTATATTTCAAAATAAAACACAAGATTTACATCTTTCTGATTTCTGCACTTGGCCTTTATGTGTGCACAAATGTATCAATCAGTGTAACTTGGTTTTATACCATATTATAGGTCGGGAAAAGGCTTCGACCTCTCACAAAACATCCAAGGGAGAAGATTCAAATTGTGGCCTCTAACTTGCTTGATATTTGGAAGAAAATAGTCATTGAAGAGACAACCAGAAATAAGAAAAATGGCAGCACTGATAATAAATCTTCAGTTACAACTGTGGTTTTGAAGCCAGATACTGGCAAAATTGATAAGGTTCAGAAGCCAAGTGCGGTGAAGGTTGAGAAAGTGTCAACTGCAGAAACTGTCAAGGTTGAGAAACCTGGGAGTGTTTCAAGATCGGAAACTGTGAAGGTGGAAAAGAAGGAAACAAATGGGGATTCTGTCATGGATCGGGGAGAGACTGTCAAGGTTGAAAAGATAATTAAGGAGGAGAAAGAAGCTCCTAGTGTAAGAAAACCATCACAAGGTGTGATCGCAACCCCAAAGCTGACCCAATTGATCAAATGTAACGACTCTTCACGTGACAAAATTCGGGAACTTCTTGTGAATGCCTTGTCCAAAGTTGTCAGTGAGGCTGATGAGGAAATAATTGATGAAGTTAATGCATGTGACCCAATTCGAGTTGCTGTTTCTGTGGAATCTGTAATGTTTGAAAAGTTGGGGCGCTCCACTGGTGCAGAGAAACTCAAGTATCGATCTATTATGTTCAACATCCGTGACGAGAAAAACCCTGATTTAAGGAGAAGGGTTCTTCTTGGGGAGGTCAAACCAGAGAGGCTTGTCACCATGACCCCAGAGGAAATGGCAAGTAATGAGAGACAACGCCAGATTGAGAATATTAAAGAGAAGGCTTTGTTTGATTGTCAACGTGGTGGTCAGCAGACTGCCACAACAGATCAATTCAAGTGCTCTAGATGTGGACAACGCAAATGCACTTATTATCAGATGCAGACTAGGAGTGCAGATGAACCTATGACAACCTATGTAACATGCACGAACTGCGACAAGAGATGGAAGTTCTGCTAATCCAATTTCCAGTGTATCTACAGTTCTGCAGAGCCAGATGCAGAGAAGGTATGAAGTGGATTATTTCGGAAACCCTCTTCTTCCTTGTAACAATTTATCCATAGAGTCAGTGGTTGCAAGGTCTAGAAAACTATCCTTTGATTTTTATGTGTTTGCTTTACGGATAACTCAGCATTGAAAGGTGTTCTGATTTAAATCCCATTTGAAAATCTTAACATAGTCAGAAACGTCTCAATTTTTAGGAACCCCCTCACCCAATGGGGCTGAGCAGTTCTGTATTGCTTCCGTTAGCTTTTTCTTTATGTTAGGTTTTAGGATCTAAATTAATGTCTTTCTCATCAAATACATATGCTTTGTGTTAACCTTGGGCCTTGTGGCCTCGTGGTGTGCTTAATTTTGTCGGTGACGAGGAAGTCTGAGGTAGAAGTAGCTGGAGGAAGTCTGAGGTAGAAGTAGCTGGAGTAAAGGGTAATATGGCAGTTAGTCTGAGGTAGAAGTAGCTGGAGTAAAGGGTAATATGGCAGTTATGTGTACTCTTGAATAATTTTAATAGGAATATTCTGCTTTCTAACTTCTTGATGGTTTCTATCGATTCTGAGCAATTTTTTGTTCACATTATTTGCTGCATTACGATGTTGGGTTGGAAGTGGATTCATGAGTAACATTGGTCGCTTCCAGGTCTGGAAAGCCTTGTAATGGTGAAGTTTTTATCTTATAAATTATACGTTTAAACAAAATCTAATGAAGCTATCATTAAATTTAGCAAAAGAAAATTGACTGGGGTCGTGTGTAGAAAAAGACGGGCGCAAAGGATTTGAAAGTGGAACCGCTGATGAATTATAACGAGATATTATCTTCCAATGCTTCAATGCAGTGCCCCAAAAAAAAAAGCATAAAACAAGGGCCAAAAAAAAAAAAAAAGAAACTCTGGATTAGAAGAAATGCAAGATTGGAAATATTATTTCCCTTCAACAATTTCTGAAGAAGTCGAGCGTGGACTCTCCAAAATGTTTTCACCTGCTGATTCCTCCTCATCCTTTGCATATGGCTCCTAGATATTAAAAAGGAAAACAAAATCCCTTTTAGTCAGTTAGAAAAACTCCAAAAGGATATATATATATATATATATATATATATATATATATATATATATTTTAAAATAATGAATATGATTGGGGGAAAATTTACTTGGGAGTTTGCTGCCCTGGAAGGTTTCTTTTCTTGTTCCTTCTCTCTCAGGGACCGTATAGATGACGCCCTCTGATTATCAAACAATCCATACTCATTAAACGAAAAGGGGAAAAAAAAATTAAAAAGTAGAAGAAAGAAAGAAAATTAAAGAAACTGGATGATACAGCTAATGAGAACAGCACTTACTATACAATAAGACTTGAGTTGATTTAATCTGTACAATCTATCGACTTCAATCTCAAGCATCTTTTGAATCTCCCCTCTGGTTTGCAGCTCCTTCATCTGCATATCCAATGCCATCTCTCTCTCATCCAACATCTTCTCCGTTTTCTCTTTCTCCAATCTCAATCTCTCGAGCTTCTTTCTAATAGCACTGAGCTCCTCCGCCAACGACGTGTCCAGAGATTCAATATTCGTGACGGGTTTGTTCTCATCCTCCTCCTTGTTGAGATCTGCAGCTGCAGGGATCTGATTCTTGTCGATGCATTCTTGCTTTGGCTTTGGCTTTGGCTTTAGCTTGGTCGTTGTAATGGGTGTCACCGGAGAGTTTATCGGCTTCAGAGGCGTCCGCCCTGATCTGGGTCTGAGCTTTTCATCTCTGGCGGTGGTTGTCATTTCTCGAAGTTATGGGCTTGTTCAATGGAGATGAGAATAATGTCAGAGGTGTTGCGATAAGAAGTTTTTAAATTTGGATGGAGCCATCTGCCAACGGCTACTTTTTTCTTTCTTTTCTTTTCTCTTTTTTTTTTCCTCCTTTTTATAAGAAAAGGTCCGAATTTTTATTTTTATCTTTTTAGTTTTAAATATAAGTCGGGGGTAATTCTATTATGGGGCTCGGAGATGTGAACACAAGACATTGACACATTGGCGGCAGATTCCCTGATTATTTAACTTAATTTTGAAAGTAGTGAAACAATCCAAGTATCCAACGAAGAATAGGCCGCAACTTCCGATTATTATGCAGATGGGATCTGTCTAAGGTCCACCGCTTCTAGCGGCCAATGTAATCATTAATACTCATTGTTTCGAAGGCACTCGCGTCACTTTAGTTTAATGTCTAGCGGTGGCGGTAACGTTTTCGCCATTGTAAACCGATTTATTCTGAAAATTTAGCCCCGATCAACAGGGCCTATTAGCTCAGTTGGTTAGAGCGTCGTGCTAATAACGCGAAGGTCGCAGGTTCGAGACCTGCATGGGCCAAATTGTAATTTTTCATTGTGATCAGTGCCCAATGGTTAGTTCCTGCACATCTCCCTTCTTCAGCTCTTCATACATTCATGTCACGTCTCCGCATTTTCATCTCCTAGCCCATTCGATTAAACGCAATCACATACAGCGCCGGCCACAAAAATCAAAAGCAAAAGATAAAGACATTGTACAAGGTTAAAGTAAAAGGTTTACAACATGACATCACAAGCCAATCGAGATATCATCTTTTTTGTATAATTTAATAGGGGAAAATGACATAAGAATCGAGGGGAAAGAAGCAAATATCTACAAGCAAGACAAAGAGTTAGAACACAGAAGCAGATGGGCATTGGTAATCATAAATATCATAAATAATCCATTGGAAGTCCCCAATCATCCTCTGAGTCTCTTGATTTTGGATGGGGCTTCTTCTTCCTAGAACCTTTCTTTGCACTCTGACCATGATCAAGTCTACCTGACCTTTCAAAGTCAGAAAATCCATCAAAGTCATCTAGCGAAGTTCCTACATTCCGCTTGTCCCATAGACCCTGGTACAAGCATGTCAGAAGTTTAATTAGAGGTATGCAGAACAAGCAGGGAGATCCATAAGCTGGGATGAAAATTTAATGCAAAAGGTTATAGTTTCTCAAACAACAAACGTATTTGGGAAACTCTGAAACAGAGATGGCAGCAGATGTTTAACAGTTGAATGTTAAGGATGCATACAATCCAAAAGATAACAAGAGAAATTAAATGCAACCAGGTTCATAATTTTCCAAGCAGTCACTTGAATGCAGAAATGATTCTCATTAACAGTACACAACTGTAAATTGGTAAAAGAATCTACGCTGACATAATGTGCATAAAATTCACGTTTCATGTGTCTGTGGTTGTGGTTTCAAACCATGGCCTCAGAGTGGGTGCCTATACACATGCAGGGGCACATTAGTGTGCAAATGCATTATGCACATGCATACAGCTTCCTTCAAGCTTCACTTCATTCTCAGCAATGAAATACTAACCCATGGAGCTCAGTGCAGACACAGACAATCAGCAAAGTCTAATTACACTTTCAAATTTGACTCAAAGCATGACAACCACCTTCACCACGAACCAAAGGTACCTTTGTTAGTTTTTGAACCCGTGAGGCTGCAGCTTCATGAACAACTACTATGTCAGCTACAACTTCTAGGACATCCTCGACAAGCAAAGCATAAGTACTCACCTGGAATTATGGCAAGTAGGTTGAAGTTGAACTTTGTATACGAGAACTCAATCAAGTATAAATTTTAGAAGATGGCTGAAAGTGATCATGTAAACATTATTTATGTAGGCATTTACTATTAAAAAAAGAGAGAAGCAGTTGACCTACCAAGCTTGATGGAATAATTGAAATGCCAAATGAATCAAGCTCTAGCAATTCAACAGCTCCTGAGTTGATGTTGAAAGAGTATCCCCGCACCTAAAATTAAAAGATGCATATGATAAGACTTTTGACCAGTACATGATCTATGCCAAGTATGGTGCATGAAATTTTGATTCACCTTCCCGATGTTTTGCCGACCTGGTGTCACAACTCTGTATCCTACCTAGCAAACATCACAGGTTAAGTATAACAAACAGACAGACATATTTAATTAAGAAAATAGAACAATGTAGTGAATATCATAAGATGAGGCCGACTACTACGCACAAAAAGACCATTGTTGGTGGGGATGGAAACATACCAATGTGTCAAGGCCAGCCATTTTAAAATCATTCTCCATAACACTCTCATCCTCAACTAGCACAACATCACCAACCTGTAAATAATTTACAAAGAGGATAATATGTTCAGGAGAACAATGAGCTGATATATGTGCAAAGAAAAGAAATAACAGGAATAAATGGGTTAAAGCCCCGTTATACTGTATATGGCATAATCCTCCCCTAAAAAAAGGGAAGAAAAAAAAAATCAGTAGTTACACTGGATGGGTATCTTTGCTTGTCAGATGAACCTTGGACCACGAAATGAACCGAGCAGAAAATATGCCATGAAACCAAATGGCAGTTGTTCTTATCATTTACAAAGCTAATTAAACATTAACTAAAAATCTGAAAGGAGTCAAAAATTCATTGAACCCAACAAGAGAAAGGAATTTAAGTGAAAAATGAAAATAGCAACAAGAACTGGGTTAGCTCATAATTCACCCAACTCTTCCGTGGCTTGAGAAACCGAGCCATAATGACAACAAAATGGACCAAAGTATATAAAAATAATGACCCTCAAACTAAAAAAAGGAAAATGCCAGCAGTGAAACAATTGACAAACTAAACCATATCCGTTCTCTAAAGTGAATAGAGCTTCAATCTTTGCTGACCATATCATGCACCGGGAAGGAAACAACACAGATAAAGAAGAATACCTGACTAATATCCTCTAGAAGAAGCCTCTCTTGTTCTCCAGAAAGCAAATTTGGCCTCACTTCAACTACCAATACCACCCACTGAAAAGAAAAAAGGGGAAATAAAAAAACCGTAAGAATTTCACTATAGCAAGTAACTTCTCAACTTGTTAACAATTGAACAATGAACTATTTACACTTACAGAGGTAGTATCAACCCAAAGTTGGGAAACGAAACCCAAAGACATAGCAGATTGGACACTAATAACTTGCTTTGCTAACAAATTTGATCTCCGCATAACTTGTCTTCCTCTCCTTAACTTAACCTTTTCTGATGAACCCTCACTACCATCCTTCACCTGTTCACTCTTTTCCTCCCCCACTTCAACAATTTCTCTCCGATTTTCCTCCGTAGAATTCACAGAAAACTTCTCCTTGAAACCGAATTTATCAAACAAGTCTTGATTTTTACTGGGTGGCTTAAAAGTGCACATAGCATATTGTAAGTTGTCATTTCTCACACTTCCATTCTTTGGTCTCCACTTGTTACAATATAAAGTTCCCCTTTTGGTTACGGAGACAGAATTGGATAGAGGAATTGAGCTTATGCATTCACACATTCTGGAAACCCTAACTTCCAATCCCATGTTTAGTGCCCCCAGAAATTTGTTGATTTAAGAAGATTGATGATGATGACTGAGCCTTCGTTCAAAGAGAGAAATATTAATTACGAATAGGATTGTAATCTATCGATCCCTAATTTTGTATTTTCTCAAAGGTCCCTAAACCATTTGGATCTGAAAGGAAATTAAAATATCCATGAGACCTTGAACGAGCACTGCATAGCATATCCCTTTCTTATTTTATTTGAATGGTGCTATTTGAATCTATTATTTTACTTACTGAACTTATTTTTCCACCGCACCCATCATTCAAATTTTAAATTTATATATTTACTCCGTGTGTCAATATTCTATCGTAATTTTTAAAATACCCATTTTTCTTTCAGTGAATCAATTATACTTTCACCCATCATCATCATCGTTTCTTCGCGATTCCACTTTATCTATACATAAATTTAGTAATGAACAGTTGGAATCTCAAAACCAACAAAGAAAAAAAAAGAAAAGAAAAAGATCTGCAACTTAAAATCCATTGCAAGATTGTTTAAGTAACCTAAACTTCTAGCTTCAAAATCGAAGAAAAATGTCAAAGATAGACAGGAGTTTGAGTTTTTACGCACGATGACACTTAAAATCACATACGAAAGATTTAAAAGTTTTCTAAACTTTGAAGGTAGTTATATGATACAACTCAAAACTGATTGATTACTCTCAATTATATAACTATTTAGTTATAATAGAATTTGATGAGTTCAAAGTGAAAATAAGAAAAATTAAAAATTTAATTATTAATTATCAGATTAAATTAATATTAGAAAAAGAAGTTTAGAAGGAATAACAAAATATATATATATATGTTATGAGATCCGCTATTGGTATTAAAATCATAATCATAAACTTATTTTTTAATTAACCACTCTATAAATAAATAGAGGGTTAAGTATATAATATATCACGGCCACATTAAAATGTTTTTACTACCATATTTACATGTTGATATTAGGTCTAAACACCTACATGGATCCAAGAAAAATTAAATTGTAAATAAATATAAAATGAAAATAACCTATAAAAATACAACTTATAAACATATAATTAAAAAAATAAATTAAAAACTCACTTAAAAAAATAATTAATTTCACATTTTAAATTATTAAGCTTCACCTTTTACATTAACTTAAAAACATTAATCACTCATATTAATTAATAAAACACACATTTTATTAATAAATTTGTAAAATTAGGGGTAGTGATTATGGCTAGCAAAACACATATTTTATTATTAAATTCGTAAAAATTAGGGGTGGTGGTTTTTGGTTCGGTTTTAGAGTAGATTTTAGGCTAGTTTAAGATTACGGAAGCTGATAAAATAAATAGTTTGCATTGTATTTATGAAATAAGCTACGACTAAAAAAAGTAACTTAGTATTTAGTAAATTGTGTTGTTTTGTTATTGTGAATTTGAAAAATAGAATATATGCATTTGATAAATTTAATTATAAAAGTATTATTTTATTATATAATGATTAAAATAGATATATGTTTAAATTACTTTTCATTTTTGGAGTATGTTTAATAAATTATTTAAATATATTTTTTTAAATATGTAAAATTATTTTAAAAAACTCAATTAAAAAATATAAAAATTTTATAATATGTTACATAAAATATGATAAAAATTTATAATTATACAAAATCTAAATAAAATAAAAATAATATGTATTACATTCATATTTATTTTTTTAAATATAATTTCTCAAATTATAGTAGTATTATGATATTTAATGATTTATGTATTATGATTTATGAATAAATAAGATATAATTATTCTTTTATTAAAATACTAAGATTATAATAAAAATTTTTAAAAAATATAATAAAATATTAAATAAACTGCTTAAAAAAAATAATTCCTTATTTATTTTTAAAAATTACTGATAAAATAAAAATAAAAAATAAATTATTTTTATTTAAAATTTATTAAATATTATTTTTATAAAAATTATAAAATAAATAACTTATTTAATTTAAACCCCCATAGCCTAAATGAGCAGGTTCAAATAGACCCGCCCTTTGTTTTAATATTTATTATTTTTAGTTCCGATAATTTTGTCCCTGATTCATATCCACACGACAACACGGACCACATCCCATATATAAATTGCCCGATTCTTTTCGCAGTCTTTTCAGCTGAACCCACAATTTTCTCAATATCTCGACTTGCCCTAATTTTGTCTGCCACCGGGGCGTACACGACTGATCATCGACGGACGCGCGCTATCCTCCGGCGATTGCCGATCGAGATATTTACTTCTGTGATTGTGTAAGTCTTATGTTGTTGGAGAAATATCTTTCTTAGAAACTAGTAGCTCGGTGATTCTTGTGTGCAAGATCTGATTTTTATTGCTTGAACTAGAGTGTATGCTGGGGTTTTATATAAAAGTTATTCTAGTTTGTCTTTTATATCGCAATAATTCCTTCTTCGTTCTCGCTCCCTGCTTTATGTCGGTGTAATATGTTTTTTGAAGGAAAAAAATTAGGGTTTTGAGCCTCTTAATTTTTACATGTTCATCATTGTGTGACTTTGCTACTGTCTTTGATTAGGGTCTTTGATATGAAATTTTATTGCTGTGTCTCAGAATGTTATCGAAGGTTCCTTATAATTGTTTGTAACACGATACAATACTACTTGAATACCTCTGACGTTTATTGTTCAAACTCTTGTAGCACTGGCTTATTATTGCTTGAATTAATTATCTTATTAGCTGTATATATAGTTTTACTGTCATCTGTGTATTGATTCTGTGCTTGTGTTGGGTTTCACTGGCAGGCGTGGACTACCGAAGCTATATTTTGGTGGTGTTTGGATAGTTTATACACATGTCGCTGAAGGAGATTCTGCCTCCTGTTAAATCCAACCACGCCTCATTTTATGACCATTCAAATGACACATGGTTTAAGAATCTGTATAGTTCAACGGAGAAGGAAAAATCTCTCGAGGCAAAACGAAAACCTGTACCTCCTTACTTGAAGCGTCAAGGTTTTGTTCCTAGAAAAATCGAGGATTTTGGTGATGGGGGTGCTTTTCCAGAAATTCCTGTTGTACAGTACCCTCTTGACATGGGTAGGAATAAATCTGGCAAGGCTGGATCAAAGATTTTGCCAGTGAGTGTTGATTCCCACGGGAATGTGGCTTATGATGCAATTGTAAAGCAAAATGAGAATTCCAAGAAAATAGTTTACTCCCAACATAAAGATCTTATTCCAAAGTTTTTGAGGAATGATGAAGAGAAAGAAGAAAGTGATGAGGAGATGCAGAGGGAGATTGATGAAACTACTCAGGAAACAAAAGCTTGTCTTGAAAAGGTTGTTAATGTGAAATTGAGTGCGGCACAGCCCAAGAATGTACCTCAACAGTCATCAGATTCGAAGTATATCAAGTATAAGCCATCTCAGCAATCAGTAGCTTTTAATTCTGGTGCTAAGGAGAGGGTTATTAGAATGATGGAGATGCCTGTGGATCCACTTGAGCCACCAAAGTTCAAGCACAAGCGCGTTCCGAGGGCTTCTGGTTCTCCACCTGTTCCAGTCATGCATTCCCCACCTAGGCCTGTAACTGTGAAGGATCAGCAGGATTGGAAAATTCCACCTTGTATATCGAATTGGAAAAACCCGAAGGGTTACACCATCCCCCTAGACAAGCGTCTTGCAGCAGATGGCAGAGGCCTTCAAGATGTTCAGATTAATGACAATTTTGCTAAGCTGTCGGAGGCTCTTTATGTTGCTGAGCAGAAGGCTAGGGAAGCTGTTGCAATGAGGTCAAAGGTGCAGAAGGAGATGCTCATGAAGGAGAAGGAAAGAAAAGAGCAGGAACTGCGTGCATTAGCTCAGAAAGCTCGTTCTGAGAGAACTGGAGCAGCACCCCCAGCATCTGTTCCAATCCCATCTGAGAAGGGTGCAATGGATACTAGCGATCTGAGAGAGGATTATGAGCATGAGAGAGAGAGGGGGAGAGAGAGGGATATGCCTAAGGAGACAAGAGAGGAGAGGGAAGAGAGGTTGCAGAGGGAGAAACTACGTGCAGAGAGACGTCGGGAGAGGGAAAGGGAGAGAAGGTTGGAGGCCAAGGATGCTGCGATGGGAAAGAAGAGTAAGATTACTAGAGACAGAGATCGTGATATTAGTGAGAAATTTGCTCTTGGCATGGCCTCAGCTGGGGCGGCAAGAGGAGGTGAGGTTATGTATGATCAAAGGCTGTTCAACCAGGAGAAAGGAATGGATTCTGGTTTTGCCACTGATGACCAGTACAGTGTGTATGACAAGGGCCTGTTTACTGCTCAGCCCACACTTTCAACCCTATATAGGCCCAAAAAGGATGCAGATGATGACATGTATGGAAATGCAGATGAACAGATGGAGAAGATTATGAAGACTGATCGGTTCAAACCCGACAAGGGATTTGCTGGTAGTTCTGAGAGGTCTGGTCCTAGAGATAGACCAGTCGAGTTTGAGAAGGAGGCTGAAGAAGCCGATCCATTTGGTCTTGATGAGTTCTTGACAGAGGTGAAGAAGGGGAAGAAAACTCTAGACAAAGTTGGTACTGGAGGGACAATGAGAGCAAGTGCGGGATCTTCAATGCGAGATGATTATGGAGGTTCTGGTAGATCTCGCATAGGATTTGAAAGGGGCCGTTAAACATTTTCTATGAGACCTTTTTTTTTTTTTCCCTTCCTCATGTAAGATGCTTGAATTTTCCTTTTTAAGTTAAAAGAAGGCTTTCTTTTTTGTTTTTAATGCTTTGTTTGACGTTAAAGTTTCCTCTGGTACTCTTGTACGGTCATTTCTGGGCTTATGATTGGATTTCAGCACAATTATTATCACTTACCAGTTCGTGTTTTTGGGGATACCTAATACAAAAAGAGATCATCTCCAATTGACTTTTTTTTTCCCCTCCATAATGTATATGGCAATGCTGAGTAGTGTTACACATCTCAAACATATGATTATTAGACGTGGTTTAATGACTTTTCGTTGGAGTCATACATAATCTAGATTATGCTTGACGGGATTTGAGTTTATGAACGCTGTTCTGAGTTTTGAAGCTTTCAGCTCGTGACTGTGGATACATCCTACGCCAACGACCTTGTACAGCGTACCGTTTCCTTGATAACAATGATCATCTATGCAATGCACCTTCTACTCCGCAAGAACCAAAATTTCGTAAGATAAAAGGGGTAGTGGATGCGTGTTAGACTTTGCCTGCCTCTTTTTAAGGAAGGAGGATTAGGATCAAAGAGTTGCGTGTACGAGCTGCGGTCCACTAAAGGCATCAACACCCAGTCCGGAACGCATATTCGAAGACCAATTTGGTTTAACTCTCCAACATCATACTCATAATATATCACAACGAGACCAATTTGATTAACAATAACCACTAATAGAACGCCACGTGGGAAACAAGTGTTCAAGTTGGGTATGGTACGTGGCTGCGCGAGTTATTCGATCATTCAATTTAAAGTTCGACTCTCAGCGTTTCCCTTCTCCTGCCTCCTTCCCTCTCTCCGCCCAGGTGATCGCTTTCTTACCCTCTTCTTTTACCTTTCGTTTCCTTTTACGATGTCGATTATGCTACATTACGTTAGCTTACCTTCCCTTGTTTGTTTACTAAGAGACTGAAGGAAATCGTAAGAGAAAAGAAGAAAAATATATCGTGAGAGAATCATTAATTAGAACCTTCTTCACGTGTTTCTGTGCAAAGAAAACTAAAGAAAGCTAACGATTTTGTCCGAAAGTTCGCACTTTTATCTTGTTTTTGATATATTTGGATTTAGAACTCAAGTTTATGTGATTGTGCTTCAAATTCTTTCAATTTGACAGTAATTCAGTTTCTAATTTTGCTAGGATTTCAACCGCATTTGCTTTTCATGATTGAATGAATTTTTGGTTTATTTTAACTATCTGCCTTTTCAAGATCTTAACATGATTCTTTTGGATGCAATTGTGGGAATTTTGTTTTCAATACTGATCTTATGCTTTTGTGTTTTTGACATTAAATTGCAGACTTGACAGCGTGATCTTCATGAATTTGAAAACTATTGGAGCATCAACTGTTTCCTGCTACTCGGGAAACAAGAACCACTTCTTCTCCTGGATTTTGTTTTGCTTACTGCCAAAGTTTCTAGGGACTCCTATTGCTTACGTGCCCTTCTTTTTGATTAAGGTTGTTGATAGTAGTCCCCCAGCTGTTTTTGTTTTGGATAATTTTGGGGAAATTTAGCCCAGGTGGTGATTCATCACATCATCTGTAGTACTTTCAATAACGTTTGGCAAACATGGTTTCATCCCACTTACCTGGTTTGACCAAAACCTGCATGCATAAACCACATCAGACCCAGCTGTTTTTTCCTGTGAGTCCCCCAGATGATGATGTGTCTGATTCGCTTGAGTTAGATTTCTCCGATGTATTTGGTCCTGTCCCAGTTCAGGCTTCACCAGACGGGAGTTGTGGTGATTTAGTGAATGCTGTATCTGCTGCAGTAGATGCAAGTGAGATAATTTATGAAGATCCAGTTATCATATGTAACCGATCACATTCTCTAGTTGGTCCCTCTTCCTGTGTTAGTGAATCATCGAAGCTGACCAAGCTCCTTCTGTGTGACACAGAGGATGCAGAGGCACTACTTGAGTGTGTTGAGGGATTGAGCGTCAAAGAAATTGATGAATCCTCCATTGATGAAAATGTCAAAGGAGATTCTGTGAAAGTCCGCAATGTAGGGATCGAGGATTTTGAGGTTTTGAAAGTTGTTGGGCAGGGTGCATTTGGAAGGGTATATCAAGTGAGGAAAAAGAATACATCTCAAATATATGCAATGAAGGTCATGCGGAAGGACAAGATAATGGAGAAGAATCATGCAGAATACATGAAAGCTGAGAGGGAGATTTTGACAAAAATAGATCACCCCTTTGTTGTCCAGCTCAAATACTCATTCCAAGTAATTTTCATGAAAAGCCCGTTCATATTTTAGCATGGCTTACTTGGAAAAATAGATACCAGTTCAAATATCTTACATGACTAACTTAGAATTGTTTCTTGGGACACAGACCAAATATCGATTGTACCTAGTTCTTGATTTCATAAATGGTGGCCACCTTTTTTTCCAGCTCTATAACCATGGCCTATTTAGGTAATATTTGTCATTGTCATTGGGGAACCTTTTAGAATATTCAGGGTGTAAGGTTGATTAATGTTTATGATTTTGTTTCAGAGAGGACCTGGGACGAATATATGCTGCCGAGATTGTTTCTGCTGTCTCCCACCTTCATGCTAATGGCATAATGCACAGGGATCTTAAACCTGAAAATATTCTTTTGGGTGCAGATGGGCATGTACTCTCTTTCTCCCTATTTATCTATCGGTTCTACAATATGCTCCTAAACACACAAGATATAAAACAAGGAACTCTTAACTTTTCTCGATGTTTAATTTTTCACGAAATCCTAACATTTCATTGCTATATTTTTTAGGTAATGTTGACTGATTTTGGCCTTGCAAAACAATTTGATGAGAATACCCGATCAAACTCAATGATTGGGACTGTTGAATATATGGCGCCTGAAATTGTCCTTGGGAAAGGCCACAATAAAGCTGCAGACTGGTGGAGTGTGGGAATTCTATTATATGAGATGCTCACTGGGAAGGTTGGCATTGTTCAGTCATATATTCAGGAGATTTTTTGGAATTTGTACTAATTGTTAGATTTGTGCAGCCTCCCTTTATTGGTGGGAACAGGGCAAAGATCCAGCAAAAGATTGTCAAGGACAAGATGAAGCTGCCAGCATTTTTGTCAAGTGAAGCACATTCTCTTTTGAAAGGGGTAAATGTTTGAATCCTCAACTTAAGCCTTTATTTTTCTGTTTGCGGTCTCCAAAACCTTCCTCAACCTCTATGTTCAAGGATGTACAGATGAGAAGCTTATAGTTTTGTTGTAAATGCTGACTGATTATGATTTTACAAGATCTGGTTGTTTAGTTGTTTCTTTTGTATTTGAAAGGGTTGCCGACCTGCGCTTTGGAACTAACATTAACCTAAGAATATCTGCTTGCTGTTTCAGCTCCTACAAAAGGAACCTGGCAAGCGTCTTGGTACTGGACCTAAAGGAAGTGAAGAAATTAAGAGGCACAAGTGGTTCAAGCCAATCAACTGGAAGAAGTTGGAGGCAAGAGAAATCCAGCCTGGTTTTCGTCCAGAAGTGGCTGGGAAGCAATGCATTGCCAACTTTGAAAAGAAATGGACTGACATGCCACTATCAGACTCTCCAGCTGCCACCCCAAAGAACAATACAAACCCATTTGCCGACTTTTCTTATGTGAGGCCAGCAGCCTCTTTCCTTCAGAGTAATAGCCCATTGTGCTAGGGTGTGTTGCTCTGAATGCATTCATTGAAGGATCACCACTTTTGTTCTCTAATAAATACTGTGAATTTTCATTACGGTGATTTAAAATTGAAAGCTGCTTGCTATTGGTATATATGGTCTACGTTATTGTGATGTCTTTGTGTCCAGGGTATTGCCTGTAGACAAGCTTTTCTGTTGTACTACATTGTGTTCAAACTTCAAAGGTTTGCTCTGCAGATGTGTGCGGTGTCTATCCTCCGCAATTAAATTGTATAATGTTCGTTTTCTATGCGGCAGATATGGTGCTTTCTGGAATCTTAATTACAATTGCAATTAATCAAATGAACACCAAGTAGGTAGGCATTTTGGTAACTGCGAAGCCTCCAATGAGAAAGGCCATTGTTGTCTTTTTAAATGCGAAGGATATCCCGCACACTGGAAACCTGGACACGATAGAGGCCGTCCTTTAACCACATATGCTGTGTTCAATGGATAAACTTAAGCATGACGCGTGGCAGGCGAGCATCCTCTGCTGACGCTTCATCAACTAGACAATTTCAGCTCCACTTAGAATACATTGCAGTGCCATACCACCAGCAGTATGGCTTCTCTGTTGTCTCCAAATACAATTACACTTCACCAGAAACCAAAAATCATTTGCTTTTCTCCATTAAAACCAACTTCCCAAAGCAGCATTTGTCCTACATCAAAATCAAATCGTTTAAGTAATTCAGGTAGGTGCAATGCGTTTCTTGACAACATCCCAGATGATCTTTTGGGCCAATCATTGTTTCAATTGCCCATTTTTCAATCCACTTTTGGGCAATTTCAGAGAGCTACTGAAGATTTATCTGATATGCAGAGGTGGGGGGTTCTGGTTTTTGGTGGGTTAACTTGGATATACTTGACAGCAAGGCCAGGTGTTTTTATAGGTGCCATTGATGCATACCTTTTAGCTCCTTTGCAATTGGGTTTTGACAGCTTGATCGGAAGAAGGAGCCTGAAGAGTACTGATTTTGTGATAGGAGATAAACTGGGAGAAGGGTCTTTTGGTGTCGTTTATTCTGGAGCCATTGTACCAAAGAATGTGGCTGTTGAAGACAGAGGACTGAAAAGAGGAAGAGGAAAATCATTAGAGTTGGATAGCAGGTTCAAGGAAAAGGTCATTCTCAAGAAGGTAGTTACATAGTTCTACAATAGATCAGAAATATTTTTGGGTGTGCTTATGAATTCCTTCTTGATTGGCGTTGTGGGAATAGAGTACTTTTTGATAATGTTATCTAGTTTATTAAGCTGTTGCCTATGGGGAAATGCAGGTAAAAATTGGAGTCCAGGGGGCGGAAGAATGTGGTGATTATGAGGAATGGTTTAATTACAGGCTATCAAGAGCTGCTCCTGAAACATGTGCTGAGTTCCTTGGAAGTTTTGTTGCTGATAAAACCAACTCACAGTTTACTAAAGGTGGGAAGTGGCTGGTCTGGAAATTTGAGGTACTCAAATACAAATTTACTAAGCATTTCCAATACCATTTTGAAAATATTTTCTAACTCCAAGTTGCATTATGACCAGCTTAACTATATTAATGTGCATGGGGGATATTCATATTTGAGTTTGTGTTCCTATCCTGAAACATTCTTAGTTCCTTGATTAAGTGAACTTTGTTCCTAAATGATTGCATATAAGTTCTGTGGTCTGAATTCTTGTTTCCTCCACTAATTGTAGGGATGTCCATGTACAGGGAAATCGAAGCCTTGCTGATTACATGAAAGATCGCAGCTTCCCTTTTAACTTAGAGTCTTATGTGTTTGGACGTGTCTTAGAAGGTGAAGATTCTACAAAACGGAGTGCATTAATCATCAAGCAAATACTACGCCAGATTATTACTTCACTTAAGAAAATCCATGACACCGGCATTGTTCACCGGGATGTAAAGCCAGCTAACTTAGTGCTGACAAAGAGGGGCCAGATTAAGCTCATAGATTTTGGAGCAGCAACAGATCTTCGAATTGGTAAAAATTATGTACCCAACCGTACACTACTTGATCCTGATTATTGTCCTCCAGAATTATATGTACTTCCAGAAGAAACACCAAGTCCTCCTCCAGAGCCTATCGCTGCTTTACTCTCTCCAATTCTGTGGCAGGTATCTAATATCTGCACATTGAATAATGATTGAATTTGTCCAATTTCAACCTTCTTTGTGTGTTTTGAATAATCACGTTAAATCCTGCTTATATTCAGATGGTGACTTAATTTATCTCACTTTCAGTCTGCAAGCAAACCATCCAAGTGAAAAAATGCCTTTCTGTTTACAGTCTGTATGTTGATTAATGCACTAAATTGAGTTTATAATGGTTGTTGCAGCTGAACAGTCCTGATCTGTTTGACATGTACTCTGCTGGGATTGTACTCTTGCAAATGGCAATACCAACCTTAAGATCTATTGCAGGCTTAAAGAATTTCAATATGGAAATAAAGACAGCTAAATACGACTTGAATCAATGGAGAGAGTCCACTCGATTGAGGCCAGACTTCAGCATTCTTGATCTTGACTCGGGTAGAGGTTGGGATCTAGCGACAAAGCTTATTTCAGAGCGAGGTTTCCTTAGAAGGGGGCGTCTATCAGCTGCTGCTGCTTTGAGGCATCCTTATTTCTTGTTGGGTGGTGACCAGGCAGCTGCAGTTCTTTCAAGACTAAGCTTAACCAAGTAGTGGAATCTTGGCTGATGCAAGTATGTGGTTCTAACAAATCCTCTTTGCATTTTTTGGTGTTTTATAGCTTTTTTTGGTAGATTTCAAAGGACATGTTCTCAATATGATGAACATGTTTTTCGATAGGTTTCAGGCCATATTTTCAAAAGAACATGTTCATCATATACAAAATGAGAATAGCTACATATTTGGTAATATGAAGGGGATGCTCAAAAAAGAAAGTTTTGAGGGGTCAATTGCATTGATGAGTGCTTTTGGCTGTTTTCTTCAGTGACCTTTTCTTCTGTCAATCCTCATCAGTTAAGCTGAGGGAATATACTGCTCAAACCTTTAAATTATCCGATAAAACTGTTGTTTATGAATTTGTTACACTTGGGACAGAATGAAGAAAGAAGTTGATGATATTGCTACTTCAGCGGATGATAAAGGTATGCATCCACCTATTTCTACAGAAATACTCTCATTGTAGGCACATTTGGTGCCAAATACAAGAGGTGACATCCAATATTTTTTCAGTAATTGAATATATCAAAGTTCACTCTTTTTTCCCTCGAGATTAAAATTTTCATTTAATTTTCTCCTCTCTAAACCATGTAAATTTGCTATGTGTTTCATTTAGCACCTCCAGTGCTTAATGCCATTTCAGTGACAGGGCTACGATAAAACTAAAGTTGTGTACATAGGATTACAGTAAAAACATTCTAATTTTGATTGGCATATCTGCGTTTCTGAGATTTCTTTGATTAGCATCAGCAATCGGGAATCTAATATATTGAAATTATTGTTTGATAATGTATCCTTCGTTTCCTTCTCCATCTTTTACAGAAACTGGTACGATTATCTCTTAAATTTGTTGCTGAATTATATTAAAAGTCCTACAAGACATGATCCAAACAATTTTCCTAATTCTATATTAATCATTAGCTTAAAAATTCTTGAATATGCATGCATGTAACAGTTTTGGTGTGGATGCATCTCTTTTTCCCTGGTGTTAGTCTACAAAACGAAGAGCCTGGCGGACTATGTCATGTGTGTTGCAAGCAAATCAAATGACTACAAAACTGCCAAAAGAAGATGAACAAAACTAAAGTCTCTATATTGTACGTACTTTGATGAACATCTCAGAAAAAACTCTAATCGCAGCAAGCATATCAAAAGTGGCAATCCCTTGCCCCAAAAGTGGACATCAAATAGACGGAAAACCTCGAAATCCCTCATAGTTTTCTTCCTATTAAGGTTACTTAGAAGAATGCATATTCTTTTTCAATAATAATCGCACATATCTGAAGAACATGAGCCACATATTACAACACAATTCCATGTACGTGCAAAATATGTTGCCAGTGTGCAGACAGTGACGAGGGCGAACCATAAAGCTGCCCTTCTCCATAGCTTTCTCAGAGCCAAAGGGCGTAAAGACAAATATTATTGAATCTATCAGCTTAGAAGTTGGTTAGCTTGCCGGCAGCAGGCGTGGCTAGTGATATAGACGATCCTAACTCGTCAATGCCTGGTGATAATAGACAGACTCATGTTCATGGTCATGTTTATAATCTCGTAAGGTTGCCGGATGACAGCGGAGATGTATTCTTGATACTAATGACTAACTTTGACTAAGAGGATGCTGCAAACAAACAAAAACTACGTGGGTAATAAAGCCAATCAAATGTTAAACGAACATTAACAAGAAGGCAGGTGACTAATTCAGCCTCCTATAGAAATATTGCCCGGCTTTTAAAGATTGATCCTTTGACAAATCCAGTCTACTATCAAGATTGAATCCGCACAGCTTGACAAACATCTTAGAAACAGCTACAATTGCAGTAACTGCCCCCAAGATGACAGTTACTTGATCTCTGAGTACGCTGTAGCCAATATAGGAAAAACTGCATAGAACTGGTTGTTTTGGCCCCGATAAGATTACAGCAGAGAGTGAGTGGTCTCCTCCAATGCCAAAACCAAGCCAAAATTTGAAGAAAATGGACCATATCAGCACACAATTCCTGATGTATTTATGCAATAAGTATGTCAGTAACGCGCATCCAGTGAGAAGAGTGATACCATAAAGCTTTCTTCCAAGTTTTTGTAAGAGCCACCCAAGGTAAAGCCATAAACCAGTGACATTGTCATTAGTAGCTAAAAGCATGATGTTCTTGCTAGCCGTGGCGTGGCCAGGAGGGCTTTTAACTTTTCAATTTAACTTTTCAATGGAAGAAAGAATAATGATCACAATGGTAATAATAAAAAGTTTGATGGTTACTGCGTGACAACCTAAATATTGTAGTTGTCAACGGTTAAATTTGACAAAGAGCTTACCACCAAATAATACGGCCAGGGAATGAACTTCGTGATTAGTGATGAATGGACAAACCAAGAAGAAAATTTTGGCTTGTTATTTGCATTCAAAGAAACCAAGAAAGACGAATGGAAATTAAGGATCTTCACAACATATAGTGAACAGAGTTCCACACTTGTTCTGTTCAACACATCAAACACTTAATTAATTGGAATCTATCAAGTCCGCTACAATGAGATGGCATCCTGCCAAGTATGAGGTATCTAGTACTCATAAAATAAAATTTCACTAATTATTACCATAACCGAAACTGAATTACAGAAACCACACAGGTAATCTAAGAGTCTGCAACCGTGCAGCTGCCAGGCAAAATGCTGTTGAGTTCCATTAGAGGTGGTCTTCTTCTGATAGTTACTCCAAAGCTTCGGAATTCACCTCCATCCCACACCCAGGCCAGATGCAGAGATGCTGAACAAGAGTAACAGTAATCTCACAAGGTCATACCTAAATTATACATTAATTTTGTTTCCGTTGTACACCAAGTGACTAGAGCACCCATAAAGCCGCCTCTTTCCAAGTCACTGTGAGCCAGACAAGGAAGAAAGAACAATGGTTTTGGGACTTGATGGATTTGATGGCAATGTCAGGTTTGGTGGTCACAACGGGGAATGTCTATTTATATTGAACATGGGAGAGTTGGTTTGATGTCTGAAGTTCAGGGCTGATAAGGATTTTCAAACCAGGCGTTCTAATAGACAGGCTTGGTATTTGTTTGTGCTTGAGAGATAGCTGTCGATCTCATCATAAATTGTTAACATTAGATAAAAAATAGAGAGTCAATGTGAGAATTTCATTCTTTCATAGTTCATTGCATGAAGAAAATAAGTACCATAGTTTATGCATTGCAATGGTGACATAAGTTCATAGAAGCTACCCCACAGACAAAGATTTAACCTGATTCTTATGTTACAAAAACTTTAACTACCAGCTACCAGTTACTATGTTCATTCTACACAAGACCACCAAAATCTATGGTAGGAGGAAAAAGAGCTTGACCGAAGAGGTTTCTGGATTAATAGCTAAACACTCAAAAGCCTGATCCACATGCATTGTAAACATTACGAGAACAAATCCATGAGTGTTTTATCATCAAAAAATGTCAAGAATATTCTTCGTTACTGGCAGAGCTTCAATAGAGATCTTGAGAGACAACTCTCAAAAGAGTTGAACTTGACAAGTGGTTGAGTCTCTTTCAAACATCCATAATTTTTTGGCAAAGCTCTTTTGTGGGAGCACTTTCGTTGCATCTGATGATCATCCTTTCCAGAATTTTACTGTTCTTCAACAAGTACTTGACCAGCTTCAGTTCATCTTCTTTTTCTTCAAATCCCCAAATTTCAATTTGCTCAACGAGTAACTGTAAACAACATGGCAGACACTGCAGTGCATTCCACCCAATACGTCCAACCCTATTCTGATTACTACGAAAACAAACAAAATAAGTACCATTTCTTTCAAAAGTTCATCTCATTCTCACCTTCCCCAAACAAAAGCTTTTGGTTTAGCCATACTACTTAGGATGATGGGAAGAAATCGCCATCCGTATCCTCCAACCACCAGGTCGAAGAAATTCAAATTGGAAAATGTAGGAAATAAATCCTCAAATGCGCAGTCATGGAGGAAAGACTTGATTGAAAAAATTAAAAAAACCAATAAGGTAGAAATAGAACTTCTTGTTATTGAATGACCTTGAGAAATTGAAATTGTCCAATCAGTGTGTTTAAGAATAAAGTCAACTGAAAAATATGCATCAAAATTATTAAGAAATAAGAAAGATAAGAAATAGGAAAAAAATTAAATTTTGTATAACAGAACTCCAAAATATCAGATGTAGAAGGGAATCATGCATTACAGAAGTACTGCCAGCAGACAAGGAGAGAAACCTGGTGTCAGTGATATGTCGGAGGAGCTGTAGCACATGGTTAGCAGGATCATCTGGTCAATCAAACTCTTCCCCAAAACATTTGTGGAAAGAAATAGCAACAGCAACTGTATTTAAGGAAGGCAGTTCGTCCATCTCATAGGAAACAAAGGTAAAGTCTGAGATGCAGAGAAATCCAAGATTTGGTGCCCGGCCACAACTTGGTGCACATTATATTTTCAATATCAAGTTTAGCCTCTCGAGGGTAGGGGACGAAATATTGACATTGATCGCCACTTCACCATCCAAAACAAATGCCCTTGGTGACAAATCTTCAATCACAGGGCAATTAGAAAAGAGTCTCTCAGTTAAGTTGTTATATTGACTATGTACCGTAATATAAAGAATTTTGACAATGGGAAAGCAAATTTCCGGGGCAAAAGGGGTCTCAATAAAATATTTCAAATTGAGTTTAACAACTTTAAGTGCTCTGGAAGTGTAAATGCTATCAGGCAACTCATCTGGATAAAAATTTCTAATATTAAGTTCAAGCTCAGGAACATTACACCTACTTACAAACGGAAGCCTAGAATTTCAAATGAGACAAATCTCTAGGATCGACACAAGTAATAGAAAACCTGCCAATGTTTACCAAGTCAGAAAGAAGAAGCACCCTATTTATGACCTTCTGAAACTTGGTCCAAGAATCATTGGTCGAACCATTATCAGTCTATAAACTATGGTCGGAGCTAAGATTGTGAATTGTAGTCCAAACGAACTTCCATCCTGAAAATAGAATGCAAGTCTCAACAGCATATTTTGTTGGTAGAAATGAAAGGATGTGGACAAGGATTGTATGAGGTAAGCTACTGATCCTATCTTCTTTTCTCCATTTCCCACTTTAAATCTTTCGGATTTCACAAAATTTGGTTCCATCACTGAGAAAAATTGAGACAGTAAACACAGGAATTATGGGAAAAAAAAAAACAAAAACAAAAACACTAAGGGCATCTTTCCATTGTATAATCAGTCACCAAGGCAAATGAAAAGATTGTTTATGGATAGAAGATGGGAAAGACATGAACCCAAAACTCACAAACCACAAGCTTTGAAATCTGCAACTGTTGCTGCTCATCTAGAAGATGGAACAACTTCACATAGAATTGTAGCAGGTACGTATGTACTTTTATCACTCAAGCTTTGGAAAGAGGCTTCTTGTTTCCCAATTATACGCACGTGTGTGTGAAAAGGAACAAGAAAACTAAGTGCAAAACAGATAGCATTCCAAAAATCATCTGACACACATTCATGTGATGACAATTGTTGTAAGTATTGGAAACTTGATGATTTCCATTTAGAGATGATCATAGGTAATCTACGAAGACCCGGGAGGAAAAAAAACAAAAAAAGAGCAACAACAACAACGAGGTTAACAGTATAAGTGTTAAGTATATCATCCAGAAAACATGAAAAGAAGTTGGATTCATCTTCTCGGACAGAGGGCATTTGCATTTTTCCTTCGAGAACTTTCAGAGGAATTTAACTTCACAAAGTCCAAAAACCTTTTTGCAACTTCAAAAGTTTCTTGCAGAGTTTTTCCTTTGAAGCTGTTTCCTTAAGCCTAATGATTATTGTATTTAAAACATCACTATTCTTCAACAAGCACTTCACCATTTCAAGTTCCTCTTTCTGACCTTCAGATCCCCTAATTCAATTTTCTTGACGAGCAGAACTAAACATAGAGGCACACACTCCTCAATTCATCCAAATTCTTCTTGGATAAGTTCGAAACTATATCTCTGGTCAAACAGCAGACAAATGTCAGAAAGAGCAAACTGGGTACCATTTGGTTCGAAAGTTCATCACGTCCTCGCCTTCTATGAAAAAAGCTTCGAAGTTAGGCGAACTACCGAGGATTATAGGAAAAACTCCAATTCTCCAACCTTCATCGTTAAAGGGTCAAATTGAACAATGTAGGAAAGAAATCCTCGTAAGCATGGTCAAGTGTCTTCGTAGATTAAAAACACAATATTTTAGCAACTGACAAATTACAAATAGAAGTTGTTGCAAATGAATTTCTTAAGAGTAATGGAAACTGTCCCTACAATCTGTTTCAAAGCTATGTCATCACTGGAAGATGGCAAACCCAAGAAAGAAAATGGATTGAAACATGACGAATAAGATACTAAGAATATACGTAAAAAACCCTAAGAACATCAGGGAGTGGAGTGAGAGAAAATTTCCAATTTAGTATCGCGGCAACAGGTAAAGAAAGAAACTTGGTTTTGGTTTTATTGATGCCCATAATAATATGTAAAAGAATAAAACAATTGTGGATTATCCGTTTCGTCAATTAATTATTATTATTCTTTTACTTTTAAAAATCTTAATTTATCCCTTATTTTTATTTCAAAATATAAAAAAATTCAACAACCTAATCTTATTTTTCTCTTACTTTTTTAACATAAATATATAACAATAAATGCTGGTTGCACATATTTTGGATTTCATCTCTAATCCCGTTTTAACTTAAATTTTTCTTATTTTCAATAATTTTTTATCTAGCAACTCAAACTAAATACTTCAGAAATCTACCTTATTTTATGAATGGAAAAAAATAACATTTACAACAAAATTTATATTAATTTTGAACCTAAGCCCTAAACTTAATACATTAAAAAACTCACACGATATAAAAATATACTAACCTTAACTTTTTACTTTTTACTTTTTAATTAATGATTTTATCTTTAGTTATGTATTAATACATTTGTTTGATGAATTTTAGATAATTTGTTGAAAGTGATGAGGTTTGGTGATTTGATAAGGTGTCGATGATTTTTCTAAGAGTGATATTTGTTTGATAATTTGTCAAAAGTGATGAGGGCTATTTGGTCCAAAAAATTTGTAACTGATTGGCTATAATTGTAATGTACTGTGAAATTAATATTAGATATCGTTATAGTATACATTCTCAAAAAAAATAGTTTTCAAAGAGAGAAAACATCGAATTAATGATAAAGAAAAAGTCAAAAGGGAACAATAAGAAATATTATTAATAAACAACTTAAATGGGTTGCAATAAACTGTGAATAAGTATATCTATACTAATAGTTTAATTAATCCAAATCCTTCCCAAATAAGAAAAATAGCCAAAAATCCTAATTGAACTAGAATTATAATATGACTTAAATAAGCTTAATAAAATAAAATAAATTCTAATAAAACACTAATTAATAAATTGACTCAAAATCTAGAATTCCTAAATTTATTCTACCTCATATCTTTTCTACATAAGATAGGAAAAGTTAGAGGGTCAAATTTGAAAAACTGAAAGTGTTATTTTTGTAGGTTTCCCAATCTCAAGAGGTGATAAATATAATTTCATAAAACTTCCCTTTCGATATCCACCACTTGATGATAATTGTAATTAACGGTTGCTTGAGAAAATTCCTATTGGTTAAATTCTAAGCAAAAGAAATATAATACTAATTAAACTATAATTACAAATATTACTCAAATAAATTTAATAAAACAAGATAATTGAATAAAATACTAATTATTAAATTAGCTCAAAATCTGAAATTTGTAATTTATTCTATCCTATATACTTCCTACATAAGATGGAAAAAATTAGAGGGTTAAATTAAAAACTTTGAAAAGTTTTAGATCTATTTTTGTAGATTCCCTAATCTCAAGAAGCCAAGAGACAAAGTTTCATAAAACTCCCTTTTAGCATCCATCACTAGGCATGCTTCGAAAACTACTTTGTTAAAAAACTTTATCAGTAAAACTCAATGTGGTAAAAACCTTGATAAATAAAAGAAAGTAGAATACACATGTTTCTAATTTACTTGTCAAGTTCTTAGCAACAAAGAGTATGCCCCCTTTGATGGTAACAAGTATAAAATAGATAGTCCGTTTAGTTTACGCATGGTGATCCTATGCAATTTTCTTGAACATTAGTGTATGTAAAGCTTTAGTTAATATATTAATAAATTTATTTGTAGAGCATTTATGCTTAGTATTAATTTTCTTATTCTATTAGAGCTCATGCATATATAAGAATTTCGGTAACATATGCTTTGTTTGGTTCCCTTTAACATATCCTCCTTGAAGTTGAGATGTGTAAGCAATATTACCTTCATAAATTATTTTAGGATGTCTACACTTAAAAAATAATTTACAAACACTTTGAAAATGAGAGATGATGAGCCATAACCACATATATTCTCAACTTGTCTCCTCTAGTGCAATGATTCTACAGCAATTAGAGGATATAGTAATGAGAGCCTGCTTTATAGATTCCCTAGAAATTGTTGTACTAATAAAAATAAAAGTATATCCTATTTGCAAATGGGAAAAAAACCTATATTAGTGTAACTAACAAGGCCTAATTTTTTTTAGTTAATTAGAATAAAATAATTTCAAATCAATTATTTCCTGTAGATAATGAAAAATATATTTAACATCATTTTAGTATCTTTCAATTGTTTAGAACTAATACCAATTAATATGTTAATAGGAAAATTTATATCTGATCTAGGACATTAGGCTAAATACATCATATCACTGCTTGTATTTAGATACAATATATGTGAACCAAATATTTGTTTATCATTCTCTTTTAAAAGGAATGAATTCTTTTTAGATCAGTTAATCGGATTACCAATAAAGTATTCAATTTGTAAGATTTTTTTCAAATAAAAATATTTCAAAACTTTTTCAATATAAAGTAACGACAAATAAAGGTCTCATTAGATTTGCTCTCCCTAAACAATACCTAATTTTTCTTAAATTTTTCATTTTAAATTCATTTTTTCAAGTAGTCAAGTAATTTTTTAAAGTTCTTTAGGAGCTCCAATCAAATTCATATTATTGTTGTAATCTACGATAATAACAAATTCAAATTCTAGCTACTTTATAAAAGTATATAGCCAAATAGAATCATCAAAATGTTCTTCTTTTAGTAAGCATTCACTGAGACAAATATTACGCATAACTACATAAGAAATCCTATAATTTAAAGGAGAGGTGTCTAAGAGCTGAAAACATCAAAGATAGAACTTGTTAATAACTAGTCTTCAAATTGAGGACTAGGCAACGAAGTCCAGAAGAGGTTCCATCTTGAAGATAAAATGCTAGTTTGCACAGAAAATTTTAATGGTAGAAATGATAGAATGTGATAAGGGATTGAATCATATTGCACAGAAAATTTTAATGGTAGAAATGATAGAATGTGATAAGGGATTGAATCATATAAACTACTGATTCTATCGTCTTTTCTTGACTCCCTACATTAAGTAATTTAGGTTTTTGTTTTCAACCAATGTGATTTATTCATCATAAAAAAAGAAAAAGTTACTCAGCCTACCTAGAAAGTATAAAGAGGGCTTTGTTGGGTGCAGACTTTAAAATTTAAAAGAGAATCATAATATTTACTTTAGCCAAAAAGACAATGTGGAATCTTTTATTCTTTCAGCAATTACGCACAATAATATAATCAAATGAGAGCGAGGAACCTAAATAGTTAGATAAATAAGAGAAATTCGAAGAAACAAGTGATCAACGCACGTAGACTTTTTGTTACTGAAGAATTTTATGTAACAACTGCTACTGCTGTCAAGGCAAAATTAAGCGTTCATGGTCTCTTTCTTTCCAACACTCGTGCACTATTTTGTTAAAAAAGTTCAAATGGCTAAAGTGTGAGCATGATCTAATAGGCATGCTAAAAGAGTTGGTGAAAAGAAGAAGCAAAGATGATTTGAGATTGATAATGGCTTTATTCTGGATAGCTTGGTACACAAAAAGTATTTTTGTGTTTGAAAATAAAAGGCAAGATCCCTAAATCTCAGTAGCCAAAGCTGAAGCTGTAGAGCCTTATGTAAGAGTTAAAATGTCTAAAGTGCGACCATCAAAAATTCATTCATAGAAAGGGTCAAAATAGATTCCTCCTCATGGTCACTTCAAAGTAAACGTGGATACAGTAGTAAATAGGGACAAAAATCAAGTAGGGCTAGGAGCAATTATCAGGGATGATAGTAGAGCAATCAAGTTGCAACTGTAAATCATGCAAAGTATTTCAGAGATGTAGCTCAAGTAAAGGCTGCAGCTATTAACTTTGGTATGCACATTATAAGTGAAGAAAATTTAAGCCCCTCAATTGTAAAAACTGACTGCTAGGATGTGGTGGATTTTATGTTACACACAAAGAGCAGCATAACTGAGATTTGTTGGACTATTGTTGAAATTCAACAGAAGATGTAGAGGATCAACAACATGATTAACTTCAACATGCACCAAGAAACTGTAATGCTATTGCTCATACTCTAGCAAAAATGACATTAGCTAGTAGTGGAAATCGTGTATGGAAAAGAGCACTTCCCTTTCACATTATGTAGAGAATTGAAAAAAGATAAATTTAAGGAGAAAGGAGTCCGTTGAGGGTGTGGACAATCAGCATACTTAAAAAGAGATTGTCAAAGGAGAAATATAACAGGATTGGCAAGTGACTTCAGATCAGATACTAATGGTATTGCTAGTGGTAAGTTTTTCATCATCATAGGAGATGATGATCCCTTGTAAGATGAATAATGATAACATCCTCATGGTATGCCACTAGTGCCATGAAAAAGAATGTGTTACTGCTAGTGGGTCTATAAGATTTGCACATGATACATAGTTGGTATTAATGCAGGGCGTATGGTGGAGTTTATGTTAATGGCTGGCGAACTTTTAAGAAAGCTAACATGGAAATTGTACCATAAATTTCAGTATGATATTTTGACATGTACATATGAAAATTTCTTAGGATTGGTAATTAATTCTAAGTGGTATACTCTTTATAGTGGAGTATGGTAATTTTCTATGTTGAGAATTATCACTATAGATGAAAATCGTAAAGATGGTGTGGAGATTGATAGATTCTCAATTAAATTTTCAAGTGAAAAAATGTGAAAGTGGCTAGCACTACCTTTTTAGATGGTGGTGCCCGTCATTGTTGAAGAAAGGATGTTACCTCCTTCTTGGACCAACAAAGAAAAAAAAAAGATAGGAAAGTCACAAAATAAATAATGATAAACAGTAGCCACTTTGTTGCTATAAATAGAGGGGTTTAGCCCTTTATTTGATTCATCCCAAAAATCCATTCCTATTTTCTCTTGTATGTAGAGAGAATTTAAAAATTAAATATAATTGTTCTTAAATTAAGAGTTTTAGGTGTATTTGGGGCTTGGATTAGAAAAATTCTTTTTGAGAGTGTAGTTATAATAATTTTTTACATATAATATTTTTCTCTGATTGTCTTATGACAACAGCTGTGGTTTTTCTTTAGATTTAGAGTTTTCTACGTAAATCTTGTATTGTATAATTGGTGTATCCTCTATTTAATTTTTTCTATTAATTTATTGCTTGATAAATTACTTAGAGTAATCCTAAAAGGAAGCTTAATTTCCTAACACAACGAACCTTGTTAAAATAAAAATAGACAGTTTGTTACTTCCAAACTTAAGAAGCAGCGAAAGACAAAAGCTCTTACAAAAGATTCAAATTTCAACTTAATTTCTTGGCCACCGCATTGGAGTGGGGTACTTGAGAAGAAACACAGCAATAGCAGCAGAAACGCACTATTTTTATCTGCTCGTCATTTGCTAATAACAAAATTTAAAATAATCTGCTCGTCATTTGCTAATGACAAAATTTAAAATAGGAGAACTGGTGAGTCACAGTTGCACAGCTTGAACAATAATATTAAATGGTGTGACTCATTTTATTTTTGAAGCAATTGTAATATAACAAAATCTTCACAATAAATATAATAAGTATATATTTGAACTCGTGGAGTAACTATATATATCAAGAATTTTACTAATATTTATAATAAAAAATTGATCAAAATTTGTAATGATATTTTTATTATAGAACAACTTAAAGTTTTACTCTCATGTAATGCTAGAAGAATATCAATTCTATCCAAATTATAGAGAGTACCATTTAATAAAGTAAGATCGATTCCATTTGATATTTTCAATAGTTTTTCAATCGGTTAATGGTGTAACGATGGGATCCATTTGATATTTTCAATAGTGTTTTAATCTGTTGATTGTGTAACCACGGGATTGGATTTGGTTGACTGACATGAAATCATAGAACCCAACTCAATCTAAAACAATAAAAATAGGGACTAATGGTTTGAATTTGATCTCTGAGAAAAAAAAAAGAAGAAAAGAAAGAAAAGATAGATAATTTGGACTATTCTGTTTTATTTTACTCACCGAAGATAGCTAATAAATTTCTCTTCCTTTCATTAATCTTAGCAAAATTTCCCTATCATAACGTCGGCAGCAATTAAGCACAAGAATAAGAAAACTACTAAGAGAGAGAAAGAGAGAGAGAAAAGAAAAATGGCCTGATTAGACAAATAAGCGAAACACGATACTTCCAGGCCAAAATTTCTGAGAAGCAAGAGTCTAGAAGATGCACTTTGCTAACAATTGAAAATAGTAACTTGAAAAATCCAACTATAAGTGTGCCAAAATTCCTCTGAAATAGCAATTACAAATGGGAGGTAGGCTTTCTTGAAAGAACTTTTGTTTTCAAATAGTGTCAACGATTCACACAACAGCCCGGCCCAGAACATGAGGATTTGTTGGATATTGTTGCCAATAGTAATAATTAAAATTTAATGAAAATGAGTGAAGATAATTATTCATTTGCGTTAAACATTTACTTCTATGTGGGAGACTGAACCGCAATATTTTTCTGTTGAGACTTGAAGAGAATTGCATGTGTCCTTTTAATCGAAACTTCACAAGCAGATGGCCAGAAAAGGCAGTTCATTTCTCATTGACAGTGTTAGCAAATTCCCTGCTTATTCCATGGGATTAGACCTTTTAAGTGCCATGTTCGTCAATCAACCCACTTAATTCCTTATTTGAATCAAACGTTTACCCTTGCATGAAATTGTTCCATAATGTTTATTCCAGTTTCCAGACATCACAGTTTATGCAAATGAATTGTTAAGGTAAATTCATAAAAGCCGCTCTGCAAATAAAGAATAAGACAATGTACTTGCATCACAAAATACCCAAAGCCATGTCAAGCATATTCTTCAATTGAGTTATCAACAATGCTAATATGCATATTTACACACATGATAGCAAAAAGCACCACAAAACCTAAACTGATGATCTGAAAACTCTCAAAGGAACTCAACTTTACAAGTGTTTGAGCCTCTTTCAAACATTAATAACCTCTGGAAAAGCTTTTTGCTACAAGCCCCTTTCATGGATCTGACGATCATGTTGTCCAAAACTTCACTATTTTTCAATAAGTATTTGACCAGTTCCAATTCGTGTTTCAAACCTTCAAATCCACAAATTTCAATCTTCTTGACATGCAACAACAAACAATTGGGCACACATTGTGGTTCAATCCATCTAAGGTTGTCGCCCACAATAAGGAAATCAATTTCCTGATCAAAAGAAAAATATCATAAACAACAAATAAGTGCCATTTGGCTCAAAAGTCAGTCACATGCTCACCATTGCTCCTAAGTTAGGTAAACTCCCAAGGATGATAGGTAGCAGCCGCAATCCAGGTTCTTCAATACCCACCTTCAGATAGGTCAAATGGGGGAATGTAGGAATGTAATCCTCCAAAGCGCAGTCAAGGGCCTTGCATGGGGAACAAGCCAATCATTGGAGAACAATTATGTAGAAAAATATCATGTGGTTAACAAATTTCCTACCAATTTGTTTTTTTTTTTCAAAAAAAAAAAAAGCGGCTACTAGGACAAGTGCATGAGAATTATTAATGAAAATAGAAAGAAAGAAACATGTAGAATATATAATATGCACAACAGAACGTTAAAAATCACAGTGTGGTTTAGAAAAGAACTTACAGAAATAATACCAGCAGACAAGGATAAAAACCTGGTGTTGGTGATTCCTTTGAGAAGTTGTAGCACACGATCAGCCGGAATATTTGGCGGATCAAATTCTTGCAAGTCTTCCACAAAATATTTATCGAATTCACTATCAAAATGCACTTCAGTTAAGGAATGTAGCTCATGCACCATATAAGAAACCAAGGTATTGTCGTCAATACAGAGATGTTCGAGATTTGGAGCCCTAATCATAACTTGATGCTTGGTATTACTAAACAAGAGTTTTTCTAATGATAAGGTTAGCCTCTTCAAAGTAAGGGATGAAACGTTAAGTTTAGTCACTGAATGTTTATCCTCCAAATGAATCTCAATCAATAAATCTTCAAGCACAGGGCAAATAGTAAAGAGCTTCTCAGTAATGCAGGTCGAATGAGGATAATACATTTCAACATGAAGACACTTCAGACTTGGAAAGCATATTCTAGAGGTAGGAATCTTGAAATCAAAATCCAATTTCAGTTTGAGCATTTCTAGGGTTTTACACGTGCAAATATTATCAGGCAATTCAATAAGGACATCAACGTACGCGTGACTAAGTTCAATGTCACGAACATTACGCTCAATTGCAGAAGAAACCCAGGATTTAAAAGGAGGCAAATCAGTCAAATAGTCATTGAGTTCAGAACAATGGACAGAAAACTTATTAATGTCCACCGAATGAAAAAGGAGCACCTTGTCTACAAAATTCACAAACCTAGTTAAAACATCATGAGTGGATTCACCGGGACGCTTGTCGTTAAACCATAAGCTTTCATCAAAGCAAAGACAGGGAAGTGAAGTCCAGAGGTGCTTCCATCTTGAAGATAGAATGCAAGTTTGCACAGCACATTTAATGGGTAAAAGTGATAGAATGTGGCAAAGGATTTCATCGGGCAAACTACTTATCCTATCCATTTTTTCTTGATTCGACACTTGACGCCTTTCGGATCTTCTACACTTGGGATCAATGTTTTTCATCGTGATGATTCCGGACCAGCCTGAGAGGATAACAACAACAGCAACAATACAAAAATTTTAGGATTTCGTTGGGCTTAATGGTTTTTCTTAAAATTCTGTTTGTTTTCTGAGAAAACGTAAAGAGAGTAATTACTAATTACAGTGGATTAATATTCTCCTTCACACCAATTCAACAGAGACAACATTAGCTAAAATTTTCTGATCCTTTTACATTTTATTTTCCCTCTAAATGTAGCTACCAAAGCACAATATATAATAGAACAAGAGAGAGAAATGAACCTGATTACGTAAACACTAGAACCATAGTGCTTCCACGCCAATTTGAGAAGCTTTGCTCCAGAGTTCGGAATGTGAAAAGAATGAGAATGCTGCCAGTCTCTTCAATCTTGTATCTACTTCAACGCACCGGTTCAGTGTAAACAAGAGGCAGGATGGGCCCATTCAGTTTGCCCATAGATAAGCTCTGCACATATCAAGCCCGGCCCAAATTCTGATAATCTCTTCCGATAGGTGGAATAATTAGTTAAAATTTCCAGCTAAAATCTGTTGATTTCTTCATTCCCGTTTTATTTTTTTGAGTGAGACTATTAGCACCCCTCAAAACCCCTCTAAAAACGGCGTTTCTTAATACACCTCAATAAAATATTTAAAAGTTATATGATCCCTTGCTACATCCCTTTTCAATACCATAAATAACTTTAATTTATTAAGATTTCTCAAGTCTCCTAATTACTGTATAATGGAGTTTACTTCATTAATCCAAATTGATTATATATAAAATTGATGGGCATAAGGAATTTTATCAAAATTATAATCGTTCAACTAATATTAATCACCATTTTCACAAAGCCCTTATGAAAATCTCTTTATTCTGAATATTATACTAGTTGACAGAGTTTCGTAAATTATGAAAGGAGAAAGTAAAGTCTTAAAACTCCAAGACATAATATATAGCGAATAATTAAGACTTTTTACAAGACTATAGATCTTCTACGACTCCCAATTTAGGTAAGTATATTATAATTTACCCATAAATTTTTATCAATGATTGAGAAGTAAGAAAAGATAGATGTTAATTGTCAGTCTTAGATATGTGAAAATTAAAAAAATAAATAACAACCATTAAATTTTGAGATAATCTGCTAATTCTAAAGATATGATGAAATTCTTAAATAAATTTTAAACTTAGAACAAACGTAGGTAGAGTGAATAGAGTTTGTCATGTATTTTATCTTTATTTATATATCTTTGAGTGTAATTTTAATTAAGGGCAAAGTTGTAAGTAATAAAAAAGAATTTTAAAAGGGAATCGAAGAAGTGCTAATAGTTTAACTCAATTGCTTTTTTCTTTTGTCTATAACCATGTTTGCAAATAAGCAAATGATATCAAACTGGCCTCCTGGTGGAGCTTCTCAAACGAGCAATGAATACAAATTCTGGAAATTCATTTCAATTACAGATTTCCAACTCTAAGCCAGATTCTCTCATGATTTTGTAGTGATTAAGTACATAATTTTTCACTCGCGGTGCCAAGACTGATTCCGTAAGTTTCCTTCTTCCAAGTCTCAATTGCAAAAGAGACCCTATTCCATCGTTGATCAGGGATTTCTCAATGAATTAAAAAAAAAAAAAAGAAGAAGAAAAAAATCATTAGCGTCAAGCGTGAGGCAACACTGGACGCTTTGGCACTTGCTTTTGCAGCCATGAGAAAAGACCCCATGGAGGTTCCCAAGACATACCCCAAAAGCAAAACTTTTATGAAATTTAAAATGGATTTGACGGCACGTGATCCTGTGTTCCCCCTTCCAACGAACATGAAAAAATAAATAAATGTAGGTAAACTAAATCAGGATTGACAAGAATAATATTTTTTGACAAATAATTTATTTATTTTCAAACCAAACAATTGACTGTCTATTATTAATTTGACTAATACTTTTATTGGCACCAATCCTACATTTTATCTCTGTGGATCAAGGAGAAAGGGGGATCAACAAGAAAAGAATTGTATCATGAGAGAAACAAGGAGACATTGAATACAGTCTACCCAAACTAGATGCAAAGACGTATAAAAGATCTATACGAACATCATGAGCTGTCCCGAAATAGAACTAGTTGTTGTTGATACTTGCAAATTCTCCCAATTAATGCACACATTTCATACATGTCATACATGCATTAAGTGCATATAGCACAACAGAAATACTGTGAAATCTAATGTTGAGTTGAGAAGAATGTTATATACGGCATAGTCAACTCAAGATGGTTTCTCTAGTATTTACCACCAAGTAATTGCAATGCTTTTATAGAATGAATTTGGGATAGTGAAGTATAAGACATACAGTTGAATCTATTTCTTGTTACGAACTAAATTTGACTGAGTTTTGACACTAAAGTAAGAAGACAGAAATATTCAAAAAAAAAAAAACAAAACAAAAAACAAGAACAAATGAAGTACCACTTGGCAGTTGGTCTGAAAATTAAAGTTCATGATCAAACAAGTCCTCAGGTTTCATTTTTCCAGTGATCTTGGCCAAACAGTCGATGTCCCCATAGATCACATAGAATCTCAAAGTGCCACAATGGGTTCCTGGACATAGTTCTGAGTTCTGAAATACAGTTCTTATAAATTACAGAAGTAAATTTTTGGGGACCCATTAACCCACTCTAAGTACTGGTTCAAATCCTTAAACAAAAGATCTTTCTTCAGTTGGTTCAAATCCTTAAGAACATGACAGGGTAAGAGTCACACAGCCATCTTGCTCTTGGTAGGCGCTTCTGAAATAACTATAAATTCTGGGAAGTAATTCAAATTCCAGATATGCAACCTGATCCAGATTCTGAGCAACAAGTGCCAGATAATCCACAGTTCTGTAACAAAACCTGATTCCACAGAATGGAGTAACCCAAACCAAGAAAAAAGAGCTTTCAGAAATATAATTCATTTCTCAGCAGCATTGTTTTCAACATCATGAAAATATCCATGCACAGATTTACAGATCATCATGGTAAAGGAAGTCTTCCATAGGATTTTTCTTGTTGCAACCTCCCTTACATTTCATAGAATACAAGGAGTTGAATATTGCAATTCTTGTGAAAAGAAGGGAAATGATGTTTGAAGTTGAAGGAGATTTTGAGCAAACTGTTGAGCAGCCACCATCCATGCCGTCTGTGCCATTAGGGAAGAGCCACCACAATAGATTGCCAGATCCACTGCCTTGTTTCTTTGTTGATTTCAAGAGAGTTTTGCATGCTAAGCAGATAAGTGTGTCTCCGATTGATATCTAGCAACCGGTGTCTTTTGCATGATACGCCAAACTCAGAAAGACAACCAGCAGTCTAAGATATTTCTCATCATCCTCTATGCGTAATTCCAGTTATGATAGATTCCATCCTTGACAATGCAACAACATCAGGAGCCATCTTGTACACGTTAAAGAAAACTGGAGCCATAATTTCAATAACAGGAACTGAACCATAGGGTACTCCAGATGAAGATACAGGACAAACATTTTTGGGAGACAAGATAAACAAAGATGATTAGATCATGAACGATGAAGACTGAAGACAATGGACCTTACTACATTTTCTAATTCAACTTCCAAAGATCACATCAATAGACTTCATAATTTGCAAAAACAGTGGCTGATGAAGCAATCCCAAGTCTGCGAATAATCAAATAGCCCTTTTAGTGGTGCTTCTGAAATCACTAAAATCCTGACAAGTGATCCCCGCATTATGAAGATTAAGAGCCATACTCCTAACAAAATTCAGTGTACAAGGCATCTTGTATTCTGCTAAGACCAAAAATCAAAACCGAAAAAGTTAAGCGAGAAAACCTTCCAACATCATCTCACAAACAGTCAAAAGAATTCAATGTTGCAAGTCTCAGAGCCCCTTGGAAACATGAGAATCTCTTTTTGGAGATTGTCCCCTGGTGCATCTTCTGCAAAACCCACTGAAAACTTCTCCAATACTTTACTATTTTCCAACAAGTACCTGACCATTTCCAGCTCATAATATTCCCTCTTCAGGTTTGTTATCTCAATCACCTCAACATGTGACGACAAATGATGAGGTGGACTCTCTAGTTCAAACCAAACAAGATTCTCAGATACAATGTCTTGTAATGCGTTAGGAGCCAATTTATGAGCCTATGAAGCAAGAAAAATCACACATTTCAAAAACAGTGTGAACCAGTAATGCAATTAATTAGCTATGCAAACAATATATTCTTAACTCACCTTCGAGAAGTCCAATTTAAGAACTCTCAGACTTGGTGAGCTTTTGAGAAATGGTGTCAACAGTTTCCAGCCAAAGCAAGAGTCAATGTGCAATTCCAAACAGATCAGATTGGGAAATGTTGGCAAATTATTATTTAAAACAAAGCTTAAAACCTACAAGAGAAATAAAGATAATTGTCCAATAAAATTAGTACAAGAACTAAATAATGATATAGTATCAGTGAAATATTAATCTTAAAGAAAATATTACCAAATCAGATGTGCAAAATATCAGGACATTCAAAAATCAATAACCAGAGAAAATGCAGAAATACCGTCATTGAGTCAGGTAATGATAAAATCTTCATACTTTTAATTCTCTTCACAAGTTCTATTGCACTTCCAGCATCATTTTCAAAGATAGCAGATGAATTTCTTCTAAGAACATTGAATTCAACAAGCACAAATGCTTTCTTCAGAAAAGGTATTTCATCCAATGCAAAGTATGCTAAGGAATTAGCAATAATGCTGAGGTATTCAAGATTAGGGGTTCTAATCTCAAATATACGATCGGAGGTGTATCCTTGCATTACAAATACATTTATGCTTAGCCTTTTGAGAGTCTGCACAATAATGTTAATAGTCTGTACATTATCACGTGGTTGAAGAATCCCTTCTATTGTCAACTCTTCAAGTGTGGGACAACTACTAAAGAACTTCTGCATTAGGCCACAATCCGGGTGGCAAAAGCCAAAATGAAGGATTTTGAGACTCAGAAAACATATCCCAGACCCAGGAATATCAATAACAATATCACTGCACAGTTTTAACTCCACTAGTGTTTCACAAGTTAAAATACTCTGAGGCAACTCTAGAATCCTTTTATGTCTAGTAAAGTTACTTGTACTATATACATCAAGAAAAAGATGGCGGACATTGTGTTGGATTGCAAAGCATATCCATTCACCGACACGAGAAAAATCTTTTTCTCGAAGCGTAGAACTTCTAAGGTGAAAATTGTGAATATCTTTTGACTGAAAAAGACCAAGTACTCGTTCCACAAAATTCAGGAACCAACTTCTAGATTTTTCATTACCCCCATCAAAGTAAAGACTGTGGATCGAAGTCCAAAGATTCCTCCATCTTGATGATAAAATGCAGGTCCTAACAGCATCTTCAGTCGGAAGACATGAGAGGATGCGACAAAGAAGGTGATCTGGTAATCTACTTGTAATGTCACCTCTTGCATTGTCTTCATCAACGTTTTTCTGATTCATCATTCTCTGAAAATGATACAATTGACTGCAACAAATTTGATATATGAAGACAATTGCAAGCTTCCATAAATTTGTTATAACAGAAAATACCATCACCAGTCACTAAATTTAGGTTAAAAAATTTAATAATAATTCAGAACCCTTTAAATTGCATCGAGTGACAGAAATAATTACTAGATATTTTAACAAGCAAATGCCACACGGCGCCAGCCCAACCCCCCCGCCCGGCGGGGGAAGAAAAAAAGGAGAAGGCAATCGATGAAAGAAAGAAAAGTTCCCAAAACCAAAAACAAAAATCTTAAGAAGATCACGCACTATTGAGCACTAAAATGAGTTTCCAAACAAGTCACTGGTTAGCGGTTACCGCTCAATTATCATTTTCAATTATTCACAACAGTCAAAACCCACTCGATTTTCTAAATTTCCCATTATTATATACAAAGTTCACCCCAAAATATTAAAACAGAAGGGGGAAGAAAAGTGATAAATTTAGAATAAATGAAGCAGAAGCGGACCTGAGGCAGTGTGCTGTCATCAATTCCTCCAAATTGTTCAGCACTGGAAGAGTAAGGGATTGTCTTAATATTGTAGATGAAAAGGATCGTTCATGTCCCTTATTTTTATATTATTAATGACATAGGTAACCTGTCAAAGTTTACGCGGTATGTACAGACTACTGATTTTTTTTTTCAAAAAAAAAAATTAATTAGCAATTGGCTGAAGTAAAAATTGTGGTCATATGTCTAGCCTTTAATATCTGGCCTTTAAATTCCCTTCCCCCCGCCCCCCCGGACTTGGGCTCCCGAAACCACACACACAACAACCACTTTTTCCAAATTTACACTATTCTTTAAGAAGTACTTGACCAATTGAAATTGATGCTCGTATCCTTCAAAAATCCTCATTTCAATTTTCTTGACATGAAACAGCGGACAAAGAGGTACAGGCTCTTCAAAGATAAATTCCAAATCATGTGGCTGATCACCAAGAAAACAAATGTTATAGACAAGAAATTAGGTGCCATTTAATTTAAAAAAGTTCATCACATCCTCACCTTATGATTGTGAATGACAATAACTTCTAAATTAGGCAAACTATTGAGGATGGCAAGAAGCAGCTTCCATGAAGTTCCTCTAATCTCCACTTCCAAATATGTCAACTTGGGGAATATTGGAAAGAAATCCTGATAAGCCCAATCAAGAGCCTTTCATAGAGAGAAAAAAATAATAATAATTCAGAAAACAATAAATTACAAACAAAACTCCAGGTAACTGAATTTCCCAGAGAAAAATTATATCATCCCATTCAGAAAAACTTATATATATATCACTACAAGGTGATTGTGAAGCAAAATTAAAGGAAAAAAAAATTAAAATTAAGCACAAGAAGCTTCAAAGAATCAATCATTGGGTTAAGAAAGAACTTACATACATAGTTTCTGCAGACAAGTACATAAACTTTATTTCATTGACTCCTTCAAGAAGCTCTAACACACGTTTAGCCTGAGTCGACGGCCCTTCCACATAGGAAACATGAATAAAAACTTCAGTTAAGGAATGTAGTTCGTGCACCATACATGATACCAAAGCATAACCTATAATATGGACGCGTTCGAGATTTGGAGCCCTAATCAAAATTTTGTGCTCATTGTAAGAACTTAGACGATCTCCTACGTCAAACCTTATGCCTAGCTTCTTCAGAGTAGGAAATGAAATATTAAAGTTAACCACTACATCAGCATTAATCAAAAGTCCCACAATGGATAATTCCTGGAGCACAGGGCAAGCAGAAAAGAGCCTCTCAGTAACGTCGTTAGGGAGATTATACATTTCAACGTGAAGGAATTTCAAACTTGGGAAACACAATCCAGAGTGAGGAACATTGATAACGAAATCCAAGTGCAAGAACCTCAAGTGTTGTGGAAGTGCAGAGGCTCTCAGGCAACTCAACAGGAGAGTAACTCTCCAAAAAATAATAAAGATTATGCATACTGTGACTCTCAAGATATATTTCAATCTCTCCAACATCACTTGCAGATGAAACCCAGAATTTCAAAAGGGATAAATTGGCGAGTTTCGAACATTGGAGAGAGAACTTGGCAAGAGTTGCCGAGTTAGTAAGATGAAGCACGCTATTCGCAAAATTCTCAAATCTAATACAAGGATCGTCAGTCAAGGCAACAGGACTATCAGTAGAGCTATCGGTAATTCCGAAATTGGGATCAACAGCGGGCAAGCTTAACCTGTGTACAAGCTTATCAAACCTTTGAGCACTATCCTTAGCGAAAGCATGACCAGGGTATGTTAATAGCAGGCCTTTCGCATAAGTCGTCGTCGAAGCAAAGATTGGAAAGCCAAGTCCAAACAAACTTCCACCTTGAAGAGAGAATGCAAGTTGCCAGGGCATGTTTTGCGGGTAAAAATGAAAGAATGCGACAAAGAATTAGATCGGGCAAACGACTGATCCTATCTTCGCTATCATGCTTGCCCACTTCAAGTAATGTGGGCGGTCTACTCTCTGTCTCTGATTCTTCCATCATTGTGAATGTTCTCCAGCTCGACACTCTGTTTGATCACTTGAGTTTTTTAGTTTTTAAAGAAAAAACAATATACATAGCATCACCTGATCTACTTGAATCACACCCAAGTGTAAGACAAATAGATAAGGAAGCGAGAAGTTAAAAGATGAAAGAAGCTGATTAGATGAACGAGATAAACACGATGCTCCCAATTCGCAAATCAAGATCACTGCCAAGCAAGCAAACGACGATCACTTTGTTGCAGGAGGAGCCTTAGTTCAACTGCCTGAGGTTTGACTTTCGATCATTATTATTAACGTCTGGACAAAACGCACTATTTGGTGTTATAAATTCTAACTTTTACGTATGTCGAAATTGAGAATATTCCCTTTCAAGTTGCCATCGCCCATTTGTCCTAACTTGCTTGGTGAATGTTTTGAATTATGGTAACACCCGACAAAATCTAATAAAGCACTCATAATACAATTGGTAACATTGAAGTAATATAAATGCCGCCGGCAACACTATGTTTCTTCAACCATATACATCGCATATGTATATATTAATTACCCCAGGGGAGCTTAAACAAAAAGGTTTCTTCAGTGGCATTAGCGGTAACGGTCATGATAGAAAAGACTATGCAAACTGTGACTGTCAAGATAAATTTCAACCTCACAAATATTACGCATAACTGCAAAAGAAACCCAGAATTTCAAAAGAGATGAAGCGGTGAGCGTGAAAACAATGGAGAGAAAAGTTGCAAAAGGTTACCGAGTTAGTCAGACGAGGTACCTTACTCACAAAATTCTCACAAACCTAAGGGTAGAAGGATTGGTAGTGAAGTCAACATGACCAGCACGAGTGGGGATCAATAGCAGTCAAGGTTAAACTCTCTACAGAGCAGTATCCTCAACAATGTGATTGATAAAAGCAGGCGGTTCGCATAACTGGTTGCAGAAGCAAAGATTAGAGAGGGAAGTACAAACAAACTTCTATCTTGAAGAAAGAATGCAAGTTGCAACGTCACGCTTTGTGGGTAAGAATAAAAGAATGTGACAAAGAATTGAATGAGGTAAATGACTGATCCGATTTTCGCTATCTTGCTTGGACTTCCTCTTATCGTTTAACTCCATGAATGTGCTAGAAACTCTCTGTTTGATTGCAGAGGAAGCCAGTGAAATAAATAAACGAAAATGGTATCCTCTTCTACTTCAATCAATTCAAACACAAAGTTTAAAAAAGATTACGGTACGGGACGAAGTTAACTGATTAGGTGAACAATATAAACACGATACTTCCAATCGGAGAAGCAAAGGATGCAATGAGCACTTTTTAACTTTACTGTAGAAGAAAATAGAGCTGCAGCTGCTGCTTGCAAAATTTCATTGCTTAAAAGAAACTATTTATGAAGGTTGACAAGTAGATTCCTGTTTATGAAATGAGAAACTAAACGCACCGTTTTCTGTATTTCTATCCCCGCATCGAGTTAATGATTGCTTTAATTCATTTGCGCAGGACCAAAGTCGAAAGTCTAATGTCAGTCTCCAGCATCCAGAGAAGCTCTACTAATATTTAGTTGAACTTTAATAAAGGGGAGGATCTGATTGATTTATAAATTCAAGAAAAATAATTAAATATTAAGATGAATTTTAAGGTAAATCCACTTATTAACATTCAATCATACATCATGTTGTATCTGTGAGCAGCAGTATATTGACGTAGCTAGAGCCAAAGAGTTTGCAAGACTGCAAGTGATATTTTAGTTATCATAAGCATACACTGACAATTATTTAGAAGAATTGGAATGCTTTCAATGACAATTCTATCATATTGTTGTATAATAATCTGCTGCAAGGTTTGCTCTGTCTGAAGAATGTGCTAGCGTGAAATGACTATTATTCTGGTTTCCAGATTCTACTATGCAAATAGGGAATTCTGATTCTTATGCTGCAAGTTTTTTTGCTTTGTAAAAACATCAAAATCTAAAGCAAGTACTAACTTCTTGTTAGCTTCGTAAAGAGGCCAAAGTGCATAAAAAGACAATGCATTTGACTATTTGCATCTCAAAGTGCACAAATATCTCATCCTCAAAACATGTCAACAAAATCATAAGTCTTCAACAGAGTCCCGACAAATAGCCAACGCCTAGTTACAGCTTCTTGATACAAAAACCATTAAGAAACCTGAGTCTGTGAAGTAAATACTCTTTGAAGGAACTCAACTAGACACGCTTTAGAGCCTCTTAATTTCAAGCATTAATAATTTCTGTCCAAACAATTCCCTAATTATAATAATTAAACCATGGTTTGTCATTGGTAGACAGGCGTTCAAGATTTGGAGCCCCAATCATAACTTGATACTAGTAATTTGCAGGGATCTCTTTTTTTATAATAAGCCTAATCTCTTCAGAGCAGGAGATAAAATGTTAAGGTTAAATGGTTTAGTATGATCCCCCAAATGAATGTTTATAGACAAATCTTTAAGCACAAGGCAAATAGTAAGGAACCTTCCAGTAAAGCAGGTGTAACTGAGTTAATAGATCAAGATGAAGATACTTGAGACTTCGAAAACATACTCCAGAGGTAGGAATCTCGAAAACAAAACCCCATTTTAGTTTGAGAACTTCAAGTGTTTTGCAGGTGCAAAGCAATTCAATGAGCTCATGACTCTGTTCAATTTTGGATATGATACTATGATTTGTCAAGCGGACCACCATGCATTTATTAGTAAATTATAAATTTTCTGTAGGTCCAAATGCATTTATCAATAAAATTTAATATGTACTATTGAGCAATCATCATCAGCGTGTATGACTATTGAAACCTTCGACAAAGTAGAACGAGAACCTCTGTCCAATATCTGCCGGGCAATGAAAGTATTCTTTTTACATTAGAAATATATTTAGAAACAATAACTACAACAACGAATAATTCCACATATCCAAGCCAAGCTGGATTCTGAAATTGACAGGACACATTTTCTTACGATGTTTTTATGTAACTATATATGCTAAATATGTAAAGGCACATGCGGCAACAAGACTGATTCCGTAAGGCATCTTTCCAAGTCTTGAGAAGAAAGTTTGCATAGCAGAGCAAGGCATACTCAAGAACTCAGTAGTCAGTACAATTTCTTTACCATTATGTAATTGTAATGCTTCCATAGTATCAAACAGGGAGAGTGACGGCATCTACATACTGCTAAATCTATTTTCGTTACTAACAAAATTTGACAAGAGTTTAAGAACTAAAGAACAAAGACAGCAAATGGAATAAATAACCAAACCACGAAAAGATTTTTGGCACGTATAGTTCATTCTTCTATAGCATTGCTTTCAACATCCATGATAAGATTCATTCGTAAATTTACAGATCATCATGGTAGAGGAATTCCTCCAGAGGATTTTTCTTCTTGCAACCCCATTTACATTTTGTAGAACACAAGGAGTTGAAAGTTGCGATTCTTGTGGAATGAAGGGAAATGATGTTTGAAGTTGAAGGAGATTTCGAAAGAACAATTGCATACCCATCATCCATGTAGTCTGTTCCATCAGGGAAGAGCTGCCACAAGAGGCTGCCAGCTCCACTGCCTCCTTTCTTCGTTGAGTTCAAGAGAGTTTTGTATACCGAGCTAATCAGTGTGTCTCGGAATGATGTGTTGTACCCAGTGTCTTTTGCAGATACACCAAACTCAGTAAATAGAACTGGCATTCTGAGATATTTCTCAGCATCCTCTAGGTGCGCTTCCATCCATGATTTGGTGAATTGAAGATGGGCATCAGAAATAGTTTGTGAAATCCTTCATCAATAAAATTAATCAGTCTAACAGAAGTTCTCATAATCATATAATCAAAATTCCCAAGGCAGTATAAATACTTTACCAAGAATCTGCATAAATATGAACTGAAGCAAAGTCAACACCAAGAGTCTGATGGTTCCTTATAAAGTCAGTTCCAACTTGTGTAGCATATGAATTTGGGTTGAATTTAGCTCTGTCAGGGGCTGAGGGACCGTAAAATCCTTCCAATCCAATCTCCACCAAGTGCTTTGCATCAATACTTTTCACATAAACTGCCATTTCTTGTATCCATGACTATGAAAGAAAGTCATTCAACTACTTCAGAATATGAAAGTGATTTGCTATCAACTACCACAATTGGATATGCAGACATGCATATATACCAAACATAAAATATTACGCCATCAATGAAAGAAAGAGAAGAAAAATACCTGCAGAGTATCACCAGATGGATCTGAGGTGCATCGAGGCTCATTCATCAGCTCCCAGGCAAAAATTGTGGGGTCATTCTTGTAAGTTATGTTTGTGAAAGTATTGACTCTATTGAGCACACTCTACATTGCCAAAATATCAAAAGAGATTAACACACTTAGTTTTGCAACTAATATAGTTCTGACGTCTATGGCAATTTTTTTGGAATTCTAGTAGCCTATATACATAGTTGACAAGCAGAGAATCTCATTTGCCAAGTTCAATTTCTATGCAACATATAGAAAATGGTTACCTTGACATGGGCCTTGTAGTAGCTCTTGAGAGTTGGATGAGAGAAAAACTCATCGTCTGAAGTCAAATTGAGGCCAGCAGCTTTTCCCCATTTAACATATTGTGCCTTGCCACCATATGCATCCCAGTTGTTTGTTAATGACAGTATAAGCCTGATCTTATACTTCTTTGCTTCACTTATCACAAAATCCAGGGCCTGGAATTTGAGAAGCAATGATGAAAATAAAGAGCATCTACAGTCTTGCTTTACAGAAATGGAAAGAATTCATAACAAGAAGAAAAATTGCCTAAAGGATGCAGAACCAACCATAGGAAAAGACTAATTTTTCTCCCATAAAGTTTAGTGCAACGGAATAACCTCAGTAGCACGAGAATTGAGAAGCAAGAGTACCTTAAAGACTTCTTCATCATAAACTGATGGGGACGTCTGAAGGGCTCGCCACTGGCCATCGTTAAATGCCCAAGTTCTACAAACTGTTAGTCCAGCTGAAGACGCTTGGTGAAAAAGCTCGCTGACTTTTCCTCTTGTAGATTGATCCGCAGCAAATACCATCAACCAGTAAGTATTGAACCCATTAACATAGAAGGGCTCGTCATTAACCACAAATTGGTTCCCTTGCTTCTGCACCATTTGCCAGTCATCATCTTCCCTAACTTGCAAGTCATAAATCCTACATATTGGAACAAAATAACTCAACATTACAACCTCATAGAAAATATGATCACCACAGCATATGGCAAATATATCGATCTCCAATGGGATTACCCATTATGTGTGCTAGCATATGACAAATGATTCTCTGTTTCCTCCATTGTTGACTCAAATCCCCAATCATCATTGACTCCAAAGACCGCCCAACTTAAGTTTTCAATCAAAATCGCGAAGATAACCAATGAGAAAAAGAACTTAGACCCAAGTGTTTTCTTGTGATAATCCATGGTATTAAGCAACTAAGCCGCATTTTTCGAACCTCCTTGGACCACATATTTATATGTTCCCATCAAAGAATTCTTGTTTCTAAGGAACCAAATTGTGATATACAAGAAGAGTGTAGAAGAGAAGATAAACACTTTACCTTTGAAGCGAAGGAATTTCCCTTCTTTCCTCGGCCATCATCTTCACTTCCTCTTGCAGATACTGGTAAGTATAGAGAGATACGGAAGTTTGGTGTACTAAAGATTGTGACACACACTCTAAGCGAAGTCACAAACTTACTCAATTCACCTCCAAGAATACGCAATGGGACCCAAAAGACAAAACATTTGTTATGGTTCGGAAGTCACGATCTTTCTTCTTGGAGAAAGATGATCGATTCTATAAGAGGCTAAAAGGAAACTGCTACTGTTTCACATATATGATAAACCCATTCCGGAATAAATCGTTACCTGGTAGAGAAAGAAGGTAAATTGAAGCTGGGATGAGAAAGATACGTGAAAAAGTTTCAGTGGAAGCTGACTTTGGGTCGGTTCTGCCTGTGATTGATTTCTCCCAGGTACGATCATGCAATCGGAGTTATTTTAAGTGATTTTTTTTTTCTTAATGAATTGCAGCAAACTCTTCATATGATATTTGTTGCACCAATTGCTATTGAAATATTTGTATGCTGAGCTATTGCTTAGATCCACGTTTATTCTATGGGAAAACATGGCACTATTTAGTTCGTTGTATAGAATTATGGGAGAGTAGTGTCATTGCTCATAGATTTGAGGAAGGTTGTAACAAATTTTTATCAATTCCCATGTGGCAACAGTTGCGTCAAGCAATCTTGATCATTATCTGTAGTATTGGAGATACTGAACAAAGCAGCTTAAGCCATGAAACCTGGCTAATCCAAGATACAATCTAGGCTAGCAAGATAAAACTCTATAAAACAAACCATGAAGCCCAGGGCCAAAAATGAAGATTCTGTCACAAAAACACAGAATTTGAACAATGTAGCTTTATACAAGCCATGAAGGAAAAGAGCTGTAGATATGGTTCATGTCCCTGTATTTCGACGCCCAATCCTCACAACAAAGCCAGCCTTGATAGGCCAGACCCACACTACAAATAAACAAGAATCAAACTTTTGTATTGTTAATATGAGTTTGAACTAGTAGGATAAATAAATACGATACCGATATTATTAATAGCTCACATATGATAAAGAAGAGATGATTCTCATTTGTATGTACAGTATCTGAACTTTTGCAACAAATACAAATGACATATTCATCTGCAACTACAAACATAGAATAGTGAATCATCAGAAAAATAGGCATTAACGGAAAGGGGTGCCACTAACATGGTTGCAGATCAACTACTGCGATAATATGTCAAAAAGTTAAATATATGAACTTATTTATCTAAGTAGAATTTCTTCAAAGTATTTAGAAGCAAATCAACCCTTCCCTACCAAATGCTGCTGTCCATCAAGACATCCATTTGTCCCCATTTCAGATGGTAAAAATGTCATCACATTCTCTGGCTGCCTGTGCATCCTGAAAATGAGTTAGATATTTACAATATGAAAGAGAAGTAACAAATTATCAATGAAGGTGGCAGTTGATGATAAGAAACATATTAAGTAAACACTTCCAATAAGATATGAAAATTAGAGAACAACTTATTTCTGAGGAAAGGATGTCTAATAAAAATAAAAACCACATAAACTCATCATACGTTTTGCAGAGATCCATAAAATTCACAAAAACGGTCTTCCTTGTGCCCTCTCTAAGAACTTTGGTGGGAGTGGGTGTGGTGTTGTGGCGCTTATGGCAGTCCTATGCTTATCTCGGGAAACCTTGGGGTTATTCTCAAAAAGACTGCTGAACAATCTATTTAAAAGCTGCACTTTCACTGTAGGCATAGAATGTAATACAAAAGCACAAGAGCACAATTCATATCAGTCAAATGTTCCTCAACAATGCAGGCCATATAACATTTGAGAAAGAAAAATAGGTATATGATAAGTCACGATACAAGCACATACCTAAATACCCAAAATAAAGTTTACTCAACACATAGAGAATACAACAAAACCATATGTATTGGATTATTGAATGAATTCTGAGACTGCAGGAACATGAAAATTTTACCTCTTCATAATTATAGTCTCAGTCAGATCCTTCCCAAGGATATCGCAAAAGCATCTCTTCCCTTCTTTCCTTGCCTACATCACTCCGGAAGATGACATAAATATCATCTTAATTTTATCTGTCATAAGATTTTAAAGATTCTGAACTATATTCCTTTACCCAAAATTAATAACGTTAAGACGGACAATTCTCATAATTCAAGATATTATCTTCCACCCGTTTGCATAGAGATAAGATTGCTGTGAATTAACATGCCACAGGCTTTGTACCTTCCCAGAAAGCAATAAACGAACAAGTGTCTTCTCGTTTTTGTTAGGCATTAGAACAAACGAACTGTCTGCGTTAACAAAGTTAATGCAAAATTGGCGCCACTAGTAACTACATTCAGAGTGTTTATCTTATTTTTAACACAAGCTCAGGTTTGCTAAAGTAAATGAGTCACAAAATATCAAAACAAATGGCAGACGTAACATAAAAGTAAAGGAAGAAATTTTAGCTCGTGATGTATCCACTTTCACTCCCCAACTTATTTCTTCAACCATTTCAGTGACTGCTCAAGCCTCTTAGTCTATTTCTGCAACTGAAGCCGAAAAATGACTTAACCATAAACGGCGTCGTTGGTTTCCGTCAGTCTTTGGATGTTCGGCCGCTTTATCACATACCCATTGTTGGGCCCATTCTTTAAGTGCTTGAACAACAAATTTAAAAGCAGTGTTTGGAAATTGGTCTTGCGCGACACTTGTCAGTTTTTTCATCGTTTATAGCTTTACGTTACATTTCTTACAATTAAAAACTCGTAGCGCTTCTCAAAACGGGCCCGGGGGGGGGGGGGTTTTAAAGAAAAGAAAATGACAATTTTTTTTTTTAAATGATAAATAATATGAGAGGGGATGTGTCATTTATTGAATAAATGGTGACTCAATAAAGATAGTATAGTAAATTCATTTATGAATTTCACGTTCACTCAATGGAAGATAAACACATTACCTATTTTTACCTAATTGACAAACATAAATTAAATAATTTATTATTTTTTAAAGTTGTAATCCCCAAAAAGCAAAATATCGGTCTTCCAATTTTTCCCATTCCACTGCAGTGACTGAAAAAGGGCCCACGGAACACTTTCCCTCCCTCAAAAGTCTCAAAAACTTGGACGTGGAGATTTCCTTGGGGTAAAGGAATTAGAATTTGGGGGATTCGGAATCCACATTCAATTGATTTTCGTATGGTTCAGTGTGAATTCCACATTAGGCTTAAAGAATTTGGAAACATTTACAGAGTTTTTGGCCCACTTTTTATAAAACGCGCTTCAAAGCATTAAACCAGTAACAAGTCCTGTCCTGTTCTGGCCTACAAGATTTTTTTTTTTTTTCTAATAAGCGACCCATGTGCGATCGGGCCGTACAGATTCCTAGTTTGAATCGGCGGGCCAATCCGGCCACAATAAGTCAAACGCTACCAAATGACAATCAACAAGCACTTCCGCAAATGATCGAAAACCGCGTAAGCGCTTCCCCTAAACGCGCTTACTATATTGTATGTGCACTCACAGCTCGTTAGGAGTGATGCGACATGCTCTGTCATCCTATCATAACCCACTCTCGTCGTACCCACTTCCCAGTGGCAAATCCCGTAATAGAGCGACGTTGCCAAGGTCGTTCCAGCCATTTCAACAGTCTCACATCTGGTTGTCTTTTATTGATTAAAATATACTTGTCCAGACTATTGCAGATTGCCGACCAAATCGACTTCATCAATCATCATAACGGACGAGTTAAAAAATATTGTGCAAATTGCAATAAACATCCAGCCCCCTATTTTGGTAAAATTTCAAATTAGTAGCAAACAGTTTTTTTTTTTGCATGAAGTCCCCACCGTCAGATTAAATATAATGAAACGAGCTCAATCCAAAATTTTGAAAATTTTGAGCAGGTTACTTATATAATATGAACCGATAAGTAAATTAAACTTTATACCCTTCAAAAAAGTTAAAAATTTTAATATACTTATTTTAAAAATGCGAATAATAAAATTATATTTATGTCAGTTAATTTTTTATTAATTTCGACCTCAAGAGCATTTAAATTTTAAAGTTTAGCTTCCATTGGGGAATATTTAAAGTTCAGGGATACGATTGTTATTATCGGTTAAATAATCAGCAGTGGCCACTAGTGTTAGTATAAAATTCAGACACAGCTCAACGACGGTTTCTGCTTCTTTCAAACCTCCGTTTCTTCCTCTCTCTGTGTCTTACCCTGCCGCACCTCTTAACTCGTGTTCTGTCCGATTTGACTCAGTGAGTTAGTCCGCTTCATGCTAAGGTAATGTTCACTTAACTACCCGTCTTAGTACCCACAGCTTTCTTTCGGGCCTGAAATGTTTCCATTTCTCAAGTATTTTTCTTTTTTGCTCTGTTTCAGCTTCTCAAAGTCTTTGGATCTGGAGAATTCCTGCTTGACTTCATAATTTGTTTAGCTGAAAACTTTGTCCTTTGAGCTCATAACCCATAAAAAAGTTTCGATCTTGAATTTAGAGAGTCAGATCTTGCTTGTTCATTTGTCTTTTTCGGTGTCCTGATTGAATTCTTCTGCTCATATAAATCTTTGCAAATTTAAGATTCCTGTAAACTAAGCTGATTTGTGGGGAAAAAAAGTTCAGCTTTTTATGTCCATGAAGAACTTAAATAAGCAATTTCTTGCCACCCTCTTCATCTTTCTTTCTTTAGCTTCTGCCATTCATGTCACCTTAGCTGCTGATTACATACCCAGTGAACAAATTCTCTTAAATTGTGGTGAATCCTCAATAACCAATGATGACGATAAACGGAGTTGGACTCCTGATGTCGGATCAAAGTTTTTGTTATCAACTAAGGATTCCACAACTTCTAAAGCTGCCACTCAAGACCCTTCTACGCCGACAATTCCGTACATGACAGCTAGGGTTTTCCATTCTGAGTTTACCTACAGTTTCCCTATTGTTGCTGGTCGTAAGTTTGTGCGGCTTTATTTCTATCCGAATTCATACAGTGGGCTTAATGCAACTGATGCTCTCTTTTCGGTGAGTACCGGGACTTATACTCTTCTTAAGAACTTTAGTGTTGCGCAAACTGCAGAAGCTTTGAATTATGCTTACGTTATTAAGGAGTATGCGATTCCAGTAGATGGGGAAACTTTGAATATCACGTTTAGTCCTATGAATGTTTCAAATGCGTATGCGTTTGTAAACGGGATTGAGGTGATGTCAATGCCTGATCTTTATAAAAATACTGATGGAGATTTGATGATTGTGGGTCAAAATTCTCCTCTCTACATTGATAACACTACTGCTCTTGAGAATGTTTATCGGTTGAATGTGGGTGGAAAAGATATCTCTCCTTCAGGAGATACAGGTCTGTTTAGGTCTTGGTATGACGACCAGCCATACATTTTTGGAGCAGCATTGGGGGTGCCGGTGACAATTGGTTCAAATATGACGGTTAGGTACCCAAATGACATGCCTTCCTATGTTGCACCGGTTGATGTCTACTCCACCGCTCGATCAATGGGGCCAGATTATCGAATCAACTTAAATTACAACTTGTCTTGGGTTTTCAGCGTTGACTCAGGATTCTCTTATCTGGTTAGGCTTCATTTCTGTGAGGTTTATCCAGAGATAACCAAAATTCATCAGAGAGTCTTTACCATTTTCCTCAACAATCAAACTGCTTATCCTGAATTCGATGTGGCTGGGCTAACAGAGGGTAATGGAATTCCATTATATTGGGATTTTGCGGTTCTTGTTACGGGCAACGGACCACAGAAGGATCTATGGCTTGAGCTGCATCCAAATGCGGCTGTAAAGCCACAGTATTATGATGCAATCTTAAATGGAGTTGAGATATTCAAATTAAGTGATCCAAATAGTAATCTTGCAGGGCCAAATCCTATCCCTGGTCCTAAGCAGGATGTAGTTGACCCATCTTTGGCTCTACCATCGAGTTCCTCAGGTAATTCAAAGCAGAAAGCAATCATTGGTGGGGGTGTTGGTGGAGGAATTGCTCTAGCCCTTGTCATTGGTTTTTGTGTTTTTGCTGCATCTCGTCACCGCAGACAAGGGAAGGATCCGAGCTCAAGTGATGCACAATCTGGTTGGCTTCCTCTTTCACTCTATGGAAATTCACACTCTGCTGGTTCAGCCAAGACAAATACTACAGGAAGTTATGCGTCTTCCCTTCCTTCAAATCTTTGCCGTCACTTCTCATTTGCTGAGATAAAAGCTGCCACTAACAACTTTGATGAGGCTCTACTTCTTGGGGTTGGAGGTTTTGGCAAAGTGTACCGGGGAGAAATTGATGGTGGAACAACTAAAGTTGCTATCAAGCGTGGAAACCCACTCTCTGAGCAAGGTGTGCATGAGTTCCAGACTGAGATTGAAATGCTTTCAAAACTTCGACACCGACACCTTGTTTCATTGATTGGTTACTGTGAAGAGAACTGTGAAATGATCCTTGTGTATGATTACATGGCTTATGGAACACTGAGGGAGCATCTTTACAAAACTCAAAAGCCCCCTCTGCCATGGAAGCAGAGGCTTGAGATATGTATTGGGGCTGCCCGAGGTTTACACTATCTCCACACTGGTGCCAAACACACGATTATCCACAGAGATGTTAAGACTACCAATATTCTTTTGGATGAGAAGTGGGTGGCAAAGGTTTCTGATTTTGGTTTGTCAAAAACAGGTCCTACGTTGGATCACACTCATGTCAGCACTGTTGTGAAGGGTAGCTTTGGCTATTTGGATCCAGAGTACTTCAGGCGTCAGCAACTAACAGAGAAGTCTGATGTTTATTCTTTTGGTGTTGTGCTCTTCGAAATCCTGTGTGCTCGACCAGCCTTAAACCCAACTTTGCCCAAGGAGCAAGTGAGCTTGGCTGAGTGGGCTGCTCATTGTCACAAGAAAGGAATACTTGAACAGATTATGGACCCTTATCTCAAGGGAAAGATTGCACCAGAATGCTTCAAAAAGTTTGCTGAGACAGCAATGAAGTGTGTATCTGATCAAGGTATTGAGAGGCCATCAATGGGTGATGTGCTGTGGAACCTAGAGTTCGCTTTGCAGCTACAAGAGAGTGCAGAGGAAAGCGGCAAAGTTCCTGGTGGAGGAATGGACATCGAGGAAGGAGCATTTGATGTTGACTGTAAAGGCAAGAAAGATCCCAAAGCATGTTCAGGTTTTGATGGTAATGTCACAGATTCAAGGAGCACTGGAATGAGCATGAGCATAGGTGGCCGCAGCTTAGCAAGTGAAGACTCCGATGGGCTAACACCAAGTGCAGTATTCTCACAGATCATGAACCCCAAAGGGCGATAGAATCACAATCGTCCTTGCCAGAATCCGGTAATGCTACTGGATTGCTTATCAACTTTTCAGTTTAATTTGGCTTATTCATTTATTCACCAATAGTCATTTTTCTCTCTCTTTTTCCCCCTCCCCGTCTTCACATGTTTGATCATGTCACAATTTGTATCTAGTATCTAAGATTAAATGAAAGAGTGTAAAAGCAATCTGTTTTCACTTCATTTCAATGAGGATCATGTCACCATTTGTATTTTATTATTAATATGTATTATCTATATATTTTTTATATCACGCATTGGTTTCACATAGCTGGTTGTGGTTGTGACAGAACAACCGTTTGATGACTGAAATCTCAAGTCTGAAAAGGATCAACAGGAGTAGTATATAATAAAACCTATGTGCCCTCTGTCATGAAATCGGGCTGATTACATGTGAGTGGGGGCCTTGTTAGCTGATCTTATAGAAAGTCCATTCCGCAAGGCAACGGCCACATTCAGTATCCTTTCAATTTATTTCCTATTTTAATGAGATTACTAGAAATATAAAAATTAGAAAGAATTGGTATTTGGTAGCCACTAGGGAGGGTATTCTTGATAAGCTGGCAAACGTGGGAAGGGGCTAGTGGGAGAGCTGGCTTTGAGTCCTCTTTTGTGCGCGGCTATATCTTGTCTTGAATAATTGACCTGTGTGATAGAGCGAGGTCCCTGAAAAATATAATAACTATCTTTTATTCTGCTTTTAGTTTTGATTTTCACCAAGCTTTTATATTGCTAGTTTGATTCGACTTTAATGTTGGCACGTAACGGGCAACAAGGTTGATTGTAGACAGAACGTTAAATTAGAAAGGTAAGGCCACTCATGTTATGATAATTGCATCTCACAACTGGCAAGTAAAAAGTGGCAAAATAATAATAATAATAATAATAATAATAATAATCAATAAATAACTTTTAATGAGCCGCATGTGATCTTGTACCAATTCACAGCTATGATTCAATGAATGAAATTCTGTCCAACAGAAGCAAAGCTGGCGTCAGCATGAAAAAAAGAGAAGAATAACTTCGTTTGTTCCAGGCAAATTCTTTAGAGAAGGCACTACCTCTAGGAAGCACCGCCACACGTAACATTTAAAGCAGAAACAACCGAACAGATAGGTAATAACAGCACATCCACTCATTTTATTTCCTTAAGCGGTTCTAGCAAGACGAAAGGAGGAGGAAAGAGTCAACAATGCGTCGGAAGCTGTATTTACAGTCGAATTTTGTAAGCAAAAATTTGAGAATTGAGAGCATCCCCCGATGCCTAGGGAATTACACGGATAGAGATTCAAAAAAGAATTGGTCTAATGTTGTAATCTTTATAAGATTTCCAACATTATTATTAAAAAGTGGATAATAAAGAATTAAAGAACTATGTATGAGTGTACAGAAAAACCTAATTGTATGAATCAAAAAATAAACATCCCTATTACAACGATTGCAGGTTCTTACGGACACCAATATTCTTGGCGAATTTATAAAGAGCCAATTAAAAAATCAAGCTTCTTTTCGCAAAGTAATGAAAAAAGCTATTGAATTATCTGAATAGGCCGATACAAAAGGAATTTAAGTACAAATTGTAAGCGATGAGTACGGAAGTTGACACGGTCGACTTTGAGGTCTATTAGAGTAGCGGCCAAAAGATGTTATTCATTTCCAAGGGGAAAAAGACAGTAACGGTGCAAATATTCTCATATTTCCATTTCATTGTTTCATGAACAGGGATAGATTGAATCACAAATCACATAACCAGCCATTTCTACAGAAAGTAATGCATAAATATACCCAAAAAAAAAAAATTGCAATCAAGCAATCTGCAATCTCATCTAACTATTAGCACGGAAACATACACAGATTGGTGACAATGCCAACACAGATTGGAAGATCATTGTAATAATCATTTTTGACTTGGGCCGACTGAGTCTACAGCCTCTGCTACCTTCTTCTGTAGCTCTGGCTTGTTTGCACCAACTAGCTTGTCAACTTGCTGCCCATCTTTAAGAAAGAAGAAAGTTGGAGTAGCTTTGATATCCCATGAAGTGCTGAACTCCTGCATCACACACAAGAAGCCATGCTTCCAATAATTGCTATTTGACCCAGACATATCTCATCACTATAGAAGCTCAGCAGATTTTACCATACAAACCCAAAAACATCACCGTATAGAATGATTTGCACAATGAATTTTCCTGGATTGTTACTTCTTGATTTCCTATCTTGTGAATGCTCTTAGGAAAATTGGTTATAAGTGCAGTCCGTTGGCATCAGTAAAGGCATTCCAAGATCAATTTTTTTTTTTAAAAAAAAAAAAGTATATTACTTACAACTAGTTCATCAACATCGACCAACAGGAACATTAACAAAGGGTATTTCTCAGATAGCTCGCTGAAGAATGGCGCAATCATTCTACAAGGACCACACCATGTCGCACTGAAGTTCACAATCACCTGTTCAATCATATATTTATGAAAGAAGACTCATCAGATAAATCAAACTAAGCTTCACTAATCAGTATTAAGTGAACTATAAATGCGAGCCAGATTGAGTATTCTGTCTGTATGAGGTGGAAAAAATTTTCTAGCAAACATCTATCGACAGCAAGAAGCAATCTATTCAGAGGAAAAAATAGTCGTGAGGCATACTGCTCTCAACTTTCTTTCCATGAATCCACAAAATGCAATATTAAAAGAATTTTAGAACAGAACTCATTATATTTGATCTAAATTCATCCATTGAAGATGTTATTGATTGCTCCCAGCTTCATAGTTGATTCTGGGTATTTTGTGGTGCAAACGTCAAACATGACATTTGACATTTTTAAATAAGGACTTATAGTTGCTCTAAGTCTTTGATTCTCAAATGTGAAATTTTGAGTAAGGATGCCAACCTCAAAATATCAAAGAAGTCTATGCCTTAATGCTTCATTCTTGTGATTTACAAGGGCCAGATTTGTTGGTACATTATAGGATTCGAATACTCAGCAAAACAAAGAAACATCAAACAGTCTGGTCAAAACAAACCAAAGCAGGCCATTCAACATGATCATCAAACTCCCAGACAGCATATGCTAAATGCTCTTTCTCTAGCCTGAAAATAAGGTGACAGATAACTTACCATCTTCCCATCCCTACTTGCTTCTGCCATCTTTTGGTCCCATACATCTTTGGTAGTAACGAGGCTCACATTCCCACCAGCAAACTCAACAGGCTGTTCGCCATCCTCCTCATCACGTTGACGCTACAAATATCATGAACATTGCAGAGTTAAAGATGAAAATGGACAAGTCCTATATAGTTGCTTCACTAACACAGCCAAAACAACAAATATTTGCATGTATGGCCATTGATTTCGTACTTTTCAAAGATTTTCATCAATAAACTAAGATTGAGCCATAAGGAAAAAAAAACAAAAAACAAAAAACAAAATTTCATGCGCAGAGAAACAGAAAAAATCGACAGACACCAGGCTAAAAGTAATTACCTTGGACAAACATGTTCCCATATTGAGGCTTTGAAGGCCAAATTCCTAAAAGCTAACAGTTAACAGACAGATAGCCTGAAAGTTGAAGCCCATCAATTGACATATCTGAAATTGCAGATAAACTCTCTTTAGCTGTTCATTCTAGTTGAAAACAATAACGCAAATAAAGCCATCAAATCCTTTCTCTTCAAAGTCCCATTTAAGTAAATGAATTCAAACCAATGATCTTGTCCAAATAGAACGGAGTAAAGTAGGGGTCACTAGCCATAATTACAGAAGATATTGAGCAAATTTAGAAATATAATTTTTGCATCTCTATTGCTAGTTCACATTATTAGGCATCAAATTTCCAGCTTCTTTTGAACGAAAACCAATTAATAATTTCCTATTAACAAAATGAATTATAAGCAACAACAAATAACACAAATCTATCAAATTCCATTGCCTTAGCAGATTAGCTCAATCTTAGCACTTAATTCGCATTGATCAGGCAAAACAATTCAATTAAAAAATGAAATCTACAAACCGGAAACACAACAAAAGCGAAAATTTAAATGAATTTACCTTGTAAACCAAACAATATCGTCGATTAAAGAAGCAAAAAAATTCGAGATTAATTTAAATTGGAAATCAGAATAGAAAGATTCAGATTTTCAAAACCTTACCAGACCACAAAACGCCGACCTTCACAGAATCGAGAAGCATATACGCGTATATAATAAGGAAAGGAAAGTATCTATCTATCTACGATTAAAAATACACGTCTCGTTATTAGGGGATTAAAAGACGATTAAGGGAATAAATCACAGTTACCAATCAACGTGAACATCGTTTTTTCCAGTGTGAATGTCTCCGTGTTTTGTTTGTTTCTAAATTCGGATACCAAGTTGTAATTACGTTATTAACCTCACAATGTCGGTTAAATGATTATTTTGGCTACTACCCAGTCCTGAGTCAGAGAAAGGATTGTATTTACTTCAATACCCTTCATATTTAGCCGTATGTAATTCTAACCATTTATGGGCGAGCCGGTGTCGGGGGCGTTAGGGTCGAGTTTAACGGAGTCGGTTTGTGGTTAGTAATTAGTAAATAGAACGGCCACGGGGACATAAGTCAGAAAATATCAACTGTTGTGGTGCTTAGAGAACTAGGTAAATCTAGGAATCATTGAAGGGCAGATAATTTTCAATTCGTGAATGGGAATTGTGATGTGGACGCTGAGCGTTTGTCAGAAATCATCATTTGGAGCAACTACTGCGTCAAGGACCTTGCAGTTTGAAAACAACCGTAGCATCCCGATCCAATTTCTAGATTCTTCCAAACAAATCCATGAAAATGGGCTGATGGACAACGAGATAAAGCGATGCAACCATGGGAACGTTTTATTATGTTGAATTTGAAAGTCAGCCCGGAAATGAAAAATGAGAAGCCAATCGAATCTTATTGGCTTGTCAGCCTCAACGCCTCTACAGTTGTCTTTCATAGAAGAGGGAGTTGAGTTTGATTGTCTAAGATATAAAGTTGAAACAGTACGCAGTCCATGGCAGTATTTATAGGTGAAAAAAAAAAAAACGAATAAAGTTATCATAAAATGAAAAGTCATACAGACTTCAGGTTCCAACATGACTTGGCTACTTTAATCAAAATTTTTTATTATGGAAGAAATTTCCAAGGAAGCGAAGGCCTTCGTTTCTTCATGATTATCGCGCGGACACAGACGTGTGAAGATGTCAGAATGTTTGATGCAAAATAGTAAAGAAGAAATACTTAAGACCATTAACTACATTCCATCGAAGGAGCTTCAAACAACAAACATTCAACATTAACATAAAAATGTCTTGCCCTTGCAACTCATCCCAAAACCGTTCTAAAACACCAACATCTGCCCTCCCCAAAGCAAGTTAAAGAAAATAGATAGACAACAAACACAACATATTTCGATAAATGCGTTCCTTTTTTCACAATATCCTAACAACCTTCATCCCATGGCATACTTCTGTGTCCAGCTCCTGGCAGTGGATTCATATTTGGCCTTGTCGGACTTGTACATATGGGCAATTTCCGGTACAAGAGGGTCATCGGGATTTGGATCAGTAAGCAAGGAGCAGATAGAGAGCAGGACCTGATATGCATATAATTTTCAGTTACATAACCAACAAACAACTACTATATTGCCATAAACTCAAATTTGAAATAGTATTTTTACTTCAACATCAAGAGTTTCCTCTCAATCCACCACCATCCAATCGCTTATTAAAGCCAGATTTCAACATAGGCACACATTTATAGATGTACCGAAATAGACTCAGTGGATGACAAAGCTTGAAAGAACTTGTACAGTTGATGTCAAATAACTTCACCACAAACAAAAGCATATTTATAGGACACTGATAGGTGTGACAAAAATGAGAGTGATGTTGATCGTTTGAATAGTTTTTATATAGCTGTAATCTCATCATGGAGGCTTAATTGGACCTTGAGTAGAAGGGAAGAAATCTAGCAAAATGATTAAGAAATAAAGAGGGACAAAACAATTTCTTAATGAACTGGGAAAATTCAGTTCCTTCCCCTCAGATATCTCTGAGATCAGCTAAAAAGAGCACATATCTGCTACCCAACTTACTTTGCATGATCCAAAAGATGCACTCGGGAGTGCAACTTTATGATCCCAGGGTCAGTTTTACCTGGCTGTGCGTGATCAGAGAGTTGCATGCCACTACTAAACCAGAATAAAAAGATTTTAAACACATAAAATGCTACTAATTAAATCTAAAAGGAGGGAATTCAAACCTTTGAAATGGTAAGTGCTGGACTCCACTGTTCTTTGAGGATATCAAGACAGATGCTTCCATTGCTGTTGATGTTTGGGTGGAAGACCTTGGTCCTAAAAGCAACCTAAATAACAAAATATCATGATACATTTTAAGTCAAAAGACTCGAAACAACCCCATACATGACCACTGTCCCAAAAAAAAAAAAAAAAAAAAATTATCAGATGCTTGATTTGCATTCAAAAAGAATAGTCACCTTTGGGGGCTTGAAAGGATAATCAGGAGGAAAATGAATGGTAACTAAAAATACACCTCCTGCATATGGGCTATCAGAAGGGCCCATAATTGTTGCTTGCCAGTGGAACATGTCTTCAGCCACAGGGCCTGTTAAATAATTAAACAAGCATTGAAAGAATATCAAAATCGCAAATTTAGTTTAGATTACATAAATTGATTAAAAAAATAAAAATAAAGTTACACATTCAGTAGCAATACAGGCACAACATTTTTTACCCAATTGTTGCGGCATAGTACATGACACTTGTTGATAAGTGATACTTAATTACGCATTAACAATGAAACAGTAAAATCAACAACAGCTTCCCATAAACCACACATTAAAGATGGGATACGGCGTTGTTCCCAATTGACATGGCCCCCATTGATAGAGGCTACTTATGAGAATAATGAAGTCAACAACAGCCTCCCATATGACAGCTATTGTTCAAGAACATGCAAATCTTTTGTTGTCCAATTATAGGCTCAGGAATTAAATATAAATGTAGATTTAATTCATTCAGTTTTTTAATAAATACAAAGAAAAAGCGACCATGAACTTCATGCTCTCTTTGGAAAGGTTGAAAACAACCAGCAGCCATGAAACTACTCCAGCATGATATACATCGATAGCCAATCAGAATTCTGAATCAATCGTAATAAAATTCAACAACGCGTTGACTCAAACAGCAAATATAGATCAAATAAATCCTATCACCAAATGATAGGAAATATAAGTAAAATATACCCGCGCTGCAAGATGTGGGAGGATCCTTTTGTAAATCCTTGAGTTCCTTCAAAATACGCTTTGAAGCCATGACTCTTCAAGAGATTATTAATATTAAAGCTACAACGAACCTTAAGACCTGCAAAACTGTAAACAGATCCATGCACAGCTTCTTAATTAGGCTATCCAAGCTTCTAAAACGACACAAATTACTTGATCTACTGCATCTGAATTAAAAAGTTTAAATTAAATCACGAAAATACTAAAAATATAGCGACGTAAATTGACCTTGCGCGGCAGAGAGCAGGATCGTGGAGCAATAGCGTCGAGAAAGCGAAACGGCAAAGCAGATCTACGTCGTCAAGCCGCCCACGCCCCGCTCCTCTAACAACCCCTTGCTCTGTTCATCAACACAAATATCGTCGAGAAAGAACGTTTCGGGTTCTTTTGCCCAAATTTATATACGTGGCAAAAATTTTTTTTTCCCCCTTTTTTTTTGTTCTTTCTTGTATTATTATTATTATTATTTAATTATCGATCTTAACCATTTTATTAATATTGTTTGTTTTGTCTCATTATTTAGGGTGCTGTTTATTTATTTATTTGGAAAGGAACTTGCGGGGCTGCAACTGGCTTCCGGATTTTTATTCCTTGTTTTAAAGGTCACCCCGATTACTCAAAGTTGAAGGCTTGTGAATCACATGGACTCCCATGGTCGTTGGTGCAAAAGTCAACTAACTCTTATAAAAGATATTATGTACTATATTTATTTTCATTAAGTTTAATTCATTATTTTATTTCATTAAATAAAATATAAGTTTAATTATAAATTATTAAGGGTTGATTTTGAAAATTTAAAGATTCCTTAGTAAAGGATAATGGATTCTAGAGTGTAATCAATTTCTGATATGAGACACGTTTATGTACCCCTTAATAGAAGTAACGTTTGCATCCTATTAAGCATTTTAAGAAGTGAGATGTAAAAGTATTTACGCGATTTTTTATGTGTGCACCACAATTCTTAAAACATATTATAAATTGTACATCATATTAATCAATTCACACATAGTGTTTGGAACATAACATTATATGATATTAAAATATTATTCACATTAACTTAATACTAAAATATATTTAGTACCAAAAATATATTTTGTAAAATTTAAGGGCCCATTGTGATGCATTATAAATTTATAATTCACCACAATGCACCTAAATGACGCATTGCCCTTGGGTTTGCGTAACGCTATGGCTTTTGGACTTTTTGCCTCAATTGAGGAAAATGTATTTTATTATGATATTATAAAAACAACATAATTTATTTACATAATTATTTTTATTAGATAATAATATAATAAATAAAATATAAAAATAAATCGTATGATAATATTATTTTATTTAATAATATTCTTATTATAATATAATATTAATACAATATAGTATATAATATCTTAAAATTCAGATAGAGTGTTGCTAAATATATGACAAATCGATATGCTCCATTAACTATAAATAGTGATCAACATTTGTAATTATATTTAATTTAAAAATTAACTGAGAGATGAAATGGAAGCATTTTAGATGCTTCTCAATTTAATTCCACAACATTATATAGGCACCAATACACTTTAGTACAAAAAGTATCAAATTTCCTTATATTCTTTATTTTATTTGTTTATTTAATAAAACTATTCTTACAAGTAGAATCTATATTTACGATTAATTCAACCTTTCACATTAGGAAATAACAATAGCTATAATAACTATGTGTTTATTTTCTACTTACGATGGTAGTAAAGTTTGAAAATAAAAGATAAAGATGGAGGATTAGAGGATCAATCATCAAATTGAGAATGGAATTATCCTTATCAATTAATGGTTATCTATTTATTTTATTTATACGATTTTTATCCTTAAATACAACATGTGTTCAATTTTTTTTTTGGTGGATATACCAACAATGACAATTTTTGTTGGTTTTGACTCAACATTAATCATCAAACATTTTTTAACTCCTATCAAGTGATACATTAACCGCATATTTTGTGGACTATTACTTTAATGAGACATGTTTTCATATTCTTCGATTAATAGAGAGAAAAATGACTCTTGGGATAAGGAATGACTATTCTCAGAAAGTATTAAGTATGTCTCATCTATATTCTCGTATCTCGTTGAGTGAAAAATGTTGAGAGTAATTCATTTATAATATATGAATAATGCATCTATAGATGCAGTAAATATAATCAAATCAATTGCTATTATACCTACCTACGACTTGCTCTGTAGGGACAATTTGTGAGCAATTGAGTAATTGTCTACAACATGCCTAAAGCATGGTAGACCAAATGGTCCCAACTTCTCCAACCCCCCACCCCCCCCCCCCCCCCCACACAACAAAACAAAAGCTCTGTTAGTCATGGTCTTGCCGCAAATAAGGCTCCCGAAGAGCGAATGATCCTTAAAAAAAAAAAAACGATTAAAGATCCTAATAGAATAATATCTCTTATGAGATAAAATGCCATGATAAGACATAAGAATTTAAAAATAGTGAGATTTTTATTGACTCTGAATATTATTTTAAAAGATTTTTTAATTTTTAATGAGATAAAAAATCTAAAAAAATCTCTCGAAGAGATATAAATTAAAAATGATGAAATATTTTTACTCACGTGAAATTGTAAAATCGTAAAAGACGTAGTCGTTGATGATTTTTGTGTTTAAAATTAATCAATGAAATATAATTTGTTATTGAGAATATTTAATCTTATGCATTAACAAAAATTTCAAATCTTCTTGATGATGCAAATGCGGTTTATTTTTATGAACCCCATAAAACCTGTATGTAGATGGGATATATTTTGCTTGTAGTTTTACCAGACTATTAACGAGAGCACTCATCCACAAACAAGTAAAATAATATTATATGGTATTGACATGTCAATTGAATAGTCTATCGATTTGATATATATGACCATTAGGGGGAGTACCAAGCACCCATCAAGAATGCTGATTCGGGGGATTATAACCTTTTTCTAGAAGAACTTCTATGAATAATTTAGACACATTTGCACAATGCACATATTCTTTTTAAACACATCCAATACTTCTTTATAGTTCATTGAATTGTACTTTTTTTTTTTTTTGGCGCCTTCTGGGACTTTTCTCCCATGGGATTTTTATTGAACAAAGGTCAAATACAATTATTGCAAAGGGTGTGTAGTTATCCACGATCAGTTGATATGCTTCAAGCTTCATGCGCTATAAATAACCGTTACCATTTGTATATTTAATTTAATTATCATACACAGATTTTAGTTTGCATTTTACTAAAAGTCTTTTAATTTTTTTATCGAAAAATACATCAGTAATTATTACTTTATTAATGTAATTCTTAAAAGTAAAAATTACAGAAAATACAATTTGCCACCCACAGTAATAAGTGAACCAAAAAAAAAAAAACACAAAGAATAACTCAATATCACCAAAAGATAAATAAATAAATAACTGCATGACAAAAAATTCAGCACGATAAGAATTTTTCCTATCTTTTGTGTTTTTAACACTATTTTCCACACATATAACTCCCAAAAAAAAAAAAAAAAAGATAATTCTTTTGCCGCCGAAGAGGGTTTTAGTGACCAAACACAGCTGCCAAGGTCTTGCAACAACGTCAAGCCTCAAAATTTGCATTTGTTAGACCGACCGAATCAAACATATGATACACAATAAAAAGATTTATCTAGTCATAGGTCATAAGCAGTTCAAATATTAACATAAATTCCTCTTTTGCTTTCGGCGAATTCTATCATTAGATAAATGATAGAATTCGCAAAAAGAAGAGGTATTTGTATGATATAAAATGTTCAGTGCAAAGTTAATTGAAGTACTCTTAGGACAATAAATTACAATAAATGAAAGGAGTTTCAAACAAGAAACATTCAACACTAACAAAATCGTCTTGCCCTTGCAACTCCTCCCCAAACATCGTTCCTCATTACTAAAATACCAACATCCCCTCCCCCAAGCAAGATTGAAGAAAAAGGAGAAAAAACACAACATATTTCATACAAATGAGTTACATTTCTGCAATATCCAAACAACTATCCCATGGCATACTTTTGTGTCCAGCTCCTTGCAGTCGCTTCATATTTGGCCTTGTCGGACTTGTACATGTGAGCGATCTCTGGTACAAGAGGGTCGTCAGGATTTGGGTCAGTAAGCAACGAGCAGATAGAAAGCAGCACCTGATACGCATGCATTGATAGTTAGATAACCAACAAACAGTTAATATCTTGCCATAAATTCACTGCTTGAAATATTTTTTTAGGTCAACTTCAAGAGTTTTCCCTCAATCCACCACCCGCCAACACTGCCCCAGATTCCAACATTAGCATACTACTTATAGAATTACAGAAAATGACCAGGGTAACAAAGCTTGCTTTGACTGATACAGTTGATGTCATATACTTTCACTGCCAACAAAAGGACAATCACTTGGTGAGCAATCAGAAAACGGAAGTAATGTGGGACATACAAGAAACTATTACATAGGTGTGATCTCATTGTGAAGACTGTATTGAACGTTGGGTAGAGGGGAAGAAAATAGCAAAATGCTTAAGAAATAAAGATGGACACAATTCATTGATGAACTGGCAAATGTCTGCTCCTTTCCCTCAGTCATCCCAGAGATACGATAAAAAGAGCAGATATTTTACCATCCCACTTTCTTTCAAAGATCCAAAAGATGGACTTGGGAGTACATTTTACCTAGTTGTGCACAATCATAGAGTTGCATGCCACCACCAAACTAGAATAAAGAGATTCCAAACAGATAATGTCTGCTCCTTTCCCTCAGTCATCCCAGAGATACGATAAAAAGAGCAGATATTTTACCATCCCACTTTCTTTCAAAGATCCAAAAGATGGACTTGGGAGTACATTTTACCTAGTTGTGCACAATCATAGAGTTGCATGCCACCACCAAACTAGAATAAAGAGATTCCAAACAGATAATGTCTGCTCCTTTCCCTCAGTCATCCCAGAGATACGATAAAAAGAGCAGATATTTTACCATCCCACTTTCTTTCAAAGATCCAAAAGATGGACTTGGGAGTACATTTTACCTAGTTGTGCACAATCATAGAGTTGCATGCCACCACCAAACTAGAATAAAGAGATTCCAAACAGATAAAATGCTACTAATGCAAATCTAAACGCAGGAAATTCAAACCTTTGAAATGGTAAGAGCTGGGCTCCACTGTTCTTTAAGGATATCGAGACATATGCTTCCATTGCTGTTGATGTTTGGGTGGAAGACCTTGGTCCTAAAAGCAACCTAAGTAGGAAAAATACCAAGGGATTAATAAGTCAAAGCAAATCAATAAGGGATTGCTTTTGACAAGAAACAAAATGAAACACATGATTTGCATAAGAAACAAAAATCACCTTTGGGGGCTTGAAGGGATAATCCGGAGGAAAATGAATGGTAACCAAAAATACACCTCCTGCATATGGACTATCAGGGGGGCCCATGATTGTTGCTTGCCAGTGGAACATGTCTTCAGCCACTGGACCTGTTAAACAATTAAACAAGATAGAAACAATCACCATAAAATAACAAATTTAGTTTAGACGATATAAAGTGATTCAATAATAGAGTAAAACAACTATATAAATTTGGGATACAACATTTGTACCCAACTGAGATAGCATATTACATGGAACTCACTTACGGTGCCACTTAATTGCACTGTTAAATAGTTAAACAAGCATTGAAACAATTACCAAAACTTACATATTTAGTTTACACAGATGATTCAGAACAAGATTAAAGCTGCACACACATGACTAGAATACAATGTTTGTACCCACTGGAAGTAGCATATGAAGTGGCACTCATCGAGAGGTGCTACTTAATGACATATCACTAATGAAATATAATAACGTCAACAAGTACTTTACTGATTGATGGCACTATAGTTCTATGGTTGAAGAATTCAATTCTTTTTTTTTTTTTGGGTTTTGTTTTTTTTGGGGGGGGGGGGGGTTGACCATAAAAATTCTGATTTCGGTTGAACGTTTGAAAACAACAACCAGCCACCAATACAATTAGCCCAGGTAAGAGTTTAAGAATACATCCACATGGAATATAACAGTGGCCAATCACAACCAATCTTAATAACCACGAGCCAAGTGGTGATATTAACAAACACAAGCAGCAAATCTCGATTAACGGAAATATAAGTCAACTAAATATTATCCAAATTCTCAATTAACAAAAATTTATACCAGCGCTGCAAGACGTGGGAGGATCCTTCTGCAAATCCTTGAGTTCCTTCAAAATACGCTTCGAAGCCATGATGCTTTAACGGATTATTAAAAGTTAAAGCTACAAGACCTAGGATCTGCAAAACTGTAAGCTAAGCCACATACAGCCACTTAATACGACGATCCAAGCTTATAAACAACAAATTATTTAATTTATTTTAATAAGGTAAAGAAAATAAATTTATTAAAAAATAACGACGAAATTGACCTTGTGCGGCGAAGAAAGATATCGGAGAGCAATAGCAATGAGAAAGGGGAACGGCTTTGGAGCAGATCTGCGGCAGCTACTGGCCGCCCCGACCTCTCTCCTCTACAATCTCTTGCTTTTGTTCTTCAACGAAAAAGTCGCTGGGAGAAAAATTTCCATCTTATTTTGCATGACTATATACGTGGCAATTTTTCTTTTTTATTATTTTCTTTTAGGTTGGTAATTTTTCCTTAATTATCGTTCTTATCCCATTTTTTTTAAATTATTTTAATTTTAAGGTTCTTCTGATGTTATAATTTTCTTACATAGTAGAAATTTTAAATTTTACAAAAATTTATATATTTTTATTTTATTTTTAAATATCACTTTATTAATTTCATAAAAAATAAATTTAACATACTCCCTAATGACTTTTAGTTTATGAATTATTTTATTAATATTTTTTTATTATAAATATAAAATTTTATGTTGTTAAGAGTTATTATTTTTATTATAGTAATTAACAATGACAATATTATCTCTAATAATATTTACATGAGAAAGATATATAAAAGAAAATTTTTTTATATTTTATATTTTTATTTATATGATAGAAATCTTTTATATTTTTATATTTAGAAGAAAAAAATCACAAATACCAAAGCCATTTATTAACTCAATTGGAATATATCTTGTATTCTTTTTTTTTTAATGAATGGTATTATTATGAAATTATGATTGTTTCTTCAATTTGCCGATTATGTAAACTTTTAATTGGCTCATATGTATATAATATTCTCAAAAAATTAATCAAATTAAATTAAAAATTATCTTATTATAATATGATTAATTAATATATAATTAGATAATTAGTAATTTGTACGACTGCACTCCCTATCTCCCTGTCTCTCCATGTGTAATAGTTTTTATTGCAGATAATTAAAATTTAAAAATAATATAATTATAACTCATGTTTTATTTATTTATTAATAAACTAAAAATATAAAATAATTAAAATAAATTATAAATATTTAAAAAAATTTAACTTAATTAAAATATTTAATTTACTTAATTAAATTATATTATATTAATTTATATAAAAAATTTATAAATATATAGTTACTCCAATAAATTTACATAATCCCCAACCCATTCGGCTTCACCTAATAATAATTAGTTTCATTTACTGTACAGCGTCGGTTAATTCCCGCAGGGAGAAAAAAAAAAAAAAAAAGAGCTCGATAACGACAAAATTTTCAAACTGTAATGTAATCTCAGTTTACCAGCGTTCTCAAAATTTTCTATTGGATTTGTTGTCTTCGCATATCGTAATCGCCTGAATCTCAACTTTCGGATTTGTAAGTGAAGGATTAGGGTTTCTATTGATTAATTTGCGAATCAAATGCTGATACCTTGTGTGCTTAGCTCCCAGGTGAGAGATTGAATTAGATCTCTTGTCAGTAGTAGAGCAAGTGTGAAATGGAGGATGAAAAGAAGAAGAAGAGAAACAAGAAGAAGAAGAACAAGCAGACCAAGACGACAGCGGATGATGTGGCCGTCGGCGCGGATCGGAATCACGTGACCAATGGACAGAATGATGATGTTCGCAGCCAAGCTTCTGAGCCAGCTGAGATTCAAAATGTTCAAGTGGACGTCGATAGACACCAATCAAATGGTACTGAAAGCGTAAGTTTTGATTTTAGCTGATTTGGGATTTACATAAATTTATATTTTCAATATGTGATTAAGCTTCTTCTTTTTTTTTTTTTTTTAAACCGCAGCATTACATTTCTGAGTTGCTGGATTTTGCATAGCAATTACATTTCATTAGCTGAATAGTAGATATGTGTTTTTTTTTTTTTTAATCTTTACAGATATTTACGGTTAAAAAATGTTTTTTTTTTTTTTCTAAATGAGTGATTGCTGAGTTTAGAGATTTTTTTCTTTTTTTTAAAGGCAAACTTAGCAGAAGCTGAGAGACAGCATTTGTTGCAAAGAGAGGTAATGCTTGTCTTGAATTGCTGTCTTTTCTTTCTGCTCTTTTTCTTGACGCACATAGATGAAGAATTTATATTTTGGTTTTGGCAGGCCATTTTGGAAGAGTCAGTTGAACGATTACGAAATGAAAGAGAATCTCATATACAAAAAGAGGTAATGTAAATTGATTCTAGTTACATAATTAAGCAAGAATTTAATTTTATGTGTAGTAATAGTAGGCCATTCAGTTGATATAGCTTAGATGCTTCTTTCTCCTGTTTTTCAGATTACCTCTCTTTCCTTTGATCTTCAATGAGAACCATTAAGTTATTGTGTTTTGACAGGCTATCCTGGAAGGGACAGTTCAACAATTACAGAAAGAATGTGATTCACACAAAGAGAAAGTGGTAATTTCAATTCTAATCTAGTTATATATTTCTCTTGACAGTTAAGCTACAGAATGCCTTTTTTTTGTTTATATTCATTGTGAAGACATCCTTACTCTATGTTTCTCAACAGGCTACATTAGAAGAGACAGTCCAGCAATTACAGAATAAAAATGATTTCTGCATGCAGAAAGAGGTGAAAAAATATATTATTGTCATTGGGTTGATTTCTGGTATCTTCCAGTTATTTAAAAAATTCCAGTGTGTATTAACAATCTTTAATTAAGAATCTTCCCGGGGTGAAACGTATAACGGTTCACTGTTTCTTACAGGATACTCTAGAAGAGACAATCAAACAACTACGAAATCAAAATGATTCACACATACAAAGAGAGGTAATATAATGTTAATCTAATTGTCAGAATGGAAAGAAAAATATTTTGATAATATTGAGCTGGATCATTGGATTTTCTCCATTTACCCTTGCATATGGCTTGTATTTTTCTTATACGTTTGCTAGCAAACTGGCCTGTCTAACTGGAAATTTACAGGGTGGTCTAGAGATGAATATTGCAAAGTTACAGAGTGAAAAAGAATTTTGGCTTCAAAAAGAGGTATTTTGTCTTGGATGATGGGCTATATTGTATTATTTCTTTCTCCTTTTTCTTGCCTGAATATTAGAGAATTATATTTCAACAGCTGGCAATTTTATGATTTTCCAGAAACTAATATAGAATTGTAAGCTATACGTTGCTGAATGCAGGCTGCCTTGGAGCAGAAAATTAGTCAGTTATGGGATGAAAGTGATGAACTGAATATGAAAAGGGTAAAGTTCTCACTCTGATGAATTTCAAGCAGACCAATTGAAAGATCTTCTCTTATGCTTCCCTTTATGAAGATATTACATTTTTCTTCGTCATGGTGTCTGTTTGTATATGAATATGTCATATTTCCTTGAAATTCCGGTATGCAAAAGGCGTATTTTGATTCCACAGGCTAGCTTGGAGGAAAGACTAAAACTTTTAGAGGCAGACAAAGATTCTTGGACTCAAATGGAGGTAGCGCAAGCTCCTTTTTTTGTTTTTGGTGGTATTTGTAAAGCTTCACCCCCCTTTTTACCTTAAATTGTTTGTCTGGTTGATGGTCTTTGATATAGCCTTTTTTGGCATCATACATAATACATGAATGATTTTGAATTAATTTAGCAATTTAATGAGGGAAATTGATGAATGTTCGATTTGAAGGGTGATTTGTCCTAGTGATATTGAGGGCAGCATGTGGCTTTCTATCGGACAGAGTGGACAAATAGGATTTATTAGCCGGCCCAACCTAGTTTGAGATTTAGCCAATTTATTGATGGGAGGGCTTGGTTTTAATTGGAATCTGGTCATTGATTTGAGGCCCTGAAAAGTGGCTTTTATTTAATGTATTTTTTTATCTTATTATTTGCAGTAACTTTTGGTTTTTCCTTTCCATCCTTAGCTTATGTTCTGTAAATTCTAGCCAAGGCATTTATTTTATATTCCTAATTTTCAATATCCTTACTTTTACAGAGTGTATCCAAAAAAACAATCACTGGCCTGAATGTTGAAATTACCCAGCTAAGGATGCAGGTACACAGGATACTCAATTAGTTTATCATAACATAGTTTTCCTATCCCAGAGCATGGTAAATTGCTTGTTGATGAAAAAGAACAAGGCCATTCTTCTTCATATTTCTCTATCTGTTCTGATATGAGAATAAAAACAAAGTCTGGCAGGTAGTGGAGTTGGAACAATCTCGTAATAATCTCCTACAAGAAAACCACCAACTGAAAGAAAATGTATCCAATCTGCAGTCACAGCTTTCATCTGATGAAAGCAGGAAGGTTTGTTCTTAAGACCTCCAGAACTTTGGGGATTCTCTTCATAAACATGTGTTGCTTGGTTTAATCTGGAACGTGGTTGGTCTTTTCCCACATTTGTTGCAATTTGAGAACAAAGCTTTTAAGTTTAAGATTGTGACAAATTGTTTCTTATGCTTGGTTATGTATCAAATCTTTCAGAAGAAAACTACTTTTGATGGTAAAGAATTTATTTGTTTTGATTTAAGCAATGATATGGAATGTTGTCATGTCCAATGAATAACATCTTGCTTTCTGCGGTTACAGCATACTACTTCAGAACAAGAAGACTTTAGTATTCAGATTGAGGGAGCAGGTGCACTGATTGATAAACTGATCACAGAGAATATAGAGCTTGTGGAGAAGGTACTTGTATGCTTTCCTCCAAAAATATGAAGATAGATTGCTAGTTCTTTTCATTAATGCTGACGGTTCTTTCAGAGGTCTGTCTCTCAAATTGATTTGTAGAGTTATACATGCACGTACCCTATTAAGTAGTGTCATAATGAATTGTGTGGATCATAGTTTAAGTTTTTTTTTACTTTTCTATGCATTTACATGGTAGTTATGACGCTCCTGATTTAATCTTCTCCGTGCATAACCACACCTCCATTCTCGGACAACATTATATCTCAGGTGAATGAGTTGTCTGTCAAGCTTGATAGACAGAGTGTGGCAGCTGGGCTTTCTTCAGCAATTGGAAGTGATGCAGTGACTACACTCACCAGTGATACTGAACCCATATCTGAATCCAGTGATAATAATATGTCCTCATTGAACTATAGGTTGGAGACCCAGGGAGTGGTAGCAGTCAAAGAAGACAAAAATGGGGTTAATGGTGTGCCTGCAGATCCCCCACCTTTGGTTTTAAACTCTTCAGAAGCTGATTACTCCAGACAAATTGTTCAAATACCGTTGGATGATAGGGAGGTTCAGGATTTGGAGTTGCAGGTTGTAGAAAGTGACACTGACAAAGTGGCTGCTGTGCCGCTGACAGATGCTCCACTGATCGGTGCTCCTTTCCGATTAGTATCATTTGTTGCGAAATATGTTAGCGGGGCTGACTTGGTTAACAAGAATTCTTCAAACTAAATTTAGGTTCTTTACTTATTTTGGTTATGACATACTGCTTCTTTTGTGTACAAGAATGATATACCTCAAGACACAGTTAGACATTTAAAGGCCCCCACATTGGTCCCCTAGGGGGCAGCTCAGTTTGTTGGGGTTTGGGATCTGGTGCTTGATCAAATCGAGGGTCTCAGGTTTAATCATTATACTGAGACTCTTGGTTGTCCCATGCCTCATGGGATTGGGATGAATCCATGGTCCCGACCGGTGCAAGAGTAGTTATCAAGCAAAAAAAGAGGAAACAAAAAAAAAAAGCGGTCCACATTGGGCTATTTACATTTTTAGTATTATTATTTTACTTTTTTTTTTTTGAGTATACTGGGAAATGTAAGCTACGGGATCACATTTGATGCCTGATTTATATTATTCATACATTATTTTGTGATTGCTGAAATTTTGTGATGAATTCGCTGATTAGGATCACAAGTCCTCTGATAATGTTGTGCAAAGTGACCATAGCCATACAGGAAATCACGTATAATTATTCTGAAATAACTTCATTACAATTATCACTAATAACTAGAGGAAATCAAATGCTAGTCGGGGAATTTTGTTACACAAATGCCCCGAAAGAATCACACATTGACAACTAGAAACTAATTGCTTGCAGAAAAGGCTGGTGCGGCGTCCCTGTCGATAAATTCATTCTTGAACTGGAACAAAGAGAGCTGTAACATAGGACTGAATATGTCGGAAGAGCATGGCTTAATAGCTATGGGGTTTCAGTATTTGAATCCTTGAACTTGTCCTCTGATGATGGCTGGTTTTCTGAATCAGATGGTCGAATGTCCTCGATCATCCTAACAACTTCTTCCATTGTAGGTCTCACGTCTGGCACTCTTGCTACACAGGACATTGCTATCTGAAGCATTTGCACCATCTCCTCTTCAATATTATCATATCTCATTAGTTCCACATCAAACACCTCAGAAGTCCATTCCTCTCGGACAACTGACTGAACCCATCTTGGAAGGTCGACCACCTCCTCATGCCCTGCTGCTTGGATTGGTGCTTTGCCAGTCAGCATTTCTAGGAGAAGAACACCAAAACTGTAGACGTCGGATTTTTGGGTAGGCTTTTTTGTTTCAATCACCTCAGGGGCTCGGTAGCCTGCACTTCTTGATGGGACATTTGGGGTATTCATTAGCGGAGTTAAACCAAAATCAGAGATACATCCCTGAATGTCTTGGCTGAGAAGCACATTGGAGGACTTGATGTTGCCATGGATGAATTTCCCCCCAACTGCAGCATGAATGTGAGCAATGCCCTTTGCACTTCCAAGCGAAATCTTTACTCTGGACTCCCAGTCTAGCGGTGTTCGTCCAATTCCCCTGTTTCCTGTAATCCATATAAAAAATTAAGGATTATGAGCAAAGAAAAAGAATCACAAATCTTTACAGAACAGTTTTCTATCATCTCTGATACGAAAGCAAGGAATTGAAAGCACAAGAAAAGATGATTGGACAATTTATACCATGTAATAATGCAGAAAAGCTACCAGCTTCTATGAAGTCATAAACAAGGAGTTTCTCATCCTTGGAGAAGTAATAAGCACGAATAGGCACAACATTAGGATGCTGACTGAGCTTCCCCACAACTTCCATATGTTGTTCAAATTCTCTTTTCCCCATCACCACTTCTTTTAACCTCTTCACAACCACTGTTGTTCCCTCCTCCAATATGGCCTTATAAGTTGTCCCATAGCTTCCCTTTCCTAGAACTTCTGCTGAAGCTCGTAGTAAGTCCTCGAGATCAAAATTATATGAACAGCCTTCAAAGAAAACCAACTTGTTTTTCTCAGCCTCTTGCACCCCACTCCCAAAGTCTTCTTTAGGTTTCTCATTCCTAAGACCCTTTGATTTCGTGGCACCAGCGCCTTCACTGTCCTTTTTCTTCAAACAAAAAGCTATCATGAGAAATATAAGGAACAAAACAGCCGAACCCCCAATTGCAATGGCAACTATAGCCCCAGTACTGAGTTTTTCCTTGGAGCTCTCTCTTGGTTTTGGGAGAACTGTTGGTGGAGGGGGGGAGTTAGTTGCAGATGGACTAGGTGCTGGGGGAACTGTGGAGCATTGGTTTAGAGGCGGTCCACACAGCATAGAGTTCCCTTCAAAGGAGGACGGAGGAAACTTCTCGAGGGCAAGTGGAATTGAACCATTGAGGTGGTTGTAGCTCAAATTCAAATGCCTAAGCCTTGAAAGATTGAAATTAGGGATGAATCCTGCCAGGGAATTGTTTTGGAGGTTTAAACCTATGAGATGGCTTAAATTTCGAATCGAAGCTGGAATATTCCCTGTAATGGAATTGGAGGATAGATCAACCCAGTTAAGCTGGGGTGAGAGGGAGGAAGGGATATTACTGGAGAAGTTGTTGTTTTGAAGATATAGGAAGCGAAGGGAAGAAAGTGAGAGTACATTAGATGGAAGATCCCCACTGAGATGGTTTGATCGGAGGCTGAGGATCATGAGTGAGTCCAACTTCTCAAGTGTGTTGGGTGGAATGGGACCATACAGCCCAACGCCAGGGAGCCGGACAGCAAGCACACCAGAACCATTCTTGGTACAAGTGATGCCAACCCAGCTAGTGCAGACAGAGGTAGAAGAATTCCAGTTCAGTTTGCGGGCATGAGGAACACGGGCAGCGAAGTCAAGGAGAGCCTGTTTGTCTGAATTCAGGTCAGCAATCATTTGGGGAATCAGCCAAATGAAAGATAACGCTGCAAAAACACAGCATAACTTCATAGTGATGCCAAAGAAACTTGTCCAGCTGAGGTTATGAATGCGAGTGTAGTTTCATGAATTCTTCAAGTTCCCCTGGCAAGATAAGGTTTTAGAACATTAGCTCGTTCATTTTCCTTTTCTTCATTACAGGTAGGAACAGTAGCCAACCATACAGGCATTAAAGGAAAATTTCTGCGCAAGAAACTTATATTTTATCAAAGGTGGTGCAATAAAATGAGATAGCAGAGAGAAGGTTACATCAAACCTAGTTGATGATTAAGTATTACACAATATGTATATTCCAATTATGATATATATGAATCACAAGAAAAGGTCTCACATACTTAATGAGTTTAGTTAGTAGCATTGGATACCTTCTTAATTAAAAACAAGAGATTCGTGTTTAAAGAACCAAAAAACAATAACTAAAACGAAAGAAAGTTGACATTTGCAGTGCCACAATTTTGTCTTGGTCACCTTGTCTTGAAACTAGGAATATATAGATTAGAAGCTTGAGAGAAGTACTGAAGAATAAGTACTTCTATTAATCAATATTATCTAAAGTAAAAGCCATTATAGAGAAAGATGCAAAAGAATAAGGCTTTCCTAAAAGAAAAAATGCAAAAGCATTAAAGTATACAAACAAAATCCTAAAAAGCATGCCCTTTTCAGCTTTCTTCATTATTGGAAGTAAGTTTCATCCCAGATGCTTGAAAAGGAATACAAAGTAATAAACAACATAATTAAAAACCCCATTTAAAATAAATCATAAAAAATGCTGGAAACTTATTTACATTAGCTCATTTTTCTATTCATTAATTTTTTTTATTTTTTTAATAATTACCAAGCGAGAAGAAATGTGGCAACTTGATCAAGCCCTAAATGCAAATTGAGAATTTATTCACTTGTGGTAAATGTTGCAGAACAATGTCAATTTCCATCCAAAAGAACCTACATTAAACAAACTTTTGGTGAAAATTTATCTCATTTCAATGCCCTTTCGTCAAAATCTCTTCTTTTAAGGGAAAGACATTCAATTTGGCCACAAATTGTAGAAATCAATAAATTTAATTCGATGAAAATTCAAAATTTTGACTAAATTTCATCTGCAACGGTAAGAAAATCTCCGTTAAACCTCAATTAGCCAGAACTCACCATTTTCTCCGACTTCTTCAAGATAAAAAGGAACCACTACAACTTCAAAAAGTTTGAAATTTTCTTGCTTTTTTTTTTTTTTCAATTTCCCTTCATTTTCTCAGCAAGCAAACAAAGACTTCGAACTCACCATTTTCCCCGACTTCTTTAAGATAAAAAGAAACAGTACAATTTCAAAAAGTTCGTAATTTTCTTCCATTTTTTGTCAATTTCCCTTTATTTTCTCAGCAACCAAACAAAGGTTTCTCACATTCCTCCTTCAACATCTAAATTCCAACAAACTCACCAAAAAAAAACAGAGAGAGAGAGAAATGACCTCACATTTCCTCCACAAAACAAAGAAAACAAGAAACAGAATATTAACAGAAACATTAAAAAAAAAAATACCTTTGACTACTAAGCAGACTCAGTTGGTGGTGGGCGGTCCAAAACAGATGCTGAAAGACAGCGACATAATTTTTTGTGATTTTGTCTTCTAACGTTGAATGTCAGAAGCCGAAGCAGAAGCAGAAGCAGATGCAAGTCACAATCGTGTGTGAAGAGCAGTAAACTTGTTTGTTTTTATTGAGTTGATTGAACCTTAACGGCTGCATATCTTCAATATCACGCTCAAAAGAATTTTTAAAAAATAAAAGTTAAAAGTGAACAAGAAGTTGTTGGTGCAGATTCAGTGAGAGTAGAAAGAAAAGGGTTACTCTCTCAACGTTCATTTTTGACAAACCTTTCAGAGCTTCTTCGTTAAGCCAACGCAGTACTTGCTTAGTAACAGTAACAGTAACAGTAACAGGAGCCACCAAAATGCAGATCTCGATATTTGTTTCAGCTACAGCTAGCTATAGCTGAAGCTGCTCTGCTTCTCATTATTATTTTTATTATTAGCTCTTATTGCTCATGCTAAGATTAGGTAATATCAACTTCTTTTTTTTTTTAATGGGGTTTTGGAGAGGAGATAATATTAACTGTTAATCACATTAAAACTAATTAGAAAAAGACACATGAAAAATTAAGTACACCAACTAGACCCCAGTTTCCTCAGTGCTCACTCCAAGTTCATGATTCCTATAAAAGAGTAAAGCGATGGCTCAATTCACAATTACATTTTTACTTTTGTCCGCATTGGTAAATACCATATTATATGTGGCTTGCAAATAAAACTTAAGCACAAGATTAATCATGTAGCGTAATATGGTCGTATTATTCATTATAACGTCAAAATTGGACACCAGATTTTGTCTACCATTACTTGAATTCAAGTAATTGCAGGCACAAAAGATACTCACGGATGAGTTATGACCAGGACCCGTTTGAAGATTATTTTTATTTTTTAAATTTGACTTAAGGGTTGACAGAGGGACTAATTGTTATATTGCCGGTTTTTTGTTTTTTTTGGGGTATCTTACAAAATAATTAGAGGACCCACAATGGAAAATTTTAGGACAAAAAAGATATGGAATAAAATGAAAATGATAATTGGAGTTGGAGACACATCACGGTTGCTCAAATGACTCTCTGTTTGGGTTTGGTAGGGACTTTTTGGAACGATGTGGCCTTGTCTTTGTTACAGATTTTGCAAAATCTCAGTAAGTGGGTCACTTTACATTTCATCAATTTTTAGTTTCTATTTAAACTTTGATCAGTGGCGTTGTAACACCACATGAAAAATTTGTGTACTGTTAAGTATCTGTTGGCGAACAGGGGTGATTAATTTGGCTTTGGATGCAATGTTGCGAAAGGATAAAATGGAAAGTGGTGCCCATGAGTACATATTGGCCGAATATGAGCAAGTAATAAATGCTGTTGTTTGTTTGTCAAAACTAGGCTGAGTAAATTATGGCTTATAATAAATCAAACATCACGACATCGTTTATTGTCTAATTGAAAGTAAATACGTAAGTGTCGAAGAGAATCTTTAAAAATTGAAGCATAAATGATTATGAAGGCTATTGGTGTTGAGGTTATGTGAAAATGATAAAGGATTTGACTTGAAGATTTAGAAATAGATCTCATGATTGTCATTATTATCATTGTTATATATTTAAAAAAGAATCAAAGAATCATTAAGAGGAAATTGATTAGGGTTAGTTATCGGATCGTGATGTTTCCACATTCGTGTAAAAACGCTCTATTTTTTAAATTTTACAAAATTATAATTTTTTTCTTATTGGTTTCACTTATGTCTCCCACAAAGGTTTGGTAGAATTTCCCAAATTCTTATTTACATTTAAGATACTGGTAAATTTTAAATGAAATTTAGTATAAAACGTTGTCTTAATTTGAGATTCGATCTTGATTTAAACTAAATTTGTCTTAAATCACTGTTTTAGATGAGATTTAAAATATTTAAAAAATTTGATAAGAATCTCAAATATTCTAAAATTTTAAGTTTTTGAAAGCATATGATAAGTCGGTTTGATGAACCATATAGATTTGATAAATAAAAAAATATATAACATACCGATCATATGTGTCTGATATGTCATTTTATGCGAGATTATGTAGAATCCTAATCAAAATTTAAAATTGTATTCAAGCAGGAATCAAGATACGTTTTTTGTCTAGATTTATTGTTTGCGATAAAATTCGAAATATATTTTTATCCCAATTATCAATTGAAACAAGATCAAGATTGACAAATTCCAACCCTTTCTATCGTATTGCCAACCCTACCCTGACCCTTCTCCTTTTGTTTTTAAGCTCTCTGCTTTAACCACAGCGGCCATGCCTTCCTGAACTGCGATATGGAATTGAATTTGATTTCCTTAACAAGACATAAAATCTTCTTGCGTAGTTGTGTCGTCACACCTTGAGAGTATAAGAGGCAATATTTGTGGAACGATGACCAACAACCAAAGAGTTTCTTATTTCTTATTCCCCTGGAAAATCAGCATCCATCCATTAGAACTTTTAAGAGAATTCATCTTTTCGTAAGTCATTACAACTTCACTTAAAAATTATTAAGTTGTAAAGCCTTTCAGTTCCGCTTTGGAGTCTATTTTTTCACTTTTATATCACCCCCAGAGCATTGTACCGTCAACACAGTTAAACAACTTACCAAAAATGAATGATAATTTTCAGTTCAGAGATTTTTTTTTTTTTTTAAAAGGATTTTGGTTTCTCTTGTAATTGCAAAACAATTTTACGTAGAAAGAAGTTGTTATTTGCTTTAAGGATAATTTCGGAATTCAGTAGTGTGCATTACAAACACAACGAAAGTGTGCACTCAAAAAATTATTCAATTTTAAATATTCTAATGGGTCTAAATTGACTTGACGATTCGAATTTTAAAGGAAAGTCTCACAAATTATACATCGGTATGATAGATGGTGATGCTCGCACGAAGTAGTTGGAACCGCCATGTTATTATAATACAAGATTCACGTGGATTAGTAAGTCTACTCCAATTTCACACCACATATTTAATAGTAGGTCCGTTTGCTTTTTCGATACACAAAGATACTTTTTCTTAACAAATAATTAAATCCAAACGTAATGTCTATGCACAGCCATTTGATGAATTATTGGACTAGATTATTGAGTTATTGAAAAGAATCATTTAACGTTAAAATTTTAACAACCCAAAAATCAAACCAAATCAAACGTTAGTTGAATAAGACATGACATTAAAACATAAAGTAGCTAGGTTTTGAAGATGTAACATTTTCAATCTCTGTTGTAGACGTATTCTATATATATATATATATATTCTCTGTTATGATAATTAATCTTTCTTATTTTATTTTTTAGTTATCTTGGGCAGATGTGTTAGGTTAGAATCTCGCTACTGAACGTCTTCAAACAAAGGTGAACAATCTTTGATAAACTCGATGGAATTTTGAGTTCATTTTGAAAAACTTGAGTTGAAAAAAAAAAAAAAAAGGAAGAGGAAGAAAAATGTCATGCTTGCGCATGACAATTTGATGAAGTGGGCTTTCAATGGACTGATCTCCCGGCCTTTCTTCTTTATACACAATGGTAGGCTTCGATGAGAATACAAAAACCAAAAAAACATCCCAAGTTGGTCTCTCAATGGACTCATAAGCCTAAACCTAGGTTAAATGAACTAATGAAGTGCAGGTCATTCGTTTAAAACAAATTAGACTCTCTATGGTCAGATATTCAGACACACCTCTAATCGCAAATAATGCACCTCATCCACAGAGATTGAACAAGTTTTTTTTTTTTTTTTTGTAATTGTTAGGCTTTTGTCTCTCTGTTATTGTTATTCTATTATTTTTAGGAGCCAATGTCTAATTACTCTAATCCACTTGGGATGACAAGCATCAGCAAGAGCCGTGAAATGGTATTTACTTGCTGCAGTTCAATGCAGGGAAATTAAAAGACCACTTGATGCCCCAGCCAGACATCTTAATTCAAATATACAATCAAATGATTGAAAACCAATAATATAGCCATTAATTTTGCAGAAAATATAGCCTCTTCACTCGTGTTTTTCGTGATAGGACGTTGACACATTCTACTCTTTCAAAGTGACAAAATAATTGTAAGAGCATAAGATATAATTTAGATGTTAAAAATAAATAAATAAATATATATATATATATGTATGTATGTATATCAAAGAAAAACAAATCACCCACTTCTCAATTGCTATAATAAGCCGAAGGGTTCAGGTGGAGGCTCAAATCCCGTATCAAAGATGGATCCTTGATCAGATTTATCATCAAAACTATGCAGCCAGTTTGTATTCTTCAAGTCTTCTTTAAGTAAGATTGCATCATAACGGGAGCTCTCATAGATGTCGACTTCACTCAACTTTGCAGAGTATCGTCCATCACGAGCATCATTTCCATTTTCCACAGCCCTGCTAAAACTGTTTGATTTTTCCATAATATCTCCGTTTTGTAACATTCCGTTGGTATGTACAGTTTCTAAAGCCCGTGCAGAATGGGTTTTAGAAGTTGCAGACCGTATGCTCTGAGGGAAGAGGGTGGTACCTGAAAGCTGACGTATGCTCCCTGCACCATTTCTTATGTCCTAGATACAAAAAAAATATATATATATATGGTTATGATTTGTCCTGCACAGGAAATCTTGTGTCCAAGGACACTGTCGTTCTCTCAAAACAGAACCCTAAGATGATACTCTGCCCAACAGCAAAAACTAAGATAAGTTGATGCTGCAACTGGCAGAATTTCATACAATGACCTAACAATTTAATATACCATGGATCATAAGGGAGGAAAATACATACCATATGCCTGATGGCCATGTCCAGTGACTTTTTTGAGAGTGTCCTCCCAAATCCAGTGCCATCTGAGGCTGTATTTGTGGATTTCACAGGTCTCCGCGTCGACTGCTCTGAAATGTGTGAGGTCCTTCGAGACTCATGTGCATCAGCAGTATGCCCGTTGGCATACGTTCGACTCCTTCCTGGGGGTTCTGTGAGTCTTCCTCTTGTGACCACAGGTGATGAATGTCTTCTTGGCATATTCACTGATCCTGTAGCTTCGGGGTTGCTCTTCATAGAGAGAGCAGCACCTGGGCGGGACCTACCAGCAGACACTGGCCTGTCTGGCAATGTTGTTCTAAGGTTTGGTGGGGTGTCAAGAGGAAAATCAGGAGGTACAATTGGCTGCTGTGACCGGACTCGTGGGCTGGGGGAACTTGGTCGTGAAGCTGGTCCCTGACTGCGACTATTTGACATAACACGCCCAGCTGAAGTTAAAGAACTCATTGCTGGAGATGTAGAAGTTATTGGATTGCGACGAGTGGAAGTTGATGGACGAGAACTTGATCGAACAGTTGAGGAATTCAAGTTAGTAGGAATTTGAGGCCTGGAACTTGGAGTTGATGGCCTTGAGATTTGGGATGGTCGAGTCTTGTCCACGGAAGAGCTGGTGAGAGGTGGACGAGTTCTTGAAGGAGTTGAGGATCTTGATGCTGTAGGGCGGGCAGATGGTGTTGATGGTCTAGCTGACGATACAGAACGTGCGCTTGGGGAGGCCGGTCTAATATAAGATGAGACTGAAGCTGAGCTTGTATTTAGGATTGAAGTGGACCTGTTAGAAGAATAGGCACTATATTGCGAAGCGGAGATAGAAGAGCGAGTCACCGAACTGCTTCTTGCCGGTCTTAAGGAATGGACAGAATGGTTACTTTCTGATTGTGAAACTGAAAGCTGAAAAAAAGACAGAGAATTTAGTCACTCACCCACATGAGCTTCAAAATTGATTATATGGTATGTGAAATTATCCCCAACTTAATTTTTAATAATTATTTCCAGGTGTAGAATCCTAGGCAGCAAACAATGAATATTCAATACTCATCCTACGACCACGTACATTCCTCTCCACCCAAACAAGAGAAGGGGGAGAGGCGGGGAGTTAAGTAAATGACAATATTTTTTTTTTTTTTGGAAAAAATGCATACCCTCGAAGCCTTTGAGGTAGAAACTGATCTGGCCATGGAACGGGTCCTTGGAGCAACTGGATTCGGCTGAGATTCACTTCCATCAGATGAAGGACAGAGAGGGGTGCCGGGAGGGGTGAGAAGCCTAATATCATAAAATAAATGTAAAAGAGACATTAATCCAACAACATCTACAATCAATAGTATGCTAATCCAAACACTCAAAATTCATTTCTTTATAACGTATTATTTAACTGAATCCGTATTTAGCTTAGAGCAAATAAATAAATGTAGTAGTGAACAATGTGACAGGTAAGGGAAAATTAAAATGAGAAAATCAGGATGAAAATGGAACTGATACTGAAACTATGAAAGAAGCAGATCTGAAATTGAACAAGTAATGAATAAAAGAGTGTCGAGAAATATACCAGTCATAGTCGTGCTTCCCTCCGTCAGTGGAAGACAACAGATCGTCCGTCCCACTCTTTGCCAGTTTTGCTGATCCAACTGACAGCCTCCCCAGCTTCACCGAAACTGTTCGCGTCGTAAAACATCGCATAAGTAAAACGACGCCGTTTCTTTCTTTCATTTTCCTTTTCTTTTTTTTCGGAAGAATAATTTTTTTTAAAAAAAAAAGTGTATAAAAATTAAATTCAAGTAACTACCATCAGAGGAGTCATCGGAAGAGGCGACAGAGAGATAGCGGCGAGTCTTGGAGAACAGGTCGAGATGGTTCTCGTCGGAAGCATCCTTCGTCACACCGGTCAAACTCTGACCGCGGCGGTGCTGGTGATGCAGGTGCATTCCCACCGGTGTATTCCTCCCGCCGACCAACGACTCCCTGAGGTTGTTATTATTATATCTATTCATGATTAATTACTTATTTACTAAATCTGCCTCACCATTGCTCTACTTGAAAAATGTGCTTTACCGGTTTCTTTCTTTCTTCCTCTCTCTCTCGGACGTTAGAGATCTAAAGGCTCCCGCGAGTGCAGTATGTGCAAAGCTCGCTCTCTTTTTTCTCTTTTATTTTTTGTTTCATTTACGTCACATCACAGCAGATGGACGGGGAGACACAGGAAGAGGGAGACTCGGTTATTAGTTATTACGCGTGGAGTATATCGTTTAGGTCCCTACTTTGCAACTAAATCACAACCACATGCATTAATTAACATTGCTTTTCTGAATGGTCGCCATCAAAGATTCCCATCGCATTCCGTTAGTAAATAGTCTATTTGGAAATGTCAGCGGCTGATTGGCCTAGAGGAGATTAAAAAAAATTGAGTACTTTTTTATGTGTTGTGAAAGTAGATTTTCTCTTAGATTAGGAGTATGTTCTCCATTTTCACATTTTTGAACAACATCAAAGAAAATTTTTCTTGTATTATTAATAGATAATAATGTGACATTAAACAAACTAATAAAAATTGAAGTGTTTTTATCGAAATTTAAAAATAAATGAATAAAATATTTAATAAATACTCACTTACACTTAGAAAACTAATAGTCAAATAATAAATTAAATGAATTTAAGTTCTTTATGTTAACGGGAGTTGATTGTTATAAACTCACAGCACTGACGTACAACTTTATAAAATTTGAAACAAACAAATCCGTGGATGAGTTGACTTGGAGAGTATGATAATCAATCATCTATATTTAGTAGGACTAGTGTTATAAAAAAATTATAAATTTATGTCCTTAATTATAGTTTTATCAAAAATAGGGATCCAGATGTCATATCTGCCGTTGTGGCACGGGCCGATCTAAGATTCAGCTTTTTGATGTAATGAAATTAATAAATTAACGTTAAGATCTGCGCTTACGTGTCTGGTTATTTATTTTATTATTTTTTATTATTATTTTTTTTATATAGATGGTGTCTTGTTATTTGTTACGAAACCGACCAGAAATGCATGGACTATGGACCTCACATGGGCTCCCCATTTTTCATCTGTTTATCGTTGCCACGTGTCTCATCTGTACGTAATTATTATTAACAATAATTAGAAGCAACCGAAGCTGAGATTTTTATCCAAAATTTTATGTGTGTTGCGATTGAATTTTGGACTTTTGGTCCCACGGGGTGAGGGCATCATGAATTTACTTAAATGGCATAAAAATTAGCTAAAATAGAAAGGAAAATTGACGTGTCAACTCTCACCCACAAGAGAGATAATCAGTCAAGTTGTGATTTCCCCAACCACTCTTTAGAAAGTTATAAGTTAGTTGTTAAATTTTACCAATTGTATGATTCTTTTTTATATTAAATGTTCTCTAAGCTTTATATTTAATTTTATAGTGGAAGAATGGAATGAACCACACATTTTTCTTCTTATTAAACTTTTGAATTTTTTTTTAAAAATATAAATTACAAGATTGAAGATCCCTGGTTATTAAAATGCAGTAGGTAAAACTACCCATAAAGTTTAAAAAGCTCATATTGTTTTATTTCTTCAAGCAGCATTTTTATGGTGTGTTTTAAGGGACACGGCAACTACCAACAGTATATTTGATCCATAAATTAATCACTATTATTGATTAATCTCTATCGGCAGGAACTTTCTGCTGCAATGACGACTGATTAATAATAGTTTGTAGTTTAAGGAAATTGATTAGTAGGGGCTATTGTACTTTTAAAATTAATCAACCAAATGTAATTACTTATGTGGCACAATTTGAAATGATATATCATATAGCGTGACAGCGACCGCATAGTATGTCATTTAAATGTTAACAAAAAAAAATGGAGGTGGGGCCACGGAAGCAAAGCCCTTCCAATAGATAGAAGAAATGAAGATACGAGTCGTATGACCAAGTCATCGCATTATATACGATTATACGTACACGAGGATATTATGGACCATTTGGGACAATGATGCGTGAGAAATGTATGGGCCAGCATGCTGTGTGACCAAGAGCCCAATATCACGAGATTCGGCATTAAGCCATGTGAGGGAGAGGGATGATGGTTTGTTTTCGAAAACACAATTCATTTCATCTGAATTCTGAATCCGACAGCGCCACCCCAATCAATTGGATCATGATTGTGATTTATGATCAAATCAGCAGATATTATTGACCGATAAATTTGCAATTTCCCCGTTTTATTGCTGTATTATAATGTAATTTTAGCAACTCTGTCTGTCCTTATAAGTTGCTTTATTTAGGTTAGTTATACATGCACAACTTGTATTAAAGTTATTTTTCAGTAAGGTATAGATAAAGACATTAAAAACTCAAAGGAACTTAGACCAGAAGAGATTTATTGAGAAACTGATACAGATGTTAATAATCCACACACTTACAATATAGATAGATAAAGGAATTACCGAATTAATTTTCTTTTTTTGTTGTTAATATTATTATTTATTAAGAATCAAATTTATGTAAGTGTTCTGTTCTCAATATTTTGTTGAGGGACAAACCTAAGACTTGGCAATAGTTTTAATAAAATTAGACGTAATTTATTTGAGCATAAAATTTTTAAAATTATACTATATAGATCGACTCAATTTATAAGTTAGGTCATGATAGATAGATACTTCACTGATTAATAGATACTTCACTTGCGATACAGTGGCAGTATTCATGGAAGAAAGGAAAAATTTACAAGGTTGCATTAATTTAGTCTTTTAGTTTCTTGATGAATGGAATGAAACCAAATTTGCCATTGAGATATAATTGTCCACCAACAAGCACACACACTAAGCCCCACGCCTCAATAATTGATCAATTGACGGTTGAGCTTGGGTTTTTCATAATATCTAAAATTTTTGCAAAATGGGGCCGTGTATCAAAATTTAACCACCAAGATATTGCTTAGAAGCAAAGACATATATAAATAATAATATATATCTTATAATAAAAAGAACAAAAGGTGGAGTGACTCATTATTGATGGAAACATGAGACGCCACGAGAAAGCAAGCAGTTTCGAAGATTGATGACAAAAGGCCATCGCACTCATTCATCGAATTTGCTTCTCCCTTCACGTGCTTTCTCTGACATTTCCAATTGTCGAATTAAAAAATTTGTGATCGTGAATGACTGACTCTCTCTTCTCTTTCGTTTCTTTTATTGGATTGATTCGTTGAAGACCGACGAAATTATCCAGTGTGGCAGTCAGCAAAGATTACTTAATCAACACCTTAATCTTATACCCGATTAAGGTTAACTTGAGCAGTAGACACAGCACAACTATATGAAGGTGACTTTCTTTTAAATATTAATTATCAGATTATTAAATTTTATTAAATATTTACGGCTATTATTAACAAATAATTATATTATATTTATAATTAAATATAAAATTTAAATTTATAATATTATATTAAATTTTATAAAATATTTATCTAAATAAATAATTTTTATAAATAAGAGATATTTTTATTTTACTCACATTTAAAAAAATTAGAAATAATTTTATATAATTATACATAATACTTAATAAGAGAATTTAAATTTATGGACTTAACCCCTTTCCTTCGGAATTAAAAACTTGCGGCCCGTTAAGTAGGGGGTCACTGTTGGGCCGAAGGCACACTGGCAAAAGGGCCTGTTTTAGAAACTTGCGGGCAGTTAAGTAATTACAATTTGAGGCTTGAGAAGATCGGGCGCCAAGTCGGGAGTTTGCCGGAAGCGTTCAACATTTACGGCCCGTAGGCTTAAATCTCTGCATAATGGCCTTCGAGCCTAAACACCATCCATGTTGAGCGGTTGAAGAGTGGCGGTGTGGGAATACCGTTGTTAAACTGAAAAACCATTTTACTAAGCGAACCCCATTCGAAATATTTAAAGGTTATATCATGTCTAAGAAAACCCACTGTAATTCCATTAATAGCCTATGTTTAACCTTTTTCTTTTTTTTTTTTGAAGCCTCATTCGCGGAATTGAGAACAAGTAGCTCATACTTAAATCTTCTTGTCTTAATTTACTATAGTTACTTATAGATCAAATCATGTTCAAATAAATTTTTTTAACCCAATCTCACCACATTCATGTTTTGGATTGTTGCATATTTTCATAGAAAATTTATAAATATTTTAATTTAATTCCAATATTTCTCAACAGAGCAATGTCTTCCAAGATTCATAGATTTGGTCAACTTACCGAAACTATGAGTGATGGATAAAAAGATGAAACTAAGGGGCCTCTTTTTTTTTTTTTTTCTTGGGAGACCTAATGGTTTAATTGACTTGATTTTAGTCAGTTGATTCACCAAATCTATTTATTTTTTTAATTTAATAAAAATTTTTAACATTAGGTCATTAAGCTAATTTTTTTAGTCTTTTTCTTAATAAAAAAAGTTTCAATGGTTTCATTAACAAATATTTTCCAAAATATCCCTATATAATTAAATAATTTTCATCCTTACCTAAATAAATTTTAATAATTAACATTGTCACACATCTCTATATAACTAGTGAGGATATATAGTGGTAGATTATTATTATTTTTATCTTTCTATTTTCTTCAAATTAGCATTATCTGTCTTCATAATTTTTTCATGAATATTTTTTATAAAAAAATCATAAACTATAATAAAATTGATTAACTTATAAATATAGAATATTAGAGAGTTGGAATCAATTGAATATGATTTATGTTATGATAATATATTATTTTATTTATTTTATTTGAAGTGTTTATTATTTGTTTAACATTTATAATTTATAACGTCATAAATGTAAAAATATTTATCTTTTAGATTTTTTATGTTAAAAAAACTTAATATTAATATCTTTAGTAATTTAGATGAAAAAACAAACATATCATTTAGACTTAAATATTCAACTCTATTTAGAATTTAGACTAATTCAGGTCTATTTAAATTTCAAAAAAAAAAGGCCACATGTGTTTAATAATGTAATGCTATTGGTTGTTTCCCTGTCTTATCTACAATTATGCATGTGTAACAAAGGTTATTGTTGATGCTGAAATTCGGTTGAGCTGGTTACCGCGACCTAGACTTCTCGTCAATTGGAATGCTTGTCGCGTTTTATTTAAAAACATGAAAATTGATGTCAAGGATACTGGGATTTCCTGTAAGAACCTTTCGATGCTCAAGTCAGTTTTTGTAAATAAATAATATTAGAAAATAGAATAGAAAAATAAAAATTGAGAAAGAAAATTCTCTCCTTTACTTTGGATTTTAAAAACTTTTATAAGCACATTAAATTATTGTACCACTTTCAATGCATGACGATTATTGGATTGAATGTTTTATTATGATCATGAGTTAATACATCTGTTACATATTAATTACTAGATTTTAGTTATAACTCTTGATTTTAGTTTGTTCGAACTCATCTGCTCATGGTCTCATGAATTACTATTTGGTCAAGGTTATCTACTTATGGATCACTTCTTGGTTGAGTTGACCTACTTATGGATCACCACCTGGTCAAGGTCATCTACTCACGGATCACTTCCTGATCGAGATAAGCTGCTCATAGATCACCACCTAGTCACCTATTAATTACCTACTATTTTTTTACTTTAACAAAGATCCTGGTCACTCTATTTTATTGTCCAAACACTACTCCCTTAGTTTCTAGTGTTAGGAATAAAATGAATCAAGACTATAAACTATAAAGTATAAAAAATTAATTTTTTAAACCTTGCTCAACCTTTACCTTTTCCTTTGTAGACCTTTTGACTGAATAAAATGTCTATTCTTTATCCATATCCATTTGCCTACTCAATTTTTTTTATCTAATTAACTTATTTTATTAAGCCATCTGAATTAATTTTGATTTTTGCCTCAATTTAAATTGATGTCGAGATTTTAGTATTTTGAAATAGCTTTATATTGCTACTTGAGTTGATTTTTGTGAACTTTAACCTTTGTCTCACCCCTTATTAGTTTTGAGACTCAAGATCTTTATGCCCGCATCATTAGTTACTCAACAAGACGAAGGTAGTTCCGGTCTCATGAAACTTTAAATTTCAAGTAAACTTTGACTTTTGTCTTGCCCCTTATCGACTTTGAGACTTAATTTCTTTGCATTTGTATCACTAACTACTTAACGATGTATTGACCAAGGCAATTCTCATCTCTTTGAGACTTAAGTTTTATAACGAAAAATTCTTCTTGAATTTGCATACTATTTCCACATAAAAATCTTACATAACAAATCAAATTAAATTACAAATGTTCTCAATTTTATCAAACTTGTAAAAAGAGGCTTACTGGAAATACTTTCGCAAGTGAGATTTCAAAGCAAATAAGTGGCTTATTGTATAATAGTAGAACAAGAGTATTGACATGGTATTATTGCATGTGAGATTTCATGAATTACCATGCACATGAATTAGCAAATTCAAGATAAGTATATGACTTAACGATTGAATTGAAGCATTATTAATAGCTAATTGAGTCTATGGTCTAATTCTAAGTATTTTACCGTATACTCCTGAGCTTTTTCCTAATTCCAATTGTGTCTTCTGGATATGGTACTGACAATAATTTGTGGCTGTGAATTTATCTAAGTTCTTTAGTCATTTTGTAGAACATCGTTCGTGTGTTGATCTTGCATGACCACTTTTAAAAATCCACTCTAGAAACCTGTTTCCAAAATTACATACTACATACTTCTACATCCAATTAATAGTCATATCCTTATTTTAAATAAATTAATCTATTGAAAAGTACTAAAATCTTAGCACAATCTAATCGTGAAAGTGGCAAGCACGTGATCAATACTTTGAACTTATGCGAACTTTTAATGGCAAGCACATGATCAACAATTGTCTGTAAACCAACATGCATATGGCCACTCATTTGCACCCGATTTCATATATTCCCTATACATATATTCTAAATCTATACTTTGCAATCAATTTGTCATGCTCAGGTTAGCATAATTATAAATTGAATTGATAAGAAGCACACTGAACTTCTCCTATCAGTATCTATTTAATTTACAGATTTTATCATATTCATTCATATAAGCGAGGCAAACTCAAGCTAATTGTTCCTATGTTAATTGTTGCTATCATAGATGTTTACCATAATCTAGCTTAGCAATCAAGAAATAAAAGTGATTACATGATTTTGATTGACTAAATACACGTAAATTGGAGCTGCTGGGATGGTTTTTTTTTTTTGGCAAATAATACTAAATGCATACTTGTTTAATCGGAAATCATGCACAAATTTATGATTTAAACAAACAACTCATTACAATTACATGGTCGAATTCGATAATTAAAGTAAAATTCATCATTAGCAATACTGAGGCCGTGAGATTTGAAATCGACTATTTAATGCAGTGAATCACGCCTGTAAACAAAAAAAAAAAAAAAAATTGAAGGTAATTATCGATTTGAAGCTTATGAGCGTCAAAATTATGTTTGCTATTACCGATTTAATTTGATTCTTTTCAGTGGATTTCGAACCGAGAGAGAGTTTTCTCTAATTCTTGCATGATAATATTCTGCCTTTGATATGATAGAGACAAAGTGGACTTTTTGTATGGTCATCCCCATAGACTGTGTCAAAATGATGATACTGAAATTTGGCTGAGGTGATTATTGCGATCTGGATTTCTTATCATCTGGAATGCTTGTCACGTTCTACCTGAAATCACAGAAATCGATGTCAAAGATGTCGAGATTTCTAACAAAAACTTTTTGACGCCCAAGTCAGTTTTTCTAAAGAAATAATATTAGAAAATAGAATAGAAAAATAAAAATTGAGAAAGAGAATTATCTTCTTTGCTTTGGGTTTTTGAGACTTTTATAAACACCTAAAATTATTGCACCACCTTCAATGCGAGACGGTTATTGGATTGAATGTACCATTATGATCATGAGTTTATACATCTGTTATATAGTAATTATCAGGTTTCAGTTATAACTCTTAATTTTGGTTTGTTTAAATTCATTTGCTCATGGTATCGTGAATTACCACCTGATCAAAGTTATCTACTCATAGATCACTTCTTGATTGAGTTGACCTGCTCATAGATCACCATTTGATCGAAGTAATCTGCTTACGAATCGTTTCTTGGTGATCTGCTCATGGATCTCTTCCTAGTGATTTGCTCATGAATCACCTCCTAGTCTAGATTACTTATTCACAAATCACCACCTGATCACCTATTAATTACTTACTCTCTTTTTAGTTTAAAGAGATCTTGATCACTCTATTTTATTGTCCAAATAGTTATAATTGTAAATCCAAGTACAAGGGATTTCACTAGAATATTTATAGGATGCCAACAATCGAACTCTGTCGAATTGATGCCGAAATTCTTGAACGATTAGACACAAACCGAAGAAAGTGGACTTTATCATAGTAAAAAATAGCTGCTTGATTGAGTTGTTACGGTTGACCCCATTCATCTTGTTCACAAGGAGTGCTTATTAATATTGAATATCAGATTATTATAAACGAAAATTCAAAGGCCAAACAAATTAAATTGACTCCTCATGCGTGTTCACAAAAGTTGCATTCGAACACAAAACGTCGAACACAAGCAATTAGATTTCAAAAACACGATCCCACAACCCTAATGCTCTCCACATTTTGCACAAAGGCTTCAACTTGAACAAGCGCCACCCAATCCGTAACCATAAGATTTGAGTTAAATGAGTCACGAGTTGACGGCAAAACAATTATTCATAATGCAATGTAATGTGGTGGGTAGCCGACTGCCGACAACTAATGGAGGATTCGGCAAATCATCTCAATTAATTGTTATCGTTTGGCCCTATCACAACGCTATATATGTGTGCCATGTGAATTATTCATTTGTTTAATTTTAATTTTTTTCCCCAGTTGCATCAACTTCTCTAATTCCCCTTCCGATAATTCCCCATCTTTGCAACCCACCACTAGTTTTACTTTATGGATACTCCATTTCATTTGGTTGACTTTTAACCTCGGCATGTTTTGATTTAAAACTAAAAAAAAATAAAAAATCTTTTCCTTCATTCATTACGTGTGATCCACAAGTGACAATGCCTGTGAATTTTCCTTTCACTTATTATATATTGATGCTATCTTACCAACCAACTTCCACGAATTCATCTCACCATTCTATTGGTAGTTTAATTGAAAAGCAATAAGCAACTCCATTGATCTTATATCTTCTTTTGGGTGTGCGTGGTGTAACATACTTGGTAAGATAATGTTATGTTGTTATAGATTATTATTTATTAAAACCCGAATCCTCTTTTACGCCCACAAAATAATAAATTAAAAAGAAAGGCAAGTGACATCCACTTTCGCTGAGATTATGATAGAAAAGAAAATTTACAATTCTCACGCTCATGACTAATCTCACAGATCTATATTAAAAAAACAACTCTCTAGGGTTTATCGGTGAGTGTTTTAGCTTTTGGGCAATAATAGAAAGATTCCCATCTCCCCACATACATATATCCTTAAATTGATTGGTCAATTCTTCAATATTTATGTGCTAATTGGACTTTGCATCCAATTAAGAAAGACTTTATGTAAAAAATAAATTTGACATAACATTATCCAATTGTAATGTAACTTAGTCTAATCTCAAGTTTATACTTTGAATATAGACATATATAACAATACTTTTCTCTTTTATTAATGATAACGATCCAGAATATTTGACATAATATTAAGATAATTAAGAAAGAATTAAGGGTATTAAGAGGGAATATGTAGACGGTGAGGGAGATATAAGAACCTACATATAAAGCATTATGAATACCATTATCTTCTACCTAGACAATACATATGGTTGGTTTAATTTCTTTAATATTATGTTTATGTTATACTTATTTATTTTGACGTGGCATACTGTAATACCTAGTACTTGATGACGGCGAAGACTAACTGAACAATGCATATAGTTGCTTTAATTTCCACTTTTGCGGAAGTTGATGCCCTCTGACTCCGTCTCCATTAATTAAATACTAATTGCACCCACAAAACCCTAGCGGTTGATTTTAATTTGATCAACATTTTCTCCCAACTTGTTTAGTGGGCCAATGGGGTCTGCCGCCTTTGTGTTCTTCTCCCACCTGCGCCATTGCAATCCATTATATTTCACCAATTTGAAATCTTTTTTGCTTTGTGACGGCACCCCCCCACCTTAATCGTCTCACTCTTCCCACGTACATATAATGAGGAATCGTTGTAGCCTCCTACAACTAATTGTTAGGGTTTCTATTTCCTTTTCTCTTGTTGGGTTTTAATCTGCTGGTACTTCTGTTCATCATCCAAACTTTGTTCAAGCACCTTTGCTATTTTCAAGACTAGCTACCACGTGCATATGTATTAATTCTTGCGACATTTACCTAATTTCTATTGGTAACTTTTCTTCATTCTTTCTTTTCTTTTGTTTTCGTTTATGCATTTTTTTTTCTATGCTAGGTTAATGCAAGAAGAGCATGACAACAGTGTACATTGGCTCACGAATATACTTACAGTAATCCTCAATTCACGAGCTACATTTTGAGTATAAATCCATGAATCTTTATACTACATAATATCAAAACCAAATTAGTGTACTTAGATACTATTTTCTATCTGGAGTCCAAGTATGTTGCATGCACTTAATAATTATTTTGAAAAAAGAAGAAGAGGAACCAAACAATCTCACATGCAATTGTTGTTTTATTGCGCATTACGTACGAAAGGTTGTTACCTCACAGTAAAAAGTCTCTTCTCATTTGCACGGAGCTTAATAATTGGTTCAAATTGTCAAAAAATACCTGCCCTTTTTAACTTATAATTACACAACACGTTCTCTTGTTCAATTTCTTCCAAGTATCAGTGCTCAATCCGTAATCATATATCTTCTGCAATATCCTCTGAGGTTCTTTTTTCGTTGAGAGAGTGGTTTTTTTTTTTTTTTTTTTGGTGGGAGGCTATGGAGAAGTGACTTTTTAACCTCAGCATAATTAATATATTTCTTCTTCGCTCTGGTGATCACTTAGCATCTATTGTCCTCTTCCATTACGTAAAGATTAATTGTAAATGTTGTTCTTAAATTTTGTTTTTGACAAGTGAGTTATATAATAACATTTTGGGGTTAGAACTTTTGAAAAAGCAGGCAAAGAAATTTAATTGGAAAAAAAAAATCAATCATTCTTGAAAGCAGGCCAATTGCCAATATTGATTTGCGAATATATATTAACTATCGCTTGAATGGTAAAATTTCTTCATTATTTTACACGTCTTCACTTGTCAATCTCATCATCATTATTAGTTCATTCATTAAGTTCAATATCATTCAACTAAAGAAACAAGACGGCATTCAATCATCAAAAAGTCACATGGCAGACAATGAAGCTACAAATTAAAGTTGAAAATAAGTCTCTCATATTCTTAGCTAAAGGTTTCCACTAGAAACAATCCATAAAATCAGACGCAATATTGCCCCCCAACTTACGCTATAAGATTTCTTGTCGCCTTCACCAATTCCAATTGCTCACGACTCATGTTGTCTCGCGAGACTCGGTCGTGTTGTTTGTTCATATATTACGTACGTTTAAAACCATTCCAAATTCTTCCTCATAACATAAAATATAATATAAAAGGCACCTTCCATTCATCTTCTTTGATAGCCCCATCATTGCTCTTTAAATCTCCCTGCGGCTAAATGCCCCGTAAGTTTTCAGCTTAAAATTCACGAAATCTTTATCAAATTTGTCATTTTCATAAGTGTTTGTTAGGATTATTATTCGACATGCATGATGGCAGATTGCTAGACTAGACTTTGATTTTAAATACATTTTCATTTGACCAAAAAAAGCAAAAGTTTGCAAGACTTTCCTTGGTCATTGTCATATCTCATCCATTAATCTTTATTGCTTGATTCCTTTTCTAGGAAAACAGGGTAAAAAAAAAGAAGAAAAAGAAAAATAAAGAAACGTATTTGGTATAAAAGGCAATGATGCAGCCTATAAAGGAGGTATTATTTTTCTTATTGCTCGCAATATTTTCCAAGGCAACCGGCACCAAGGACTATCCTTACTCTAGGTCTAGGATGAGTGGTGACGGCGCGAGCTATTGCCTGAGCTGGAGGCTGGCTGTTGAGGCCAACAATGTGCGTGCATGGCGCACGGTCCCTACTCAGTGCTTGCGCTACGTCGAGAGTTACATGATCGGCGGGCAGTACGACCGAGACGTCGAGTTGATCGTCGAGCAAATCTTGAGCTATGTCAATGGAATTGCTCTTTCTGGTGATGGCATGGATGCTTGGATTCTCGACGTCGATGACACTTGCATCTCCAATGTTTACTACTATAAAGGAAAACGATACGGGTATACTATTAATTGATAAAATGAATAATTTTTCTTCCCCACATTTCGTTGATGTGATTTTTGATATATATTTTGGTTGATATGATGATGCATGTATATGTAGATGTGACCCGTATGACCCGGCTGGGTTTAGGGCATGGGCGCTAAAAGGAGGATGTCCTGCGATTCCTGGCGTGCTTGTTTTGTTTTACAAGTTGATCGATAGTGGATTAAAAGTGATTTTGGTTACTGGAAGAGATGAAGAGACTTTTGGGCAAGCAACTCGTGACAATTTGCATAATCAGGGGTTCGTCGGCTATGAGCGGCTGATTATGAGGTAGCTTGAGATGGTTTTAATCATTACTAATTACTAGTTTCTAGCTTTGATAAAACTGAAATATTGTTTTTTGAGTGGGCAATTGATGTTGCTCGTGTTATAGTGGACAGTTTTGTCATATGCCGTGAGACGTTACTAAATTGAATGGTTTTTGAATTACATGAATTGTTTTTTTAACATAAAATAATACAAACTTTGTAGAGTAACATTACCTATAACACTATTAAGCGGCGGGTTTGAAGTTGTCCGGGTCAACAACCATAAGATTTCAATTGGAATTACTTTTTATTCTTCATCTTTTTCAATTGTAATCCAATCGGACAACGATGGACAACAGTCCTTTTTCTTTTTTGGGGGCTAGCTGCCTTGTGCACAAGATAACGCTAAGCACGCCATATTTAATTTCAATTTGTTGGTGGCCACAGGACTGCAGCCGACAAAGGAAAAAATGCAGTGACTTTCAAGTCAGAAATTCGGAAGCAGTTAATGGAGGAAGGTTACAGAATTTGGGGCAATATTGGCGATCAATGGAGCGATTTGCAAGGAGAATGCACCGGCAATCGCACTTTTAAGCTTCCCAATCCCATGTACTTCGTTCCTTGATCAAATTCCATGCTCACTCTCTTGTCATCAAAATCCAAGCTTGAATTGGAAATGGTCTTGTCATGTCTCTTTAAAATGAATATCATTATCAGATGTAGCTCATATTATAAACAACAAATGAAGAAGCATCATCACGTTTATTATCTATATTGTCTTTTCCCTGTACTTTGATCCAGTTTCAGTTTAGTAATTATTTACCCGGATGTCCCGGCCAAAGTAAATAATGAACCGGAGAATAAAAAGACTAATATAAACTTATCACAACATTATAGTATCATTAGATTACATAATTATATCTAAGAACTTAAGTATTACATTATGAGCTTTTGTTCTTAAATGGATTTGGATTCGGTAAAAGTCCAAGCGAGAGGTAAGTCCGGAAGGAATTTCGGATCAAACAAATGGACAAGAATGGAAGAGATGTGATTCATGTTCTTTTAAGTGCATAAAATAAAACTAAGCAACAATTTATGTTTTGTAGAACAACAACAGTCTTCCCCTCAATTAACTTGCGAATTTATTAAAAAAAAAAAATGAACGATGCAGATGTTTCGAGGCAGATTCAACAGATGGTGACGTTCATTCGCCAGGAAGCAGAGGAGAAAGCTAACGAAATTTCTGTTTCTGCTGAGGAGGTTCATTAAATATTAAAAAAATTCAACAAATTCCTAATTTCATTTCTTTTTTTTTAATTAGTTCTGTAATATTTTTTTAAATGATTCTGTTGGGGCATGCAATGTAATTATGCAAATGCTTTGACAGGAATTTAACATTCAGAAAATGCAACTATTTGAAGCTGAAAAGAAAAAGATCAAACAGGAATACGAGCGCAAGTCAAAACAAGCTGAAGCTCGCAGGAAAATGTGAGCGTTTCTCCAAAAACTAAAAAGAAAAGATTCTTATGATTGTTTTTATTATGAACTTTGAAAAGTTTTGCAATGGCAGTGAGTACTCAATGCAGCTGAATGCAGCTCGTTTAAAATTTCTTCAAGCTCAAGATGATGCGGTGAATGCCATGAAAGAGGCTGCAAGCAAAGAATTGCTAAATGTTTCCAATGACAAAAACAAATACAGAACCCTTCTCAAAGGCTTGATTGTTCAAGTAATAATTACACTGATAAAAGTCCTTCTTTTAGTACGAATGTCTGCACGTTATTTTTCGGTTATTTGTCAAGATCAATTATTTGCCTATTTTATAGAGTATGCTGAGGCTGAATGAGAAAGCAGTGTTGCTGAGGTGTAGAGAGATGGATCGTAAGCTAGTGGAGTCGATTGTTGAAGAAGCTAAAAAAGAATTTGCAGAGAAAACCAAAAGACAAGCTCCCAAAATCACCATGGATGATAAAGTTTTTCTTCCACCGCCTCCAAAGAGTGCTGATTCTCATGAACCTTATTGGTAATTATGATTGGTTCTTAATTATTACTTAATCGAATGATCAAATGATTGGTTCTATCCTTATGATGCTTGTATCGTTAATTCATGGTTTAAAAGCTCGGGTGGAATTGTTGTGGCTTCACAAGATGGGAGGATAGTCTTGGAGAATACTTTAGATGCAAGATTGAATGTTGTTTTCAGACAAAAACTCCCTGAGGTATGTATTCCGCAAAAAGGATTGATAGTCTTTCCTGATCTTAGCTTTTATCGGAGCGAGTGCTCTCTTTTATGGAACTGAATCTCGCAAGAAGTCAAGATTGAGCTCATGCTTGTTCTCTTGTGTCCTTGCAGATCAGAAAGCGGCTTCTTGGAAAAGTTGGAATACGACTGACTGATTAAGCAAAAATTTTCACCTCTTAAAGTGCAAAGAGTCATTTCTTGAAGAAGTGAAGCTTGATAATTTTTCAGTTTTGTATGTATCTTTCACGTGGTGCATAATGCCATGTTTTGTTGGAATCTATGAAATAAAGCTAGCCTTTTGTTATCACGCTGATATGATAAACTGCCATAATTACTCCAAATTAAACTCGTAAATCATGAACTAATGTACAATTGAACTACGAATTCTAACCCAAAATCTTGGCTAAGAAACAGAATACCTCCTACTCCTGCCAGTCTTCCCATCTCCTCGGGTTTTTCGGCTGGACTTTTGACGTTTACCTCCAGTTGGACCATTAAATATTCCAATCCTTCCAATCCCTTTGGAGATTGAAGCCAAGAAAGTTTTTCCATTTCCTGACTTATCTAACATACCTTGTTTCATGAACATTTGCTCTTTCTCCAGCTCACTCAGCCTCACTCTCATTCTTGAAATTTCGAGTTTAAGTTCCCGGTTTTCTCTCCTCAAAGAAGCATAGTTATCTCGAGGGGACATGGCTGCACTTGGGACGCCACTGCTTATTCTCTGTGACAAGAATCCATCTCCCGAACTTCCCGATAAGGCAGTCTGCAAACGTAGTTGCTCGAAGTAGAGGACTCTAACTGCCATCTGCACTGGGAGTCTGTCATTCTGAGCAGCATGATTGGAGGCTTCTTGGGAGAGTTTTTGGCAGTCTATGAACTTGCAGAGCTTCTTGCATTCATGTTCTGTTAACATTGGATGAGCCTGAGCAAGAAAATGAAACAGTACCAGTCAGAACTGAAACACAGTGAGTAAGAACTGATTTAGAGCTAGACTCAATTACAAAGCATATCAAAGTTACAAAAGCATAAAAACAAGATAGAAACATTCATGGAACAAGACCTACTTTTTGATGTCGTTAACAGTTCTTGCTAAAGATTGGTGTGCAGTGAACATAAATGTTTTAGAATCAACAGCGTGTCATCTTCAAGATCTTACCTTCAAATATATATCAATTGCTCTATAAAGCCCATCATCAATCACACGAGAATAATCAGGCAATATCTCTAGCATAGCGGTGAATTTCTGCAAACTCAAGTAAGGATCGGGAGCAATTTCTGCAAGGTAGGCATCGATGAGCCGTCCAACTTTTAACAAAGAACCATGACCTGGAGAACCGAGGCCTTCTGATTCATACCCACAATCTTCATTGTCTTCATCTTCAATCCGCTGTAGGAAATTTATCAGTATCCGGTGGACAGTATCAACATCAAATAATGAATCCCCAGTCTGGATAGATGGTATAAGCAGATCATCAAGGGAAACCATTTCCAACCGAAAAGCAATCCTCCTTTCAAGTTCAAGCTTACAGGCAATACTAGCATCCACCATAATCCCCATCCTTAACATTCCAAACAGAAAATTCAGTGGAATGGAAGAGCTTTTCTCATTTGGCAGAAGACTTACAAGAGTTTCCAATATAGTCCTCTGGTCATTTTCTGCCATAGTACGGTTCGATTTCATCCTTGCCGGATTCCAAATTTGAAATTTTCCAATACCCTTTAACGATGCTTGAGCATAATGCATTAGAGATGCAGTAATGCTACCAGGTTGAACGCCTACTCTTCCCATTGCACATACAACTCTCCGATAATAATCAATTCCTAATGCTGAGAGATCCTCAATCCACCATTCAAGACACCCACTCTTAAGCTCAGCAGACTCACCATGGCAATCCAAACGGGACAATCCTGACACTAGTTGCTCCTTGCAAGCATTCACGGCAATAGCCTCGACACATCTGTTCACAATCCCCACCTCCTCTGCTACAGGAGGTAGCATCTCACAAGTTGAAAGCACTTCCACAGACTTCTCGAGACTTTGTACTACAACCTCATTCAAATAAACTTCAGTCCTCACAATGAGGTTTTCATCTCGGTAGTCTTCAGTCATTTCTAAGTACTCTGCAGCACAGCGCAAATTGGCAACATTTGTAGTTGTGATCTCAAAGTTCATGCCATAACAGAATTTCACGGCAAGCTCAAAAGTCTGCGGTCCACCTGGTATGCTATGGAGCTCCAATTTCGAACTATTGGAATCCTTAGCGTCTGCAACCATTTTCTGAATCTTTCCACTTCGCGATACCAGAGGAAACTTTGCATTCAAAACAAATAACACAAATTTAACTAGACTGCTTGTCATGAAACCAGTTCAAGAAGAATATAAAGCAGATACCGACGCATTATGTAATCCAAATCGCTTCAATTTGTAAGTTGTAACTGCCTGACAAAGATCTTACCTTGTGAAGTAGAAAAGATTCGCCGTCAACAACAATTGTTATGTCTCCCGCAACATCTGAAAAGATACTGCATGCAGAAGGATTCAACATTATAACCATTCTCAGATGAAAATTAGCACAAATAAACTGATGGTCCAAAAAAATCAATAGACCAAACCAGAGAAAAGTTGGAGTATCAGCGTACTTTATAACTTCAGATCCTGAAACGCTTTTCATTTCTCTAAAGCTGAGACATTTTTTATCAACCATGTTAACAATAATTCAAGATTTATAATTTTAGACCGAGTAGAGTTGGAAGAATGTTTTGAAGAAGAGAATTATCAGCTACGTAGAGAACCCAGGAATTTTATTTTTATTTTCTTTTTTTTTTTTTAAAAAACTAAATAGAAGCTCAAAGAAACATACTAAAACAAGTATATAATTATCTATTAAAAAATGAAAAAAAATCATCTGCTAATCCGAGCACTGAACCCCACGTTTATAGCTAAAAGATGAAGTACAGGACAAGAGAAATACACACACTAAATAATTAACTTAAAAGAACAAGACAAGACATTCCCATATATATAAAATTGTATTCAGATTAACTAAACAGCTTATTAGTGATTACTAAAACTAATGAAAAAGCACAAACATGTGTTCTAATTATGTTACCGAGTAGTAAAGGAGTTGCTGCAGAACTTGGGAGCGGGAGAACGGCTAGTGCTGCTAGAAGAAGAGAAGGGACTGTCCGAAGAAGAAACCATCTCTGTCTCTATCTCTATCTCTATCCCTTCTGCAAGTTCTCTAGTTTCAGACAGCAGTCAAAAACAGTCAAAGAAAAACATAAAAAATATAATAAAAACAGTACTCTCTCCAGTTAAATGGAGGGAAACATGAAAAATTACGTAAATAACCCTTTTGTCTGCACAAATTAACTTGCGTCACGGTCACCCTCTCTTTTCTGCTCGCAGACTGCTTTGCTGATCAATGCGAGTCACCTTTAATTTGCTTTCTCCGTCCTTTTTTCCGCTTTGTGGGTGTCTTTAGATAGATAATGTATTTTATGATGTTACGCCTGATAAAGAAAGGAATAAAAGCAGGGATGCCGCAGTAAGTAGATAACAGAGGCAGCTAACTTCACGCCATGCTGAGAGTGAGAGACAGAATAAAGATAAAAGAAATTGAAGGAAAAGATGTTCAAAGCTTCGAAGTTCGAAGCCTGATGAGCAACGAACGTTTATGTTGTGGCCACCGAATATGGCTCGCCGTACTCGTACGTTATTTTCATGCTTTCTTTGACTGTTAAATTTGAACCTTTTTTCAACGGCTCTGTTATTATTTTGCACTCTGTTTCTAAAAGGGGTTTCTAAATTAATGAGGAGCGATTAACCTAAACTGGGAATCAATTTTCTCAAAATTGATTACTTACTGTCTTTTTTTTTTTTTAAAAAAAAAGGTCTGAGGGCGTGGAAGGAGAGAGGAGTGGGGGCGCGAATGGCACGGAACTCAATAAAGAGGGAAATTATTAGAGAGAAGTGCATTGCAAGAAACAATGGGTGCCAACTTTTTTTTTTCTTTTTAAAATTTTTAACTGCATTTTCTTTAATTTATTTAAATAAAATATATGCACATGCACAGTGGAATTGTAGGAGACGCGCGTGTAGTTGATGTATCTCCACGAATATGAGCAAAGAGGAAATGTGATTTGGTGGCCAACAAAGTACTGTTGCATTCCCTTTGCCCCTTGGCGCATGACACGTTTCTATAACCACCATTTGTTTGTCACGATACAAAAACTCAAGACTATAAAAACATTTTTCGGGTATGGACTTCTCTTGAATTTTATGACGTGTCATGCTTCCAAAGTTAAGCATACCGAAGTCTTTAACCGCCATGTCTCATTTCTGATTGTGCATATAAATTTATACAAGCTATTCGCAGAGTCATTTTTCAATGAGAGAATTTTTATTTTAATAAAATAAAGGATGAATTATCATAAAAAAACATTAGCTTTAAGGTATTACAAGACATGACAAAAACATTAGATTGAAGTGTTTCGTTTTTTCCCTTTTTGTTTAATTTTGTCTGTAACTTAATTAAACTGAAACTCCCTCAGTAGTAGAGAATTTAACTCCTTCGAAAACTTTAATATTCTCACTTTAAGGGTGCCACTTGGCAATATTCAAATTGAGGGGGTCACATGAGAAATGGAAAAACAACGAGGGCAAAAGTGAAAATACAAAAGAAGGGGACGCAAGTTGATGATTGGCATCAGCACCGAAGGAGTGAAAGGGGGGAGTGTCTGTATTTTCATCTTCTACTGCAACCAGAAGATAAAAGATGTTAAGCTATAATGCCGTGGCTTCTCCTTCTCGGTGAGACTGAGACCCTCTTTATCCTTCTTTCACTTCACTTTCCTTTTTAATTCCCATAAGTTTCAATTTTGTTTATTTGTTTACTTTTAGCTGTTTTTGGTTTGACTATGAATTTTGATACTTGTTTTGCAGATGCCCAATTGTTTCATTTCGTTGCCAGTGTCAATCATCTAATCAGTTATTGTTTTCCAGCAATCCCAATTATGGGCTTTCCAAAGGTATGCACACAATCTTTTCTTTCTTATTTTTATTTTCTAATTTCGGGTGCGATATTCCCTTTTTTTTTTGGTTTTTTGTTTTTCTATTCATAATACTTACTAAGCAGCTAATGTTGTTCATAAATGGAAATTTTGGTCAGTTAGTATTGTTAATGTTTTTCAAAAAAATTGAAACTTTCCACTTTTTTTCTGAATTTGGGATAAAATGACTTTGACTTTGCACTGGCTGACTGTCTTTGTTTGTTTTATTTTCTTTTTGATTCCAGCAAGCAGGAAGCTGAAGGTTTCCCGATTCAAGGCTAGGTTTTGGGAATCCATCAGATCCGGGTAACGTGATATGCATTTTCTTTTTCAACTGTACATGGACACGGAAGCAGTAGTGCACCTGCCCTTTCATGCATGCTAACAAATGCTCCTCCTCGTAGATATAAATGTGAATACTACTCAATGTTTCCAAGTTTGGAAGTTTTTTATCTAGTTGTGAGGTTAATATGCTGCATGTCCTCCATTTGGGCAAGGGTTTTATTATATTTTGCGGGTGATTTAATCAGTAAAGTAAGATATTTATTCCTTGTGTAAATTCCACCACACTCCCAATATGATGCTGTGGTTTAATTTGTATATTTTTCTTTTCTATAGTGCTCGTCTTTTAAGTCAATTTGTTGAATTGATGATAGGGTAACATAACATAATTTAGAAGAATTTAGTCTGGTGGACTTCTTAGTGAGAAGTAGAATATCTAAACACATGTTTATGACTGGCACTTTTTTTTTCACCATAGAGATAATCCTGTAGCTTCCAGTTAAGAGATTTCAAGAGTAAGAATGCAGGTTTCCATTTGGTTTTGTAATTCCTTCATTAGATTGACATTTCACCCCCTCCATTCATTTGGTTTCGGGCTGCAACACAAGACTTGGGTTGTGTAGACTTTGTTTCTCAGTCAGTTGTTCTTTCTAGTTCTTTAAAAGGGAACATGAATTAAACTTTGCCATCTTATCATTGGCTTCATTTGTGTTGTTGTTTTATTCTTATCTCAGGTTCTTGAAAAACAACTCAACACAAGTCATGGAAGCACCTCCTGATCTTGAAGAAGAGGAGGAAGAGCCGATGCCTGAGGAGTTTGTTCTTATCGAAAAGACTCAATCAGACGGAGTAATTGAGCAAATAATATTCTCATCAGGTGGAGATGTTGATGTATATGATCTTCAAACCTTATGTGATAAGGTATTTATTGGCACTTGGTATTTTTTGCCAAGCGACTTTTGATTCTACACGCATAAGTGGATCAAGTTGTTCCCTTTGTTTGAAGCGCTTTTTAGTTCTAAATTTGAATGTAATCTTTTGCTCTGCTTCTGAAAGCCAGATCATTAAAATGCATAACATTAAATGTTTTAATAGGTAGGCTGGCCTCGGAGGCCACTGTCAAAACTAGCTGCAGCTTTGAAAAATAGCTACTTGGTAGCCACCTTGCATTCTATAAGGAAATCACCAGGATCTGGTACTTATTAAAAATGCTAACTATTTCTCTTCAATTATAATTGGTATATTTAGCCGTACACACTCAATTATATCTACCACTAAATTACTTGGTGAAGTTATTTGACAGAGGGGAATGAGCAAAGGACGTTAATTGGCATGGCTCGTGCTACATCAGATCATGCTTTCAATGCTACAATATGGGATGTCCTTGTTGATCCCAGCTACCAGGTAAATTTTTTATTACATGGACATGGACTAACAGATACCTAAGTGCAACACTAGGTGGGCAGACATGCTTGTGTGGGTCATGCTACATCAAATCATGCTTTCAATGCTACAATATGGGATGTCATTGTCTAGGTCATCTCTTCAGGCAGAACTGTGACAACAAAAACACATTAAGATATGATTTATGAAATAATGCATGTGATGGTTATGGAGAGTTGGAGAAACGTGAACTAGATAATTAATGAGAGCACTGTAATCACATGTTTGTTCTTGAATGATAGATAGCAGGTCTTCGGCCTGGGTGGGAACAAGGAGCTGGCCAATAATGTGATGGGAAACTGCAAATATGAGATAATGCTGAATTGATTCTAATAGAATGGCTCTTGAATCCCCTTGAATACATTACATGAAATGTTTCAATTTGGTTGTGGTTTGAGATGTAAAAATCTTTTTAGATGTTCTGATAAAAAATTAAGGTTACCATGGGAGTTCAGTACTTGTGTTGTTAGATTGAAAGCATCATTTGTGTGATAAACATATAACTTAAGCAAGTTTTATGTTAACTGTAATGTATCTTTTTCTAACACTGCTCTTTCCATTCAGGGCCAAGGTCTTGGTAAAGCCCTTGTGGAAAAGGTTGTTAGGGCTTTGCTCCAAAAGGATATTGGAAATATATCACTTTTTGCTGATAGCCAAGGTATAACCACCTCTAAACAACTTTTATTTCATGACCTTGCACTCTCATTTCAAGTATCAGTATTAGTTCACTTTTATACTTATTATATGCTGTTTTTGCTGATTACTTAAGAGATTGTTGCCTTGCCAGTTACAACCTTCAATCGGGGGGCAAAATAAGTGTTATGAATGTTGAAGTTTCAACTTATTTTATTGTATTTTCATTGCAGTTGTGGATTTCTATCGGAATTTAGGTTTTGAACCTGATCCAGAGGGCATTAAGGGCATGTTTTGGCACCCAAAGTATTAATGACCGCTTGCAATGACTGTTATCTGTCAGCTGGCAAGTTTGTATGGAACAGCGGCAGAAGATGATCTGTATGTAAATCTGTACTAACAATATAATTGTAAAATATATATATTGTTTCTTTTGGATAAGAAATCAATGATATGCAAGCCATCTGCCATGAGCTTACAAAATTAATAGCTGTTTCTTGCTAAGTGGATTACTATTTCTTGTACTGTTATAATGACGATTACTGGCACTATAGCTTGTACATATTCCTATTTATTTTGGATGGAGTCATAATCCCACTTCATCTACATTGTCAACTTGGATTTATGCTTGCATAAGATAGTTTTAAATTAATTGTTGCTCTGTTCAATTTTATTATTGTAAGGTTGATGGTAAATAAAATGATAATCTCTTGGTTTTAACTCTAAAGAATGTCATGTAGTTGGTGAAGGTAGGTGGTCGGTTAATTTGACTTGCACAAATTCTGACAGATGAAACTTTGTTTACTATCAATACTCATTAAAGTCAGATGAATATAACACCAACTACTCAAAAATTTACTTCTTAGCTTCAGTGGGGTTAATTTTTATTTGTGTTTAGCAATGCATTATAATATGCTTTCATGATTTGCATTTCATGTACAGCCTCTCTGTAAGTCTTATTAGATTTTTAATTTCAATGGCATCAGCTGAGGAAATGGAAGTTGATCAGGGATATATTTTGCTTTGTCATGTTCAAAATGGTGCATGATTTTATTCGTGGATTAGACGTAACAGACAGCAACGTGATCTTCCACATTGTGATTTATTAGAGTTTCTTCGAGGGAATTAAATGGAAGCCACAATATACCATTGAGTGTCAGCTTTTGACCAAGAGTGACGTACAAATGATGCTCCATGCCAGCAAAAGTTTTTTTGTCTGATTTATGTCATTGCTTGCCTCTACTGGGCTCAACTGATTAGTTAATTGGTAATTGAGGTACAAAAACATTAGAATCATTCGGCCATATTGACGTCAACTTTTCAGTAAGTAATTTTGTAGAGTCACTAATGTTGCCAAACTCATTCGATTCCAATTCCAAGCACCCAGTTGATATTCTTCTGATTTCTTGTGATATGTTTCTGCGCAACTGAAATTGTCACCATAATGTTTGCTGAATTGAGTTTTTTTTCTTTTTTTTTCCCAACTATGATCAAACGGAAGATAAGAATTTGGTATTACGATGACTTCCAACAAAACTGGAAAAAGTACATCTGTACGCATTAAAATATGGATTTGAGCAGCAAAGAAAATTCTTTTTCTTTTTTTTTTTCTCTCTCTCTCTCAAAGAAATAGCCAACCACAGCATTATTTACCGGCTCAACTTACAACGGACCTTACCAATCACTGCGTGTGTAATTACATAGCCATCACCGCCAGAATTTTAAACCACCAAACCTTTAGATCATCTGTTCAACTCTTCTTTTCTAACCACCATGAACTAACAGCACCTTCCCGCCACCGCCGCCGCTGCCACCAGCCACCCATTTTATCAGCTTCTTTTATTGTGCTTCTCGTTACGCTGCCTTGTGTTAGTCATGTGTTGCAAGCGTGTTTTTTGCATGATTCTGTACTGCTTCTATTGGGGGTGGTCTGCATAGATGATGACGTTTCAGTGTCCGGATTAGGATCGTGTCATCGTTCTGATTGGTAGGGTATGCCTATGTTAAAGCCGTTGAGAGCTTTAACAGTGGTGCATAGAGGTTCCAATATGAGGTGGGGCAAGATTCTGATGGCCTGGGGATAGGGTTCATTGATGTTGAGACATTTTGGTGAATCGTAGGGGTAGTGGTTTTGCTTGTGGTTTTGTAACTTCGTTATTATCTGATTGTGTTCTGTGTTTGGAATTGTGTTGTATTGTGCTATGTCACCAGATACTATGAATTTTCTTCTTTCAACTGGAAAGCAGTTTCATCTATAGTAGTGAAGGTGGGTTCCGCTAGTACTTTCTTGGACCTTAATGTGTGAAATGATTTACTCTTCGTTTGGTTGGTAGAAATCCTAACTTCAGTTTGAGTCTTGCGTGTTATTCTGTAATTGTACTAAAGCTTGATGTGTTCTTATATTTACGTCTACATGATATTATATTTTAAGTCATTATTGGTCTTTTAATGAAAGACATTTTTTTTTTCTCTCATGTTAGAAAAAAAAAAAGAAAAAAAAAAGATTTTTAGCTAGATAATACTCTTTAATTATAAGCTAACACTGCATTGCACTTATCCAGTACTATGTAGTTGTAATTTAAGGGTTGGATTCAGGGGTCAACTGTAATTTTTTTCTTAATCATTTTAGATGATGCAATTGGTATTATATACGAATCCAAAGGTAATTGATTCTTAATTGGCATAAACAGGCGTGTAGTAAAAGATATAAAAAAAGAAGTACACTCCAGTTGAACAATCAAAACTCATAATCTAATACATAAATACAGTCCGATAGCACTATTTAATCTCAAACTTACAATTAAATGTATGAATTTTCACAATAAAAACAAAAAATGAAAAATTACAAAAAATAACCATAAAACTTGTGCGATGACTCCATGAAACAAATCATAACTTGTGCTTCTAACCAATAATGTTTTTAACTGACTCTTGAATCTGATCGTTTTGATTAAAACTAAAATTAATTTAATACGACAAACTTTTGAATATCTTAAAATGAGGGTTAATTTTTGGGGATGTCGATGCAGCTTTCATCGGTGGATTGTCAAATGGGCTCCAGGAGTAAAATCTATTCAATCTCTTCCTCTCCATCGGGCACTGTTATAAAATTTATTGAAAATCGATAGTTCGACCGTTATAATGAAATCAACTTATCCACGAACTTGATTTACTTTCAAAAAAATTTCACGAATAAATAATCAAATTGTTGTGGGTACTACTTAATTCAATTTATAAACTTTCATTAAGTGGTATACGAAATCGGAGTCGAACTTACACTCACGTGAATGAAAAAAGATTTTTGATTCTCGTCGGAATATATACACACTTTAAGAAGGCAATGGGCAAGCTTATATGACATCTTAACGACAAGGGTCCTCATGAAAATTAAAAATATAAACCGTGTTGTTTCTTGTGATATTAGTACAATTCAGTGATTCAAATGTTATTAACAATATGTGTAAAGAGAAGTTGAGCTCTGGCGCCATGTTTGAGGGACGAAGTCCAAGGCCAAGCTAGCTCTCAGTTACCGCCAACTTGGACACTGCCACTTATCGAGTCCTTTTACTGAGTTAAAACTTAATTAATACCCTCTCCCAATCCTCCTTCCATTCAGAGCTCTACGTGAAGGGAAAAATTAGATTTGTTAGTCATCAAGATTCCGAGTTTCTTGTCTGCTTTTCTTGTAGCAATAATCACGATGGCCTAAATGCCCAACTCGGTTAAAGAAAGAAACATCTCGTGTCATTTTAAGCATTTTCCCTTTTAAGGCTATTTTTTTCTTACCTTTTTAATGAGAATGGAAGACATATTTATAGACAAAATTAATTTAACTCGAGTTCTAATTACTTTGATGATAAGTGTTATTATTATTGTAATATTTGACGACACTTATTTGTTTGTGCTCATGTTAATTGACATATGTATATGCAAACTAGTCCATAGATTAAGGAAAGAAATGTTTTAACCTTAAGTTGTCTTTACTAAGATTTTGGGATGATAGAATCTTGGAATCTAGAAAGTTATCTTAAGTACTTTATTTTAGAATAGGAGTCTAGAACATCAATATTTTTTAAGTTTGAAACCTTATCACTTAGGAAGATTATCTTAGGTCGTTTGCTTTAAGGTTTTAGAACCTTTTAGTCTTAAAATTTGGAATCCTTTAGGTTTGAAGTCTTCTTACTTCGAAAGATTATTCTAGATAATTTGTCCACTACTTCATAAATTTTATTGGAGCAGGTTTATTTAGTGTGATTTATTATAACTAAATTTATTTGGGCCTTAAATGAACCTATTTTATTTTTAGTCCAACAATTTTAAAATTAACCAATTTTAATACTATACTACAGTCTTATGAACAATAATTCAATTAATGGTCAAGTACCAATTGAGGTTTCAGTATCTAAAAATTCTACATTTGTGAGTGCAATAAAAATTTACTTATGTTGTTTTTTTCCCTTATACAATGGATTTTTCTTTTTGACATCTATATAAAACGAGCTCAAATCTTATAAAACAAAATTTATTTAATAAGTCTTCCATGTCTAGTTTATAAAAAAATAAGATTCTTCTCAAAATTGGTTTCAAAGTATATATTTTATTTCAAAATATCCATACTATCCAAAAACTATCTAGTGTGATTATTGTATCACGGATTCACTAACAAAACTTAACAATAAATCAACTCACTAAACACAACTTAAATACATCCTAAATTATATATAAAAGTTTGTAATATTCTAAATCTTAATATAATAGACTATAGGAAAACTAGTCAAACATAGGAAGAGTGACAAGTAATTGAGAGAATAGAAAAATGCCACTGTGAATTTAGGGTTATGGAAGAAGAAATAAAAAGTATAAATAATGGGGAATAGTGGGAAGTCCTATTAACTTTGAGAAGAATAAAACTTTTGTAAAATTATCCTATGAATCTTAATTAGGGATATAAAGAAAAGAAAATTTCCACACTTAAGCATTCTTCTCCTCTCATAATTCCTTTTTTTTTTTCAACGAAAAAATTCGGGTATTACAATTAAGGCCTTCTCTTGATGCCTTCATCAGTTTCTTTGATATTCTCCCATATTTTGGAAATCAGATTATTGTGCATCATTTTAGGAAATTTCAATGAGATTAAAGCAGTAGGCTACGATTAGTTAAACAAGTTGATTAATCCTTCGACCATTTGCAAGCATTGATTTTCTGGTGTTCTTTTCTGTTACTTCTGCCATTTTGATGGTGACCATCTTTCATGGGAAATGCTGCAGGTCTTTACTCTCACATCTAACTCCACGCAGCAAATATAGTGACCAATCAGTTGGGAATGTACAATTTACTCTTTTATATTTATTTTTTCATTATTGATTGGAAGCATCATATTTCCTTGTGGAAATATCTGTGAATGTTCCTTGTAAAGAAAATGTTCTTGATGAAGTCTAATCAATGGATGTCTAGGCTTCAAGGCAGTCCTGTTTGTGCAAGCGCAAATCAATTTCATATAGTCTAATTCTGTGGACTCAAAAGAAGAGATGATGAGGTTTCTGGAAGCTCGAGAAACGTTTCAAATAGCTGCCTACCTCAGTCCTGTCCTACGTATCTGAGTTTTGAATTGGTTCTTTTCCGCATAAAGAACACAGAGTACAAAAATGAAGTTTCAACGAGACAGTCTCGTGAGTTTTTATCACAACTGTCATGATCACCTATACTACTAAATATTTATCAATTTTCTCTCAACCACCAGAACTTCTTGACCAGGATACTGGTGCCTTTTAAGCTACGACACGGCAATGCCATAAAGAGTTCAAGAGTCATTGTTCTCTAAATTGGTGATTTTCTTTGCTTTTGTTTAACTTTTAGAACATTGTGGCAAAAAAGCTATGATAACTACTTCTCTTTGCTCAACAACAAATTTTATATTACCACCTATCTGCCCGCTTCTTACTCTTGATACTTTAGTGAGTTGATTCCATATGAGAAGTGATGAATTAGAAACTCACATTACCTTAGTCTGAAACTATCCTGGATGATTCTAATTATGTTTTGCACTTCCAAAAAACCAGAAGGTTGATGATTATGAAAGGATTTAAAAAGTATCATCAAATTCAAGTGACAATTTTATTAAAATTAATTATGATGACTTTTTTAGGCAAAAAATCCACTCACTTGTGTTTTTTTTTTTTTTATCTCATTTTAATTTTCCCCACTCATTTATATACAGGAATTATCAGCTTATGATCTTATCTGTTGCAACCCCTTCAATACGTAAATGTGCAAAATCACTTATTGGTGGGAAACATTTTCAGTCACAGTAACAGAGTCGATTTCGGAAAGGTTACACCACATTATGAATGGCCGTTTATGCCATATTTTTCTAATACGGCAACTTGACTCCACAGAGGACTTTAGGGACCAAACGATAAGCAAGCATTTCTCTGTCATACGTCCCAAAATATCAGCACGAGTAAATGGCATTTCTTCACGAGCTACCTTGTAATTTTCATGGAGAGCAAGACATCAAATCAAACCACGAGGTTGATTTTGGAACATTGGCAAATTGTCAATGGACACCACGTGGAACTAACAATTTTGTGCTTTCTGTGTCCGTTGTCCTAAATGAAATGGAATTGAAAATTGAAATGAAAGCAACCCTCTCGCATTTTTTAATATGATATTTTAATATTTAGGAGAAGTCCATGGAGTGACAAAAGTCTTATTGCATTATTTGTGACGCATATTTTAACGAAGAAAGAGGAAGGACAATATCTTATTCTCTATCTCCTCTGGTAGCTAAACTTGCTGGATTTAATAAAAAAAAAAAAATTTGGATGAACCAACCATGATGACAATGCCATCTAAAAAACTATTTATTCAAGCAAGAAAAGTCTATGTTCAATTTGTTCATGCACATGACAGCAACGCTGTGTCGCAACATAATAAATATATTTTTGGATTTGCGTCAGCTTTGCACCACCACAAGATAAAGATAAGGACCCGTGTTTGAGTTTTGGTTGTCAGGCTATGTATTTCACATGTCTCTTTTTCATGTAAGTAGCTTTCTCTTATCGGTGTTTTTGATTGTTATTATTAGCATTTTTCTTGGCAGGAATCATATCTGTTTTTGCATCTTCTGCTGTTAAGATCCCAATTATTAGCCACAAAAAGAAAAAAAAAGTCAAATAAAGTTGCTAATTGATTTCTAATGAACATACTTTTGAAAAATGAACTGAGAGTAGCTAGAGCTGTGTGTTCCTTGTAGCTGCTCTTTCCGCTTTATACGACCAAACAGGACAGAATTTTAGATGAATGTTGTGTTTGAGGTATGAATGATTTTTATGTTGGATACTGATGTTCTTTCAATTTCATTTTTTTTTCGGTTATTTGCAAATGTGTTTTTGTAGGGTATCATGATGTTTGGGTTGACAGCTTCTGGATTTGTTTATGCCGTGTTGTTTGGTTACTTGGTGCTTCTTGCGGTTGCCCAGACTACAGATCCTCAAGAAGGTATTTGCTGCAAGTTTGAGTTTTTGAATTTTTATTAGCTGGGAAGTTGCCGTACCTAGTACTTCTACTCCTCAAGGAAAGTTCTTAATGCATTTAAAAGTTCTTACTTCGCCCGGCTAATTTGTTGCCACAAATATGGTGATTGATGGTAGGGTATAATATACACAATAACCAAATGAAAGTTATCCTTCATTGGCAATACCCTTTGATATGAGACAAAATTAGGCATGAAAGAGAATTGCTTTCAAATTGAAATGCTTGTTAAGGAAGTTGGTAAATTGGATGATAACTTTACTTAGTATCTGGGTACTCTATTCTTGCTGATCTCCTTCATCTTGAGATCCAAATAATGATTAGCATTCATTTGCAGCAAGTGCATTGCGAGCAATCAAGTACAGTTTAGTTGATCCTATGAATCACCTCAGAAATTGGAACAAGGGGGATCCTTGCATGTCTAATTGGACAGGAATTGTATGCTCCAATACAGTTGAAACTGATGGTCACTTGCATGTTCAAGAGCTGTACGTTTTACATGTTCCCATTTGCCTTCTGGCTTTTCTTGATTTTTCTTTCTATTTTTTTTTATTTTGTTTTGTTACTTTATGCCTTTTTCTGCCTGAATTGTATCATTAAACCTTTGCATTTTGAATATATGCCATACAATGATTATAAGTATCCATCTTCCATATCTTTTGATACAGCCAGCTGCTTAATATGAATCTCTCTGGAAGTTTAGCACCTGAGCTTGGCCAGCTATCTCAGCTTAAAATATTGTGAGAACATAATATTTTCATAAGTTGATTTATTGATAAAAGTATAAAATATCTTAAATTTTTCTGTAATCTATTCATTGATGCTTACATCTTTTTTTTTTTTTTTTCGTTGGCCATTGGAAGAGATTTTATGTGGAATGATCTGACAGGAACAATACCAAAGGAGATAGGAAACATTTCATCCTTGAAACTCTTGTAAGCTTGGAGTCCCCCCTCCCCCCCCCCTTCAGTCTTTTTAACTTAGTTCTACTTCCTCCCCCTTCTCTTTTAATGGAGTAGTTTCTCTGAATAGATCTGAAGGCTTTTATATGGGTGTCTGATGTCATGTTTGTATGCACAGGCTATTGAATGGAAATAAATTATCGGGTTCTTTACCTGATGAGCTTGGATATCTATCGAACTTGAATAGACTCCAAGTAGACCAGAATAATATCAGTGGCACAATTCCAAGATCATTTGCTAATTTGAGCAGAGTGAGACACCTGTAAGTGGATTATCGCCCCAAAATGCTACTTCAATTTGCAGGGGAGACTATTTGTCTTCCACTCTCATTTTATCTGCTTTTATATCTGACCACTGCAGCCACTTGAACAACAACTCGATTGGTGGTCAAATTCCTTCTGAGCTTTCCAAACTGTCCACTCTTATTCATCTGTGAGCTTATAAAGATTTTATTTATTTACTTATTTTATACTATCTGCCATAACCTTTTTGTTCAGTAGATTGTTAGATTGAAAGATTTTGATTAGTTATAAATGGTAAGTAATAAATGAAACAAATGCTTGCAGGCTTGTGGATAATAATAACTTGTATGGAAATCTTCCACCAGAGTTATCAGAGTTGCCACAATTGCGCATTCTGTATGTTTTCTCCATACTTTTTAATTTTTAATTTTTTCTTTAACTTAACTCTCAGTTTTTGTTATGTGTCTGACTGATTCATTGTGCTTCATGAATGATGGTATGAACTTTCAACTCCTTGGATCGTGCTAGGTCTTTAGTATAACATTAAGGGCATGTTTAATGGTGAGACGTATGTGCTTCATAGTTTATCATTTTGCCATTTGTTTAACTTGCAATAGTTTTTCCCTCTCTGCAGTCAACTAGATAACAACAACTTCAGTGCTTCTGAAATTCCATCCAGTTATGGAAACTTTTCCAAATTAGTAAAATTGTAAGTATTTTATCACTCTTTGCCTTCAATGCTGCCTTGTATTCTTCTAGTGAAAGATTTTGCTTCCTTTTAAGCCTCAGAATCCAAGTTTTTTGACCAAAAAAAAAAAAAAGTGTGTTTATGAACCTAGTCATATGACACGTGACCAGTATTAAGAAGGAAATCAACATCTTGGAATCAATCCTGGGAAAAATACAGATGCAGTTGTCTCTTTGAAGTTACAATATCATTTTCTCTTTGATGCTGGATAATATGTAAATAATTGACAATACAATTGTTAAGACCTTGATTCGAAAGGAGTCAGATGATTCAGGCAACTTTTCGAATAACTTGGATGGCTTCTTTCTAACACATGTGCTGCTGTGCAATCAGCTTTCTTGAGTACCAGTGTTTGCTATGAAATGGAAATTAGCAAGTACAAATACTGCCATTCTTTAAAAGAAATGGAATAGGGAATTTTTGCCTAGATATTCTTGGAAGGAAAAGTCATACAGCTTTACTCTTTTCAAATTGGCAGAAGTCTTAGGAACTGCAACTTGCAGGGAGCTGTTCCTGATCTTAGCGGGATTCCAAACCTATACTATTTGTAAGTTTGAGCATTGTTTTGAAAATTTTTAATATTCACTTCCCATCGGTTAACCTAAGGTCTTCATGTTCTGATGCTATTATTTTTATTGTGTTAAAGCTACAATGTCTAACTTGTATGATACTGTTCCTGGGCGCATATGACAGGGATCTTAGCCGGAATCATCTAACTGGATCCATACCATCAAAGAAGCTTTCTGAAAACATGACAACTATGTAATGGCATTGTAAATTTGTATCTCTTGTCAGGCATTTTATTTGAAGTAGAATAAAAATAAAGATGTCCTCATGTTGAAAAATTCATTCTTGTCGATTGCAGTGATTTGTCAGACAACCGTCTTAATGGATCCATCCTGGGAAGCGTCTCTAATCTGCCTTCTCTTCAGACACTGTAAGAATCTATAAGCTTCTTATCATTCTTTCTATTTCCTCTTACGGGTTAACAAGTATAAAATAGTCAAGAGAGTATTTTATAATGCTGTTTGTTACATCTAAAAACAACTCTTTCAATGGAATAGCATATATGGGTTAACAAGTATAGAATAGTCAAGAGAGTATTTTATAATGCTGTTTGTTACATCTAAAAACAACTCTTTCAATGGAATAGTATATATGGGGATGTTCTTCTATGCAATCTGGATATGACTTTAAAGTTCTTATGTATTTCAGGTCTCTGGAGAAAAATTTTTTTACCGGTTCCATCCCTGCTACCATGTGGCAAAACAAGTCCTTCAGTACAAAAGCTAGACTTAAACTGTGAGACTTGTCTTATTATCTATGATCATGCAGCATTGATTGCCTGCTACTGCATAAAGATAATGAAATTATATTAGTGGTTGCATATGTTTTGAAGTGAACATCATATGTTAGTCCAATGCTTCAATACATAACTTTTGCTAACATTTTCTCCTTTTTTGCACAATCAAAATGCAGTGATCTGAGTAACAATTTATTCTCAAATATTGTCGGAGATCTAACTCTTCCAAACAATGTCACCCTGAGGTATGCCGGTTCCCTATATCACTATTTCCCATCTTCTTTGTGTCAGTAATCTTGGTCAACATGAAATTATAAGAATATTAAGAATAAAAAACTATTTGGCATGTTATGCATTTTCCTTAATTTTATCATTCATTTCTCATACTTTGGCAGTTTCTTTTTAGGCTGGGGGGCAATCCTATCTGCACCAGAACAAACATACCAAATATAGGCAGATTCTGTGGATCTGATGCTGGAGAAGATGACACGCTTACAAAGTCAAAAGTTAGCTGTCCTGTTCAAGCATGTCCAGTGGATAATTTCTTTGAATATGTTCCCACATCCCCTGAGCCATGCTTTTGCGCAGCACCTTTGAGAATTGGCTATCGGCTAAAGAGTCCCAGTTTCACTTATTTTCCTCCTTATATTTCCCCATTTGAGGAATACCTGACTAATACTCTCAACCTGGAACTCTATCAACTGTCAATTGATTCATTTGCCTGGGAGAAGGGACCTCGGCTAAGGATGTATTTGAAGCTGTTTCCTACATTGAACCGCTCAAGCAAATTTAATGGCAGTGAGGTTCAGCGAATTAGGGAGAGATTTACATCCTGGGATTTTCCAGGACGTGACATCTTTGGACCATATGAGCTGCTCAACTTCACACTCCTGGGGCCTTATTCAAATCGTATGTGTCTAAGCCTGCAATTGCTCCTTTTTTTTTTCTCCCTCCTCGAGACTTGGCTTCAAATAGGTATTAAGTGCCTGGGTACACAGTTGATCAAACTGATACTGAGATTGAAAGTCAACAGGAAACTGGGTGGATGTGTCGTCTAAGCATATAAAATTTTGATGCCATTTGATTGAAATGATTAATTTTATTTATATTTCCTTTCTGATTTTCTTATTTGCTACAGTGAATTTCTTATTTTCTTAATTGCTACAGAGACTTTCAACAGTCAAAGCGAAGGTATTAGTGGGGGCATTTTGGCAGCAATTGCAGTAGGGGCCGTTGCCTTAGCTGTGGCAATAACTGCAGCTGTAACACTTCTGTTAGTGAGAAGGCATGCTAGATATCAACACTCATTATCAAGGAAACGATTATGTGAGTTCTTTAATACAACTCTTTAGGATTAATTTATGAAAATACTTCCATATAACCCGTATCTTTTGGGGAATGAAGAGTGATGTTCTTATGTTTTGTAGCCACGAAGATATCTATGAAAATTGATGGTGTGAAAGGCTTCAAGTTTAAGGAATTGGCAATGGCAACTGACTATTTCGGCATCTCAACTCAAGTTGGTCAAGGAGGATATGGGAAGGTTTACAAAGGCATTTTGTCGGACAATACAACTGTTGCCATAAAGCGCGCTGAAGAAGGATCCTTACAGGGCCAAAAGGAATTCTTGACTGAAATAAAATTACTGTCTAGGTTACATCACCGGAACCTGGTTTCACTGTTGGGATACTGCGACGAAGAAGGGGAGCAGGTATGTTCACTTGCAGTCGTCAACTTGTGGAATGTCACTAGTACATCTCAAGGGTTTTTTTCTTACAAGATGTCTGATAGCATATATTTTTCCCAATAAAGAATTGGGTATATTAAAATCGGTTCAATTATGGATATAAACAGTCTGCTTCTGCTTTTGGCACTTGTGCAGATGTTGGTGTACGAGTTCGTGCCTAATGGCACCTTGAGGGACTGGCTTTCTGGTATGTAATTTTTCTAAATTTATGGTTTGCTACTGCATCTGTTCTTGCTCAAAAAACCTCTAAATAATACCCCATCCTAGCTTAGTCATGCTGCCTTGAGTAACATATGGTTGCTTTACTTTTGTAATTTTAAACTATCTAGCTTTTTGGCATGCCTATGTTTCACTTAACTTTCTTGGAAATTGAATTGACAGTGACCGTGATTTGTAGGTAAAACTAGAGAAAACCTGAATTTTGCTATGAGGTTACGTGTTGCATTGGATTCTGCCAAGGGAATTCTTTACCTCCATACTGAAGCACACCCACCAGTATTCCACCGAGATATCAAAGCCAGCAATATACTTCTGGATTCCAATTTGAATGCCAAAGTTGCTGATTTCGGGCTCTCACGTCTTGCTCCGGTCCTGGATGATGAAGGAACAATGCCAACTCATGTTTCCACAATTGTGAAGGGTACACCGGTAAGTTGGAATCCATCATTTACATGTTTTGGTTTCATAGAAGTTATTTGCAGGTTTCTGTTGGATGGCTACTAGTGAGCTCTTGATTTTACTATCTTTAACAAAATCCCAAATTTAACTCCAGATCTTTCATAAAATTTGAAACAGCATCACTCACATTTATATTGATCATATATATATGCAGGGTTACCTTGATCCAGAATACTTTTTGACCCATAAGTTGACAGATAAAAGTGATGTTTATAGCCTTGGAGTTGTACTTCTAGAACTATTGACGGGGATGCAACCAATATCACATGGCAAAAATATTGTCCGCGAGGTACTTTCTCACGTGAAAATTCTTTCTTGAACATCTCTTCTCTGTTCTATACCTTTTTACTCAAATGACCACAAGCATATTCCTTTCTAGAAAACGTTCCAACCGCAGCCAATCTTTTCAGCATAAACTAAGAATATCTTAACCAAAATCTAGCGCAACAGCATTGATTTCATTTTGACAAAGCTGAAACATTCAGCAATATACATTAAGCACAAGAGAATCATATGTGCAGGTCAATGTGGCCCATGATTCAGGTATGGTGTTCTCCATCATAGACAATAGAATGGGCTCTTATCCATCGGAATGTGTAGAGAGATTTGTAACTTTGGCACTCAGATGTTGCCATGACAAGCCAGAACATCGGCCATCCATGTTAGATGTTGTCAGAGAGCTCGAAAATATTCTCAAAATGTTTCCAGAAACTGATTCCATCTTTTCTAAATCTGAATCGACTTCCGTGTTTTCTGAAAGGTCAGCATCAACTTCTTCGTCTTTCATTGCAAGGGATCCTTATGTGTCGTCCAATGTTTCAGGCAGTGATCTTGTCAGTGGCGTAATTCCCTCCATCTCACCCCGTTGACACCCAGACAACAGGTTATGTATGACCTTGTACAATAGTTAATATGAGGAATGTAACATGGATTTTGTATCTGTATGTAATATATTATCATGTAAATGAAGCCAATAAATTTTAATGGAGGGCGATAAATTTGCAGTTGAATTACGATTCTTCATTGGAATTGACATTGAGGTTCTGCCGTAGGGTGGGATTGTCAAGTATCAAGCGTATCAAATGGATATAAAGTAGGTTTATGTCGAAAGCTTTAGCAAATGCGAATTTCAGTTAAAATATGTAGAAATTTCATAAAAATAATTGCATTTTGGCTAAATTATAAATATCTTGAAAATACTGTTTAAACATAAATAATTTTAAAAAATGTTTGTGTATTAAAAATCCGGCATTTTAAAATCCGTACAATGATAATTTTTACGTATGGCTGGAACATGTGACTTGTTGTTTGACTAATCGTAAAGTTTCTACAATTTGAGACAGCAGTTGCCAGTAAGCAAATTGAATTTTTTGAAAAAAACTTATTTATTTATTAAAACTCTCCCCGCCATTTTTTTTCCACGTAGGAATTGACTTTTGAAACACTCGTGTGTTTTGCTGTCTGAAAACCGCTTTATGACGTCACAACCGCCGTTTGTATTGGTGCAAAATTAGTGACTCCTTGTAACTGAAGTAAGCGTTATTCGGTCGCCGGTTTTGGGACTTGATTTGAAAACAACGTGCCATCAGATTATAAATTAAAAAGAAAAGAAATTAATTAAAAAAACCCAAATTAACTGATTCTTGTTATTGAACTTTCTATTTGCATTTATTGTTTATTTTACTAGGGAGGGTTTCGGTTTATTCCTCGGAACCTTCTCTGTCTCTCATTTTTATATTAGAGGTTTGTGTCAATCATCAATCAGGATCGTTGGTTTCTGATGGTAAGTTTTTAATTTTTTTTTTATTTTTAATTCTTAACGTGACTTATCGAACTGAGTATTGCCTCGAACCCAATTTCAATTTAATTGGATGGGTCTATGGTAAGGTCTTATCTTGCTGCTGAATGTTTTAGGGTTTGAATTGTGATTGACTTTGGATTTCTGGGCATTTTGCTTTTTTCTTCATTCATTGATGAGAAATCAAATGCGGGATTTTTATTTATATTATCTAAACTGGGAAAAGTTGATTTCATTTCTTTCTTTGGTATTTTTTCAAATGGGTTATGCATTTTGATGACTCTCAATCTCATTAATTAGGTTATTTGAGGTTCTTGCAGTGATGTTTTTAATTCACACGAGGAACCTGATTTTGGGTAGATTAATTATAATTTGAAGAGTTTTTTTGATGATTTTCTGATAATTAGCTCAGGAAAGCATTTTGTGTTCACTTTAGATGATGTTCATTTCCATTATTATCTTGAAAACTTATACCTTTCCAAGATTGCTTCTTTGAACCTGATTGCAATTCTGTCTACAACTGCGTGTTTCCAGTGTAATTGACCCTTACCTGATTGATTAATATTGTCAATTTGAGCTCTTCGCTTATAAAAGTTGCATTTTTGGATTGCTGCAGATGTTGACCAAGCTGTTTTGCCCTTGACTTCTGCACCGTAATTGGATTATGAAGACATTCATTTAGGATAATTTGTATGGTATTTCATTGTGTATTAATGGAATTTGTATGATCAGTTCTGCTGAAATAAGTGATCAATTCTACATTGATGTGTACAGAAAGAACAATGCAGTTCAGATTCAAACTGCTTTTGGTTTTGCTGTTCTCCATAGTGTTGTGTGGATGTCTTGCAGCAGAAACTGGAAGTGAAATTTCGCGGAAGATAAGAGCTCCTCCTCACAAAAATGTAGGAAGAAATGTTATAGATGGAACTGGTGCTGAGAATGAAATAGATTTTGATCACAGTGGCCTGGGTGAAATGAAAGGCAGTCGCAGCAGAGTATCAGTGTCTACTGTAGCTTTATTTACATTGGCAATGGCTGCTGCTACAGGGTTAGGTGCAGTCCCATTCTTCTTTGTGGAGCTTGGTCCTCAATGGGCTGGTATATGCAATGGAATGGCAGCTGGTGTAATGTTGGCCGCAAGCTTTGATCTCATACAGGAAGGGCAAGAACATGGTGCAAGAAATTGGGTCGTTATTGGGATCTTATCTGGTGGCATTTTCATTTTACTTTGTAAAAAGGTGGTGGCTCTGGTCTTTCATTTCTCATTATCAAAGTTTGGTTTATTTCATTGTAGAACTGACTTGCTCCATCTTGGGTTGTTTCGACCCATGTTAATGTAATAAATATCTAACACCATCCATTGTGTGTTGCTTTCAGTGTCTTGAACAATATGGGGAAGTAAGTATGTTGGACATAAAAGGTGCAGATGCAGCTAAAGTTGTTCTTGTCATTGGAATAATGACTCTTCATTCATTTGGAGAAGGATCTGGTGTCGGAGTTTCTTTTGCTGGCTCAAAAGGCTTTTCTCAAGGTCTGTTGGTGACTTTGGCTATAGCTGTGCACAATATTCCCGAGGGTTTAGCTGTGAGTATGATGCTTGCTTCTAAAGGTGTATCTCCACAAAATGCCATGTTATGGAGTATAATTACATCCCTGCCACAGGTAATGTATGGTCCCCAGTAATTTCTTGGGCCTTAGCTTATCACTCCATTGTAACAAAAAATGAAAGAAGTTATGAAGTCACTAATTTAAAAGAGGATAAAGTTCCAGAATATTTTACCATGCAGCCGATTGTAGCAGTTCCTTCATTCATATGTGCCGATGCCTTCAACAAGTTTTTGCCTTTCTGTACTGGCTTTGCTGCTGGGTGTATGATCTGGATGGTTATTGCTGAGGTACTACCTGATGCATTCAAGGTATCTCCCAGCTGTATCTGAACTTATTAAACTCAAAGTTGCTCATCTTATTTCCCAGATTCGAGACATGATGTTTGCTTTCCCCTGTATTTCTATTATAGGAAGCCTCACCAACCCCAGTGGCTTCAGCAGCTACACTTTCTGTAGCTTTTATGGAAGCTCTGAGCTCTTTATTCCAGAATCTCAGCCATGATTATGAGTGAGTTGTTTTAGAATTTTATTTGGAAAAAAAAAATGAATGAACCGATTTAACAATATTGCATTTGTGATTGGTTGAATTATTATTTATAGTAGTAGTCTTTAGTGGATAATATCTTTGGATTACAGACTCAAAAGCTTTATGTATGATTTAAGTGCTGCCCTTCAGTTTGTTGTCTGTACCTTTTATTTATTCTTTAGCTTTGAATTCATGGATTTATCTAGTCAATAGGTTGCCTGACTAAATTATTCTCAGGCATCCGCTCCTTGGTCATCAATAATGTTACATTTTATAATACAGTTTGATGTTTAACAGTAATTTTACTTTTCTATTTCATGGACATACATCTGTTGATGTCAGTTTACCGGCTCCTTTTCCACAACTGCTGTCTCGCAGTTCATGGTGCAGAACTGTATGGTGATTTCTAGTTTCTGTCTTTACGCAGTTTATGGATGTACTTCAGTTGTTTAGATATGATAATAAAATGCTTGAATGTGAATTTTGGTCATCTATTTTAATCTTTACTGAAATTGCTTTGATGCTATGAGCAACCCTTGCTGAGTGTATTGATTACCCTCATAAGTTGTAGTGCTATGGCAGGTGTCATATGCAGTACAAGATTAGTTGCAATTGCATTTTTTTTTTTTTTTTGGTTTCCCCCTTGTGGCAAGCACTATTAACATCTCTAACGTTACATGAACGCTCTCGGTTTGTTATTGGCTCTAAGTCATGAAATTATCATAAAGTTATGTTCCGGAGCTTGGCATGATGATTGATGGACTCATGTTTCTAATTTTGTGAAAGTATTTCTGCCATAATCAAATTACCTTACCTCCAGACCAATTGTAATTGCATGTCCATCCTTCATTGGAGGTCTTCTTCTCTTTTGATGGAATATTTGAATTATGATACCTGATCTGAAACACCATTCTCATCCTGTGGACTCTGTATTACTCTATTTCTGGCCTAATTGTGATCGCATGTCTGTCCTTCACCATGACTAAGACACTAATGTTTCTACTTTGCAGTTCACAGGATGCTTCTGGATTTTTTGTTTCTTTGCTTTTTGGTCTGGGGCCATTGCTCGGTGGCATTGTTCTTGTCGCATTTGCTCATGCTTTCAGCCTTCAGCATGCCCTTCTCATGGGTGCAGCCTCAGGCATTGCCTTTGTCCTTGGTGGCTGGCGACCAGTACAGCTACTTCTGTCTTCAAAGATGGGATTTATACCCCTTGTGTTTCTGCTTGCAGCAGGGGCCGCATTTGTCCATGTATCGAGCTCCAGCATTCTGAAACTTGCAGGCCGTAAAAAATCTTCGTCAGTTAGCTTGCCTGCAGTAAACAGTTTTCCAGTGAGTGTTCTTACCCTTCAATCATTTTTATCATGTGGAGCAGTGGCTCTCCATGCATTGGCTGAAGGGCTTGCACTAGGAGTGGCTGCACCAAAAGCTTATGGACTAGGTCAGCACATGGTCCTTCCTGTTTCCCTACATGGGCTTCCTCGCGGTGCAGCTGTGGCAAGCTGCATATATGGGTCAACTGCCAGTTTGCCTGCATCCCTTGCTGCTGCCGCTTTGATAGGATTTATGGGACCAACATCTGCTATTGGAGCCATACTTGCAGGAATTGACTACAATGGTCTAGACCATGTCATGGTTTTTGCTTGTGGTGGACTGCTCCCAAGTTTTGGAAGAATAGTGAAGAGGGCGCTGAGTTTGGACACTCAGAAAGGCAGTTGTGGGCTTACTTTCGGAGTTGGATTTGCTACCCTATGCTTAACATGCACCAAGTTGGTTTGTTTGCACACTGCCTACTGCAATTCTGCACCTGAGGCTGTCAGATAGGATGACTGGTAAAATCTCCATCACTTTTGGTGAGTTACATGGAGGTGTTGCTGTGGGAGTGGCTAGGTTATGCATTCAGCATAGGTACAGCATACTCATAAAATTTGTAAATGAGAGTATTAGGAGATTACTTTGTGGTCATCTCATACAAGCATTGAACTCTAACCAAGAGATTCAGATAGCATTTCACATTGAAGTTAAAGAAATCGCTTGACACAGCTTATTTTTCAGAATCTCTATTGGATATGAATATTACTTTCTTCTCTTCCGATGGTAAGATTGATAATTTATTATAGCTTATAGAGTTGTCAAGACCTGCTATTCCGATAGCCTTAAATTGATCGTGAAATAAAATGTTAAATGACAGTCCAGCTTCTTGGTGAACTTCGTCGGCATACCCTGAATAAAATGCAATCGGCGACAATTGCAGTTGCAATTTGTTAACTTGGGTAGGGACGGAGGGGCGTTCCAAGCTTAGTGTTTACCCATATGCTCAGTCGCCTAAAGTAATGGCTAAAAATGGCCTGTTTGTTTAAGGGCTCATTTGATATTGGTTTTGAGAAGATTAAAAGTAATTTTAATAAATTAAAAATTAATTTTATATTTATTTTTTTAGAAAAATGATTATCGAGAAAATTACTTTATTTTATATTAAATTTTGAAATATTAAAAGAAATCAATTTTTTAAAATTTAATCGTAAAAATTATTTTTATATTTAATATAAATATAAAAATTATTATTTTTATGAATTATATTGACATAATAAAATAAATCTAATAATATAAAATATTTATCTTAATTATCTTCATAATAAAAAATGTTTTATATACATGTTGATTCAATATTATGAGATTTACCAATCACTTTTTATAACTCGTGGCACTTCTTAAAATAAATTTTACTAATTAATTCTCTTTGCATTAAAATATTTTTACATTAAATTATTTTTTCAATATAACTATCAATAATTATTTTAAAAATTATAACGCCACATAATATAACATAGTTTTTGTTATTCTTTTGTGAACAGAAAAGGAATGCTTTACTTATCACCCCGCCAATGTGAGTTCGGTGAAAAAATCCTGTAGCCAGGGACCCCGACACCCAGAACAAACATGTGTTTGTCTTTCTACCAAGCATGTTGTTTGGAAATGAACTTCGTCCACTCGAATCGAAATATCTTATCCACCAGGTCTTTTCAGAAATGACATCCAGAAACACAAATATGCTCAAATCTTGACGCTTGCGAGGAGGTGCAAGCCTATAAAACTTGGAACTGAAAATTACAAGTAGAATGAAAACTACTGTTCGCCAAACCAAGCATCGGAGTTGGGGAACCCACATCGATGTTAGCCCTCAAAACAGCCAAAACGACAAGGACATAATTAGACATCCAGGCTATCATCTTGGATTTTTATTGCAACTATATATTGATCAAGCATCCAAGTCATGAATAGCCAAGAAAATGGAGAAAATCGAACATACTCCAGTTTTAAGAAACTAAATTGCTCTGCTAGTTTTCATCATCGTGATCCACTAACTTTTGCTTCTCCTCGGCTGATCCGGTTTCCGCTGCAGCTACGGCCTTGCCTCCACTAACACTCTGCGATCCAGTCATTCTAGCCAATATAACGAACGACATCCCTCCAAGAACATTGTTTAAGCATCTCAGAACCACCACAGAACTCTTGAACACCACTTCAGGAGTGGTCTTAGCCAACATAAACTCGATCCCATTCAACGTCTGGTACCTAAAGTTACTGCTGATCCCCATATGAAGCGCCCAAGTGAGAGCATTCAAAACCGTAGGTGGAGGCTTATTGGGTGTCTCAAAAGCAGGATCCATTTTCTTCCTCAACTTGATCAACCCATTAGAGATTGCAGTCCCCACAAGGCCGGCAGCAAAACCAACTGAAGCAAAAACAAGTCCTTTGAACACAAAAGTCCCCAATCGATTAGCAAAAGAAAAAGCACCGGGTTCAAACATGTGACTCGTGGGACAACTAGCAAATACCCCCGGCAAATTCTTGGGCGCCGCAGACAATGTTGGAGCTAACAAATACATAAGAGTAAAATTCATAATGGACCCAACTACAAGAGTTGAAAAAACAAAATCCAACTCATTGAGACCAAAATTAGGACGCGATGCCATGTCACCAATAACGCAGGCAGTAACTCCAACCAACTGTTCCATCAAAACCTTAAAAGGGAATTGGGGATCAGCAGCAACTCTTGATCTCCACCCATTTAACAAAAGCCCCGAAATCCCAATATCTTTGGAATTACTACTATCCCCACCTCCGCTAAACCCTCCACTCCCATCTCCTCCTCCTCCTCCTCCTCCGCCGCCGCCCTTTCCGTGGCCGGTTCCGTAGCTTCCGCCGCCTCCGGTACTCGAAAGCTCGAATCTTGGAGGTGAAACCTTGCTGTGGAGAATGCGGAGGGAGTGGTTTTGGGAGAATGAGGCCGGATTATTGGGTAACCTGTAGGGGAAGTTAGAGTTTTGGCGAGTGATATTAGGGATTTGGGTGTTGGGAGCTGCCGATGACGCCATTGGATAATAGCGGAGCCGGGCTGCGGTCGCCATCTTTTTACAAGAATCTAAAATTCGAATAAACATGATTAATTATTAATCTGAAATATATCGAGTAAATGAATATACGATATGATATGATATGATTCAAATGGAAATGAAAATAATAGCGTGAGAATATTAATGTACCTAAATAAGTGAGACAAGAGAGATCTGCTGATCTGGTGACTGCAATTAAAAGGTATCAGTGAGGGAAGACGATACCTGGCGGCGATTGCAAGAAGAATTGTCTAGTCAAAGTATATATTCGGGCACATTTCAATATTATTATTATTTTCGGGAGTTTGCGTTAATCTCTACTTACATACAGATCCATGGACAGCAAATTGGCTACTCTCATTACATTAATTAATAGTAAATAAAGTAAGCTTCCTTCACCAACCGACCTTAGCTCAGTTGGCAGAGCGGAGGACTGTAGTGGGTTAAAGCCTGGTTGGCCATCCTTAGGTCGCTGGTTCGAATCCGGCAGGTCGGATTTTTTGGGAATATTTTCAAATGGAGGTTGTTTTGCTGATCGATACTGGCCTTAGATCGTTTCTATTTTTCTATAGGTCTCTCTCATTTACTAACTTATTTTTGTTACATGTGAGGTCAGAGGTGATGTAGTTTCTTTCCTTTTTTTTCTTTTTTCTTTTTTTAATTATATTAGATTATTACTCACATTATAATTTATATTACACGATATTATAATTAATATTTATAAATTAAATTAAGATTAATTTACATAAATTTTTATAAAATATTTGTAGGTACTAATATTCAAGAGATGTTTACTCTATTCACATTTAGACAAAAAAAAAAAAACTATCTTCAATTTAAATTGCTATCCTTATTTTTTAAAGGTAACAGTGTGAGGACAATAGCTCCGACTACCCAATAAAAGATCGAGTAAATAATATAATTTATTGATTAAATATTAATCAAGTAATATAGATAAAAATAACTACCATCAACTTTTTTAGTTCATAATTTCAAGCATGTTTCAAAGAGTGTTGTTAGTTGTAAAGTTAATTATGGTTATCATTTGTTAGTGTCACACATTGATGATGAAGTTGCTTCTAATTTAAATGACTAAATAACAAATATCTAAAATTTTTAATTATAAAATTTATTTCAAATAATATGACATATAATATATTAATTATAATTTTCATACATTCTTGGTAAATAAATAATAAATATTTGACGAGAACAAATGAATGCCAAGTAGGAGTATTGGACGAGAGAGTCTTAATTAAGTCGGACCCATAAAAGGGCTCCGATCTTAATGATTTGTAAGTGCAGGGTACCAAACAACTACTCCCATCTTCTTGTTCGTGGTCAAGCAACTTTTAATGTGACAGGTATTTGAATTTAACACTGATTTGATTTCTATTGAGCTTTTCAAAATTCGCAGCCCACGTGAACTAAATTGTTTATTATTAATATTTAATTAATAAATACTGTTATTTTACATAAATTTTTATATAAATTTATTTTATTTATTTTATTTAAATTAAAATAAATTACATAAATAAATACATATTTAATTTAATTAATTATATTATATTACATAAATTTATATAAAAAAATTTAAAAATATTTTATAACTATATTATTTACCTTTAAAAATACATATAAACAGCCACGTTTACATCGCAGGGCGCCGATGGTGCACAGATCCCCGAAGGCACCATCGTAGGTAATTTAAAACTATTGAAGATCTCTGTCGCCATCCATGTAAAAATGTTCCAAGATTGACAAGAAAGTAAGTGCAGAGGAATCAAATACAGACCCGAACTTGATCGCTTCACTCTTTGAACTAGTTTATCCATAATAATTTTCCACCGCACTGCGCCCAAAGATTCTGAGTTCATGATGGCACTACTAGCAGCCACTACTGAGAGGAGAGACTGTGCATTCAGCCAGATCAAATAGGAAATCCCGAAGGAAATGAAGGGATATTAGCAGAGTTGTATCAGCACATAACCCCAAGAGTTGCAAGGAAGCATCTCAACTAAGTATGCAGTCATCCCACTAAAAGTTATTAAGAACATGCACAGATCCGGCCATTCAGGCCGACAGAGGTTTCATTCAGACGTAAAAGCTAATAATTGTTGCTGCAGTGACACCATGCTCATTTGTGTCGAAGTTCATCTCAAATGAGTTAGAATAAAGTGGGAAGGGGGGGGGGTTTGGAAAAATCACATTCTTGATCAACCAGTTGAAGTTTCTAACATACTAGCCATCTTTAAGGAGGCCAAAATCTGCTTGTTTTCCACTGCCTATAAATTACGAGATGAATCTACAAAAGGTCAAAAGTCAAAACATAGTCCATATAAAAGAAAACAAAAATTTTCCACATAAAATTGATAAGTAAACCCCTCCATATCAAAAACATATGGCCGGTACTAACCGTCAGTGCATGATAGCTTGAGATTCATGCCAGGGTTTGCCTTCACAACTCAAACATAAAGCAGAGAACCTATCTGTAACAAGGATGATTAAAATTCGAATTCCTTTGATAAACATTAACAAAGAGGAGAAAAATTAGGCAAACAAAAAGAAAGAAATTTTGGATTGCAGATTTCATAGGAAAGCATTATATCTGAGGTAGGCTTCAACGTGTTTCATTCTTGCATCTTAACCTTAACGTACAATAAAGTCAATCATTCACTTAAAACCGGCAATACTGTGCATATCTAGCTAAGATTTCATGTTTTAAAAGACCAGCATGACCTAAACTTTTCCCTACCGAAGCAAGTTTATTAAATTTTTAATTTTCCCTCATATTTATACGAATATTGTTTATTTTCATGCAGTAGATAATTGAAACCAAGAAATTGAAATGATGCACTGTCATAGAACAGACCCCAATTTAATGCGGAAGGTTAGCAAGGCAATATCAGATGATTCTTTTGTGTAAATATTGACACAAGGATGAAGGGATGTATCACACCCTCTTCACAACTAATGAATACAAAGGATATCTGAATTTGACAAACCTCAAATTTAGGCATGTTTCTCTTACTACTTCCTTCAAATGCAAGCCTAGGTAAAAATGCTATTGTAGGTCCTTTAATGTCCGCAAAGAACTTTTGTATATACAGCAGTGTATACATACATACATACATGCATATATATATATAATCATTCTCAAATACGAGCATTTTTATTTTTTCTATTATTGATATATTGTTAAGCTACGTAGTTTAATAATATTAAAATTTGATTCTATTAAACTCATGACCTAAAAGTGTATTCCCGTAACAAAAAAAAAAAAAAGAAATGAGGGCGCCCTATACTAAAGAATGATTATATATATACATATACATGCGTGTGTGTGTATCAACATCCAGTCAAAAGGTATTCAATACTCTTATAATTTCTATTTGAAAAGCAGGGAGCCAACTGAAATGCACTACCTACCATAATTTCTTCATTCATCACCAACCGTAATGCAAACTAAACCACAGTCTAAGACACCAACAAGGAAGTAGCATTTCCCACATTTTCGTGATTCTAAGTTGAAAATCATGAAAAAGTCAAAGAGAGAAAAAATAGAATCCAGGATATCGTGATTCCTCATCTTTCACCAAAAATATAACAGTAATGCATCTGTATCTGTTGCCATCTAAACAAAGAACGACTGAGCGGCTTTTTCAATTTTAAGATTCTCTGTCATCTTTTTTTTTTAAAAAAAATAGGAAACAGAGAAAATTTATTAGAAATTTTAGTTTGTGGACCACTGGTTCACTTTTGTAATCTTCACTTCCTTGTTGAAATTTTAACATACATGATAGACAATATCCTAGAGGATTAATTGCATTCATCATGGAAGATAGCATATAATCAAAGGAATCAAATTACACACCACAATCCATAATTGCGTTCATCATGGAAGATAGCATATAATCAAAGGAATCAAATTACACACCACAATCCAGTAAAACCAAAGCTGCCATTTCATACTTTTGCTTTATGATAGTAAACGGTGAGAATGAAAAGAAAAAGATAAGGCAACTTCAACAATTACAACCTGGGGTTTGCTCATTCTTGACAAGTTGGGATTGGACTCATGTATCCTTTCCTCAAATCTTGTCTCCCCCCCTTCCCTTCTCTCTCTTTTACGCAAACTTGCCTCTCCACAACATTGCATTTCCTTACAAAGGTATGATAACTACACTATGCAAGAACAAAAGCAAATGCAGCTGTGATGACTTGCACAAACAAATTGCCGTTCTGAACTTCCCAAAACCTTCTCAAAAATTAAAATGCACAAAAGAAAACCAAACTGGATAGATACAAAGAAATAACACCAAATATAGTAACTCATTAATGTAAAAAGTGCTTACATCTGCTTCACGGTCTGCAAAAATCCCAGGAACAGTATCCTCCACATAAGGAACGCACTGCATAAACAAAAGAATTCCTATGTCATAAATTAAAGAGGGCTAGGGGTCTATTATACTAGCAACCAAATTGGTAACAAAAATACTGTACGCACCCTTTTTTGAGAACCTCAGTTTTCGAGCTTTCCTTACAGAAAGAGAATCAGAATTCTGAATATCATTCGGAATGAATGTCAATCTAAAACAAGTGAATTTGTTTTTTAATAATTTATTTCTCTTGGTAAAAACGATTTATCTATTCAAAAACTAATTAAATTAAAACCCCAATGTCATTGTAATAAGACATTACATCAAGCACACTAATGACATTCATACACACTTCACAAAGAAGCCCGTCATTCACAATTATAATAATTACAACTAAAAATAATGACTTAAAAAAAAAACCTGACGGAGGCCGCCACCAGGCTTGATGGTCTGATTTTCCAATCTAGAGAGGTCCTCCTGCAAGCTAAAAAAAAGAAAAGAAAAGAAAAGACGAGTTAAGAAAGCAGATAAAAGAAGCAAAGAAATTAAGAAAAAAAGTTATTTTTTCTATGTTCTTTGTTAAAAGTACAGAATGGATTTTACATTTTCAGAATTTATCTAGCGAGTATGTGTTTGGTATTTCTTGAATTTAAAAAAGAAAACATAATTTAAAAGGAAAAAAATATCATACGAATCCTTATTTTCTGTCTTTCTGGCCATTGTTGCGTTGTCACATTTATCAAATACCTTACGTTACGACTGCCAAAAATGAAACATAAATGTTAAGCATATAGGTGAGGGAGTGAGTAAAAGAGATTATTAAGATTTTTTGCTATTACGCTTTCAATACTAAAGCAGAAGCGCAGCATTCCCAACCATGCTCGTAGAACACAACACCATCGAATTCGTTTTTTTTTTTTGGGGGTTGTGTCGCCGCGGAAGATTAAAATATTTCTCGCAATAATTTTTTTTCTTTTTCCATTAAAGTTATATTTAATATTTTAAGTGAGAAAGCCAAAACAGAAGATTGCTCCTCCTATCATGGCTTTCTCTACTTCCAAAGAGTGTTGCCAAATATGTCATCCGCTCACCCTTTTTGCTTTTTGCTTTTTGTTGCAGCTCGTGCGAACGAAAAAGGCGAAAGGGCTCCCCTTTTTCAAGATTTAGAATTCCAAATTCAATATTCTCATCCAATCCAGCTTTATAAATCAGGATTCATCATGGTCTAAAATGAAGACTTTCAAAGTTTTCCTGGACTCAAGCATGCCTTTACATGCTACTTCAAAATGAGGGCGGGAAAAAAAAACGGATACCCCCTTTTTACAACAGACAACTGATTATTGGAAACACAATGAGGACCTTTTGGCTGAGGACATTTTAGTTATGGTAACGTACCCGAAAAAGAATAAGATGTTACATTCCAAGTCAATCACAGGCTGTTAAGTATTATGCTATGATTCGATGCAATTCCAAGTCCAGAAGTTCAAAGAAAATCCAGAGGCATGCCATGTCTACCATATCCAACAACAGAAATACTATGCCGCTAAGCCAAGAGCATTCGGAGGCAGAAGTAATGAGGGATGTTCGTGTAATTTTACTTGTCTTGGGGAAGAAGTTTATAATAAAAGAGGTCCATTGAAACTCCAAAAATGGAGATTTTCTAGTATTTTCAGATATCAGCCATATAAAACATGTAAAAACAATGCACCTATTCTACTTGCTTTCTAAGTTAGTACCCAAAATTCCTCTCCATTCCTATTCTTGGTGTTTTATTGAAGCTATTGTCTTGGCTATACTATATTTTCAGTAAAACAAATGCACAATCACACATTCAATTCTCAGAAGAATTGAACAAGGTAAAGTCACTTCATAGGATTCCATAAATGATCACATGACATGAGCAGACAAGAGTGAATGGCCCCACAATTGGAATCTGCAGTCACAGAATAATATGCCAAATAGAAATTGGAATCTCTACCTAACAAAATGTTGAAGTATTATAACTACAGCCAAAAAAGAGAAGAATTCAAATACTTGAGCAACAGCCTTGCAACTCTGCATACATTTAACAAAGGGAGATGTCTCTTCGGACAGATAAGATTAAAATCCAAATGATTGAGATTGTAAAAGGGAATAATACAGACCCAGCTTACATAATTTTTATCTCAATGCTTTACTAATATATATAACATATAGACATAACACACCTACAAAACTCAATTTCTTAGAAACGGGACCTAGAACTTGGACCATTGATTTATATTATATATATATATTCCACACTCCTCAAAGTTACTGACACAAGAATAAATCAAATGAATGTATTAAGTTTACAGGAATGACTGACCTCAGCAAACCTAAAACTCAAGAACCAACTATATAATTCTTTTTAATGTCTTTCATTGTTGTTTTTCTTCTTGTTCCAAAAGAAAACCAAAATATAAGAAAACCCACCAGAAATCTCACCAGCAAGAACTGTTAGCCTAATCTTTGGTAGCTGTGCTGAGCTGAGAGGTATCAGACGGTATACTCAAGCTTGAAATTCTGGAGCAGGGTGAAAACCATTTGACAAAGTGATGGATATGAACTCTCAGCGTCCTGTTTTTGCGCGTTTCATTCCACTTGAATTGAATGGAGAAACACTGCCACTTGGCCCAGGGCTATCTTCTCTGAAATTTGAATTCAGCATTGCCAGCTCACGCAACTGCTGCCTCTTAATATAATCTTGTGACTCATCCTGCACAACATAATTTCTATTTTTAAAAAATGACAATGATACTTATCAGAGGACTCAATCAGTCTGCATGTCATTATTTGAGTAAACTGGAAGTGATTTCTGTGAGGAACGAACACTGCTGCCAACTAAATAAATTGCTATAGAATCTACTTTCAGCAGAGTGGATAAGGGAGGTGGGGGAAAGCGGGTGAAAATAGTGTCTTTCAAGTGAATACTTGCCTTTCCAAAACCCAAGGTAGTCTGGATTCACCTCTTCTAAGACATAAATGATCCAACACACTTCATTTAAGAGTAGTGACAATAAAATTCTTGAAGGGGCAAACCGCAACATAAAGCAAGATTGAAGTGTAACATAAAACAACATTAAGGTTCCTCCTACACACATGCTACACATGACTAATCAAGTCGAAAAGTACATTTCCTGATATATAACCACATGCCCACCAAGTCTTGCTCTTGAGACTGTTTTGAAAAGTCAAAATACGTTTTAACACAAGCACATGGAAAGATAAGTATTGGCAGTATCAAATTGCAAAAATGGAACTTTCAAATTAAAAATGAGAAGTACTAGAATGGTTGCCTACCACCGGTTTCAGCAATTCTTCTATAATCTCCTGTGCCTGTCTCAACTTGATATCAACAATGTTGGCAGGTAAATCAGCCTCGATTAGGATGTGGAGTGGATCATTAAGATGTTCATAGCCTGGCCTTCCCCTTAGCTTATCTTCCTTCAGATGAGAAAGGATTGAAATAATTAAGCACAGAGAACAGAACCTATCTTTAACCAAAAACTTGATAACAAATTCTTTGGAAATTCACTGTATTAGTATGCCATTTTCTTTGAATCATCATTCTAAACTTTAAAATTTCAGCAGTCTTGGATCAGAAGAAACTTACAGGTATGCTTACCTTGTCTGGATCCTTTATTGACCCTTTCCCTCTAATGTACACACGGCAGCCAGTAGTAGCCTCGACCCGTTTCAGTGAATTGCCTCTTGGACCAAGAAGCCGTCCAACAAAATTGAACTGACAAACAACAACCAAGTAGAGAGATAAGAAAAAGAGATTGGAAGTACAGACTAGCATTTTAAGTATAAAGCTTACGTTAGGATAAGTATCCACTGGAATTTCCAAACGCAAAATTCTCTTGACTGTATATGAACTAGGGCTTGCAGGTGCACTTTGCCAATCCATTGTCATGCCAGGAGGTCCACCTAATCTCTGTTACGCATATATGAGGATTAGCATACAGGTTAGAAGGGCCAAAAGGATCAGTATTTACAATTTAGACAGCGAACCAATCAGCAGTGGATAAGTGATCTACACAAAGACAAGTACATTCAAACATATAGTAACCTGCAACAACAATTCGTGCACAGGATCGTCAACTTCAATTTTCAAGGATATCAGTATCACCGACCAGACAATTTAAACAAGGCATCTGTGCTTTATATATAAGTTTCATCACACAAAGTAAACTCTTCTGATAAAAAAATACATATCCTTTTTTAGGTATATTTTTCTACATTCAAGAATTGCAACTACTATACATTTGAGCATATGGATGCTGGATAGTTGAGTCTTTGAAGACACAACAGAAAAGAGAAGAAACAAACAGAATCACGAATATCTGTTTGCCATCAGATATAAAGTTCTCCCCCTCAAGCAAGTTAATGCGTCACTGATCTTTCTAGAAACCCCATGAAAATCATGTAATGATGAGAGCAATTATTGGAAATAGAAAATTTTTAAAGTTCTAAACTGCAATACACATAATTATAGCATAAATGCGCATTATTGGAAATTATAAAAATTTAGTCACCAAACTCCTATCATAATTTTCCCGAAGAGGTTATTCTTGAATAATCACTTTGGTATATCTTTGCAGCCTAGAGGATTTGTTTATTATCCTTGTATTATGAAGATCTTTAAAAACAGGATGAAAACCTAGTGACCCACTAGATTCACATTCGAAACTTGAAACCTCATATGTGAACAAAAACCTTTCACCCACAATTTCAAGTAAAACAATTAACAATGACACAAGTTAAGGAAGGATTACCTCCTGAGGTAGGCCATTCCAGCCACCTAACCCTGTGCCTGCAACGTTTGAAATAAGATTTGAAGAAGCCATGGGACTGGGGCTTCTATGCCGCAGTCTGTCAAAGTCACCAAATCCTTGATTGGGCATCATCCCAGAAACCCGAAATATCTCTGCTTGTAAAAGAACATTTTATATGAGACTAGGATCTGAAATCACGATAAACATATCAAAACAAGACAGAAGAAATCCACCCAAGAACCAAGCAAAAGGCACAAAAAGAAGAAAGGAATTGCAACAAGGAAAAAATATGAAAGAGAATGCATTGTGAAGAAAAACCAGACATGTCCAGAAAGAATTGAAGAGAATTTAAGGCTAAGAGAATACTATCTCCAGTCACAAATCAGGAATGTTGAGACTATCACATCTTCAACGTTTATTTCAGTAACAGACCACTTGTACCTTATTAAAGCTAACACTGGGAAGTCCATTTATACCAAACTCCATCATGCACTCAGATTTCAACCACAAAAGAGCAATATTTCATACTCACTGGAGCAAGTATGGAATCACACCTTCATGTAAATTGCTAGCTTTGTACTTGGTGCAAGCAGAGAAACCAAATGTTTTTTTCTTTCATAAATTCCACATTGTACTGAATGTCAAGATACATTCAGCCATTGATGCAATTGGACAAACTGAATATAGGTACCCGGGGCACCATCTGACACACGGTAAAATGATCACAAGAGCTGAAGAAACAAGTGTATCTATGTGATCAAGCCACGACCATAAACACAATCCCGAAATGAAAACAAACACAGATGCATGGAGCAACTGGGACGATCTGAACACTCAAACCAAGCACAGTGGCATGTGAAGTAATGCAGTTGTGCAGACCGAAACATACAAAAAGCTAAAAAAAAGTATCGTTGAACTCTAGAAAAACCTAGATCCAGAACTCAAAGACTTAAGAAGCAACCTTGAGTTAACAGTCGGCTGCATATCGGAAGCACCTGTGTGAAAGGACCTAGCTTTTGATGCTCAGCTAAAAGTTCTGACAAGTATTGACTGCGAACCAGAAAGCCAACCCGCACAGATCAAAAACAAAACAATTCTTCAGAATAATCAAGCGTATGGATTAATTAACATAGTTAAAATAATAATAATAATAATGATAATTCAACAACCTGACTTCCTGCTTCATGTGTCAACAAAGATATGAACTTTATTGAGTATGGGGGCATACCTGTCAATATTAATATCCGGGGTGCTTCTAATTTGTGGAGAAGCAGCTCTTGCAGGCGAGAAGTTGGGATTATACAAACCTGACATGGCTTTGTGACTATCTTGCTTTTTTAGAGAATTTAGAACAAACAAAAGAATGGGATTCTTAAAAAAAAAGGAAAAGGGTTTTAGTTTTGGTTTTAAGTTTTTTAGTTTTAGTTTGTGGTTGCTGCAGAAATAAAAAGGAGAAACACAACACAGCAGCACCACCAGTAAAGGAGGTGTTTTGTAATTAATCAGTCTAAATTTTTTTTCTTTAAAAAAATTACGATTTCAAAAATTAATAAGAAAAAAAGGGCTTATTACAAAATCACAGAGCACGCACTGCCCCAGTGAAATTTTGCAGAAAGAAACACAAATCTCTTTTAATTCAGTAACTCCTTTTTCTTCTGCCCAAAAAAAAAAAAAAGCTTTTTTTTATTTTCACCTCTGTTTTTTATTTATTTGTTTATTTTTTGTCTTTGTTTTCTGGCAGACAGTAGAAGTGGAAACAAGTTTCGTGATTTAAGGTAGCAAAATTGTAACAGCGGCAGAGATTTTTTACAGCTTTGGTTTCCACCTTCCAGAGAGGTGGGGCGTGCGATGGGCGTGTATACAGTGTGCGTGCACGGTTCTGAAGTTTCTGTAGGAGATGAGGACACGTGTTAAGCATGCGGGAATCAAGGTTGTAGTCTGGGGGAGTGATAATGGGGCCCACTCGTTGCCGGGGATGATTGGCAGATGATAATGATGTTTGCCAACGCAGGAATAGCTGGACTGTGAGAGTGTCCTACACTTTAATAATACTGCGTCGTTTTCTCTTTTATCTCGAAGTAAAATCTCCTTTTCACGACGATCTTTCTTCACCTTTTCGTTCTCAATCCTTATGCACTCCCTCCTTTTGTTTCGGTTTGGAACACGCTATTTGACTACCTTTTGACTAAAATAAAATAATTATTTATTAATCTTAGAACTTAGAACGAGTGTTTATTCACTTGATTTGTAGAAAATTACTATTATTTGAGGGGTTTTTCTAAATTGATGTGGGTCATTAATTATTTGACTTTATGGTTTTATTTAATTTTAATGCAGGGTGAAAAATAAACATCAGTACACGTAAATGGACACACGCATTTATTGGATGATATGAATGTTTTGTCTATCGCATATTTTGAAACTTGGAAGAGTTCTTCTAGAATTTATTAAATAAGGCTCGTATATACTCTTTGTTGACAAATCGAAGGTCCCTATAATAATATTATTAACAAAAAGATTATAAGATCATTCAATAATTACATAAATAACTGTGACAAATTTGGAGCATTTTCAATCTCAGGCTTACACATCAAACGTACGTTTCGGACCCCCCAAAAAAAACAAAAAAAAAAAAAAATATATATATATATATATAACAAGTTTTACAATTAAAAAATAGTATTATTATATTTCAATTTAAAAAATGTAAACTACAAACAAAATAGACAAGAACAACTGGATCCTTTACTTTTAATAAAATCACAAAATAGAATATAACTTGCAAAACTTTTTAATGCATGCCATGAAGACTTATTTTCAAAAAAATACAAAACCGATGATTTGATTATTATGCTATTGAGACCATCTTTCAAATAAATTATCCAAAGTTTCAGATAAGGATGAGAAATCTCACCCATTAAATACCAACCCTCGATCCTTATTATTACTTTGATCTTGGATAATTGTAAATATAAATTATGTTTGTGGCCAATAAAACTAGAAGGGCACTATTGAAACCATCTTATTCGAGGATTTATTTGTTTAAGAGTGTTTTAATGATATAACATTCAAGTCATTGATATTATTGACAGGCGATGTTAATTAGTTGAATGGATAAAATATTTTATGGCTATTCAAAAGGTCCAAAACTCACGCCTACGTGTGAAGATTAGTTTGGTCGTTAAAAAAGAAAAAGTTTTATTACTTGATTTTCAAGGATTCAAATGATAGGGTAGACTTTTTTTAAAAAATAATATCCCACTATTTTCATCCCATTCTATTAATAACTAATTTCATAACCTATGGAAAGACTTATATTACTCAAACGTATCATTTATTGAATAAATGTAATAGTATTTAGGATCATAAAAACTACGACACACTTGAGTTTTTTTTTTTCAATGTTTTTTTAATTCTTTTAAGGATCATAAAAACTACCACACACTTTAGTAGTTGGACAAAAAGACCTCTGCCATTGGATTGAGCCACCGGCCACGAGCAGTTATAGAACTTCTCCATTGTTGAGGCGAGGAGAAAGTAGTCCATTTTCTTATTGGGCTAATCAGCCCATTGGGGCCCAGTATCAACTAATGGTGAAATAGAGGAAAGAGCAATAGAGAGAGCAGTGGCCGGTAGAACCTTCGTCAATTAACAGAGGAGTTGTCGGAAGATCAAGAAGAAGAAGAAGTAAAAACGACATGTCGTGGCTAATATTTGAAGGATTACTGCCGTTGGGCATCATAGCAGCAATGCTAACAATTGCAGGAAATGCTCAGTATCAAATCCACAAAGCCGCTCACGGACGCGTGTGTATTTATTTTTATTTTTCTTTCAATTCAAATTGTATTATTCTTGGATGCGAATCATTTTTCATTCTTATTCTCAAATATTCATCTTGCAATTTTTGTTTTTTTTGGGCTTGGATTTATCAATTTCAGCCCAAGCACGTCGGTAATGATATGTGGGACGTGGCGATGGAGAGAAGGGACAAGAAGCTTATTGAACAGCTCTCCGGCGCTTCCTCCAACTAGATGTTCTGGTACTTTCTTATCTTAATTACTACTTCCGATTCGGCAGATTAGGGTTTTGTTTTATGCGACTTTTGTCAATTTTTTGGAATTTGTTATATTTGGAGTTTGGACCGGTAATCAATTTCAAGGTCTGAGCTTTGAAAATTGAATCTTGATTGGCTAGGATTTTGAATGCTGCGATTCTGTTATTCCCTTGCTGACACATTTAAGGTGTCTTTACGGAGTTTGAATTTTCTGCAGTATCTATTAAAAAGTAGTTTGCTTTAGGACACAGAGAGTTCGAATTCAATGTGATTTTGTGTTATCGTTCAAAGTGTTTTGCGCGTATCATAAGCACTTCTCAGTGCTGCAACAAATTTTAAAGATGTTAGGAGTAATTTGAGCATTTGGAAAATTTTTCAAAAGTCGCTGAGAGAAATAAGAACACAGTTAATTAGGACAAACTTAAATCATATATTTGACTAACTCTTCTGGGCTTTAGATGGTGAGATAGTTATTCTGCCTTTGGTCTTAGCAGTAGTGTAAACTGCAAAGCTTTTCTGAAGAGGTGGGCCGTGGATGACAGTGGTGCTTAATTTAATGGGGAAAAGGTAGAAGGTGATGTCCTGAAGAACAAATTAGATATCACTTGGTCTTTCCAATAAGAAGAATATTTTTCTTCTTCTAATTTGTGACACTTGGCCTTTCTGTAGATTAATCATTGTGAAAGATAAAATGGCTTGAGCGTGGATGGTGTTCTTCGACTAATTAACCCTCTTGATCAAGTTTTATTTTCCATGTTTCTGGAAAGCACACCTCCTGCTCTCTTTCTTTCACACAAACGCTCACTTGCATATGCATGTTATCCTATACACAGTGCTCCTTTTCTGAGCCAAAAAACTATACGCAATGCTCCTTGCAATGCGCATTATTGTTATCTCATTTGGTGAGTCTGCTTCAATCATAACTTATTAGCATCATCAGCATAACCATGAGCTTCTTCTTATAATTATCACCTGCACTAACCCTCATTCAAATGGAAAACATATTTTGGAGGATTGGATTTCCTTCATGTAATCTCCTTAGCTTTTGGAGGCAAAGAATCCTCTCTATGAAAGGTTTCAATTTTAACAATGACTGTATTTTAGATAGCGCAGTCAAGCTTAATAGGTTTGATTGTTTTTTTTATTCCGTATGTTAGTAGCTTGTGTCTCTCCTGACATTTAATTTAAGGCTTACATAAAATAAAATAAAGTTTGAAGGATTATTAATAATTTAACAGAATTTTGAAGTAGTAGTTTTTTTCTCTCAATTATTCAACATTTTAGAGTTCTCATCAGTTGAGAAAGCTTGAACTATTTGATCAAGTCAGTCTTCTTTGGCAGTTATAATAGTAGCCTGCATAGTTTTTGGTAGAGCTGGTATGATCCGGGGATCATAAAAAGAAAAAGTTGCTTCTGCAGTGGTTATGCTGGTGGTTTTATGGCATGGCCTAGAGTCTTTGTGTTCATCATCCTGCATCTTTGTGGAAGTTGTAACATTTTTGAGCCTCTATCTTTTTATAACACCATGATACATCTACCTGTCAGCGTAAATTAGTATTTTTGAAGTGAAAAGCTTTACAGAGACAGATTTCATGGAGAGAGTGAAGGGTAGGATATTAGTTAAATAGCCATGCAGTGATGAAGCTCTCTGTAAAGTTGATGGTGCCAAAAGAAATGTTTTAAGATCTTGCCTTTTTTATTGCTCAAAAGCCTGTCAGTTGTGTATAACTTCAAGCATATTCTCAAAGCTCATGTAGGTCTTTGTTCCTCTGAAAACTGCAAAAAGTTAAGTAGCTCAATTAAAATATGATGTTCTAGATGCATAATTGACCCAAAATTTTTGGACCTTTGGTAAATGCAAACACGGAAATTAATTCAAAAAAAGTTTGATGTGCTAAATGCATAATTGGCCAATATAGTTAGAAAATGAGGTAACTTCACTGCATAGCGTGTTGTTTGAAGTGGAGATCTGGTTCTTTGGAACTATGAACTGCATCTTATGATAAAGTACTATTTTAAGGATCTTTATTTGGGGCCTGCTCAATAATTACTTTTTTCTATGATTGTTTTTCTTACATTTTGAAATTTCTAATTTGTTTTATAAATGTTATATAATCAATCATATGACTGTAGAAGGACATCATGTTAAACTCCACCCTGTAGAAGTTGAGCATTTTCAATTAATCTGCGAAACTTGGTGCATCATGGCATGTTTAAAAAATATCAAATATTTACAATTCTACAAGTTTAGTGGAGGTTGTTGTATTCTCAGTTTGTGATTACTGTGAAACCTACTACGTTGTGGTTGTTGGGTGGGGTTGGGGTTGGTTAAGAGTGTGGGGTGTGATTGTGTGCATGTCAAAATGTCCAATCATGGGCTTCAGTAAGGACTCCAATCTGCTTTAGTTTGTAACTTTTAGAGAGATGAGACATCCCACCTAGGTCTGCTCACTTTTGGAAGTTTATCAGACCCCTTCTTTCTCCCTCCCTGTTGCTCCTTTCCATTGCCCTTGTCTGTTTGGTCAGTGTGTCTGTTTGGTGTGTGCATGTGCGTGATATTATTATGACCATGAAATTGATAATCTACATGATAATGCAGGAAGGTTTGCCAGTGGACTGAATAAAGTGCTCATTGGATATTCTAGCTTTGCTTATGAAGACTCAAGCAGATGCAGCCATGTTCATTTTCTTCTCGTTTGTACGTGAATCTACTTGAGCTTTTAAACTGTTTTCTGGGAAAAAAAAAATACTTTGTCCAACCATGAATTTAGTTATTAATCTTGGCATTTTGAAATTGGCTTGATAAAACTTTGTTGTTTTGGAAATCCCTGTGGTACAATTGCTTGTGTTGAGGGATGTGTATAATTGCAAGTGATGCAATTAAAATTATGACTGACAAAGTAAAGCATGATGTCTACTTATTGTCTCAAACTGAAAGTGGAGCTTTGGAGATGCATGGTGGGAGAATGATGAGAATTGTGAAATGGGAGTTTCTTTTTATTTAATAATTCCTGAAGAAGATGGCTAGCAGTTGTTAAGGTTTTATGGTGCAAATTCAAGCTGGCAAATGCAACCTTGGACATATGGGTGACTTAGGCATAGAAGCTGAGTTGCCGACACGCGCCTGATGGAGCAAACTCTAATGGCCTTCATAATTTGATGATTACTTAATATCATATTCTTATTACAAGCAAACCCATTTGGGCTTTAGCATCCCCCCACCCACGTGCTATTGTTTGATATTAGTGGAGCTGTTTTCTAGTGTATAAAGCGAGCTAGAGTTGTGTCGAATGAGACAAACGTATGAGAAGCCAGCATTTAAATTATAAGCCGACGAACAGAATGCGAGTGTCTCGTGTTGTCGCCAAGCTAAGGCAAACGTTTGCATTGAGCATCATGAACTGTGAATGTGCTCCCACCGTGATGTCACCGTTGGCTTTATGCTTTGTAATTATCGTTACAAAGCAAGGCCATAGATACCCCCATTGCAAATTAACAACCTAGTGCGCCTGCAGTCAATAATAATTTCGCAGCAGAAGAAGAGACCTGGAGTCAACGACAACGAGCTCCTCGCAATTCAAATAGGGACAGAGTTTCAAATTGGATGCCATTACCCTCTTTCTTTTTCGTTTTCTCAACTTTTCATAACTCTTTCAAAATAAAATAAAAGGGCTGATGGTACTAAGGCTCAGTTTTTTTTTTTTAATGTTATTGTTTTTAAAATAATTATTGTTAGTGGTGCTAAAGACATAATTAGATATGTTTAAAAATGTTATAAATTTTAAAAGTAGTCGCCCGTGTTTAATAAATCTTATTATTAAACAGTTGTAAGAACATAAATGATTAAATTGAACATAACAATAGAATAAAATTTATTTAAATATTTATTATTATGTACATATAATTAAAATAAATATTTTATATTGTTAATGTTATTTTTTTAATTTTGGTATCTCATTATAATTGATGATAATAATAATCTCTTTAAAATTTATGATTTTAGTTCTTAATTAATAGGGATAATTTTAAATATATATATATATAATAAATTTTAAAAAATTATTTCTTTCTTACTTTTCAAATAATTTTTCAATTGGAAAAAGTGGTTTTGCTAAAACAATTTCTAAAAAAATTTATTAAACACTAAAATTAATTTTTAAATTTTTAAAATACCTTTTAAACTCATAAAAATAATCCGAGACTAACCTTAAATTGGCCTCGATATTTCATGTTGGTTCATGATTTGATTTGATTTCACTATTGGCTAGCTACATCATTTATAGAACATGGCCCCCAACCATATAGAATCTCAAAATTGGACTCATCTGCCCTGTTTTTATTAGTTGGCTTAAAAGTATTTCTTAGAATTAGGAGGGAAAAAAACAAGCAACAAGACAGGTGTCTCAATAATTTTTTCCCCTTTTTTCTGAATGGTTTCACCAACCGATTTTATTATAATTATGCAGCACATTGATTTCCTGAAACTGAGACCCCAATCTTTGAATAATCTCGTTTTGTGCACTTCAGGGTCCATTGATATTTTATTAATTTGTTCTTGTTGGCTGCTTTCAGCATAGTCTTTTGTTTAATCAATTGAAAATAATTACAGGTTTGCTAAAAGCTGCTTGCTTTTTTTCTCTCCCTTTTAATGATATATAATTCAATGTGATGGCCACAGCAACGACAACACTTCAATTAAGCAAAGGAAAAGAAATGTTCCTATATAGATGGCCCGTGGCTGGAGACATTGTTGAAGAAATGATTCCCTTGCCCTTTCCCTCTGTCAATAAATCAAAAATGACCTAGAAAGAAAAAGAGAAGGTAATGACTTTAATCTGTCCATTGCTTTGGACATAGTGCTAGGTCAAATTATTGTGTACAGTAAACAAACAAACATACACGTGTAATCTACATTGTTTCCTGTCAAATTAACATTAAGTTACAGGGCCACTGAATCAGCACAAGTCTCTTTCACCAAGAGGTATCCAACAGAAGCAGAAAGAGGTTCACATGCCAAACAGGCAAGCAAAGAAAAATCATTTTAGAAAAATGGGCACCATAAAATTTTTTATTACTTGTCTGTCAATGGGACAACTAAATTCATCACATAGAATCACTTTGAACTTACATGCACACATAATGAATCATAAAACTATGAAGGATGTGAGTGATAACAGATTTACACAAAAATCCTATATTACCCACGCTAATACCAAGAACCTACCAAGACCAAACAAGGTGATAAAGAAAGACACCACCAAAAAAAGGTGTGATTAGAAGAATTTCTGAATACATGAATGAACTTGATAAAGAATGTGCTTGTGGAATGGGAGAGGAAGGAAGCTTGAATGTATATTTTGCAAGTTATGGAACATATTCATTTTCAAGGACTGGTTGAGTTCGAGTCACCATTGCTGCTGGTGCTTTTGTATTCCCAACCGGAGTCATGCGCAGAGCTTCTCCCGCATCTGCAGCCTTTTCCATCTGTTGCATTTTCTTTCTGTGCTTGTATTTCTGCAGCCATAGTACTAGTAATGACAACAACACCAACAATGCTAATCCACCCACAACAGACCCAACAATTATCCAGACCTTTGAATTACTCTTCTTTCCTTTACTCGGTGGCGGTGGTGGTGGTGGTGGCAGAGGGGAAATCGGTGGCATACTTGGGGCAATGGATTCAACTACTATAGAGAAATGCCCCTGTTGGAAAGTTAAACACGTGTTGTCTGATACTACATTGCTAAAGTTTACTGAACCATGTAAATCAAACCAAACACATCTGAGAACAGACCCATCAGGAGCCGGCATCACATCTTGGAATACAATTGATATGGGGTCCCCAGATGCCCTAATATCCAATTTTGGCAAATTCTTAGCCGATAAATCTGAAGCATCATAAGCAAGAAGACCAAGAACAGGAGCCAAGAAAGTATATCTGGATAATGGATAATATGTACTAGACCAATTGCCCAAATTCTGGTAAACCAAAACAAGCCTTTCGACGTAGGGGCTCTCAATCACCCCTTTAGGAATACGAAACTCTTTGTACATATTCACGCCTCTTGTTCTTAAGCTGCCACTCCTGAGCCTCATTGCTGCAATCTTAATCCCAGTCAAATTTGAAGGAACAACCCCTTCAAAGGGAATCCCAGTCCTGGGACGAACAAAAGCCCTATAAGCATAGTCTTGGAGAAGGGCATCAAGAGCAGAAGCAGAGCCAGATTGAGCCACAACACTCGGTGAGAGTAAGGAAAACCATGTCATAGAAACAAGCATCGCGAGACTTCGAAGAAGCCCCATCGATGCTTTTCAATCCTCCAACTTGCCAATCAAATTAACCTCCTAAAACTCCAGTGAAATATTCAAAACCCAGAAAGTCTATACTAGCAAAATTCTAACTCCAGCTTAAATACCTCAGATCCAAATGAAACAATAACAGAAATGCAGATGAATAAATGTGGCAAATCCCTTGAAAGAAGCTTCAAGCTCACAACTTGGGCATTACCAAATCAATAAGTTGATGTCACGTTGCCAGTGACAACGGTTACTGCATTAAAAGAAATATATATGCTCTCACACTCTCAAATTATTATATAAAGCAGCTTTGAAGGTTTCAGCCGTTGTAGCCCTCTTTCTCTTTTGGAATCCTTGAAAAAGAAGACTCAGTGACTCAAAATAGAATCTTTAACAGCATTTTTAATTTTCTCCCACGAATTAAGCAGACGATTCTCCAGCATTTACCCATGATACGGTAATAAACAACATAATGACACAAATAAATAGCCAGTAAGAAAAATAAAACGCCTCATTTGAACAGCCAATCCATCATTATTACAGTTAATAATATTGGATTACTTACTAGGTAGCTGATGATTTTCTCGTGCTACCCACCGAATCTTTGACAGATAACGCCACAACGACTCACATGCACCCACCATGAAACCCTAGAATCTTGAGATAAATCATGATTCACTTCGAGGCAAGATCACGAACACTCACAGCGAAACAATGCAAGTAGGCGACTGACCGAGTAAAAAATCAAAACTTTTTCAATTCCCTTGTAAATTGAACTAGCAGCATTTGGATTAAAACCCCAGCACTCAAAAACCCCAGCACAAATACTTGCTTCTGATTTGATTGTGATAATGATAATGGATCCAAAGGCTTAATGGGCAATACAAGTGAAGGTGAAAACTTTTTGCTTTAAAAGAAAATTTTGAGGGGGGGAAAAAAAAGAAAGGAACTCGGTAATGAGAAATGGAAAATACAAGAGAGGAGATAAGCTTTAGCTGCTAAGAGTAGATGCGGGGCAGTGGTGGAGACTAGAGTGAAAAGAGAGAAGAAGACAGAAAAAAGAGGAAAAAAAAATGAAAAAAAAAAAGTTTGAGAAAATGGCTTTTGCCAACTATATATAAATGCTTCTCTCATTTACAGCTAGTCAGCGACAGCCAAACAGGTCACTGAACACTCTTAAACCCCACATGCTCTTCTCTCCTCCTTCCCCTTTTGCCCCTCCACTCCTTCCAAAACACCAACCTCCCATTTTGCCAGTGGCAAAAGAATGGACGGTGTTGATCATCGTATTACAAGTAAATCGTATTTAAAATATGCAACGCTATCACGCCACGTTTGTAAGTACGCTCTACTTAAATCAAAAGCGTCTCTTACCCTAATGTATCTCTATTCCCACAACCATAAGAATAATAACAGTTAGTAATACTGTTAATGTTATGATAATCTGCACTGTCATACAATGCAATGCAATGCAATGCAATTAGATAAAACACTTCTGTCCATTTATGATTTTTTTTTTCATTATTATACATTCACTTTTAAAATTATTATCTCATCAAATCGTGTTCAATTCATTTTTTTTAAAAAAAAAAATTGAGTCGAGATTGATTGATGTTCAATTGATAATAGATTTACTGATCTTGTTACCTTACACTACATATCTTCTTTTATTGTTTCTTATATTTCCAGTTGTTCGATTAAATTTATCGACTCTGCTTCGTTTGTTATCCCATTATGTGAATTGACCTTAGCCTCGATTAATGTTAAGTGTCTTATTTTTTTATTTTAGGGGTGGTTGATTTTGTCTTTTTCATGCACTCGTTCAGTTTTCCGATACATCTCAGTAGTTGTAACAAGCCCTAATTGATTTTTTTTTTCTAACAGTATTGAAAATTAAATAACTTGATCTCAATGCTAATAATATTGAATTTTTTTTTTTAAAGCTGTAATATTGAGCTCACCATTGCGTTTTTACTAATCATTAAACATGTGGTGGTGTGAAAACCCTTTTGTTCTCCAATTTTGAAAGTTGACATTCTCAATTGCCGACGAAATAGTTGCACAAATAATTTATAATAGACAAATGCTCCTTTCAAAATCAGTGAACAAATAAAAGGTCCTAATCATCGGAATTTTTAACCTCACAATAACATAATTAAATATAAGCTCATTAGTTATATAAAATGAACAAGTCTTAAGAGCCCCTAAAAGACATTCCCATCAAATTTTGCAGAAAAAGAATTATCGTCGATCTCCTTTTTCTTTATGCGGCTACCCATAAAATAAAATATTGCGAGGCAATTGCCGGCCCATTTATCTGACTCATCCCTGCAATCATTCCTGTTGGTCCACGCTTGCTAAAACGCGCCGTTTGCACGTGCCTCCCATGTGATTGTCGCCATAATGATTGTTTTGGTAACTAACTTCCCTGACAACAATCGGCGTAGATACCATTTGACCCTAATTAAGATTTTATGTAATCCGTTTAAATTATAAATTGATTCAATTCTATCTAAATGGATCAATGTCGATCGCTTTTTGTGATTTACACCTATCGGATTATGAATTTATATTATTATTTTTTAAAAAAATTATCCAATAAGTGCTGTCGATGCTTTCTTGATATATATAATTTAACAAATTAGACATATGTAACTTATTTATTAAATGATAATATTCGTAGCTCTATTTAAAAGATGGATGTCTAATCAATTAATACTTAAAAATTGAACTCGCTACCCTTGCTCAAAAGTTTTTGTCGATCGAATGCACGTATGCACTCGATTTCACTTCACGAGAGAACTCGACCTTGTATACTAATTCGTGTGGAGTGCTTATACTGTTGGCTAGGACTTACGAGGGCTTGTCGAAAAGTATTTCATACGGGATAAGGGTCTTAATTAAAAGTGAAAAAAAAAAGAGAAAACTTTCTTTCAAATTTTATGTTTGGATCCCTTGATTGTTAAGTGTTGAGTTTTACCTCATTCGATTTTAATTTTATTTATTTCTTATTAAATCTATCACCATCAATGTTATAATTCGAATTAAGAAAATATTAAATTACATCTTAATGTAATTCATATCACACACTGTTTATATGAATATTGTAAGTTATATCAAAATATAACTTAAGGACTCTTTTAAATTAATTTATCAATTAAAGTAAACTAATATGACTCTTTATTACTCACAACCAAAAATACAAACAAAACTAACGCAATTATTGAACAAGTGTAATGGTGACACATATTTAACATATTTTAAAAATATCATTAGGTATGGTGCGTGGTGTAAAATATTATGACACTATCTATCAAATCTCTCATCAGATCTTACTCTAAATTTACGCATACACTTTTTAATTATTTAATGTAACAAATATCGTATTGTTATACTGAATTCGAAACACATTAACAAAATATATTTGCTCCGACACAACTCCAAATATTAACCAATATAATTAGAAAACAGGGTAAACGTGAATATGACACAATTAACCATGTACGGATGACGTACACTATCACAATATTGCAACTGATACTTTCCTTATAAAATTACATTTGTAATTCGGTCTAGTTCTACGTAGTGTAAAACAAGACAATACTAAATATAATTTCGCATAACTAAATTGAGTTCAATTCAATTCAATCCACCCCTCCATTAAGTGCTACCAATTTTGGATGCTAAAACAAGAATTTAATACTCGGGGAAGATTTGATCCTTCTGGGTCTAGGAAAATAATGCAACCATATAAGAAAGGACCCATGTCTTTTGGTACTTAACGCGACCAACCAAGGCTCGTGACAAAAGCGTCGCCGCTTTGCTTGCTAGCAAGTACATTATTACTCAACTTATTTGTGCACCGTGCTTGGATGGTCTCTTTGTTCTTTGCTGTCTTTGGGGTCCACTTCATCTCTAGTTAACAATTTTGCAATACCAACTTCCACAAATTTATAATAAATTATAAGTTTTTAGTTTCAAACAAATAGCTGTGGTGATGGGTTGATGTGTTTGGCTTTGAGGCAAAAAAAAAAAAAAAAAAAAAAAGGAAAAAAGGAAAAAAGGAAAAAAAATTCTCTCTCTAAATGAATCCACAATCTATGCGACTCTTTTTGTCTTTGTATTGAATGTATTGACGGCACGGGAGCAAAGTTCCCCATTTTCACATTGTGAAATTGACCATTACTTTTATTATATGTTGATTATCATCACAACTGTCACAGCTCACCGCATAAGCTAGTTTTAGGTAACCTGTCAAGCCTTTTTACGTTTACGTACATTTGATAGCTTCTTTAGTCGTGAGAAATAGAATCAGTAGTGATTTCTACGAGATATGTACAAGACTGTCCACTACATCTCTTTGAATAAATAGCTTCAGCCTAATGTGGGTCGATGATTTAGTTGAATTGACAAGATACGGGCGGGTTCCATTTTTGCAGACTCTCCTTCACGCAGATCAAAGCCGCAGGACCGACGCTAGTATCACCTATAGAGAGTTGGCTATCGCTCGAGCTCCAGAGCCATTGAGAAATTTGTATGTACTCCCGTCTCTCTAAAGATTCTGAGTAGTAGTGTAGAATGATATTTCTTTAGTAACGCATTCGGAGGTAGATTGGAAGTACTTAAAAGCTTAAAAACATGCCATAAAGTCTAAATCTAAATCATCTATTCTCAGTGAAAAATCATCGTATCAACATATTTGACTTATTTTAACTAGAAAATTTTAACTAGAGAAATAAATTTTCTATGTACATATAAACTGACTGATAAATCATAAATATGCATGTTAGGGTAACAAAAATAAATATTTTTATGATAAATTATAAAAATATTTATTCACATTTTATGTACATAAAATTCATAAAATGTGAAAAAAAATGATAATAAAATATTAATCTCAAATCATCCGAGATTGCCAGTTAGTTTAATTAGTAAAATATTATGTAAATCTCAAACAATTATATATATATTAGTGATGATAATTTTTTTCCCAAAATTTTTGCAATAACATATAAACACATAATTCTACGCTTGTTGAGTTGTGATACTCATTGACTAGATTGTAAGATGGGATTACTAAATAATTTAGCAGGTATGAGATTGGTGATATGAAAATGGTGAGATACTATTAGAGAACTGAGAGATATTATGTAAATATACTGATACTTTGACACTTTTCATTATCAAAGAAAAAAAGAAAAGAAAAAGGAATCTTATCTCGTAAATGCACAATCATTTGTATACACTAATTAATCAAGTTTGCATGTAAATCTCGAAGGTGAACTGGACTGACTGACCAAACCCGGATGTCATTTATTGAGAGTAGGCCCAATAGAACTAGTTATGTAATGGGCTTCACTTGAACTTGTTAATAAAGAGGCCGAACATGAGGTCCATTTGATTGTTGGGTTAGTATGTTGTGTGTGAATACATGGGACTTTGCTCTTCATTTGGTCAGCATAAGGCGGTAGCTGACAAGCTCGAAGAGAGTGGGACCAATCCCAATTAAAAAAAGTTGGTATTATTTTGCCATTCGGTCCTCTCTCTCTCTCTCTCTCGCGCTCGCCAATAGAGCGAAAAAGGAAAGAAGAGCGGAAACAGCGAACACCATGGCAAAAATAAAAGCCAACCAAAATTATTTAAAAGTTAAGAATTAAAACCGAAAAAAAAAACAGAGGATTTTATTTTCATCGCCGGTTTCACTTTTGAACATTTTCATTTCGATCACACAAAATTTTTTTTATTCCACCAAAGCTTCAATTTAATCGCCGGATGATAACATTGGAGCCGTTTCCGGTCAAATCACGGCGTTCGTTTGGTTGACCTTTTTTCTCTCCCCATATTTGAATCGATTTAGTGCTGGGGTCTTCGTCGAATGAAATTTCTCCCTGTCTGATTACAAGGTTACCTCCACGGAGTTTCGCTTTCGAAGGTACAGTTGATTTGTCTTTTCCTTATTTTTTTTCATTTATTATTGCATATTTTAATATTCCATGTTTGCTTCTTTTGCAAGTTAATATTTCTGTTATTTTAGCAATGCGTTTTTTTTTTTTCAGTTTTAGTTTTGCGATCTTTAGAGTGACTGATTGTGAAATGTCTGTTATAATGCCTAAATTGAATGGCTAGGGTTAGGGCATCAAGAGAAATGGAAGCGTCTGGTACTAATCCTGACGCTTATAGAGGTTCTTCTGGAACGAGTAGTAATTCTCGAAGATATGGAGTGCTTTCGGCTTCTAATATAATTCAAGCTCCATTGTCGACGTTATTGGAGTACTCAGGTCTTTTAAGAACGAGGTCAAGTCATCAGGAATCAGAACCCTTGATAAATGCTACTGTTTCTGCTCACCTTAACAATCATAATCGGCTTGACGATCCTACAGTGAACAATGGGGAGGTGGCAATTAGGATAATTGGGGCAGGGGAGCATGAGCATGACAGGGATGGGTCTGGGGGGTTGGTGATTGGGCAGGTAAGGGAAGGGACTGGGCAGTCTGATGTGGCGTCTGTTGCGTTGGCAGGTGATAATCAGGGAGATGGTAGGACTGATCGTGGGGTGGGTGCTGGAGAAGGTGTTTTACAGTCTTCTAATGGGAATGGTGATGCGGAATCTGGGGATGGTGCCTCGGTTAATGGTAGAGACCCTTCTTATCAAAGATATGATATTCAGCAGGCTGCTAGGTGGATTGAACAGGTCCTTCCGTTCTCTTTGCTTCTCTTGGTTGTCTTCATTCGCCAGCATTTGCAGGGTATCCTTCTCATCCCTAGTTCACAGTTGTTTATAACATTGATTTACTTTGATGGGCCCTGTGTTGATCATTTTTGGGTTTTTGGTTTAGTAATTTTCAATTTATAGTTTATCTTGGTGACTTTGTTAGTTCTCTAGTTTCACCACTATTCCAACTCCTGTATAGATTTATATGATATGAAACTATTTTCTTTCTCCTCCACTTCCCTTAATGGCTTCATGCACACACACACACATGAAAAGATAACAAATCATGGAGGTGTGGTTCTCAGGTGCAAAGTGAATATCGACTTAAACAATTAACGCCGACATTCTATTTCTGTTGGTATAGTAGTTATTCTACACATGTTTTTGTTTTCTGCCAGGGTGGTTTATGTCAAAGTATGATCGAGCTACTAAGGATGCCATTGCACCTGTATTTTTTGTATTGAATTGAAGCCTTTACTGAAATGGCAACTGTTAGATTCTTATTTTTATTTTTTACATTTTTGAGTCTTAGCATGTTTTTGGATATACTTTTCAACCATCTGTCTTTTAGGTTGTGATATCTGTCTTTCTGCAAGGACTTGCAGGTTTCTTTGTTACAATTTGGATTGCTGCCGTCATGTTCAAATCAAATGACGTTCTACGGAAACAAACAGCTTTGAAGGTGCTGTAATAAGTACTTTGTTATTCTTTTTGTTGGATCTCTGCTTGACTGGTTGATAGAAATGAGAACAGCTTTAACCATTTTCTGCTGTTAGTAAAAGATGTATGCTTAAGCATATCAGTTGTTGGTGACTGCAGGGAGAAAGGAAGGTCTCTGTTCTGATTGGCATCTCTATCGCTTTCATGCTTCATGTGGCAGGTGTTTACTGGTGGTATAGGAATGATGATCTTTTGTACCCTTTGGTTATGCTTCCTCCCAAATCCATACCGCCTTTCTGGCATGCTATTTTCATCATCATGGTGAATGGTATATTCTTGTCCACAAGTTATTACTTTTGCCATTTTTTCCCTTCCCACTTTGCTGTTCAGAATTTACTATAACGATGGTATTTAACTTATGTCACTTGCACCTATTTCATTGTTCTAAGGTCGTAAGGAGAATGTGTTGGGAGTTGGAAGTGGGGAATGCTCTGACACAATATTAATCATTTTGGAAGGAAATGAAATCTTGCTTAATTGGTTTTTGATCTTTCCGTTTGCTTTAATTTTTTTTAAAAAAAAGAGCTCTGTTTTTTCTGATTTTGCCAAAAAATTAAAATAATTTTCATGGAAAATTTCTGATCATTATTTTCATTTAGTACTGGATAAAAATAGTGGTTGCTGTATCTCTAAAATATGCATTTCTTTAATGATTAGATGAACTCCTTTTTCATGGATGTCCATGTCTGCTGAATATACTAGAATTCTTGTTATCTCTTTTAACCTCTTTATATGATTTCCTTTCAGATACTTTGGTCCGGCAGGCATCAATGGTGCTCAAATGTTTTCTTTTAATGTATTACAAGAACAGCAGAGGCCGAAATTATCGGAAGCAGGTTGCTAACATGTAGCATGGAATTTGAAGAATATATATGTTAATAGATTATGATTTGGCCTTTGATTTTTCATATTTCTTTCAAATCCATTACTTTCTAACTTTAGAACTTCTCTCTTTCCAGGGTCAATTACTAACTTTGGTTGAGTATTTGATGCTTCTGTACCGTGCGTTGTTGCCAACACCAGTATGGTATCGTTTCTTCTTGAACAAAGAATATGGGAGTCTCTTCTCATCACTGATGACAGGGCTGTACTTAACTTTCAAGCTTACATCTGTGGTTGAGAAGGTAAGGCAGTGGCTTATCATGCGTGTCTCACTCTTCTCTCTTTACTGTTCAGCTTGTCCTTCCCTTAGCATTTACATGAATGTGTGATTTTCAGGTACAATCATTTGTTGCTGCATTGAAGGCATTGTCACGTAAAGAGGTGCATTATGGGGCCTATGCAACAACAGAGCAGGTAGTCTGGAATTTGCCATTTTCACTTGAACTCCACAAATGATCTGAATTTTTTCTTTCTTTACCTGAATTTTTTCTTTCCTTCTTTTTATCCATTTATTTATTTTTATTATAATTCTTATAATACTACAGGAGTTGCTTGTCTATATGCGAATGAATATTCCCCTCGTATTATCAGTTTTATGTATTTTATGAATAAACTAATTGAAAGAAGAAGAAAAAGAGGAGAAAAATAGTGAAATATATAAAGAATGTCTATTGAGCAGAAAGATAGGCATGTTTGCCTTTCCAGCCAAATCTTGTTGCAAATTGCCATTCAAATGTTTGATTCACTGAACATGCTTCTTGAAAAATATGATGTTATTGTACTACCACATTTCCGGTGAATGTTTTGTATGTTTTAGTTAGATCTTTTTGATGTTAGGGGAGTGCATCTCTGATCAACTTTACTTCAGATGATAGGGAGAGTGTTGTCATATGAAATATGTATGCCAAAACATTATAGTTTAACCACATTAGAGTTTCAACCAGGCTCTGTCCTCCAAGAAATCTTCCTATAAATTTTCTTCTTCTTCGTTACATTGGAATTTCAACTTCAAAAGAAACTTGAGGAACCGGGAGATTCAACTCTTTGAGTTGTTATACAATGTCGTTGTTGATGTCAATGAAATGAAGTAAGACAAAAGATTGTGGAGTTTGGAGACATCAGGTCATTATTTTTTGCAAATCTTATCTTAACTGGCTGATTAATGATGTCTCTGTGGTTGATTTTTTACCCTCCAAAATGATCTAGAAGGCTAGTATTCCCCCTAAAATTCAAGTCTTTTGGTGGGCCTTGGCACAAGGAAAATTAAATTCTGGAGAAGTGATTCAAACAAAGTTACTTAATTTGTCTCATCTCCATCGTGGGTGTGTGGAGCAAGTGGAGAAACTTCTAATTATCTTTTTCTTCATTGTTTTATGGCCTCAAAGTTGTGGAATAGGTTGCTCAAATAGGCTAACATTTTGTGGGCATTCAGGGTTCTTGTCATTCTATATTCCCATGCTTGTGGTAAAGGAGAAAAGGCCAAAACCCTTTTGATCTGTATTGTGGCAGCTCTGTGCATAGGGCAGTAAAGAAATCTTTTAATTTTTGAAGGAAAAAATGTGGATGATATTGAAAGAATTGTGAGATGGAATTCCTCTTCTAGCTTCGCTGTGGGCTTCAGTTTCTAAGGAGTTTCAAGATTCATCTTTTTGCTTCATTCGTCTAAGCTGGGAGAGCGTTTTGAGATAGGTGTCTTGGCTGGTTTTGGCTATCTTTTTGATACCTTTGTGTTAATGTGTTCCAAGTTTGAGGCTACTGGTTGCTAATCTCTACTTGAAGTGAAAAGTTATCCATGTGTTTACAAGCTTGAGTGTGATCTGATGCAGGTGAATGCAGCTGGTGATTTGTGTGCTATATGCCAGGAGAAGATGCATGCTCCTATTTTGCTTCGTTGTAAACACATTTTCTGCGAAGACTGTGTCTCAGAGTGGTGAGTTTATTAGTTTATTATTGCTTGCTCTTTTCATTTTCTTCAGGTGTCATGGATTCTCTCATTTTATTTTTACCCTCCTTTCGGCTTTTCCTTCCTTTCTTGTGGCAATAAATTATTGATAGTAATAATGTCACCAAAAGTCACTAGTTTGCTTCTGTTCTGGAGGGCTTATACCTTTATTCCTTCTCAGGTTTGAGAGGGAAAGGACATGCCCGTTGTGCAGAGCTTTGGTGAAGCCAGCAGATCTCAGATCATTTGGTGATGGATCAACTAGTTTGTTTTTCCAGATATTCTGATTTCACTACTGTAGAAACCAGGACTTTTTTGCTTTGAAGATCTAGATATTTATTTGAAGCTGCCTTCCCCAGATCGTCGTCTACACCAGTAAATTTGACTGTATCCTACTCGACCCTGTTCATGAGTTGCCTAGGAAATTAAAGCAAAATGATGGATAGAATCAAATTGGCTTTCTGTTAGTATATGTTGTATTGGCAAGTTACTTCAATGATGGCAAAGATGTTGGATGTATGTAATGAGGCCATTAAGTTACAAGATTTTTTTTTTTCCCTTTTGGCCCCCAAAGACTAACAATATATGTCAATGTTAATTTTTCATCAATGAAAAGCACCTAAATAGAAAGCTCCTTTTTTACGGTGTTCTTCGCAAGCCATATACTATTGTTTTGTTGATTACAGATACTGATAGCTCAATTGGCATTTCTTGTAAAGAATATAAGGTAACTAGAGTTTTGTGCCATGTCACGCAGGATGGTCTCATACAGGTTGTCCAACAATCGCTTTCATGTCTGAACAAACAAAAACCAAAGTGAGAATGTAGCTTCGTTTGTGCCTGATATTTAGTAAATAGTACACAACTTGAGGGTCTGCAGGTCTAGTTCAGTCCTAAAAACTTCCGAAGGTTTCAATAGTGTGAATGGTTTAACTAACTTCTGAAGCGTGATGCTGGAGAGACCATCGTTGTGATATCAAAGTTGATTACGAATTGCAAGGGAGAAAAGAAGAGGAATTCCAGCATTTTATTTAACAACAAATCCAGAACACTGCATACACAAGTACATTCACAAAATACCAACAAATGCATGCCAAAAAAATAAAAAATAGGAACCCTCGCCCCTCTCCTTCCTTACATATAAAAACAGGAAGAAAAAGAATGTAAAGAATAAAAAAAAAAAAAATGAAACCAATGTTACAAAAATCCTTTCCAATAAACAGTGGCAATGACACAAATTAATTAAGCAGCAGATACCGAGTGTATTTTTGCATCATTATCTTCAGGTGCCTTAGTATTTGAACTCGGTGGGACTTCACTTCCTGGTACATTATCTGACAGTTTCTTTGCATCAGTATCTTTGGGTACTTCGGCATTTGACCTTGGGGGGACTTCTTTTACTAGAACATCATTATCCATTTCTTCTGATGGGGTGGGGATGTGAAGAATTTCCTTTGTCATTGGCAGGCTTGAAGGAGGAGGAATCTCTGATGGTGATGATGGGGATGAGGGTGGGGAAACAGAGAATATCTTGGAAAGTGGTGAAGTAGAGATGGGGTAAACTTCTGTCACTTCTTCAGTGCCCTCATCTAAATACACAACATCCTGCATTGTGAGTTGATGGTACTCAACAATCTCCCTAAGAAAGCGATTCTCACGAGCATATATTGAATTCTCGTGTGCCAAACGAGCCTTCTCAGCCAAAAGAGTCTCTAGTTGAACGCGAATCTGCAATCACAAACATGAAGATCCAAAACAGTTATCAATGTAAAATCAGATTCAATAGGATTTTGTGTGGCAGTTTCTCAAAGAATATGTAACGTGTGCTTACTATTCAACTTACAAATATTGTACGCATAATAAGGGCCAAATAAGCAATAGATTAGCCTTGTTTAAATTATATCTGCACAAGGGAAGAAGTAGGATTACCAAATCATCATCAGCAGGGTTTTGCCCTTTCTCACGACTCTCACGAAGGAGTTTATTCTCTTCTTCCAGCTGAGTACATCTTTCCTTTGCAAAAGCCAGATCTGCTTTAACTGTTTTTAGCTCCCGAAGAAGAAGTTTTGCTTTGGCAGCTGTTGCCATTGCAACCTGAGACCCAAAACAAAGTCCAACATGCACTTCATTGAATAGGAGATATAAGAAACTTGGCTCAAATAATTGCATCTCTTGTTATGCTAATGATTCAAAATGAGCAATAGGGAGATTAATACCCAGATTTCAACTTTCCATTATTAAATAAACAGCTACTAGTGTGATTTGCACTCCCAATGGCCTAAAGCTTTAGCAAAAGCTTAAGTTATATATTATCTTAAAAAACCAGTGTTGCCAAAGTTAAACAAGGAAATCATAAATATCCTTTGAAGACTTCAGACTTGTTGAGCCAAAGACAAATTGAGGTACTCTCCCCCATTAGGTTGCTTGATGTGGCTGAACAAGCTTAACATAAAGCACTTTTTCAAATTGAAACTATTGGTATTTCTACTGCATGAACTCTTTATACGCAATAGCATAGTTGCAACCTTACGTCGCGAGATGCCTTGAGTTGTGTTTCATGGTAAGTTTGATTCTGTGGTTGCAGAGGCTGCCAGGGGCTATTGTTGGTGGAAGCTTGATTTTGTTCCTCAGTAGCACCCTTTCGCCTCATTTGAAGTTTGCGGATATCAGCAGTTTTGCTTTCCACAATTGTCCGACCTTCCTGGAAAAATCATAAAAATTTGAAAACTACTTTGTTCATAACTTGAGGTCAACATTAACTACTTGGAACATTATGTATCCTTATTTGCACTCCCTTATGTCACTTCCACTTATATCGAAGCATATAATGAAAAGATAATTTAAACATTACGATTAAAGTAGTGAGGCTCATTATAGTTATCAGAGCACAATGCTTTAGCGAAATATAATCCAAGACATCTTACCTCAAAAGCTTTTTCAAAGGTATCACCAATTTGATTAAGGGAAGATGTAAGTTTATCCAAACCCTTCCGTAGTCTAGGATTTTCCAAATTTCTAAAGCCCTCAGATGAATGCTGCAGTTAAAATTGAGTAAGAAATAAAAAGAAAGGATAAAAGATGCAAAAGAAAGCTAGCAGGCAACCGCGTGAGCAGCAACATGGCTTGCTTGTGAAGACTAAGTTATCTTTTCAATTGCCATGATTTTTTTTTTTTTTTGGGTTGTAAAACCGTAGTATAAAATGTTCTAAAAGGTTAACAATAATCACCTGGCCACCAGTTGAAGTATCAGCCATCTGCCATCTAGACCTGGCTGGTGGTTCAGATTGTGTTGTTAAATCATCATCCTCGAGAATTGCCTTGGCTTTTCGAGCTATTACACCCCAAAACCCAGTATTTTCATTTCTTGTTGACGCATGCTCATATGCAGAGAATCCCTGAATTTTGCATCAAATCACGTTCACAAATTATACACCAACAAATAATCCCACCAAAAGACAATTGAAAGGGGAAAAAAATTAAAAAAACTAAACAATATTGCCCAAATTCCTATTAAACTTCTTGACAAAGCCGCAAGGTCCATATAACACTACAAGAATAATGAATTCTATTACGCAATTGCTCATATTGTTTCGCATGCCACAAACTTCTTGAATCAAAAAATAGAAAGAATGGACCAAATGGTCATGTGTTATCAGAATCAACATAAGCCAAAAGAATTTATTTATTGTGTATGTGAATTCTGATCAAAATTAAAATCAATAGAAACGCATTGGTCTTGATCCATCTGTAAAATAAAAGGAAAAGGAAAAAGGAGGGAACCCTGGATCGTTGATGGTCAGAGCCAAAAGCAGAGTCAGCAGCAGCACCAACATAAGCGGAGGAAAGGGAAGATTCGCGATGGGCAGCAGAGGCACGGATCGCCTGAGCCGCTAAAGATTCTGACGCTGACGACGATGCCGAAAACGATTTTGAAGAAGAAAACGCCGGCAATGAGGACTTATTATTATCATTGCTTTTGTTAACTGTAGGTGGTTGATATATCTCTTCTTTGAAAGTTGACGCTCTTGTTATCCCCTGCCTCCTCCTGTACGCCATGTCGTTCCTCTCTTTTCTTTTTTTCCCGCCACCAACTGCACATCCAGTAACGGCCACCGGCTGCGCCTTTCACCGGCACCCACCCAGTCCCAGAATGACGTCAGAGATGTAAGCTGTTTATGTCCAACGAACTCCTCCCTTTTTTAATGTAACCTCCAAAAAAAACTACCATCTCAGAGAAGCACATACCATAATAATAATAATAATAATGCAAAGTTGACATCTGTTTCTTACTTTTCAAGCCATCTCGACCGTCTGTTTCTTAATTATGTTCACGTCTTTTTTCCAATCATACGGTTTGAACGCACTTCCACATAATCATTTCGAACCTTTTTATTTACTGGAAATAACACCTAAATCCCCAAGATTTATCATTTTTATCACCTGAGTCCTTATTTTCCAATAGAAATGCCAATTGCATCATAAGGTTTTTTTTTTCTTCTTAAAAAGGGAGAGGGGGGTGGGCAAGTCCAAATACTAAATTTTAACCCCTCTCTCCACCCCCAAGACTCAAACTCAAGTTTTCATGGCCGCAATACCTGAGACATTTAGCCAGTTCGACTACGAGCCATCATAAGGTTAAAACTTAAAAGACTGATAAAAAAAAGAAAAAAATACTTTTTGACCTTTTTTTTTCAAAGTACTGACTGTCATCCATGACAATGTAATTTCTATTAAAAGATAAGATTTTTATATGAAAAAATTTTGTTCATGTATTTTAATGGTTCAACTACATTAGAGATAGAACTATCAATTATATATTGTTACAATCGTCTAAATTCTTATTACATGCTTTCGAGTGTTTATTAAATTATTTTACATTGGAGATGCTCCAATATAGCTAACATATATGTTTTTTTTTTTTATATAGTTTGAATTATAATGTTATAATGACAAATAATTGCCACTCATGGGAAAATCACTTTCCAAAATCATATTTGATAGTTCCAATTCCAAACATGGGTATTAGAAAAAAAAATATATTGGAGACCTAATTGATAAAATTAAAAAGAAAAAAAAAGAATTAAGGGTCCAACGGTCATTCTCACTTTATTTACACTTTCATTTCTGGCTAGGATACAACCGGTATGGCCTGTGGTTTTGAAACTTTAAACTTAAAAAGAAGTGTTTGGCCCCAACTCATTGGTGTTCTTTGCTGTTGTTTGGGTCTGACAACTCAAATATGTTGGAACTGCTTGTCAACTCAAGCGAAGCGTTTTCCAATATCTGTTTTTTGCAATATGTCCCATTGAATTAGTCTTCATTAATCTATAGCTTTATAAAAAGTGATTAAGTGGACGGGATTGGCCTGTCTTTTTTTTTCCCCCCCCTTTAATCATTACATGATTATAATGCTTTTTTTCGCCTTATCTGACTTAAATAAATCAAGATGGTGATAATGAAATTAATTACTGAATCATAAATTGCAAAAGAGAACTTCTTTTAAGATCAATTGAAATTTGCACAAAGGGCAAAACTACCACCACCAGCAGTTCTGGAGGCAGTATCTTACAGCATGTGACAATATTTAAATATAAGTTATGACTATGTTATAATTAATTTAAGATAAGAGTACAAAATCATGTAAGTAAAAAAAAAAAAATTGAACTGAACCCTTAAATATATTGTGTGGAAAACTTTTTTGACGTGGCAAGCAACGTCATCTCTTCGTAAGCTGACCTATTGTTCTTACGTGAATGTACAATATTAGCCTTTTTAACTGTTGGAACAAATAGGAAAAATTAAGCAAAGGGTCCGAATGTATTTTTAAGAAACAATAGGGGGTTTTCGTGGCTCCCCGTAAACATTGGGGTCTAACAGTACTTTTTCCAGCTGCAAACGGAAATGAGACTATCCGATTCCAAATCCGACACGAAATCCGTTTTTGCAACCGACAAGCCGCACTTAATTTTGAGATCAGATCAGTTGTGTTGTCTCTGTAAATAAAAATAAAAAGAGGCTAAAAACATCTAAAGCTATTATAGATAAAAGCGGGGAAACCCTCAGTAGAGAGCTGCCACATGATATGACAAAGAAAATAATAATAACAGCCATGGCCGAAACCAAAACCGAAACCGGCAATCGGTCAAATTCTGTTTGAAATTGCAAGTAAGATACAACTGTGGGACGATTTTTTATCCCTTGTTGGTGTTTGCACTCAATGGATATTCTTTTTACTGTCCTTTTTAACAGAGAGCTGAAGCCCTTCCCAGTCCGCCCGTGGTCTGACAGTTCCGGCCTGTCCATACTCTATATACCATTCTCAGATTACAATTAAATTCAGATGTCTGTCCAGATTTTTAAGGTCTTCATTAATATATGGCTTTATAGAAATTGATAACATGGATGGAATGGGGGCTGTCTCTTTCTTGTTTATCATTACATGATTGTAATGATTCTTTTCAACTTATCCGATGTTAATAAAGAAATTAATTACTGATTCATAAATTGCAAGAGGGGACTTCTTTTGAGATCAGTTGTCTATTTACCTTTTTCTCTGCATGAATTTCTTACAGCTGAAGTACCAAATCAGTATGCTTGGAATCCAATGAGGATTGCTGATGATCGTCAAGTTTCTGGTAACTCCTTGTTTCCAAAAAGGACCTACCAGTTGGTAGCAATGATTTATGTAGCATTGGGGTAGCAATATGATCCAGTCGCGTTTTCAGATATGATAGATCGAATGTAAATGGAGAAGCAAGTGGCAAATGTTGATTTGAATTTAAGGCTTGGCTTGACCTTGATGAATCATCCACTTTATGGCTTTGGCATTGTGCAGTAATAGCTTGATTATTTCGTCTTAAACTTTGTGATCCTGGATTGCTTATTATGTCCTTTGTTTGAGAAGAAGTTGATATCCTCGTGGTTTGTGGTGGCCACAAAGATGATGAACTGTGTTTGTTTCTCAAGCTGAAACAAAGCAAATCTGGCTGAGAATAATCCGAGGTTGACTTCAATGACTGAGCTTGATTATCTAACATGCTCTCATCTGAAAACATTGTCGCTGACAGGCTGCCCTTGTCTTTTAACCCAGCAACTGACAAGTTCAATTCTCTTGCCACGGCAACAGGGGAATTTGAACCCAACCTAGCCACATTGTTTCTGCTCTTTTGAACCCTGTCACTCCCTGAATCCTTCATTGCACAGCTCCTGCCAATGTCCTCCTTGCAGGCATGGGTAACATTCTTCACACCGATGGGTTCCACTTCTACAGAAGCAGCATAAATATCCACTCTGCCGCCAACTTTACTACTGCCGTACAACTCTGTCCTACCACTGCTGTTACCTGGGATAGTTTGATTCCCAAGCTGGTGTTCCAATAAATTTTGAGATAATATAGAACTCGAGTTACCATCTAGAGCAGCCTGTCTCTGTTGGACAAAGGCATCTGCAGGAGGATTATGACATTGTGGTGCCTGAAACCAACAGTTCGAACTTGAAGACTGAGAATTGGGGGCCTGGGTTGAACATCCATGCAACTTTCGCTTGGCAACCATTTCGGCTGTTGGCCCTAAACCTCTAACAAACAACATCAAGCTTTCTCTATAACCCTTCTCCTGCTGATTCACCTACATAAATGAGAAATGGATTTTCAGTTCAATATCAGAAAGCCAAAATTTCAAAATACCAGAAAAGATGCCAAGAACAGTATTGCATCTGACAAACTTGGATTCATAGATCAGAAGGGCCCAAGAACTGTACAGTGGCACTAGAAGTAAGGCTCACGAACTTTGTGGAGTTGCAATTGAATACATTTCACAGGCTCAACCAATGTTTTCAATTGGTTGGTCCAGCTAATGGGACCTCAACCTTTTTGGGAGAGGGACCAGATGTTTGAAGCAGTGAAAAAATAACAAAGGCAAGAGTTTGTACTCGTGAAGTGTACCAATTGAAATAGAAAGGTATTCTTGCATTATGTGAATGCAACAGATTAGACATCAACAGATTAGACATAAATGACTTATCTAACACCCTGGCAAGAAAAAAGAAGGGAACTATATGATTGCAGGGGCTTTTAAACACCATGTATCTTTCAAGATGGAGCAACCACTGTAGGTAAGGTCCAAGAAATAAGGACCCAGAGATAACAACATAGAGATCAAAAGAACAACACTGACCATTCAATGTTTTCATCAAGTAGAGAAGGTACAATCAATGGTTCATTGATTAGTGTTGTTTTGCTAGGATCAAAATATTTGGCACAATTCTGAAATGCGAATAACTCTTGTGCAGCATGCTTTGATACCACAAGAAGATCCATCTATCTCATGATTATTTGAGTGTATGATGTGTCTGAGTCATCAGCCTCATGTGAATTCCATGCACATATTATTTCATTGACTTTGAGGATATCCTTAGCACATAAAATTAAATTATATGCCGAAGTGTGACAAAAGAAGAAATCACTCACATGTTTGAGAGTTTTTGAATGATTATTACTTGACAGATCAGTTGAATCAGTGTCATTGAGAAACGACAACCAAGGACTGTATGTACTACGTCGATCTGCTTCAGAAAAGCTAGTTCTTCTACCACCTGTAGCACCTGTTAGAGAAGAAACCATCATTTAAAAGTAACAAAATCTAAACAACTAGAAAGCAGCAGCTGCGATAAAAAGAGAATTTGTTCAAAATAGTTCAAGGAAGCTATAAAAATTCATCATTAAAGCTTCAATCAGAGCCAGTGGCCACTCAAGGTTTTGGACTTTTGGTACTTTATGGGAAGTGATTTCTAAAATCTCATAGAAGTTTCAAACTTCTCTATCCTGCGGAGTAATAATCTAAAAATTAGGAAGTTCACCAGAATCTTACCCGAGAGCATTTTATTATCTTTGGCAGTAAGAGTAGATGCTGCACTAAGCTTCTCAGGGTTTCGTTGAGATCTTCTCCTAAGAATTGTTGCACCACTCACAGTTTTTGATGATACATTAGCAGTCATGCTATAACTTCTGAAATTTGTAGCAGGCTTCAGACTTGAGCTAGTAATTTGACCCTGTGGCTCAATTTGAGGTCTTCTACCAGTTCTTCGTCGTGTCTCTGAGAATTCCGATTCAAAATTTCCCGGGTCAGTTTTAAGAGCATGAAAAACCCTCTTGCTTAGTTCATGTATTATACGAGCCTGCAAGAGTTGCAAAAAGTTGACAGTAAGGAGTCATCAGAGAACTCGCACAAAATTACTTTCAGACATTGACAGAGATTTGATAGTCATACCTGCCTGAAATAAATGGTTCCTGAGGAATTGAAATGCATTGCATTTCCAGATATCAAAAATACATCATGCTGCATAATAGTCCACAATCAGCCACATTGTTTGCAGTAATTTTTGTAATGTATAGATTATCATGTTTTCGCAGGTAAAATATCCCAGAAACGTAACTCAAAAGCAATAATTATGATGATCCAAAACTTAGATATTATATATCTCATCACTCTGATAAGAAAAGAATGATCCATGCAATAGAAGCTTTTGTGTTAGAATTTCATAAACTTGAAAGAAAGCATATAACATCAAATGACTGATCTTGTAATTGAACATCAAAGAATAGAAAGGAAAAGAATGCCTATTGTCCAGAACTTGAGACACAGAATTAGTTCTTTAAAAAGAGCAAACCTCAAATTGTTCAAGACTTGTATACATCCCTTCGTGAAGTTTAGCCCTCATAGTGCCAAAATCCATAGGCTCTTTGATGATTTCATAATAATCTTCTACCTAACCACAGCCAATGACTCATCATACATTGCAAAACAAAGAGAAAAGGGCATTTATGATTTGACATTATGAACTAATAACCAATTCCAAACCTCTTCAGTGTCAACTGGTTCAGCAAATATTTCATGGGTATCTTTCCTAATAAGAAGGAAAAAAATAGATGTAAAGAACAAAAGATGTACAAAAACTTCTAAAAAGGATTCTAGAATATAAATTGATGCATCATATGTAATAAACTTTGTTATAATATTCAAACAAATAAACATTGTGATTTATCTTCCACAATTTCGAAGAGATTTTTTTTTTTTTTTAATTCAAAAAGTTCCCACCTTTGTAGTATGTTGAGGATAAGCTCAAGTACGCGCTTTTCTGGCATCTGTGGGGCAGACGGCACACTTGATGGTTTATCTGTTACAGTCATAAATATATCAAGAAGGGACATTGATATATCACCATAGCTTGAAATGGCTGTCAACAGTTAATATGCAGTAATGAGATGATTACAGCAACAAGGGTAGGTACCTTGATGTCTATCATTGCACGCTGGAAGTGAGTAGTGCCATACAAGACAATAAATCAATCAAATGTGACAGAAATGTAGAAGTGGGTAGTTTACTAAAACATTTGCAATGATAAATAAAGTCTCACCACCATTACTCGGCTGATATTTAAGATTTTTCTCTTCACCAACTTCCATGCTGTTCGTATCCCCATCTTCAGACTATAAACACAACAATATGAAGACTTAATACTTTTTACAAGGACAAAACATTACCTAGACTAGATACTAGAGTCCTACAACTATAATCCTCTAGGAACAGGATTCCATATAGCTAGTTCTGTTTGCTCAAATAACTTAATGCCTCACAAACCACTGAAGGAAATACAATGTTCATTCAGCAAGATCTCATAACTTAATGCCTCACAAACCACTGACGGAACCAGATCTCATAAATTTGGAGAAATTTCTCCATTCAGAATGCATTTCTCCAGATGGGCTGCCTTAGAAATTCAGACTAAGAAACAAGAAGCAAATTTCAGAATCTTTTGTGTTGGTTTCTTAAAAGCTAAAATGTTGGTAACATCCATGAATAGAACAGAACTAAATCACATTGTGGGAGGGAAAAAAACACAGAACCAGTGAAAATCGAGAGAGAGAGAGAGAGGCACACACACACACACATAGAGAGAGAGAGAGAGAGAGAATCATTGCACAACAAACTAGAGTGAGTTTGTCGGTTGGCCGACAGTTATTTTTGTCTGCATTTGATTAAATACCTCTTCTAATACTAAAATATGAAAAATATGCAGAGAAATCAAACTGACTGAAATACAACTCAACATCCATTAACTAAAACCCCACAAAAACAAAAGTACAACAGAAGCAAGGCAAAGCAAGCACCGGTGAACATTTACAGAAAGAGTGAAGGATGTGAAATAACAGACCTCTTGAGCAATAGGCGAAGCAAAAGCAGTGTTAGCAGTAGCAACATCCTGAAGGGGCTTGAGTTTTCTCTTTTTTCTGGCTCTAGTGCGAGAGGCTGGTCCAACAGCAACAGCAGCAGCAGCATTAGCATTGGCAGCCGTACTCTTCTTAGTACTGTCAACCTTCACGCGCCCCATTTGCTGCTGACCCTCACACGCATTCAAATTCACTCCAGATATTCGAGGACTCCTCCTCACATTTGATTCTTTCCACATCATCGACATTTGTACTTTTCTCCTACATCACACATTGCACATCATTACACAGCCCACCAAACTCCCCCAAAAAGAAAAAAGGAAAACAAACAAACAAACAAACATAAACCCACATCATTAATTATTTATAAACAAACAAAATGTTGAAAAGCAAACATTTTTTCACATACATTTCTCATTTTCCCACTGAACCCACCTGTAAGACATTCTTGAAAACTGAAATGTGGGAGGTCAACAGGTGACTCACCTGATTTGCTCTATTAAAATAAAAATAAAAAAGGAAAAAATTTGGGAATGTAATGTAATTGGCAAAAAAAATTAAAATTAAGAAGGCGTTAAGGTGTACAGGTTGTAATTGATTTGGTTTCTTTTTCTTCTAGTGATGTGAATATTGCAGACAAGGAAAATGCATTAACCACGTCAAAATTTTGTTCATGTCTTGTCTTGCTTTGCTTCCTATCTTGCTTAAACCCAGCTGTTTGAATAATTAATAGGTAAGGAAGAAAAATTTAAAAAGAAAGTTAAAAGAGAACTGAAGAGCATAACATTTAACATGAGAGAGAGTTGAGTGGCTGTACTTTTAACCTTAGAATCATAGTCAGACAGTTTACAGTTTGGATAATCCACGCGCTACGCAGCGCGTGTATACAACACTTGGCCCATCTATCCTAAAATGGTGGGCCTAGTGTTACTACTTGCCAGCCCAATTTAAACGTTGGGTTCTAGCTAGGCTGATAATTTGGTACACTTATTAGGGATGAATATTTTGTCTCCTCTAGATTTTAGTATAATTACACTTCAGTCTAAAAATATCATATAATTCCCAAGGTTTTTAGTGATGCGAAAATACCCATTGAGTCATGCTAGGGGTATTAATTTATATGGAATTTATGTTTTATTTTATACTTAATATTAACTTACACATTTTATGTTATATTATAAGTTTTTGTTTTATTTATCAATTTATTATTCTTATGTTAATTTACTTAATTTATCTTTTATTTACAAATTTTATATTTTGTTTACATTATTTATATTTTATTTTACACTTAGTGTTGATTTATAATTTTTATATTATATCTATCAATTTTTGTTTTTTTAACAATAATACATAAATTTATCTTTCTTATGTTGATTCACTTATTTCACCTTCTATTTACAAGTTATATATTTCATTTACTAAATTTATATTTTATTTTACACTTACTATTAATTTATAAGTTTTATATTACATATATAAATTTTTATTTTATTTACCAATATTACACTAATTTACTATTCATATGTTAATTTATTTATTTTACTTTCTTGTTACAAGTCTTCTATTTTTTTTACATAATTTATATTTTATTTCACACTTAATGTTTATTTGTAAATTTTATTTTAAATTTTCATGTCTTATATTTTATTTACACAATTTATGTCAAAATTTTAATATTAATACTGTAATTTTAATTACGACATTATAAAATAATCTACTGAGTGAATAATAAAATAATATAATTAATTTACTTAAATTTTATAAAAATTCATCAATTATTTGATGAATTATCTCACAGGTTATATCATTTGTGAATTGTGATTATAGCAAACTTTTAAATGTCTTTAATTTAATTAACACAAAGAGTTTAGAGAACTTCTGCTCATTTTGCACAAGGGTGTAGCTATAAGTGTAATTACGCCAAAATATTGGGGTAGAAAACAGAGTTGTTCCCAACTTTCACCATCATGATTTTAGTGAGACGGGAGATGGGAGTTCGTGGGTCATCTCATTGGTTCCGCTCTCGTATGACTGATAGACGCAGTTGGTGAGGCTCCATCTTCTTTTGTAGAATAGAATTATAATAGTGAAAAAAAAGAAAAAGAAAAAAAGAGACGAAATAGTTCAACATCATATCCTCCCTTTTCCCCAGCTGACTGACATTTTTAATCCTTTCAGCTTTGTGTCTATTTTATATATTTTCTTTTCTTGTTGATCGCCCGCAATTTTACAAACCCATTTCCGTACTCGACCTATGCTCGTCATTGAGTTATCAGATTTACGTGCTGTCATGTAAGTCTGAAGATCGGACCATATTCTTCGCCATTTTGTTTTTCTGGTAATTGTTCTTTTCTTTCTTGTATTATATAATCTATTATTCATGTTCTCACTTTTTATGTGCTTCAGTTCAAGTTTTCAGCTTTGCTTTGCTATTTAAGGAAATTATGGCATTTGTTTGATGCTATCGTACAATTGACTTCATGTTTGGATACAATTTGGTCACAGTATGGGAATTTTTTCTTTTATGAGAAAATGCTCTTTCTTTTTCAATTACCTTTTTTTTTTCTTTTTTTTTTTTTGGGTGGGCAATGAATGGAGTCCTGGGTGTTGTCTATCCAAGTACTATTATGAAGGTATTTTGTTTTGCGGAAATGGGTTCTGGAATAATTGAGGAAAAAGCTCGGTTTTCATGTTGCATCTTTGTCCTGCTCTATTTGTTGATAGCTCCAGAAAAAGTGTGCTTAAAAAAGTTAAAAAAGAGCAATCTTTTATTGAATGAGGATTATCGGCAGAAACTAGAGGATTTTCCTTTGCATTGTGAGATGGGAGGAGAAAGTTTCAAATATTTGCTTGCCCTTTGGAGAATACAATGAGCAGTAAAAAAATTTAATGCAAACTGCTTTTTTTTAGTAGAAGTGAACTGCAGTGGCATTGAAGATTCATCAGATCACAATGTGCTCTTTCATTTTCTTATTTATACATACATATAGAGGCATGAAGAGTAATTCAAAAGTTTTTATTTCTTCAAGGATAGCAAAATACTGTGTGAGGAAATACTTTTGAGTGGCCTTCTTGTGCTTTGTGTATGCCAGACTACCCGGAACTTTTTTATGGATAAGATGTTATGTAGTAGTTTCAACTGGCTACGAACCTTCATGTCTTGGTCTTTGTTTCCCAGGAAATTCTTGCGGCAGAAAATCAGGAATTTGAGCTAAAATATTCTTGTAGCTGCATGGATGGATGTTCGATATCAGCTAATCAATCACCTTTTTTTTCTTTTTTTTCCCCTAGAATTGATAATTCATTATATAGAGTTTTAATTTCATGCTTCATTTCAAGCACTTCAAAGTTGTTTGCAAATATTCATGGAGGGGTTATGTGTTTCATGCTTGATTTCAACCACTTGAAAGTTGCTTCTAAATATTCATCCATGATTTATGTGAATAGTTTATAACAGGTTGCCTGTTCTCATGTTGCGTAGAAGGTTGAATCAAAGGAACCAGCACATCATACATTAAAACCCAGCATGCAATATTGAAGTATGTTAGATTGTTGTGGTTATCACAAACAAACCAATCTTAGGGTGCAGGTTACAACATATATTGATAACTAAAGCATTAACATTATATCGGTGTCAACTTGGCTTTTGTGTCTGCACGTCATTGTATCATTTACTACTTATTTGAGTGCACTCTGTTTATCTTTTATCGGTCTGATTTTCTTTATTTTGGTTACATGGATGCAGACTTGCAAAAAATTAAGTACGTCCTCTTTTTCCACAGCCATTGGCCTAATGGATGGTGATTTGGTAGTTGACCATTCTAGTCAGTTAGCTTCATGTACACTATGCAGGAGAATCCTTGCGCCTGACAACGAGTCAGTTGATGATCCTGAAAATATCCATTTGTGTGGGGACTGTAAATTTTTATTTCTTGAAGGTGTTGGGACACCCGCTCAAGACCCTCATCAGAGGCTACCTCCTAGAGGAAGGAGGACAAGGTATAGCAGTAGCGAGTCAGTTGAAAATATTTTCTCACATCAGTTCTCACATATGATTAATTTCACCTTGGAAAACCAATCCATTATCTCTGGGCATGAGGATCAATCCATTGATGGTGATGCTAGTGCTAGCTTATTTCAGCATTCTGGCTCCCGTACAACTCCAGGTGATTCTCGAAGATGGCGACGGATTGTCTCTGATGCTGAAAGTGATGGTCTGGATTCTCTTTATCTGGAGAGTGAATCAAATCTGAGTTTCAGCCGCTATAGAGTTTTACATGGTGAGAGTGATGCCGTCTCTTATAGTGCTTATGGAGGCGACTCTGATGCATCTGTTGATGGACCTAGTTTCCTTGATACAGACATGTTTATTCCACCTGAATACGGAAGCATTTTTGATAGTGATACTGATATTGATCCAATGCATGCTGGTGGCCACCAGCAATGGAACTCAGATGATCCTGAAGAAGAAGAGGAAGAGGAAGAGGATGGAGAATGGGAAGAAGCTGACGTTGAGGAAGACACAGTTGAATCTGTGGTTGTAAGACCTCAAGTTCGAAACTATTTTTCCAGTCCCAGTGAAAGAAATTTCCCAGTTAACAGAAGTTGGCCGTTTCAGTCTCCTGAATTTGAGGGTATTTTTCATTGGAGATCTAGGGAAGGTAGACAAAGGTTAACTAACTTGGAGGAAGCGGAGTTAATTGGGACTTCTGGGAATTATCTTGAAGCAAGAGGCTTTGAAGAACTGCTTGCACATTTGGCTGAGACTGACAACTCAAGGAGAGGAGCACCTCCTGCTGCCGTATCTTTTGTAAGTAGTCTACCTCGAGTAATTGTTAACAAGGAACATCAGAAGCAAGAAGATCTAGTCTGTGCAATCTGCAAAGATCTTTTACCTTCTGGCACTGAAGTAATCCAGCTTCCATGCTTTCACCTATATCACCAGTCCTGTATCTTGCCATGGCTGAGTGCACGAAATTCATGCCCACTATGTCGGTATGAGCTTCCTACCGATGACAAAGAATACGAGGAGGGAAAGCGAAACATAAACCGTAGAATGGAGGTTCACGTAATCCAGCAGAATGATGGAATTGAGGACAATTCCTCTGATACCACAGATGAAGCTGAATCTGTTGAGGCTCATGAATTTGGTCTGGGAAGATCTGGACTGAGAGATCTACCTGCAGTTAGCAACTCCAGCAGGGAGAATGGTAGAGGAAGATGGTTTCTTCTGGCGGCTGCTCCTATTGTTAGTCTTGTGGGGTTTGTTCTGGTGTTGTGGTTAGGCAATCCTCTGACTGCCAGAAGAGGGCCAGTGACTGAGCCTCAAATTAGTGTTCACAACACTGCTCATCCAAGCCGAAGGGAGAACAGAAGCAGGAGATGGTGGTCTCTCTTTTGAACGATTCCAGGGTTTCAATACACAATTAATTATAGGCTTTGACTTGATTGGTTGCTGTTCATATTTGTAATGTTGTATCATCAGTCCTCACGATTCAGATGCAGTTGTTTGTTTCGGTCAAGCTTGTTAATGGAAGTTGGTGCACACAAATATTTACGTCCGCAGTATTTATAGTTCTCAATTGCGTTTGTTTCTGGTTAATTGATTAAGGCCTTAATTCGTAAGGTGTTACAGTTGCTATAGCAAAAAAATTATAATTATGAAATAAAATTAATAGTATGTAAAAAATATAATATTTAAATAATAATTTTAATAAAATTAATAAAGACATAATAAAATTTTGATAATAGTTGGTATTTGATAAATAGTAATTATGATTGCTTAAATATTATAGTAGTTCAATTTCAATCCCAAACTTGGCCTTAAAAAAGAAACAAAGAGCTAATGATTTTAAATGAAATCTTCGAAAATTGAAAAGATAAGCTGCCACTTAAATCACCCTTCTAACCAAAGTGCAATTCAATGAATAAAAAATAGGGGCGACGAGATTGCCGCCTCTTCCCTGCAAAGGAAAGCTTCCGAGTTTTAAATTAATCTACAGAGTTATTAACATGAATTAGCAGGGAATAAACAAGAACAATTGACGAAGCATAATTTGATGCACTTTTAAAACATTAAGTGGAGGTAGAGAATGATCCATCCAGCCATTGAGAAAATTGCAAATATATGAACCCAAAATAGGACTGCAGCTGCCTCCCTTCCACAACCTCGTAAACTGGATACAGCACCTGCAGATCAAGATCAAATTATCACACAAATCAGTGCTACTCACTACATATTTCAGCCGAAAGATATAAACTTGAAACTGCACATGCATTGCACATAAAGCCTAAATACCATGACCATTAGTTTCAATATTTGAATTATAACATTTTGCTGCTAACAGAAGTTCAGAGAACAGAATTGCATATTTACCAGAAAGAACTGATGTGGGCATTGTATGCTGAAGAAGTAGGACAAATTTGAACATCTTATCGCCAGCAGGGATGAACCCAAGCTTATCAGCTAATGTGATGATGCCCAGTCCTGCAGGAGGCACCAAAATCAACCTGCCAAAAATAATAGCCGCTGTTGTCCGAAAGCCAAGTTTTGAACTTCCAGGTCCTGAAAGCATAACAAAGAATAGCCACATAATTTAAATCATATCCTCGAGTGGTACGACAATCAAACTCCAGTAATAACTGGAAGGATAAAAGATGTATCATAGCACATGACATATACGCACATCATAAGTTCCATATTTTAAGCACCAATGCCTTCAAATCTAGTATTGAAATATAGGACACAATAAAAGAGCGGCCAAGAAAAGATAAAAAGATGACTATTAGGAACATGTCTTACCATCAACAAGGTTACCTCCTAATGCCAGCAAAATGCATGGGATCATGGCCTCCCTGATGATCGAAAACACGTGAGCAATGTTATCAATTGTGTAGAACAGAAAGAATAAGAAATAGCAAGACATTACTGAGTGAAAAAAAATGATTAGATATCACAGATTCAAAATAGAAGAGAAAGGAATTAGAGGGAGGTGTAACAGAAGAGAACAATGAAAAATGAGATACAAAAGAACAAGAAGATATAATCAAGAACGCATCATTTCATTCATAATGCCAAAAATAAACTTAAAAAATAAATCTCATCCATGTATTAAGACAAATAAATCTCATTTATTTATTAATAGAAACCCAACCTATGTATTAAGATGAACCAATAAATATTCAAGCCTTATTCAAATAATTAACCAAATCATAATGAACTCAACATCAAAATCCGTAATTTGTTTAATAAATATATACTTAAAATTTGATTCTTAATCTGCACCACCAGTATTTTCAATTTTTTAGATCATAACATTCAGCTTTGCCAACACTAGTATGCCTATCCACTACTTTCAAACATTGTCAATAACTGCTCAACACATAAAAATAGACTAGCAATAAACAGAAACAGCAAAAGTGCGTATATAGGAACAGCTACAAGAAAGCACAAAGCAAATTGTTTTTCTATGTGACTGCCAACAAACATACCCAAGAATAATACAGCTGTCGGTGAAGAAGAAAAGTGGAGCATCATTTGTAAATATCAGCTTCTTAAGGACGGGTACCGCACCAATTCCCATGGCAAGGATCTGCAGCAAATATGGGCACAGCAATTAAACAAAAGACATGAAAAAAAAAAAACACCATATTTTTGAAATTTCGAAGATATGAAGGCAACCTAATTCCTAGAGTCATTCTAGGGACATTAACAAATCATTCAATGATAAGCATAATCAGTAGAGAATATTCAAATGCCAGGGGTAAGCTATAGCTTATATGCAGATCTATTGGTGTAGAAGTTCATTGGACATAGAATCAAAATCAATTCAATTTGGAAGATGCGAATTTGAAATTCAAACAAAATTTTGAGTCAGGTAGTCTAACTATCTATCAACATATTTGGAACACACCAGAACATGTGCCTTCTGATAATTTTCTAACCTTAAGCAAACATATCATTCCATCTTCAATTATAAATTGTGAGAATCGTACTACCACAATACAAATTTACAAGCATCAGAGTTTTCATGAAACGAATAATTCCAACTTTATGGATACACATCTAAATAAAGTTTTGTAGCATTACAGTTACTATCAAGGGCAGAATGGTTACTAGGGTACCATACAACTTGAAAGAAGGGGGGGAGGGGGAAGTTCTAAAGAGGAACTAATAAACTGAGGTGAAGCTTACCGAAGCAATGATAGGAGGTTGAAGGATTTGCTTCAGCTTCAACTTCTCATAAATTAAAATCAGAACCTCTGCAATCTGCATCAGGAAGCATTACATGAGACTGAAACCACAGTTGCTCATAAAGGAAAGAAAATCGATAAGTGGGAAAGAAAGTGGAATGGGTAATAAAGGAATTTATTACGCTATACATCTCACTGGAATATTTCACCACACAATAACTAACAAGTTGAGACAATAATTTTTCTGTGACTGGCAAAACTGTGAATGTTATTAAGCTGGGCCAGAGAAACAAAAATATGAATACACACAATCCAGTTGATTCTTACCTTTCCTCTCTTTGGATTATTTGAATCTCTTGGTTCAGCTTCCTCAGTCAGCAATGGAATCTGTTCGGGTGCAGGAGAGTTCTTGACGGGAAGGCTTACCTCATCAATGTCAAAGGTACCTTCAGGTGGAGGCGCCAACATGTGAAATACATATGTGTACAGGATGATCGCGCCCACCTACACACGCACATTAAAATCAATTTAAACAACAGTTACAGCCAGATAAGAAAACCTGACTTTAATTTGCAAGACCAAACAGATGAAACCCTAAGGTAGTGGTTAAAAGCAACATATCCAGTAAACATCCAGTTTTGCAGTAGTATGAACAAACACTGCTGCATTGGACTCGGGCTTCTTTTTGCATTAAAAACAATAGCATCTAAATCTGATAGATGATGCATTGCAGGAGCCAAGATAAAACAAATACAAGTTCATAAAAATAAACAATTCAATGTCATCTAGAAATTTCTTATTCATGAACAGGTGTGCGTGCAGTCCGTAATTCACCACTTCTGTGCGTATGCCGGTACAAAAAAAAAAAAAAGAAGAAAATGTACTCACTTCATAAATTCCACACAAGCAACAGTTAACAAGTGAGAATTCCTGAAACATACCCACTGTCCAAACGAAATATAAGCAGTCATCTGTGTGCTACATGTTTCTGGATCAGCAAACGGGTTGGACGAGTCTCTACATAGAGCTGCTATCAGCACAAGTGGCACATTACCAATATTCCCTGTAAAAGTTCCAAATTTAAAAGCCATGTAATTAGGGAGACCCAAAATAGTTGAATGCTAATACAAGTAAAGCAAACAGAATGTTGCTTGCATGGAAAAGCGGCATGGCATGTGTATAGAAGCACAGAAAGAACAAAAGGGGTTTACCATATGGTAAAGTTATCACGCTAATATTAGTTCTTCTGCTGGGTAGATATGTGTAAGCACCTAAACCTATAAGATAAAGCCCTTTGAGAGGACTGCATTATATGACGCGATAACTTGATAAAGTTGAAGCTCCTAATTCTACGCAATTAGCAAACATATGCTTTCTCACAAGATGAATCAAAATATGGTCCATCACAAGTTGGGGGCAGATACTTTTCTTCTGTTATGCCTATAGAACATCATCCCCTCCCATCATTCAAGTAATTTAAAGCATGACCTCAGTTGAAAGCCAATAAAAGAACCACAGAGAATGCATCCAATGAAAACACCTAGGCATGTTCCGAAAGAAATTGGCTTACCAATTCCAATGTGTATTATGGTAAACTTGAAGTACGGGTATGGAGGATGAATTATATAAGCAATAACTAAACCAATTAATGAGCCCGAAATTGATGCCAGAACAACATTCACAGGAATGAACCACCTGAAACAAGACAACAAGATTCCAACTTCAATAACACATTCGCTAGCCACCAATCAAAATAAACAAAAACAACAAAAGAGACATAATTGTTCTTACCACTCAATCATTTTCTGTAGAGTAATAGCTTGTCCAAGTTGTGAAAAAATCAAACACGGAAGCAAAAGTGTAAACACCAACTGCATTACAGGAACAATCAAGTCTCCACTCCATTAAAAGCAGATCTAAAAAAAGCCATCAAATTCATAAACCCAAAACAGATAAAGATTGAAACTTGAAACTGACCCCATTCAAAAGCTTTCTCCCAGAAGCAGGCAAGATGTTAACATACTTAGTCGCCATGAGAAATCCCAGAAAGCAAATAGTAAAAACTTTTGCAATTGGTAAAACTGCAATCTTTATCGTTCCTAACAGGGACTGTTCTCCAACTTTTTGAGCTTCCATAATCATTCTCCCTATAAATTCCCTCATGGTGTTTTTTTTCTATTTTCTTTCCCCGTCTGATCTTCCAAATCCTCTGGAGAAAGATACGCAAATCTCTAATAATCTTCCTGCAGCTGCTTCATCAATTCAGATAATTACACAAATTCAATGAATAATGCGAAATCAAATCAGACAGCATTCGAATTGAAATTAAACTCAGATCACCTGGGATGATTGGTCCGTAATTTGAAATGCAATGCAATTATCGACGGACTCGGTAAGAAAAAAGAAATTATATACAATTATATATTTACAACGATGATGTAGATGGAATCTGTAGTTTGTCTCCGACTGGCAATCAAGTTCGTCCCTTTGAGAAACACTGAGAGTGAATTACCAAACTGCCCCTGATTTTACTCGGGTTTGACTGTTGTTCCGTACCAACGGAAATTTCTTCCCTCGCTGCACACGGCACCCCGTTTTGTTAATTTTTTTTAATCAGTCTTATCACGCTTTAAAAAAAACAGGGGGAGAAAAAGACAAGTTCATTTATTTATTTATTTTCTTTTTTTTTTTTGGGTGGCGCTCCTGTTTCTCAGTGCCTTTTCTCTCTCTGTATTTACTATTTTTTTTTTCCTCTCTTTGACAACTTTGTTAAATAACAACAGATTTGTTCTGCAAAACTTCCCGTACAGGTAGACTCCAGTTAGTTTTGTATTTTTTCCCGTATGCCTGGGGACGTTGACTAACGACTATGCCATCCAACTTCGTTCTTCAAGATCTATTTAATATTAAGGAGGCAATCTTCCTAAGCCCAAGTTCTGAATTCAAATTTCAACAGAAGAATTGTGTGCCCAACATTTACCGCTGCAGCGGTTCAAACCAAAAAGATACATATATGTGAGTGTCAATTTATAAAAACACCGAAAGAGAAAAACGGAAAACGGGTTTGTGTCGAATCTTACCTTCTAGGCGCAGCCAATAGACACGGCCAAGACCTTTTGGCTTTTGAAGTGTAGGTTAAGCCAACCGGCAGTGTTGAGAAATAGGGGTGCCGCTGCAAGCGCGACTTGTGACAGTCATACATATACAGGATACTTTCCACCTGAAACCAACCGGACCTCCAATTTTAAAAGACATCATTAGTTAACAACACCTGCATGTTGCTGCCAATTTTTCCTTTTTTTTTTTCTTTTTTTTAATTTTCGAATATAATTAAAATAATTAATTAATTACACAAGAGTACAAATAAATATATGTTGACTTGCGACAGTGATATATGAGATGAAGCAAAGTATGTTACGGGACGTAGTGGGAACTACCACCGTGTGGAGTTTTAATTTTGCGGGGACAAATGCTTCGAGTTTCCTGAAACTGGATTGCTTGCTGATTCGCTTTCCGTGACTGTTCAACTTCATGGGATTTTTGCAGGATCAGAGCAACTAAATTTCAAATCAAACACAAGAATGTTTGGTGAATGGAAAATAGCAATTTTTTTTTTTTTTTAGCAATCAATTGAATGTGGGGGCAAGACTAGAGTATTGGGCGAAGTTAACTTGCAACCTAACTACAATAAAATTTTTGTTTAAAAAAAGAAAAAATAAAAAGGACACGTCGCTTTTATGTCCATGTGCAATTGCGAAAGCTGCAGTCTCAGGGGGACATGTGGAAGTGGGGGCGCTGCGCCATAATGATGGGGGACGCTGGAAGCTTCATGGTCGTTACCCTTTACGACTTCGCTTGCGCCCGCAGCAAACGAATTCACATTCAAAAAATATTTGACGCTCAGGGTCACGGGTTCCCCACAATGCCCTTGTGAGTCGTGACGTCAATGTTGCGTTTGCTAGCATGCATGCATGAGACGTCCGTACTCCTCCGTCGTTAAATTAAAAATTCCGGACAAAAAGCTGACGGCAGCAGCCGCGTATCTTCCTTAATTTTAATTTTATTTTATTGGTTTAAGGGGCATGTGGCAGGAGTCGTGATGCGTCTGCTTCTGCTTGATCACGTGACGATACTTTGGATTTTTTAGGTAGCCAATCCAATTTTAATAGTGTCATTTGGAACTAGGGAAACAGCCCGAAAATGGACCAAAATATTGAGACAAACGATAGACTTGACTTAGATACAAGAACCCAAAAACTGTAAGGCGAGAAGTGTCATTTCCGCACATCCCTAGGGTTTTACTTTCCCATGTAAATACGTCCGTGACACCGAGCTTGATCAAATGATTCAGCAAAATGGAGTCGTGCGTTGGGAGTAGAGACTCTTCTGGTTCTAGCAAGAATTGAAGCTCATGCAAAGGAGGCTTTCGTGAAGTTTCATTACACGCGTCGTGATAAACCTTCTCCAGCTCCACCAATTAAAAAGTTTCAACTTTGGGACCGTGATTAAGTTGAATATTAGCATCGAGGCAATTTATTTCACACTTTTGCGACCATACGGTGATGAGCATTTGGAAAAATATTATTCGTTGTGAACGGTGTTTAACTTGTATAACACGTATCTTAAGAGTTTATTTCTTATTATTTTATTATATTATTCCCACTAAAACCGTGCTGGCGTCATTGTTACTTTCCGACTTATTAAATTATACTCCAATTAAAAAATTGGACGATGGCCACGTGTCAGCAACTCTAATAAATAAACAAATTTGCTTCTCTCGGGACAATTCCTCTCTCCCTAATTCTAGCAGGGTAGGTACCTGTGATTAGCATTGTTTAAGCCATAAATTTGTATTGTACAATGGCTACCTACATATATTGAGGCTTCTATTGATATACGTGGATATTTCCCTACGTGTACCGTTCAAACGTCGTCACAATCTTCTTTCCCTTTCACTCTTACTAGAGGTATTCAATGATCTAAATTCAAGTGCAATCCATAATGTATTAAAATTTATATTTTAAGCCTAATCTAGTCTAATTATTGATTGAAATTCAATATAAACCAAATTTAAAAAGTCAAATCCCTATTCAAATTGATTAAAATATAAATTTACAAATAAAATCTCAATTACTCTCTAAAGTTCTCAACTACTAACAATTATATATATATATATTGAAATATAATTATTGGAAGCACGTATTGGTTATGGCTTGCAGTTTGTTCTCTGCATTATTTGTATATTTACAGTTATACAAAATATATTTTATTTATTTATTAAGAAAATTAATTTTTGTTTCTTTTTCAAGTCAACTATGAAAGTGAACTTTAAAAAAAATGAACAAAAGTATTTTATATTAGATTTTAACACGTAAATCTTATAAAGCAATCCACATTGAATTTTTCATTTTGCAATTTAATCCAATCAAAAGATCAATCTGACAACAATTGAATTGGTTTGAATTGAATTGAATTAATTGCTTAGATTGAATTAGATTAGATTAGATATTGAACATCCTATCTCTGGTAGTTTTCCCGTAATCTTTTATAGTTAGGTAATAAAAGACAAAAACCAAAAAAAAAAAAAGCTTAGTTCATAGCGAGCATCAATGCTCTTGTGTCCATTATAGTTAGGTAATAAAAAACGAAAAAAAAGCTTAATTATTATATATAATTAATTAGGGGTGTTCACAGATCAGATTAATCCATATATGATCCACGATTTTGTGGATTATAAATTTTTAATCTAATCCAATTCACTGATTGATAAAATTTAATCCATACGTCTAGATGACCAGATGTAGATTTAACTCAATCCATATTCAATCCATAATTTTATGAATTAGTTTGCAAACTAAAAATTTTCTAATTTTATCCTATTCACGAACTAACTAAATAAAAAAATTTATATAGAAATAATTTAATTACTACCGATCAAATCCAAATGTAAATAAGATTTAAATAAATTAATTGTTTAAATAAAGTCAAAAAATTCATATAGATTTTTAAAATATAACATACTAAAAATAAAAAATAAAAAACTCATTTGTTTAGACCAACACATAAGAAATTACTATTTAAGAAGTTATATTTGTTTATTTAATTATTTTTGAGAGACTACCAATCTTTCTCCTATTGTAATCAATATTTACTATTTACCCACTGCTATTTTTATAATATCTAATAAAACCTCTAATAGTATAAATTTACAATATTATCATTATTTTTAAATACCCTTTCTTTCATATTTATTATAGATTAAACAAATCACGTGAATAGAAATTAAAATTAAATATTAAATATTAAAAATAAGAAATATGTGTTTTGACATAAAAATTAATAATAAAATATTTTTCTTGTACTTTTCTAACATTATAAATATTTTCTTATAATAAATATATAAAATTATTATAAAATGATAAAATTATTACAAGGAAACTTGAATGATAAATAGAAGAAATTATTAAGAAATAAATAATAAAATATTTATCTTGTACTTTTTACATTTAATTTTAAAATTTTATAAAATATTTATTATAGAAAAATGTTTACAAAATGAAAAATACAAAAAATTATTATTAACTATTTTATATCAAAACATATGTTTCTTGTTTTTAATGCCTAATATTTTATTTAGTTTCTATTCATATGATTTATTTAATTTATAATAAATATAAATATTCTATGTATTTGAAAATATGGGTAATATTATAGACTTATACTGTCAACGAGGTTATTAACTATTATAAAAACAGTAGGAGATAAATAATATATATTGATTATAGTACAGAGGAAACTGACAATTTTCTTATTTTTATTTTATATTATTATCAGATAACATATAGTATGTTGTTAATATAATTATATTTCAACTTATTTATTTATTAGTTAGTACGAATGCCATATTTAGAAGTTTTAATTTATCTTTCTTTTTGTGAATTCATGGATTTTTGTAGATTTACAGAAGTAAATTCATATCCAATCCATCGACTATGGATTTTTAAATTTTCAATATAATCTAATCCACTAATTTACAGATTAAATTTTTAGAGATCAGATTTCTATGGACTAGATGGATTGATCTGAGTGGATTAAATTCTAAACACCCCTGTAATTAATAGAAGAGTGACAATATGATCTTTTATGTCCGAATGGTCTTCTATATCTATCCTGGGAAAATTAGTACAAAGATAAGATGTGTATATTACTTCCAATCCAACTCTAGGTTTTGTGCTTTTAGCGAGTTTCTTCCTGTAGTACGCCTTCACTTTGGGAAAGGCCATTTTGTAGATTAATAAGCAAGCTAAATACAAAATAATAAAATCCTAAAAGGAAATCTTTAATTTAATCTTAACTAATTAATTAATAAATATTGATTTTTGAAAACAGGTGACAAAGTTACATCTTTCATTTGTTTCCTCCCATAGACAACCAATATTTCCTCTGGCTACGTACAATAGAACCTCCATAAATTAATAAGGACTGGACTATGTAAAATCCATTAATTAAAAATAAATGAAAAAAATCAATAAATTAATAATTTTTTAATTTATACAGTCATTTACAATACAGTTAACACACATCAACAATAATTTATGATTTTTTATTAGAATTCAAGAAGTCGAGCATATAGCTTCTTAAAAAAATAAGAGATACGATCTAACTAAATTTAAATTTAAAAAAAAAAGTAATAATAGAGTCATATTTTATATAATTAAAAATTATAGTCAACTATATTTATAATTTTAAAAAATTATCAATTTATCATTTGAATGAGATCATAAAATTATATAAGATTTTTTTAAAAAATATTATCTTATTATTTTATAAAAATTATTAATTTAATTCACTTACTCAAATTGAGACTGTAAAAATTTATTATATAATAAAAATTATTAATTTATCTAGTATTGATTTACAAACGTTTTACTATTTTGTTAACTCTTTTCACAAAAGCAAACCCATAAATTAATATAACCATCACGTCATCAAGCTTCAGTGAAACGGGTTAAAAAAAGAAAAAAACTTGGTTTGAGAATCCAAGCACCACAGACAGAATGTTCCGTTAAATTAAGCAATTCAAGGTTGATGAAGTTTGAAGACATGTCTAGCCAAACGATTAAAGAACGAATTATGTCGAGATTGGATGAGCTGTATTCAGCGTCATGTTGGATCCAATTAAATCGCCAGGTTATATCATTATTATGTTTTCTTGTACAATAATGATAATGATTGTAGTTGAGTTGTGCAAGCGAGCACAGCATTCATCAACAGCGTATGTAATTTGGGTCGTATTGACTTGGGCCCATTTGTAATGGGCACCGAGGACAGTCCACATTCAGGTGCCAAACGAAAAAGTCCAGTCCAGTTCTTAGTTGGAAAAGTTCAGGAAATTCTGCATTAAAAGGTCCCAAGACTCTCCTTGGTAATAGAAATTAAGCAGGCAGCTCAGTTGAGTGCGGGAAAGCGATACGATCCTTAAAGCCGACGGCGGCAGACGCTGCGCTTGCATCAGCCTCGTTGGTTGTGGTTGCCTGCTCAGCGGCCGTATGATGAGTTGTATGTACTCATTAACGTTGAATTTGGGTGCGCCTATTAAGATTGGATTGAGATCCTCTTCCCATCTAAGTTTTTATAAATTTTTAAAAGATTTTGAGTAATGTGTTTTTAAATGTTAGTGAATGTATAAGGTTTAATTAATTAATTTATTTTTATTTATTACTACTAATGATCCATATATATTTTTTTATTTAAGAGAAAATCAGATCGCGAGAATCTTAATTTACCAAGATTAGTTGACATTAATTCCAGTTGCAGAGAATCAACAATTAATCAAAAAATCCGAATATAATGTAAAAATTGTGTAACGCATACCTTGAAAAAAAAAAAGAAAAAAAAAAAAGAAATCAAGACAAGACTCTTGGCTAATAGAAATTAAACAGAATCCCGTGGCTTTGTCGACGTTAATATCTCACTTTAATTCAGTGCTGGAAACTGAGCGTCATCCTCAATGTTAATAGTAGTAGTTCTCGCGCTTGTATCGGCCTCGTCGGTTATGCTTGTGCTTTCACCATTATCAACAGCATAGGACCTTGGCGGCGGCCTCCTCCTCACGTAAAAGAACCCACTAACATCCACCGCCTTGTTACTATGAACTTTATTAGCCTTAACATCGAACTTTGCTGGCTTGACAGAAAGGCCTTCATAATCTTCTTTCTTCTTGCCGACGAGTGCCATCGACTCGAAATCTTTATCAAGACTCAGTTTCCTTTCCTCGTGATCCGCTGCACTTTTCAGATTCAGATTCAGGGTCTTTTTCTTTTCAAGAAGATCCTTCTCGTACTCTTTCAGACTCAGTTTTCTTTCCGTCTGTGTCAGATGATGACTCTGCATGGCATCACCAAAACTGGTAACGTGTTGTACCTCCTTCGGATTTGGCGTTCGAATAATCTTGGTTCCTGATCTCCCCGCAAAATTATCATGCCCATGGGACTGTCTTGGCTTTGCCTGCCTCATCACTGAAGTAACTTCTGATTTAGTTTCTTGATTCTTCATTGCAGGCGCTTGCTCCTGCTTCTGATTAATATTATTGGAGTGCTCGATTTCTCCGTCATCAGCCAACGCGTCAAAACAATTGCTTATTACAAGAGCCATCGAAGCAGAGTACTGAACCCGCAGAGACTTGAATTAATTGTGGCAAGGCCCGACTTGACGAAGACAGTTATAAGCGTGCGTTGGGAATTTTTAATTTGCAGCCCACAAGAGCGAGGAGGTGTGCATTTATAGGCAAGCTTTTCAAAATAACGAGAATTGGATTTCAGTTTTTGGAGATTCTTTCCCAACGAGAATAGGATTTACCAATTTGGTATTGCGTTCGTTGTCCTATACGAATTAGGATGAGGACCATTGTAAATTATAACTAGGCAGTTCTCTCCTGTATCGTTTTTAATGGTTTGGATTAAAAAATCAATTCAGTGAGCAATGCATGCAGGGGATTCAAACTTCTTTTGCAAACTATCGTGCAGAAAATTAATAGTCTAATAACAAATTGTTACAAATAAAAATCGAATTTAGGTTCAAAATTCACTTTTCCTATGGTGACGTGGGCAGCTTATAAATGCGGAATATTCCCTTTACAACACAATAGTCAAATCGGAGCAAATCAAGAGCAAAAGTTAGATTATAGATTAGATTCAGAAATTGTGATTCGTTGTGAGCAATCATAACATCTAAAAGTAAATTAAAAAAAATTAGTGGATATTGAAATTTTAAGAGATTGTCAGCACAATCAAACTTTCAGAATATTGTGGTCAAAGTTATTTAGATTCAGATCAGATCAGATTTTTTAATTAAAAAACAAACAAATATTTTACTCCAAAAGTTTGACCTACTTTCTTGTGCGGAAGATATCATAGTAAGTTGACAAGTATTAGATTTAATATTCTGTCATACAAATAGCTGGTTGATCTTGCAGTGTTGTACATACAGCTGCCAAGTGATTCTGCTTATATTCTCTTTACGAGGAGTCTCATTCCATGCTCTGGAATCAATAACATTTTAAACACAGGAGAGTGGATATAATTTGGGGACAGTGAAAAAGAGAACCTGGAAAGAAGTAGAGAAAGCATTATTTTGAGTTCTAGCACGGCAAAGTTTTGTCCCACGCACAATCGAGTCCCCGTGCCAAATGGTATATATGATTGTGGATACTTGCAGGCTTCAGAGATCCCATTTGCAAATCTCTCTGGCTTAAATTCATCGGAATCAGCACCCCAGTTTTCAGGATCACGATGCAGTGCAGGAATCAAACTCCATATGTGCAGCCCTTTCGGCACCACAAAGTCTCCCAACTTAATATCTGCAAATGCTTCCCTTGCCATTACCACTGACGGTGGATAAAGCCGCATGCTTTCTTGAATCACCATCGTCAGCTGTACATTAAAAGTGAAGAATGTTATGGATTAAACATCTGGATCTTTTACTATTGAGGTCAATAAATTGAAGAAAATTGAAAGCAAGCAATCAGGTGCCAATTAAACATCTGCAGCAGGATTTCTCTAGAATTTACAAGACAAGTCTCACCCTACTCCATCCTGACTCTCGGGGACAGGTGAGAGCTAAGCTAAGCACCACACATCCAATAAAATGTACAAAATTTAATTTTATAATTAATGCAAATGTGCAGATGAGACAAATAAAGATTATGACAGTCCGAGTACCATTTTCAACTGGCTAAATGTATCCATGTCTAGTGAGCAAAGAGGCTGATCAGCACAATGACCTAAGATCTCAATAACCTCTGCTCGAATGCGTTCTTGCCATTCAGGATGCAATGCAAGAAGCATCAACGTCCAGGAGGCTGAAAGAGCTGTTGATTCGTAGCCAGCAAAGTAGATGTTCTTGCAGTTGTCCACTATAAACCGGTCTGTTTTATGTACATATTGGTGCAATTCATTACCGGCATCAGCACTTTCAAGTATCATCTGTAGTAAGTCCTTGGAATTTTTGCCATCCTTTAGACTCTCTTCTTGACGATCTTTGACCACTTTGAGTATCAAATCCTCCACCTCTTTCTTTAACCTCCATAGTTCTCTGTTACTTTTCGTAGGAAGCCATCTGCACAGGCAAGAGATAGATTCCTTTTAAATGCCTATTTTAAAACTTGCAAACATCAGTATTGAAAAACTGTTATCAATGTGTACCTGATGTTGGGAAGTCCAAAAAGTAAAGTAGGTTTGGACATGACCTCTTGCATGGCCCTCAACTTTGCAAAAATATTTTTTCCCTGGGCATAAGAGCTACCAAAACAAGCTCTGGAGATGATATCAGCCGAAAGGCTTCTCAAATCTTGATCGATTAACAAGTCCAGAACTCCTTCTTTGCTTTCTGATAATAAGCTCTGCCATGTACTAATTATTGACATTGTACATTCCTCCATTAGTCCAATCATGCCCTATAATACAATTCAACTAATATTATTTGACCATCTGTAAGTGCTTGAACTGGGTAACTAGCATTAAATTTGTGTCTAACTATTACCTTAACCTTGTGGGGAAAGAACTCAGGAGCAATAAGTCTCCTCTGATGAGCCCATTGTTGTCCATTTGCTTTTATGATGCCGTTGCCAAGCATGGGCTCAAGTGTCTTGCTGAGATACTGAGGTGTGCCTAAATCCAACGACTTGTGCATCTTCAGTTCCTTCATTAACTCTGGTCTATTCACAAACAAGTGTTGTTGGCTCCCTGTTGAGAACGTGTAAATTCCACCTGTATGCCAATCCAATACAGTGCTAAAATTATAATTAGACTGCGTTAATTGTTATTTTGGTAATATGATACTAATAAAAAGTGCTCTCCCATTTAATAATAAGAATGGTAATTATTATAGATAGCTGCAATCTTAATTTTGTTATTGTTATATATGTGCTAGGCTTATACACCTGATTGATAAGCTAATTAAATTTGAAAGTACGTAATCATAAGCTGAACTAAAATAAAAAACTGATAGATTAATATCTTGCCCCTGGTCGTTTGTTTAGATCAACCATAAGTGGATGCCGCATGAGAATTTTATATTATCACCAGTCACACCTAAATAATTTATGACGTTGTCGCCTTACTGCAGGATTGGATGTTACACCAAACAAATGTGACCCCATTACCGTTTATGCACACATCATCAACATTATTGGTACAAAACGCCACTCAAATTAGGCATGAATGACCTGTCTAAACTCTAAATATCACCTGCCCTTGCCAAATGTCTATTTTGGGTAATTTTATGTATCTAAAGTCTATCTTACCATGCCAGTAGGTCTTTGGCCCGGTGGTAAGAACTCTCAGCCTTTGCGTTGGGACACAAATTAACTACATAATTCACTAGAGCTGCATATATTGGAATAGAGTAGCTATATAAGGGATCGGTCTTCCATAATTGATGTGATATAAGTTAATCCCAGTAAGTATCTAATTTTAACTTCCTATGCTAGCGTAAAATAAATTTTAAAAATCACATGCTTGTAGAGATAACAACATGAACTGCTGAAGAAGAAACAAAATTAAAACAGAATGAGAATAACAACAAACAATCAAACATATCCAAACGCTGCTGGCTCCGGATTTACGTCATATAAACATATGTAAGAGATATATTATATAAATAAAGGGTAAAGTGTAAACAAAAATAATTACCATAATCGCGAGTCCATTTTTGGAGATAAGGGAAGATGGAAAGAACCCAGTCTTGATGAGAGACAGGGCCTGATGATGAAAGAGGATTCAATAATGATTCGATCTTTTGTATGTCTTTAACATTTCCGAAAAGGAGAGATGGCTTTGGACCTCCAACGCCTTGTTTGGAAAGCATTGAGCGAATTCTTTTGGGTTCCAGCAGCCACTTCTTTATCAACTTCAACAAGATGCTGCTGCTTGTTACAATCAGCAACACAGACCAAGATAGCTTTATTACAACACTATCCATCTCTATCTTTCTCTTCGCTCTCTCTTCCTCTCTCTGTCTGTCTCTACGGAGGTCAATATTGTTATAAATTTGTAAGTGGAGCCGTTTACTTTCTTGAGTCTTGACATCTCGAGTTGAAGCATCATTTATAAATAAATGATATTTATTTTCATGTAGTGTGACTGCGTAAGATTGAAAATCTAGAGGAGGCTAGATAAGTACGTTTCTTTTTTTTTTTTTTTTTTTCCTTGATAAGAGGTACGTTTTCTTTATTGTTAAACAAAGAAGAGTTAAAAAAAATAATGATTATCCTGTAACATATAACACCTTGAAATTCACGACCAAACATGTCCTTGTGTGGCCATCTCCGCCCCCATAGAGATGATTTACCTAGTCCGGTTATATCGTTGATAGGCCTTCAGTCCGGTGGTTAGACTTATTGCCCTTTAATTAAGAGAGTAGAAGTTTTGAACCCTATAATCTTTTTTTAATTATAATGTATAATTTAAATAATTATGATGTATAATTGAGATACTTGTGAATAGAGTAAATATTTATATTCTCATATAATATAAATCGTAAGTTTGAGTATTAGTTTTATATAATTAAAAATAATAATATGATTATGTCATGTATATTAATAATGTAATTAGAAGTGTGACGAGAACTAACTTGATATAGTTCATTTAAAACCTAATTTAAACAAATGAAACGTCTATCACTAAATTGAAAGATAAAATTCTACTTGTTCAACCACATTAAAAAATTTAAATTCTCAACTTCAATAGACTATAGGTTGACACTTCATTATCTTATTATTGAGATTGAAAGTTTAAATCTCCCTATATAATTGTGAAAGTAGAATTTCTTCATTTTTTGAGAATACACTTTAGATAGACAATATCAATGCACAAGTCAACAACATATTATTTGATCATAATATCAATAAAATTGCACTCTAATATTAAAAAAAAATCTATTTTTATCATATTTTCAAGTGAAACAAGCCATCTAAAGATTTGATTAAAGTGATGTTAGATATATTAATGTATATTTAGTAGAACTTATATAATGCTAAAAATATTTTTTATTTCCATCTGTGAGCTCTTTTCAAAACTTTTAGTATTGTTTGGTTGTACTTTGAGCAAAAATTTTTGAAATTAAATAACATCTTTTGTCTTTACTAACAAAACCTCAAAAGGTTGGGTTTTTAGAAGTAGAGGCTATAGAAATTGTTTGAAGTATAAAATTATCTAAGCATTAGTTCATTTTAATCTTATTTCATTTATTTAAGCATTAGTTCATTTTAATCTTATTTGAATAAACTTCATTTATTATCAAAGCATTACTTCATTTTAATCTTATGTATAATAAAAGTTTTCATTGATGACCAAACGTAACAACTAATACATCTGTAGTAAACCCTCTTTTATTATACACTTTATTAATAAAAGTTCTACTTAGAGAAGTTTGGAGTTCATATGTAGTTGAGGTTGAGCAACTATGGTTTAAAAATTATAGTATTAAAATATTTAATAAATATTAATTGATGTAGTTTGAAAAATATATTAATAGGATTTTCATTCATATGATAAAAAATCTATTATATCTTTAATAATTTTATTAAAATTATTATTTACAATTTATATTTACTACATATTATTAATTTTTATTTTATAGTTATAGTCTTTTTTTCTATAATAGCTGTAGTTTAAAAGTTTGGAAAAGTTCTACCAAATGGTAAAATTACAAACTTAGAATCACTTGTTAACCTGAGTTTTATAGAGTATAACTAAGATTGAACTATTTTTACATTATTAAAAATTTGAGCCATGAAATAATCATATATATACCAACCACAAAATCGATCTAGTTAAATGTGCCACAGAAAACAACTTAAATATTACTTTACAGGATCTGGACCGCGTGTAAATGCAATTTACTAAAAATGAAAGTCTGATGTTTGCCCCAATGATCTATTGGACTATTACAATGAGCAATTGCAGCCTGAATTGATGAGCAACAATCACCTGCATAACCTTGTTGTACTGGCTGTGTAAAGGAAAAATTGCCAGAACTTGAGCTATAATAGTTTGTACTTTTATAATTTTCAGGATTTTGTTTCTCTCTTTGCACTAACCATTTATCAAATGGCTTCACCGGCAAACTCAGATTCTTCCGAATGGTAGTCGTCCCTTTAGATCTCTTCTTTGTTTGCCCTGCGCTATTAACACCATTGTTTTGAGGTGATGAAATTATTACTTGGTAAGGTTTCATAAACGATGCAAGCACTGCCCGGATATTTATTGATCGGCATGTTATCGAGAACTTCATCACCATTCCACCGTTCCTTATTAAATCACAATCAAACAGTACTCGTATAAATAATAATAAATAATGTTGACATGTAACTGATCTGCACGTTATAATGCTTACAGATGTCGGTTAACATGTAAAATATATCTTAAGGATCAGGACTTCCTCCTGTTTAATGCATGGATACACATAACATGTTAGTATTCTAAACTTTAGATCAGGGGGCCAGGATCTTAATCTACGTGTTGCCTATTACTTAGCATAATTTTTGTTTGGACCTCCGCTTGCCAGCTTTCATCAGAAGTTTCATCTTTCTCGACGCGCTCCGATGATGTCAACGGAGTTGAGAAAAAACATCTGAGCAAGCGGTTGATAGTAAGTTAAACGAGTGCTAAATTTAATATATTGTCATATGCACAGCGATTTAGTCTTTCACTGTTGTACATACAGCTGCCAAGTGATTCCATTTACACCCTCTTTACAAGGAGTCTCATCCCATGCTTTGGAATCAATAACATTTTAAACACTGGAGAGTGGATATAACTGGGGGACAGTGAAAAAGAGAACCTGGAAAGAAGTAGAGAGAGCATTATTTTGAGTTCTAGCATGGCAAAGTTTTGTCCGACGCACAATCGAGTCCCCAAGCCAAATGGTATATATGTTTGTGGATACTTGCAGGCTTCAGAAATCCCATTTGCAAATCTCTCGGGTTTAAATTCATTGGAATCAGCACCCCAGTTTTCAGGATCACGATGCAATGCGGGAATCAAACTCCATATGTGCAGCCCTTTCGGCACCACAAAATCTCCCAACTTAACATCTGCGAATGCTTCCCTTGCCATTACCACCGACGGTGGGTAAAGCCGCATACTTTCTTGAACCGCCATCATCAGCTGTACATTAAAAGTGAACAATGTTCTGGATTAAACATCTGGATCTTTTACTATTGAGATCAATAAATTGAAGAAAATTGAAAGCAAGCAATCCTACGCCAGTTAAGCATCAGCTGCAGGATTTCACTACAACTTGCAAGACGAGTTTCATCTCACACCATCCTGATAACTAAGCTAAGCACCACACGTCCAATAAAATGTACAAAATTTAATTTTATAATTAATGCAAATATGTAGATGAAGCAGGTAAAGATTATGAAGAGTTCAAGTACCATTTTCAACTGGCTAAGTGTATCCATGTATAGCGAGCAAAGAGGCTGATCAGTACAATGACCTAAGATCTCAATAGCCTCGGCTCGAATGCGTTCTTGCCATTCAGGATGCAATGCTAGAAGCATCAACGTCCAGGAGGCTGAAAGAGCTGTTGTTTCGTAGCCAGCAAAGTAGATGTTCTTGCAGTTGTCCACTATAAACCGGTCTGTTTTATGTACATATTGGTGCAATTCATTATCGACATCAGCACTTTCAAGTATCATCTGTAGTAAGTCCTTGGAATTTTTGCTATCCTTTAGACTCTCTTCTTGACGATCTTTGACCACTTTGAGTATCAAATCCTCCACCTCTTTCTTTAACCTCCATATTTCTCTGTTACGTTTCGTAGGAAGCCATCTGCACAGGCAAGAGATAGATTGCTTTTAAATTCCTATTTTAAAACGTGCAAACATCAGTATTGAAAAACTGTTATCAGCAGGTACCTGATGTTGGGAAGTCCAAAAAGTAAAGTAGGTTTGGACATGACCTCTTGCATGGCCCTCAACTTTGCAAAAATATTTTTTCCCTGGGCATAAGAGCTACCAAAACAAGCTCTGGAGATGATATCAGCCGAAAGACTTCTCAAATCTTGATCGATTAACACGTCCAGAACTCCGCCTTTGCTTTCTGTTAATAAGCTCTGCCATGTACTAATCATTGACATGGTACATTCCTCCATTAGTCCAATCATGCCCTACAATTCAATTCGACTAATATTATTTGACCATTTGTGAGTGCCAAAATGCATTAACCAGTGCTTGAACTGGGTAACTAGCACTAAATTGGTGTATAACTATTACCTTAACCTTGTGGGGAAAGAACTCAGGAGCAATAAGTCTCCTCTGATGAGCCCATTTTTGTCCATTTGCTTTTATGATGCCATTGCCAAGCATGGGCTCAAGTGCCTTGCTGAGATACTCAGGCTTACCTAAATCCAGCGATTTGTGCATCTTCAGTTCCTTCATTAACTCTGGTCTGTTCACAAACAGGTGGTGTTGTCTCCCTGTTGAGAACATGTACATTCCACCTGTACGCCGATCCAATACAGTGTTAAAACTATAATTAGCCTACGTTATTTGTCATTTAGTAATATGATTAGGAATCTTCATATGGAACTTTCTCATTTAATAATAAGAATGGTAATTAATATAGATAGCTGCAATCTTAATTTTATTATTGTTATGCATTTGCTTGGTTTAAAAAGTTGATCAATAAGCTTATTAATTAAATTTGAAAATACGTAAATCATAAGCTTAACTAAAATAGCAAAGGAACAGTTTAGTACTTTGCACTTGGTCGTTTGACTAGATCAACCATAAATGGATGCCACGTGAGCATCTAATATTATTGCAGGTCACACCCTAAGAATTTATGATATTGTTGCCTTACTCTACGGTTGGATGCTACAACAAACAAATGTGACCCCATTTTCATTTGTGCATGCATCATCAATAGTATTGAGTACAAAGCCACTCAAATTAGGCACGAATGAGCTGTCTAAACTCTAAATATCACCTGCCTCTTGCCAAGTGCCCATTTTGCGTAATTATATGTACTTGAAGTCTATCTTGCTTTGTCACTGAGTCTTCGGCCAGGTGGTAAGAACCCCCGGCCATTGTGTTCGGACTCGAATTAACTATAAAATTTATTAAATATTCAATTGTATATATTTGAATAGAGTTGATAAGGAGCTGCTGCTCCATAATAGAATTAATCTAGATTAATCTCAGCAAATATCTGCTTGTAGCATCCTATGCTAGAATCAAATAAATTTTAAACAAATCACGTGCTTGCACAGATAACAGTATGAACTGATGAAGAAGAGACAGAATTGAAACATATGCAACCTCTGCAGGCTGCCGATTTTTCGTGATGTAAATATATGCAAGAGATGAAGAATAAAACAAAAATGATTACCATAATCGCGAGTCCATTTTTGGAGATAAGGGAAGGTGGAGAGAACCCAGTCTTGATGAGAGACCGGACCTGATGACGATGATGATGAAAGAGGATTCAGTGATTCGATCTTTTGCATGTCTTTAACATTTCCGAAAAAGAAAGATGGCTTTGGACCTCCAATGCCTTGTTTGGAAAGCATTGAGCGAATTCTATTGGGTTTCAGCAGCCATTTCTTTATCAACACCAACAAGCCGCTGCTACATGTAACAATCAGCAACACGGACCAACATAGCTTTATTACAGCACTTTCCATCTCTGTTTCTCTTTTTCTTTCTTTCTCTCTGTGTATCTGTCTATACGGAGGTCAATATTCTTTTGAATTAATAAGGGGAGCCGTTTACTTTCTTGAGTCTCGACATCCCGAGTTGAAGACTTGAAGCATTATTCATAGATAATGACATTTATTTTCATTGCTGTGATTGGGTAAGATTGAAAATCTAGAGGAGATCATATACGTACGTTACCTTAATTGTTAAACAAAGAAGAGTAAAAAATAATAATTGTCCTTTAACGTTATACCACCTTGAAATTCACAACCAAACATGTCCTTGTGGCAATCTCCGCCCTATAGAGAGGATTTGACTGGTTTGTTTATGTCATGCACATTATTATTGCAATTAGAAGGCTGTCAAGAATTATTTGATATAGTCAAATTGAAGCCCAATTTAAAAATTACCCCATAAACGAATGAGAGACATATCTCTAAATTAAAAAAAAAGGAAAAAGAAAAAAAAAGCTACTCACATGAGCACATTGAAAGACTCAAATCCCGGACCTCAATGGCTCAGTAGTTGACATTTATTACCTCATTGTTGAGGTCAAAGGTTTGAATCCCCTATGTACTTGGAAAGTGAAACTTTTTCTCCATTGTAATATCAATAAAATTACATTGTAGTGCTAAAACAAAATGCATATATATCTATTTTATCATTTTCTCAAGTGAGACAAGCCATCTAAACTTTTTAGAGTGGCATTAGATATAGTAATGTATATTCAAGATGACTTATCTAATACCAAAAGTACATATTTCACCCGTAAGTTCTTTTTAAAATTTTTAGTAGTATTTTGTTATATTTTGAGTGAAGGCTTTGAAAATTAAATAAACTATTTTACCTCTATTAGTAAAAACTCAAATTTTAAATCTTTATAAGTATTAAATTATTTAAGTATTCTTAATTTAATTCGTAATTTTATTTCATTTATTTTATAATATAACTTTAAAAGCTTGTACATAATAAATTCTCTTCTTGATAAATAAATAACTAATTTATTTATAGTAAAATCCTTACTTGTGTACACTTTATTAGTAAAAATTTTACTTAAATATATTTTAATTGAAAAATTATTCCAAATGGTGAAACCACATATTTAGAATTCTTTGTTAATCTGAATTTTTTATAATATTTTTTATAATATCGATATGATTTAACTACTATTATATTATTATAAGTAGCTGTTAAGTATGGACCAATGACCAAAGTGTATCTCTCTATTTAGGATCGGAATGTCTATCAAAAAAATCATTTATATAGCAGCCATAAAATCGATCTAACTAAATGTGCCACGCAAAACAATTTGATTATTACTCTATAAGAGCAGTAACATAGGTAAGCGTAATTAATTAAAAATGAAAATCTGATGTTTGGCCGAATGATCTCTTACAATGAGCAATTGCAGCCTGAACTGAGCAATTATCACCTGCATAACCTTGTTGTACAGGCGGTGGCAAGGAATAATTACCAGAACTCGAGCTATAATCATTTGTACTTTTATAATCTTCAGGATTCTGTTTCTCCCTTTGCAGTAACCATTTATCAAATGGCGTCCCCAGCAAACTCTGATTCCTCCGAATGGTAATCGTCTCTTTAGACGTCTTCTTCGTTTCTCCTGCACTACTAACATCATTGCTTTGGTGTGATGAAATTATCACTCGGTAAGGTTTCATAAACGGTGCAAGCACTGCTCGGATATTTATTGATCGGCACTTTATCAAGAACTTCATCATCATCCCACCATTCGTTGCCTTTGTGATTACATTCTTTGCGCCTGATCTCCTGATTAATCACGATCAAACAGTGCTCGTATCAAAATAAATAAATAAATAACGTTCACATGTAAGTGATGTGCACTTTCTAATGCATGCAGATGTTAGACTATATGTAACATATATCTTAGGTACTAGGGATTTTAGAGTTTAATATGGGTGTTACCTGTTACGTAACAGATCCAATTGGACAATTTTTGTATGGATCTCCGCTTGCCTGCTTCCATAAGAAATTCCATCTCCCTCGTCTCGCTCCGATGATGTCAACGGAGCTGAGAAAAAACCTCTGAGCAGGCGGCTGACTGCCCGGAAGTAATGAACTCTCCGTTTGACAACAGTACTTTTGTGATCTCTTCTTGAAGGCTGATGATCATCAACACCCCAGCCCGTCTCAGCGGAAGAACATGTCAAAGTGGATGTTGTCGATGAAGAGCAAAACGACGTCGGTGTTGTTGTTGTTGTTCTTGCAGGTTCCCATTCCTCGACGGCACTTGTACGTGACAGACCAATGTTATTATGATTATAACTCGATGATGAAAACGATATCCGCAGCTCCAATTCATCTTCTTCAAAAGGATTCTTCGGTTGTTGTTCAAGAGCAATCTCTATGTACTCGTCGTCATTTAAACTACCCTCGTCGTCTTCATCCACATCGGAGAAAACATGGAAAGCGGAGTTGAAAGAGAAACTGGCTTCAAGCTCTGGATCCCGATACATTATGCTCTCCATGTGTTTGCGTACAAAGAACTAAAGTAATTAATCTGGCTAATAAATAACAAACTGCAGTGAGATATATGATATAAACAGATTAAAAAAAAAAACAGATAATTTCGATGAGATATTTCTGAGTTGCAACTTGGAAAAGAAATGGTAACAGATCACAAGATCAGAGTTGGTGGTGATCATGAGGATGAGGACATTGATGCATGTGCATGGCACCGTAAAATTAACCAAAACAAAAGTCCATTTGTATTAATTAATTATTCGGAGGTCCAAATAAGACCGTGTTATGCGAGTATATAATTTTAAGAGTCCTTTCAAATGAGACCGTAAATTATACTAACATAAGACAGTCTTATTTGGACACTTCAATAATTAATTAATACAAACTAACTTTTGTTTTGGTTTATTTTCTGTTAGTATAATTTGATAAAGTTGGACTCGGTTTGAATTAATTTGTTGAAAACATCAAATCCTGAAACCCCGTGTGTTCTGAAAATACGGCTGTCATTCATTAGAAGAATCCAATTCCGCTACATCTGCCAAATTGTTTTTATCTCAGGATCCGAAATTCTTAATTTGCCATAGATGGCGACGGGTTACCTCACCTGACACGTGTAAGCATGTGTTATTTGTTTAGAAAAAGTGATTTGGAATCGCGGGCATGTGATCGCCGTGTCAGTTTCCTGTTGCTATATGTTCAAACAATTCAAGCAATATTTCCCTGGAATTAATTCGGAAAATGTGGCGTAATTCGATATGCATAGAGTATCCTTTGATTTTATATATCCTGAACTTTCTTGTACTGTTTCAAATTGAGCAGCAATGGAACCAAAAAATGAGGTATCATGTCTCGGGCACGTTATGAAAGTCCCAGGATTGATGAACCAATTTTTGTGAGTTTTTAGTGCTGAAAATGCCATTCAAACAACCAAATTGGGCCTACATTAATTATTTTCTTAATACAGTGATGATTCTCAACCATTCACATCTACTGGAAAGATCGAATAATGCTTGAATGTGAGGGACCATTGGGGGGTGCTTAATTAATTTATGTGACTTTAATTTGTTGACAGCGGCTCTTGCTCCATATGGATAGTACCCATCACTCTCGACATACGTAGTTGCTGGCATCTTCTTATGGTCTCGTTCCCAATCGGGGTTGTGCTGAGCTTTTATAATCCAATTTGGATCCAGTGTTGAATTAAGTTGCGCTTATTTTCCTATAATCTTCTCTCGTGCATGTATATTTTTTCTTGTCCTAGAATTATCAATCAAAATATTATGGAATCAAATTTATCTTATTAGCTAAAATTTATCCCACATAAGTCATCCTTCGACAAATTTATCTAATATTGCTACTTGGTGAATTGTAGTAGTCACGCCTGATCCATTTCAGCTAATTAACTACCCATATCAATAAGATTGAATTCATTTTCCCAGGTGATTTGGTAAATTATAAAATTAAGTAGAACTCATAAGTAGGGAGAAATAATTCTTTATTAAAAAAATTATATTACAATTCATTGACATTACCAATCAGGAGCTCATAATTATAAGCTTAATCGATACAATTATAACATGAAAAATTATTTGCATTCAACCAATAGCGAACCCTCCAAAGGTTGGTTTTGAAAGAGATGTTGATCTTGATTGCCTTCACTCTCTTATATGTTTATGAGTTTTATGCTTTTTATTTTTAAAAAAAAAATTTTATTAAGGGCCAATTTGGTACTGTTGTAATTTTTAAAATAATTACTGTTAGCACTATTATAAAAATAGTTAGATGTGAAAAGAGTAAGTTGAATTTTTAATGAAATTTATTTTTAAAAGTATTGTAAATTTAAAAACAATTGTAGGTATTTAATAAATCTTATTGTTAAAATTTCTATAAGAATACAAATGACTAAATTGGACATAATATTGAATAAAATGTATTTATATATTTATAAATATAATTTTTTTAATTGAGTATATATAATAACTTATATCTAAAATGAATATTTTATATTATTAATTTTATTTTTTATCTCCATATAATTGGTAATAATAATAATAGTTCTTTAAAATTAATGATTTTATTTCATAATTAATAAGAATAATTTTTTGTTTTTATAATATATAAAGAAATGTACGAAATTATATTAAGTATAAAAATAATTTTTAAATTTAAATTTTAAAAAACTACTCACGACTCATTTCTACTTTTTAAAATTTATTATAGGATACAATAATTTTACTAAAAGTGATTTCTAAAAATATACATCAAATGCTAAAATTATCTTTTAGTTTTCTAAAATTATTTTTAAGCCTTTCAAAAATAATTTCAAATGGACCCTATAACAAATCTTTTAAGAAACTTAAAAATCAATTCACACTTTAAGGGCTATTAAAAATATTTCTAACTGTTGTTATTTTTAAGTGTTCTTAGCAGTAGGGTCGGGATTGGCGGGGTGCATGTCACTGCGCTTGTAGCATATATAACTCGTGTATTTGCTGAGCACTGAGCTTGCCTTGAAAGTCTATGTCAATTAAAGACCAAAAGTGCCTAGGATATTGCGTAGAAGTGGTGGAAGGGTTTGTGGGAAGGTCATTGACTTTGAAATATGCTGACATGTTAGGGTCTTACAGGAAAGGAAAATTTATAAAAATAACAAAAAATATTTTATATTTTTTAAAGTTAACTCTTTTAATTTTTTTATCTTAGTCAAAAAATAAAATTTTAATCTAATCTATCATTTCTATTTTCTCACCATAAACTATCTCTAACCATACTTCAACCCCAATCTTTGAACGGCGATCGACAATTAGCAACCGGCGACGGCAATGACGATATCAACGGTGACAGTGAAACCAACTTCACCTCAAGTTACTTATCTCTAAAACAAATCTAGAAATTTGAAAGAACCCAAACCCTAGATAAATAAATTTAAAAAAAGTTCTTAATGATTTGAGTAAATTTGATTGAAATTTTAATGATTATAAGTTCTAAAAATTATATAATAAAATTAAACTTTAGATATAGGTTGTTAAAGTTACATAATGAAACGAAATCTAGTAAGAATGATTTGTTATAAATATCACATATTAGGTATTTGATAAAATTTCTCTTACAAAATTAATACTAAGTTTTTGCACAATGAAAGTGTGATGGGTGAAATGTGTGTATTTTTTTATTGTTAAAGTGAAATACGATAATAAATTTTCCATCTATCATGTAGCGTTCGCCCATGCAGCCCGCAATAAGCACCTGTAGCACGTAACCCACGGGCTCCTAATGCAACACTTCCCTGGCCGTATAACAAGCATGTGTAAATTAGATATAATTATATGAGTAATCCGAGAAAAATTAATAAAATGACAGACCATCATTGATGCGGAAATCATTGTTATGGTATGGAAAGTAATGTCGCTCTAACGATCACACTACTGATAAGACCTTTTCCTCAACATCTGCTACTATAATGTTGTTTTCATAAATGGTGTCATTGTTTTCATGGAGTAGAGAATAACGTTGCTGTAACGACATCAGTGGTTGTACCACCTCTTCTTTAATATCAGGAAAAGAGCTATTTGCTGTAAATGAAGTTTCAATTTCTAAAAGCGACTCAGGATCTTCTACTGGAATTCGATGAGATGTGATAACAAATATAGGGATGCATCTATAATTGATCACATCAGATGCCATGTACAGTACAACCTTAACTATTTCATCATTAAATATGTCCATAAGTAGTGAACATGCATGATAAATGGTATTACTAAACTTCAAAGTTGTCTTTATCGTTATACTACATTTGTTAGGATTTATTTGCAAAACCTTATATACTTTTGCAAAAAATAGATCAAACGTACAATCTTTTCGAACTAAAAAAGTTATATTTTTGGCATTCATGTACTCTATACGGCCATCTGTCAATATCTCCCAACAACCTTCGTAACACAATTGAACCACAATTGAATCCATTAAACTTAAAAAAAATATTACAAGAATTAAAAAAATAAGATTACACGTTACAAAATATGATTAAATGAATATGTATAACATTTATATGGATACTGCACATATTGTGATTATGTGCTTACGTGTAATGGTTCTTATTGAAGTAAATTTTTTCTCCAAACATATCATAGAGTGGAGTATATAATATTAGAGTTGATTTGTCTCGTCGCAAGCTTCGAAACAGTATACTATACGCTCAAAATAGACATATATAGCTCAGGTTATGACTTATAAAAATATCTTAAATTCAGTGAGACAGGCAATGAGACAAATATCTGTCTCACGTAAACATAAAACGATAATATAAGACAGGTGTCAATCTCACTTAAACACAGAATAGTTATGTGAGACAGGCAGTGGGACATGCACCTGTCTCACATGCTTGTACCACTATCTGTCTCACTAACTTATGTGAGATAAGCAGTGAGATATGTACCTATCTCACATAAACTCATAACGATTATGTGAGATAAGTAGTGGGACAGGTGTTTGTCTCACATAAACACAGAACGATTATGTGAGACAGACAGTGGGACAAGTACCTATCTCACATAAGCATAGAACTGTCTGTCTCACATAAATTAACTACCTATCTCACATAAGTTAATGAGGCAGGTAGTGGAACAAATGCCTGTAGTACATAATGGTTCTGTGTTTATGTGAGACAGACACCTATCTCACTGCCTATCTCACATAAACACACAATCATTATATGCGACAGGCACCTATTCCACTATCTGTTTCACTAACTTATGTAAGACAGACAGTGGAACAAGTGCCTATCGCACATAATGATTCTGTGCTTATATAAGACGGGTGTCTGTCCCATTATCTGTCTCACTTGTTCTGAGTTTCATTTTTTGCTCAAGTTTTTTTTTTCTATGCTTTATCTTAATTTCCCAACTTAAATAATGTATACTATTTTATTGATGAAATATAATAATATTTACAACAAAAATAACTTTAATTTCAAACTTAATTTTCAAACTCAATATATTAAAATTTTATATTATGTGAAAAGATATACTGATCTTAACAAGCTCCATAATTAATGATTATATTTTCAATTATATAATATTTATTTTTTGAAGAGTGTTCAAAATTTATTGAGAGTGATAAAAAATTTTTAAGTGTATTAAATATGATAATATTTCTTTAGTTTTCGTTTTATATATATATATATATATTTTTTTTTTTTTACCTTGATATATTTCAAAATTTCTCATTCCATATATGCTGATTAATTATATTACCACTAATACATTTCATAATTTCTCGTCTCATGAACGTTGTTAACCAGCAATTCGAACTTAAAAAGGGGAATTGTCAAAACTCAAAAATTAATTAGGGCCGCGTCCCATCTATCATTAGCTACTGTAAACTTTTTCCAACATCAACTGTCTATTATTGATTGTAGTGGGGGGCTCTCTTTACCTAAAAAAATAATCAATCGCTTTCTGACTCGGTTGCTTTGAACTTATTGTTAACATATTTCTTCTTTGGTGGGCTGGAAATCTTCTTTTTGGAAAAAGCCAATACCAATTTTGTTCTATACATCATTGTTATTTGATGAGCTACACCTGTGCCAATAACACGTAAAAAACATGAAAAAGCAATATTGAGTGGATTCTCTTAGTTAATTAATTGAATTGCTAATATTATTATAGTGAAATTGTATATGGACAGTATGAGCTCTTCAAACTCTTAGTGCAATTAGGATTTTAAAAAAAAAAAAAAAACACTCTTGAGTGGGATTGTAAAATTGAGTTGCAACATTGCTTCGTTTCTATCGTTGTTGAAATTAACTAGCCAAGCACAAGAAATTAAACAAGGACCCAAGAAAAGGGAAAAAAAAAAAAAAAGGACAACAAACGCACACATACATGCACGAAACAAAGATGACATTAAAAATGGAAAATTGAAGGATAAAAGATAGATCAAGAACTTCGAACGAGAACGCTCTGCATCATGTTCTTGAATTCAAAGAAGTCAACGCGGCCATCGTGATTACGGTCAACGGAGCCAATCATCTGTTGAACCCTAGCAATTTCATTCCCTTCGGTCAAGCCAAGCTTCCCCAAAACCACTTGCAATTCGTATGCAGAAATGAATCCGTCTCCGTCCTCATCAAACACCTTAAACGCCTCCGACAGGTCGGCCTCCTCCTGCGACAGTACCTTCTTGTTCCCCTCCTCAGCATCAGTTGTCGTCGTCGTTGTTGATGTCTGGTCACTTAATGCAAAAAACGTGTTATTTAAAGATTCATGCAAGGATACAAAATCTTCAAACCCAAGTCCATCGTTGCCGGGTTTAACGTGCGATGCGATGGCGGATTCTAGCTCCGAGAAGTCGGTTTCGAGTCCGAGAAGGTTGAGTGCCCGGTGAAGCTCCTTGACGGTGATCATTCCGTCGCCGTTTCTGTCAAAGATGTCGAATACGCGGCGGAGACGGAGGGTGTTGAGGCTAGGGCAACGTAATCGGAAGGAGCTCGAAGATGATGGCTTCCTGCTTAGGTGACGCTTCTCTGTAGGAGCTGTCCCGGGGCCTGCTGCCGCAGCTACTTCCATTGTGTTTTTAAACAAAGGATGTAGTAGCAGGCAGTTGATGATCCCCCAGAGACAGAAGAAGAAGAAGAAGAATGAAGAAGCTTTCTGGGAGTATGGGGAAGAAGAAGAAGGGTTAACAGGCTTACACAAATATGGAAAAATTTCAAGTTCTATTGACTATAAAATGTGGGATGATACGCGTTCGGCGGCCTTAAGGCTGTATTTGGGAATTTTGGCAACAACAGTGCACGTGGGATGTCACTTTGTGACCATTTCTTTTTTTCTCCCAGTTGTTGGGCTTCGTTCCACTCGTTCTCCTTTGAATTTTGCGCTCAGCAGTAGGTATTAGGTAAATGGACCAACCCATTAAAATTTTACACAGAATTGTCTAAAATTAGGCTCCATCTATTTATTATTATTATTATTATTTTAAAATTAGTTGTGGAGAATAGTATTTATGAAAAAAAATTCATTAATACAAAGTTATTCTTAAGTATAGGTAATTTTAATTATTTTAATGTGGAGTTGCGGACATAATATTAAGTCATGTGATTTAATAAAATTATTTTTATTACACTATAAAGTTATGCGCCTTAATAATATTAAAATTTGACTCTATTAAATAATATAATTTAAAAAAATATTTACATAAAAAAATACGAAAACATATGCGCTAAAAAATAAATAATGAAATATAAAAATATCAAGACATTATATATTATAAACTACAAATACCATTTATTGCGATTGCAATGGATAAGTGCCGGCAGTTGGCTGCTTTGAAGTATTATTGATGAAAGCATTTTTTATTCTTAACTACTAAAGAGCGTAGACAATAGAAATGGGGCATTTTTTAAAATTAACCCTATTTTATTACATTTTCTTAAATTTCCCTTTTTAAAAGAAATAGAAATACCGTAGAAAAGAAATGTATAGCTCAAGCATCTTCGAATATATATTTAAGAAAAAAGGGGGTCTTCCGAATATTTGATCGAAGGTCCGTAGTCCATACGCGTTAATTAGTAAGAAAATGGAGAGTGCAGAAAGTTGGAAGTTACAACGTGGGCCACCTGACTTATCGCCATCTCTATTGGCCCACGTTAGTGATGCCACGTTCGAAGTTCAATGTCGGATCCACGTGGGAGTCAGTCAAGAAATGCGAACGCGTGACCAACGATGGGCCCAAGTTGTCCAAGTGGAAATGGTGAGATCCGAATAATCTCTATCGGGAATCGGATTCTCGGGCGAGACGATAGCGTATAGGGCACGAACAAAAGTACGGACAGAGAGAGTAAATGAGATTTTGCATTCACCCCACTTTTAACACTTTCAGTTCCCGAAAAGGTGGGGAAAAAAAAATCGAAGTGTTAATTCACTAGTTGTATTTTCCTTTGGCGCGGCTGCTGGCTTTCTTCAATCTCCTTCTCGGGTAACTTATTCTTCAATCTCTATTTCTCTTTTCATTTTCTTCTTTTGTTATTTCGACCGTTTTATCTAAGATTGAAACTGTTTACCTCCCTCTGTTTCCTGGATCTACTGTTAGTTGCTTCGTTTTGTAATAAAAATGCCATTTTTATTGGGCTTCTTTGATTTTAGGTTCCCTTTAAAAGCCTCGTGTATCATTATTCTGGGCTAACGCATTTGTAATTCTATGTTTCTAGGTTTTGGTTTTGTTTCAGATTTTTTGTTTTTGCTTTTGTTGTCTCTTAATTCTAGAATAGTTGATATTTCAATGTGAATGGTGTCCAAGTTCAATTAGAAACGAGTTTTGAATTTGGGTGCTGTTAGTTAGGGTTTTATTCTTGTTCCCTCCAAAGTTCGATTTTGGGAAGTTAATTTGTTCCCATTTTCGACAGCTATTTCGCCTGCTGTTTTAATTATTTGTGTTATGGACTCCGGAGCTTGTGCGGATCAATCAAATCAGTGCCAGTCTCAAAATTTTCCTGAGAAATTGGATGAAGTTAGAAATAAGGAAGCTGCTGTTGAGCTATCCACTATGGCTGACGAGGCAGCTCCTCAGGGACCAATAACTCCTGTTCTGAAGAGAGAGGTAGTTGATGTTCCCTTTGATTGTGATTCACCAATCACTGAGGCCACCAAAGTTTCTTTGTTTGTGGTGGAAACTATTACGAAAGAGGACCAAGTTGCTTCTGTCAATGATGGCAGCCCGCAAACACCCAAGGATGTTGTTTTCGACCCTTTTGCTCCTGGGCCTGATCACTTGGCGATGGCTCCTCTTTGTAAGAAATATCTTTACCAAGTGAAAACAAGTGCTGCACGTCGCCTGAATTTTGATTCTTCTGTCAAGTTAATGGAAGGTAGTACTGATATAGATGATATCGAATCAATTTCGGAGGAGGAGATGTTCGAATCTGTGTATAATAATCTTTTGGAAGCCATTGTTTCCAAGCAAACTGAGGATCTCTTCACTGAAATTTCAAACATTGAATGGGATCCTGATTCTTGTAAGACACCTCCAACGCCTCACCTGAGTGGAATTGCTGAAACCTGCCCTGGTGCTCCAATGAAGCCCTCAGCAAAATCAAGGAAGATCGATTTGGATTTACGCAGGAAGCTTGAGTTCTGATGGTAGGGTAGTGTTGAGGTTTGATGCAGATAGTATGACATAGCACCCCTAGCCAGTTTTTGCTCTAGTGCATCATGTTGTAGTTTTGAAACCCTAACTTTTGTTCCTCTTAAGTTATTACTGTTTTGCACTGAGAGGATTTATTTTAGGGGAATCTGACCTAGCTTAAAGTGTATTATTAGCATTGTATAGTTTTGTTGACATTAATCTTATTTGGAAGTTGGCAAGTGTCCCTTTTGTTTCAACGATTGTAACAAGTATTACTTGATTCTTTTGTATCATTTTTTTTGTTGTTTTTGGCTCTGTGGCTTCTGTATTATCTGTTTGCAGAAGTCTGCAAAATGCATTAGTATGATTGGAGTATCAAACTTATATATAGTGTGATTTTATCTATTCCATGGTGGAAATGTTTTGGAAACAAACACTGTGGATCCTCCATTCGTGCGACGCAATCTGTCTAAGAGTTTGCAATATCAAATCTGCTTCTGTTTGGGTCTGAAATTGTTATGGATTAATTCTACATTAGCAAAACTTAATGTGGAAACTTCTGTAGCGGCTCGTATTGTATGTAGGAAAACCAAGATCAAGATTTTGGGTAGTGACAGGGTCTGCTGATATTCTTTCGCAAAGCTAGTAGCAAATATCATGAAGGGAGCAAGCAGTTTGATCTTTGATTTGGTTGCTATTCACATCTAAGGCATTGTGTAGATTAGTAATTTCCCAGATCATGACAGAGCCGATGGCTTTTTGGTTGAATGGTGGGTGGGGAGTAGATTGGTGAGTTAGCTGTTGTATAATTGTATAAGCATATTCAAGACAGTTATTTAATTGATTTGTTTATTTAATTGATTTGTTCTTTTATTATTATTATTATATACTTTTCACAGGTCTGATATGCCCGACTGGTAAAATATTTGTGCTTGTTCTCTGCCTATAATTTGCAAATGGACATGCCATTTTGGACAGAGCCACAGGTTCAATCTACTGATGAATGAGAGTATTTCTTCCTGTAAACAAGATAAGAATGGGAATAATGAATGTGATAACTAAGCAAATTTATACATCGACTCTTTTCTACTCTAATAAACTCTATACATCAAACTTTAGATAAAAGGTAATTGAGTTTCACGACAGCATCTAAGCAAGAATATCAAACCGACAAACTTGCATCTGAAGCAATGGGAAGAGTCTCCAATGCCTGCAAATCAATACCTAGCCTTGTTCTTACACTTTTGACTCTGAATCTTGAAGGCAAGAACAGCAACGGTGAATTGGCACTCAGAAGTAGCAACTATGTGCCTTTTATAAATCCCCAACAAGTTGACCCTGCCTGGAATCCTCGTACGCGTCTCCATTACTAGCTCCCCATCCAACACATCTCTGATCAAAGCACTTAGATTAGATGCCATCTCATCCACCTGAAGCGTCAGCCGGCAGGGCAGAACAGCAGAGCCCCTAGCCGGTATCAGTCCCGGATCAATATCAACATCCCCAACCTGGTTACCTTGGTACAGAAGCAAACTCTTGCCAGAGCCATGCTTGAAGCTGGCACGGTTCCGGTTCTTAACAAGAATCTGAAGATCAAGTGTGAGGTTGAGTTGAATATCAACTGCTGGGAAAGTCACACGGGGAGCGATCCCATCAAGCTTTGCCGACTGAAGCTCAGTTATAGGCTGTTTCGGTTTAAAAACAGTCAATGCCAGGATCAAGATTATGATGAAAAACGCCAACAGCAGCAGTATCGCTACCCCAGTTGCAATAAGGCAACACCGGCGTCTTCTTTGGCGGAGGAGCAAGACTCGTTCCTCATCATGTTCTGTCATTGCTTTTCGGATGATCTTTTGAGAGAATTGTAAGGGAGTTTGTTTCGTTCGACTCTTTTAGATAAGATGTGAGTGAAGTTAACAGGTGGGAGTGAAGCATTGAAAAAGCAAAAGTGATTTATGGGTTGAGGTGAGGTGGTAGGGAGTTGGATGCGTTTAATGCAATCAACCGTCCACATGATCTTACCACAAACGACGCTTTCCTCCATCTTATGGCTTTAATTGGCCAGCTAATTTTTCGCTCAAATCAGGATTCGTTTCCCGTTATACAGTAACTATACTGTTATGTGATGAACAATATTTCATACGTAGATTTATATATATATATACAATGTTATGTGAATTTTCGCTCAAATAAGGATTTGTTTCCCGTTATACAGTAACTATAATGTTATGTGATCGAACAATAGTTCATACGTAGATACATACATACATACAAGTACATATGGAATTTGTAACAAGGGGAATAAAGTGGTTTACTACCTGCAAAAAGAAAAGTATCTTTGGAATTATGGCTTGCATGTAACTCCACACCGGACAAAACAAACCAACCCAAACCTATACGATGCATAACGACCAAATTATCGAATGATCGAATAGATTTGTCACCTTATTAGAGCCGTCTTATTATAAAGTACCGTAGCATTTATTATTACAAAGGCTAGGAATAGATTTTATGGAAAATGGAAATAGGACTTGGTTGTATCTATGTTGACAAATGCGGGCGATAGAGAAAGATACAGTTGAGGTCATTAAGAGGAAACGAAAATGAGGAGCGTGGAGACGCAAGAAGTCCAAGGCCATCTCCATGCGCCATAAATTGACTTTGTTGGTGTGAAAATTACTCTGCTTCGGCCACAAAATATCTTGACAAAACTGTAAACCTAACCCACTCGGCCACGCCTTAACTATTGCAAATGGATATTACTCAGGAACAGGGGATTCCACAGAACACAGATAGTTCGTGATGAAGAGACAAATTTGGGTAAATACCCATATATTTCTTTTGGAAGAATGTGCTGTTACTTATTTGACCGGAGCTTGTTTACTAGCAAATTTGTCAAACTTTTAATTCCAGCCGGCACTAAGCACCAACCCATTAATGAATCTTTGCCAACCAACAACTATATCCTTCCTTTTGAAAACAAATCAATTTCGCACACAACCTAACCATTAATAACAAAATCGCATTTGCATCTATCTTGAACATAGTCAAGGGTTCATTTCAATTTCCTATCCCAAAAAAGTAGAAAAAAGGGAAAGCACATAACAAAAAATTTTAGTGATTGCTTACATACAGAACCGTGTAATTTCCTATTATAATCAATATCATCAGACAAACTACTCGTATAAATATAAGGCAACAACCGACAAATAACATCGAGATCAATACAACAGTAAAAATGAATTAAAGTCTGGCCTTAGTCTTGCAGTCCTGATCGCTGACCGTTCTGTTACCAAGAAACACAGTAAAATGGCAAGTAGAGGTAGCGGAAACCTTAATCTTGATACCCACGATACTGACTTTCCCAGAAATCTTGGCCTTAGTAGTCATCGGCATCGAACCGGCCACGGCATCAGTAAACAACTGGGAATTCGAAAGAAGCCGATTGGCCAACAGGGTCACATTCACATTCAAGTTAGTCGTTTTATCCGCCGATATCTTGGCCACCGGAATCGGTACTACACCCACGGTGTCCCCCCTGTAAATGATATCAGCGTTGCCCTTTTTCAACTTCATGCTGACCTTATTGGGGTTTTTAATGCCCATGTTAACGTCTAAGGTGACGTTGAGATCGACTCTCATTCTCGCCATGTCTAGAGCGATCGAAAGATCTTGGACGGCGATCGAATTTATTGTCGTCTTGGGATCCTTGGCTTTGAACACCGTCAACGCTAGGATCACGATGAGCAATACTATCGCGACTATGGTTACTAAAACACCGATGCAAATGTTTCTTTTCCGATGGCTTCGTCCACTCTTCGGAGGCTTTGGTTTATCTGATTGACCCGCGGAGGCGCCGGCGGAGGGGGCAATCGGAGCTGCTTCAGGGTCCATTGTTTTCTCTTCCTCCGCCAGCTGCTGCAGCTTGCTTCCTGTGTGTTTCTCTTTGTGGAGAATTTGGGTTTCCAAAACGTAGGGTATTATTAATGATATTATATAGTTGTTTGTGGCCAATATTTTATTTATGATTACCGAGTCACGTTGAAATTATTCAAAGTTCTTTATTACTCATAGTCGTTTATTGACCAAAGAGTTTTGGCTACTGGTAAGCGTCTACTTTATTCACTGTTAAATCACTTAATTGTTATTTTTACTACAACTTACTTTTTTTAAAAAAAAATAATTATTTATCTATCATCAAATATTTAAAACAAAAACTTATTTATATATATATATATATAAAATAATAATATAAATATAAATTTTTATTTAAATTATTTTATATAAATTAATATAATATAATTCAATTAATTAAATTAGATATCTTTTAGTTTATATAATTTATTATATAAAAATTAATAATTATATTATTATTCATAAAAAAATTACAAACTAAATTTATGAGATATTTTATCTAAAAAAATAAAATTTCCTATATACGAGATTAGGTTTAAAGAGATCTTAACTCAACAATTAAGTTAGTTTTCGGGATAAGCAATTAATTAGTAATTATTACGAATTAATTAACGGAATAAATATATAATTAAGCATCCGTCCGGCTTTTGGATGCGCTTTAAGTAACGGAATTAATTATCTGTAAAACAGCGGTAATGTGTTGGCACGAGAGGAAAGCCCCGGTCCCCCGGAGCTTTGCGTGCACTACTTTAAAAAGAAATAATGATAAATATCTTTTCACTCGATTTCAACTTTAAAGTGTTCAGGTTTTCTTGAATAAAAGAAAATCGATGATTGGTCCCATTCGTAATGCAAAAATAATTTACATAATTATACTTATTTATATTCGCTTTCGTAGTTAGCGGGTCGTGATCGAAGTATTGAGGGATTTGATTCAGCATTGGCATACCGAGGGAAGTGTCATGTTCAAACATAATCATAGAAATTGAACAAAAGTTAATTAAGTAGCATTTTATGAATAATTAATTTAAATAAATAAGTACCCGAGAGAGAGAGAGAGGAAAAAAAAAAAAAAAACACGGTCTTTACGCTTACGATTTAGAATCTTCTTTGAGTAAGAATTGCAGGAGATGGCGAGACTGACATTCAATCAATGAAAGAAAATAAAATCTTTCTCGCTAAACAGTCATGGATTTTGAAAACAGAGGAACCACGCGGTGCACATTTGTTTATAATAATTTGCAAATCATTAAAAAAAAAAAGTCGCAAATTTGAAAATTAAAGATAGCAACCGCAGAGTTTGAATGATAGAACTATTAAAGATACAAAAATTATAAAGTTAAAAGCTTATTTGCATAAAAATTAAGGAAAAAATTTAAATGAGTTGATAAATTTTTTTTAAAAAAAATTAAAAGATAAGAGTCTTAATTAAGTCTGTATAGACATCATAACGTTAAGTATGTTTTGATAAATTATATTAAATTAAATGAAAGAATGAAAGTTTATTGATTTATTAAAAAAATTATAAAATTTTTAAAAAATTAATCATATTATCTAACCATTTAAATTAATAAACAATGCCTTTTTTAAAATAAATATCCATAATGTGCAACACCACTCTTAATTTTCAAATGAAATATTTAAGTTATAATATATGCCCATAAACTCATTCTCCTTTAATTTAGAGCTGATTGTTTTGACTTTGCCAAGGACATTATTAAGCATTAAATGAGAAGTCTATTCGCAAGGAAACAGAAGACACATCCGCCCACCCTAAAGTAAAATTTGGGAAATCAAAATTCTACGGGCTTAAAAAGCAAACTCTCAACGTAGTTGAGTGACGTAGCATGTGGGCTACCACTCAAGGCCCAGCGGCCTCCACTCGTTTATAATAAATTCGGCCCCCCGGCTTTGAAGGGGAAAAACAAACACACGAAGATCACATGAGAATTAAAAAATAAAAAAAAAAGTAATTTCTTTTGAAAGTTATATCGTCAATTCATTATAATTTATAAAGCTGAAAGAATGGCTGCCTCCGCATGACCTTCTAGAAGCCCGGGGACTGGTCAGCCACCGCGTCTTGGCCCAGCAGGAAAAAATCTTCAATCTCTTAACGTTGTTTTGTTTAATTGTTTTGTTTTTGCTTTTTCACCAACACGCACGTGACTTTTCCAAATTTCATCGCATCACGCGTTGAAAGTTGAAAGGTGCTGATGCGGAGCAACGAGGAAATGATAAAATTCTTGTTAGACTAAAATTTAAAATATTTAGATAATTTATATTATAGTTTAATTTAGTGACTTATTTCTAATTTTATTATTAGTCGTATTTTATTTGATTCAAATTGAGTCGTATTAAAATTATTTTTTTATTTAAATTAGGATCAATTGTAGTTAATAGATATAAGTGTATTCTTAACTTTTACAAATAAATCTTAATTATTTGTTATTGATTTATTTTTTAAAATAAAATTTAGATTTAAATTTAATAATATTTTTTATTTTTGAAGCTTTGGCTAAATTTTTTAGTTCAGTTAATTATCGATACTTTGTGAAACCAACAAGTTTTAACCCTTATGAGTTTATAATTTATTTTTCTCAAATCAACGTGAATTTAAACCGTACATTTATTTTAGTATTCTCCATAATTAATAAAATGTTTAAATATGAAAATAACCTATAGGATTACGGTATTTTTTTGGATTAATATAAATTTAAATCATTCACTTATTTTGATATTTTTCCAAAATCAACAGAATTTTAAAACATTAAGCTTCACTGCATTGGATAGGATCTCATTACCCACCAAGTTCAGGGGACAATTGTGTTTTGTTTGAGTTGTGTTAGATTTTAAAATACCTCTAAATTATTGTAAGTGTTAATTTTTTTTTATTTTTCCTTAAAAATTAAAAAAAACTCTATTTTTTTCTTATCCTTTGAATAAAAACGGGGATAAATTGAGGTAATCTTAAATTAATCGATCAAAGCTATAGTAGTATCATTCAACGCCTGATGACAAGACTTAGACTTTATTTGATATTGAGGTTAGTCGATTGTTAACTAAAATGTTTAATAAATATTAATTGTTTTGACTTAAAAATTAAATTGATCTGATCCACTATTTTTATTAAAAAAATTTTAGAATATTTTTATTATTTTTCGACAAAGTTATTGTTTAAAATTTATATTTATTATTCATTATAAATTTTTATTTAATAATTATAATTTTTTTCACTCAATATCTTAAGAGCCACGTGACTTTACTTGCTCGTTTAGAATTTATTAAACACGATTAATATGAATATCATTCATTAACATGCTTAGCACCATTTATATTTTTGAACAAATAGATCATACGTATTTTATAAAAACAGACATGAGTTTGTTGGGTTTAGATAATTTTTTGTAGTAAATTACAAATATATCCTTTATTTTTTTAAAGTGAAAGTTTTAAGAAGTCTTAAATTTTATTCTGAAAGACATGTTTAACATGTTACTATAGCATAATTACTTATTTAATAATCACACTGTAAAAATAAATTAACAAGTCAAAGTCAAAGAATTGAAATTGGAACACAATACTATTATTAAAATGTGACACAAACACGGTTTCTTTATTAATTGTATAAATTTTTAATCAACTCGAAATCAATTATTTTATAATATTTTTTATATTAACTGCTCATAATTTAATTATCTTAAAATTATTTATTTATTTAATAATCACATCATACAAATAATTTATCTTATTTTTTGACTGAAAATGGTTTCTTTATTCTTGTAAAAATCTTCATTTATCTCCTTTGTTTATTAATTAACAATAAAAAATTAATTTAAAAATAATATTTAAAGATAATCAATTCATTCTAAAATTAGCCTTTTTTTTAATTTTAAACAAATTCGCTTGTCGGGTACAAATTTGTCGTCCTTGAGCGGACGGAAGCAAGGGCCTTCAATGGAGGGTTATTTATTATTTTTATTTCGCCAACAAGGACTTCATTGAACTTTTTGCATCTCAAGTCAAAGAGTCTGTATTTTATTATTTTTGTATGAAGAATTTCACGTAAACAAACAATAGATCGATACGGTAAAGGTAAACCCTTAGGGAAAAAAGAAAAAAAATAATTATAATGATAATAAATTAGAAGTTGGAGTGAACAAGAAAATGGAAGTGGCGACGGAAGTCGCAGGCTGCAGCATCTGTCCACATGAGAAGTAGCCAGTTGCGGTGCAAGCAATGAAAAAGGTGATTGCTAATTGCAGTCTGTGAATTAATCAAATAAAAACGAAATCGAAGTGACAGACACTGCATAGCAGATCAGTCGAAAGAAATGGAGGAAGAGTCGTGCTTGTTGAGCGCCGCTGCGTTCGAAGAGAGAGTTATAGAGACAGCGAAGCGATGCCAGCAGCGACACGACAGCCCCGTGATGTGGGCAATAGAGATGACCAGATGCTTAAAGTCAGGCTCAGGCTCCGTCGTTGAATTGGGAGAAGTGTTGGTTTCTTATCTCTGCTTCCAAAACAATCACCCTTCCCTTTGGAAGTTTCTAGATTACGCTTTAACGTCCCATCTCTTGTCCCCTATTCATGTTCTCTCGCTCCTCACTTCACGTGTAATTCCTCACCGTCGATCTCAGCCTCAGGCGTTTCGGCTTTATCTCGAACTCCTCTCTCGTTATGCTCTTAATTTTCACGCCGTTGCCCCAGAGGACTGTAATGTCAAGTGAGTTAATTTTCGACGCGCACACACTTTTTCTATTTGAAGTTTTGCTTGCGGACCAGTGTTTGATGAAATGACTATTGCAGGATAATGGAATCTGTTGACGTCTGTCTTCAGCTTTCTCGGACTTACAATGTGTGTGTTGTGGAGTTTGGGCATGCTTTAGTTTTGTCCTTTTTTGATATTGTTGTTCGGTTGATTGATAGCATGTTCGAGGATACGGGACTGCAAGTGGGGTCTTTGGATCAGCAGAGTATGGAAATTGACACTATTGGGAATTTTAATGTGGGAAATAATGAACATTTTGAGCAGATTAGGAGAAAGAATTCTCTTTTGGTTATTGAGGTGTTGAATAAACTGATGGATAGCAGCAAGGCTATGGTTCTACTTCGCCTCATTCACTTCAACATGTATGTGCAGCACACTGATATCTTCATTTTATTTGCCTTTAGTTTTGCTGCTCTTGAGTATGTTTTCAGAATTGAATCATGAAATTGGATTGTCACGTTATAGCCTTAGATAATGTAGTAGGTATCTGTGTGAGATTTCAATCAATTTTATGATTATGTTTCTTTGCTTCTTAATTGTGCACTTTGCATTCTATTGGTAAATAACTTAAAGAGACCTGATAGTGTGCTTTATTCGAGTTCCTCAATCAATGCTACCTCAGGTTTTTAAATCACCAATTTTGGTAGTCTTGGAATCTCTTAATCATTTATATATTTGATGTATCCCCTTGGCAAGCAGTCTGCAAGGGAGCTGAAATTTGAATTCTAGAACAGTAGGAAGAGATATGTATAGTTTTCTGTCGTTCTATATGATAAAATCCATACTTAGCTCAAGTGGGCATGTGGAGACATTTATCAGTTTTTGCCAACTTTTATACGATCATTCCATACTTGCTGTAATTCCATGATACACAGCACGTGCTTTGTTCCTAGATTTGTTTGAAAAAGGGTTGATCTTTCTAATGCAATTTTTAGGAGTTTTTTTTTTAAATAATTCTTATGGGAAATCTATCATGAAGTGTTTGTTGATTATCGTACTAGTTAGATTGACTTGTTATGAAAAAAATAAAATAAAATAAAAGGAAAACTTCTTGTGATGCCATTGTAACTACAATTGGCTATTATTACTGGCAATTCCCTTGGCGTTGGTACCTTGTTCTCAACTTGCCTTTCCCAGAAGTATTGGATACATAAATATGCTGGCTTCCACAAATGTGATCTGTATTGTCTTCTCTTTCTTAGTTCGTTCTGTTTTTGTAGGCCTGAAAGTTTCAATGGACTTCTACAGAGGCTACAGTTTCTGGAAGCCAACAAGGTGGAATCCTCAAAATTGAAAACAGTCAGCCAGCTTTGGCCTAGGTTGTGTGATAACGTTCGAAATGTTGTCGGTTATGACTATAAGTTAAATAAGCAGAGGTTTATTGGAATGCTGATTGATACTAAATCTTTGGGGCCAATGCGTAGCTGTAATTCTGAATCCAGTTGGTCTTCTTGTTGGCTTAGCTTTGATATTTTTATGGAGAATGCAATGGATGGGAAACAACTTCCAGTCACATCAGCCATCGTTATGCTTACACGTAAATCCACATGAATAGAATATCTTATAGTTGTACTCTTTTTGCTATCCCGTCTCGTTTCTGCAGCATGTATATCTGGTTTTTTGCATTTTTCAGAAACGAGGTCTGATTAAAAGCTGCAGGAAATGATTATGTCATAATGTTGATGTTATGACTGCAGAAATTATTACTGCACTCCGTGTACTCAACCGGGCAAGCTGGCAAGAAACTTTCCTTGCACTTTGGCTTTCCGCTCTTCGGCTTGTGCAAAGAGTTGTGTCTAACCTAATAACTTTCCTTTCTCAGACAAAAGTTATAATGTTGGTGATATTTGCTTATGCTTCTTGCTTCACCGCAGGAACGTGATCCTCCTGAAGGCCCTGTTCCACATCTTGATGCCCGCCTTAGCATCCTTTTGTCAATTGTTCCTCTGGCAATTGCTAATGTTTTGGCTGAAGATGCCAACATGCAACTTTCTACACTTCATGGGGCAAAGACATCTGGGTCTACAGAGACTGGATGTGGACATGGAATGGAAGAGAAAAGTCTTGCTTCAAAGAAAGAGGGATTGGTTTCCTCTCTTCAGGCACTTGGAAATTTTTCTGCACTCTTATGCCCTCCAGCATCAGTTGCTTGTGAAGCTAATAATGCTGCTGCAAAAGCAGCAAGCTTCATATCCATTTCTAACAATGTGAAGGAAGGCATATGCAGTGGCAGTCCTAGTGAAACATTACTAAATTCAGGTAATGTAGAAATCAGAAGTGCATGTTTCTAACTCTTACTACTTATGACATATTAGGATCAATACAAAATGCGTCTGGTATTTTTTATTTTCCTTTGCCTATGAAAAATGTCCTATGCTTGATGTAATAATATTCTAGCATTGATTTATTATCTTTAGGTGGCAGCATGAGGCACCTAATTGTGGAAGCTTGTATTGCAAGAAATTTAATTGACTCATCAGCCTATTATTGGCCTGGTTATGTGTCTGCATCAGTTATCACACTAAATGAGTTTTCGCGAATTCAAAAATCTCCTTGGTCCATGTTTATGGAAGGAGCGCCGTTAAATGGTTCTTTAGTAAATTTGCTTTTTAGTACTCCTGCTTCAAGGTGTGACAAATATTTCCTGTTTAATTCCAGTATCAGTTCCTTAAAATAAAAAAAAAAACCAGTATTAGCAGATTTTTTGATTAGTTTTCCTTCATTTCTCCTGTATTTAAGTTTAGCGGAGATAGAGAAGTTATATCAGATTGCATTAACTGGATCAGCAGAGGAGAAATCAGCAGCTGTAAAAATTCTTTGTGGTGCATCCCTTGCTCGTGGATGGAATATTCAGGTTTATGCAGCAATATTGACGATTTCAAGATAGTTGCCTTGAATCTTTTCTTATGCGTGTTCTCATTTATTTAATTCTTTTTTCTCACCTTTTCTTATGTTTATTTTCCAGGAACATGTGGTGCGGTTTGTGGTCAAGCTTCTTTCTCCTCCTATTCCTCCTGGTTATACTGGTCCAAGGAGTCACTTGGTTGATCATATGCCCATGTTAACTGCTATCTTTTTTGGAGTGTCCTCAGTTGATACTGCTCATATACTTTCTTTGCATGGTTTAGTAAGTGAAATCAAGTACTTGCCCTGGTTTTGATTTCAATATGCCTTTGAATTTATATATGTGCATTTCAATTTCATGTTTCATGCATCCTTAGTCATCAGCCGCAAACATTTTTTAGTATCATTGTCATGTAAACCTCGGGTTTGACATGTTTTGTTGCTTCTGTTAAAAATTTCAAATATCAAGGAAGTGATTTGGTGTAAAGCTAAGTTGCGATTTTTTCCCCTCCTGTAACCATTAAAGCACACAAGCACTCTTTTTAACTTAGTTTTACCCTGGTTGGAGAGAATGCATGATCACATTTTGATCTGATGATCAGTTTAATATTGACAGTGAGAAGAAGATAAACGAAATAGCGTTAAAATATTCTGCCTATTTTCCGTATTGCAGGCTGAAATTGTATTCCGAATATTACTTCTTCTAAGTTTGAAAAAGGAAGCTCTTCTAGTCTTCACAATCAGCCTTTCTATAATTTGATTAGGATTAGTAGAATTTGCAGTCTTCATAACTGGTAAGCCTACGCAGTTTTGATCTCTCAATTGGATCAAAGTTTCCTTTTGGAGGTTGGCTACGTTTTCAGGTTCAGTTATATTGACATGACTGATTGCTTCAATCTTCTATTTATGTGGGATGCCAGGGAATTCTGTAATTGAGAGTTTTACATCTGAAATCTAAAATTTGTTTTTTGAATGGATTTTTTAATGATCGTCATTGTTCCGTTTATTATAGCTGAAAAGATCTTGTTAGGTGAATTCGGCAATTTGCTGAATAGGTTTAGGTTAATTAATGTGGGGGTTTATTCAAACTGCGATTTGAACTCCTAGTGTTGAATATATACTTGATCCGGATCTATAGGATTTTTCATTTTTTTCCACCCATTGACCTTAGCTATGGTTTTTGCTTGACGGTTATTTTCTCAACAAGCAATGAGCTAAAACCTATCTTTTACAAGCTGAAGTAGCATCACTTGAGTGATCGAATGAAGACATTGCTTGAGCCACATGATTTGTTCTTATTATTTTATATTTTCATTCAACTTATTGCATAATGCCACATTAGTTTGTATGAAAATACTTTGTAACTTTAACATTACTCTTTCTCATCTGGTCGTTCCAGATTCAGGTCCATACACATTCTGATAAATTGCTGGTCCTGCAGGTCCCAGAAGTTGTAGCATCATTAATGCCACTTTGTGAGGTCTTTGGATCACTTGGACCTACGTCAAGTAGCAAATCAAGTACAGGTGATGAGCCCTCGGTCTACATGGTCTTTTCATGTGCATTTCTTTTTCTTGTTCGTCTATGGAAATTCTATAGACCACCTCATGAGCTGTGCCTGAGTGGCGGAACACTGGCGGGTGAACTTACTCTAGAGTATCTTTTGTTACGGCATAATAGTCACATTGCATCCCGTGCTTCTGCTGCCCAGAGTGAAAGAAACAGTAACTTGGACCAGCTTGACACTGTGTCAGATGAGCCTATATACATTGATCATTTTCCAAAACTACGAGCTTGGTACTGTCAAAACAAAACTTGCATTGCTTCAACGCTTTCTGGCCTTTGTAGTGGCAATCCTGTTCATCAAGTTGCTAATAAGATTTTGAGTATGATTTACTCGAAAATGACTAAAACTGGGGCATCGTCAAGTAATTCTTCAACACCACCTTCCAGCAGTGCATCTGATTCCCCTGCATGTATTGGAGAAGATGCTTACCAGAGACCTATGCTCCCTGCGTGGGAGGTGCTGGAAGCCATCCCGTTTGTTCTTGAGGCAATGTTAAGTGCTTGTGCCTATGGACGACTTTCATCTCGGGACTTGATAACAGGTTTAGTGGCTTAACTTGTTTATAAGGCTCTTCTTTTTCTGCCTTCTTTCTCTATTTTCTTGCTACATCAATACTTCCTGTTCACCCTGATGGTTTCTCATGTTATTTTTGGTCTTTTACTAGATAAATATGATATTACAGCCCAGGGAGTCAGATGTACTTTTTTGTTTATTTTAACTGTTTTAGATTACTGGTTACAAGCTCTTCAATGCTTTCAGGCTTGAGGGAGCTTGTGGATTTTTTGCCTGCATCTGTTGCCGCAATTATCAGTTATTTCTCTGCAGAAGTTAGTCGTGGTATATGGAAAGCAGTCCCAATGAATGGAACAGACTGGCCGAGTCCAGCACCAATGCTTCCTTCAATTGAGTCTGAAATAAAAGAAATACTTGCTGCTGTAGGTGTTTCTGTTCCATGCTGTTCAGCTGGTATGTTTTGCAACTTTTCTATGTATATGATGTATGTTATCCTCTTAGGAACTGGGCAAAGGATCACTTTTATGTATATTTTAATCAAAACGTAGCAAACTAAAAGGTTACATTTCTATTATAGATTGTTTGGCTGCCTTTCTCTTGCTAACATCCAATGCTTTTGCACCAACCTTGTTGCAGGGACATCACCTTTAACTCTTCCACTTCCCGTTGCTGTTCTTGTCAGTTTAACCATTACTTTCAAACTCACTAAGAACCTGGAGTACATCCATGCTGTCATAGGGCCAGCTTTGGAGAATTGTGCTGCAGGCTGCCCTTGGCCTTGCATTCCCATAATTGGCTCTCTGTGGGCACAAAAGGTCCGCCGTTGGCATGACTTCATAGTTGTATCATGTTCTCGTTCTGTTTTCTGGCAAAATCAAGAAGCAGTTTCCCAGCTCCTGAGAAGCTGCTTCACTTCATTCCTTGGATCCCTTCATGTGTCTCCTCTGTTGACCAATCAAAGCAGTGTAAATAATTTGCTGGGAAGCATTGTTGCAGCTCGTGCTGTTTGTCCTTCTCTAGCACCTGGATATCTTTACCTTCGCTCTTGCAGAACAATACATAATGTCCAGCATGTGAATGATGTAATTGTAGGGCTTGTAGCAGAGTTTGCTCGGGAAGCAGCTGTGAAATGGGCAAGCTCAGATTTACCCCGCTTGAAGTCTAGTCAAGCATCACTGTCTCTCGCCACTTCCAAGGCAAGAGAGGTAGCTTCGCTGGGAGCAAGCCTCTTGTGTGTCACTGCTGGATTACAGGTGGTCCAAGAACTCTACCGGGAAACTGTACCAACCTGGTTGCTATCATCCAGGGATGAAAAACTTGGCAAGGTGAGTACTGTGGCCCATATTATGGAAGGTTATGCAATGGCTTATATGTTGGTTCTATCTGGGGGATTGATATGGGGTTTTGAGGCCAAGATGCCATCATGGGCGGTCTCTAGGCGGAGATATCTCATTGGGACTCACTTCGAGTATTTGTCGAGGGCATTGGAGGGGAACATAAAACTTGGCTGTGATCCTGCTACGTGGAAAGCTTATGTTTCCTGTCTAGTTGGGTTAGTAGTAAGCTCTGCTCCAGCGTGGATTCAAGATGTGAAGCCTCAGACTCTGAGGAAACTGGCAAGTGGATTGAGAGGATGGCACGAATGCGAGCTGGCACTCTCTCTTCTTGAAAGAGGAGGTGTTGGATCCATACCATCTGTAATCGAACTCTTAAATGTAATTAATTGACTATCTCAATTTAACATGTGATTATATCAGTTACGAATGAAATATAGGTCATCCTTACTGGAAACTAAGTTGTTTTTTTTAATTGCTTTTATTACGTAGTAGGCGATGTTGAACTATTAACCGGCTTAGGGGTTGTTTGGTCGTAGATCTAAAACAACTCCTACTATGATTTAGTGTCAATAATTCAGTTGTTTAAATGATATTTGTTTTCTAAATTTGCACTGAAAATTTGATAATCTTGTCTCATAAAACTACCCATGCATGTATCAGTTCAACTCTTATCTATTCAATGATTTGTTCATTACAACTTCTACTCAGGCCATTGAGCTAGGATAAATCCATTCAAGCCATTGAACTACTTTTGTGTTAATTTTAGAAACAATTGATAAGAAAATAACAAAATATGCGGTGTGGTGCCAAATGGCAACCATAGCCGTTGGACCCTTAGAACAGAATTGGATTTAAGAAGTAATAGTTCAAGAATAATTAAATTAATATGAATTTACAACGGTGATACCTAACATAATTGAAAATCAAATTTTGTAATTTGCATTCTCAAAATTAATTTCTTAAGTAACAACACAGAGACCCTTTCTACAATAAGCATGCAACTGCGAAGGCCACCATATTTCCATATCCACGAACACTAATAAGATGAACAACGTTTTTCCTTGCAAGCAAGCCAGCATGTCCAATTAATCAAGAGGAGAAAAACAGTTTGCTTAATAACCTTTATTTTCTCAAGAAAGAAGATAAGTCTCTTCACACATATATTTCTCATCTTCAATCAAATGCTGAATCCCTCGTACAAAAACCGACATCCAGGTGCAGAATTGTAAGCTTCGCAAGAGCAATTTTTCCAATAGTGCTTATGACAGTCACTAAGAGGCCAATCAAAGAAAGCTCGCGTACTAATTAATACCGAAACAGAAACATAACAAGAACCAAAAGGAGCTTATAACTCGAGATCAAGCCCGTTGAAATATATTCCCCAGTTTAACACTAAAGGGTATGCGCGTGGATTAATTCAGAGAGACCGACACACGGGCAGAAGTCTGAACATTCGTAATAGAAATTAATCAAGGCAAGGATAATATGAATGAGGAGATTTGAACAACAGTTAATTTCGATAAAATATTAATAAAATTATGAACATTATTTGCAAGTCACTCGAGTGTTATCGAATGTTCGTATAGTCAGTACGACTGTCTAACAATTGCTCAGCACCACCTCTGGTTTCTTTAAAATTAGATCTAAAATTTATCAAAATACAATATTTTTATGTTTGTATTGCCAAAGACAACATATTTCCAAATCAAAACCTAAATGTTCATAAAGTTTGGGCTTTTGCTAACACTAAGTGGTCCCAAAGGCGAACCTCAGTAATTGAGGTTGATGAAGTGGGCAACTTTCTCTTTAGTCTCTGTCCCCGAGAACACCCATGACGCATGCATGCATGCATGAAGAATCCGCATGCTTTCCATTTTATTTTTGTTCCTGAGTCACTTTCATATCTTTGATGATATATTTTTGCTCAATTATAAGTAGATGGGTGGGTGTTGTTTTTCTTTTTTTTTAAAAAAAAAAAAGAAAAGAAGGATCAAAGTAGAAAACAACTTAGGGAAAAACATCATGATAACAGTAATACACTGATCCGTGATTGTCTTCCCTTTGCACGTGCATGAATTTTCCTTCGTAAACTATGCTTTAATACCTTGCATTTATTGCCCATGTCATCATAACTTTAGTACATAGTCGCCAGTGAAAGCTGCCGAGGTATGCATGTGAATCGAAGAAGAAAGTGAAATTTTGCGAGATGCCAGATTGCTTTTTTTTTGGGGGGGGGCGGGGAGAGGCGGGGGAAGAGAGAGAGAGAGAGAGAATCGGAAAGTAATCAAATCAAAATATTGAGTAAAATATCGTGTTGATTTGTTCAAATAAATAGAGAGTATTACTTTATTAATGTTTACGTTGCTGTTATTAGCATAGGCAGTCAACTTTTGCTAAAAAATGAACAAATTCGAATTGATTGAGGGCTGCAGTTTTTTCTTTTGATTCAGTGTCTCTAAAGATTGTTAAGCATCTCATTAAGTTGAGATGGACTTGGATCTCTCATTGTTTTCTCTTTCGTAACTTCTCTCGACTGTTTTATAGTTAGTGATTTCTCTTTTAACTTTTTATCTTACTCAATGATAAATTGATATATTATTGTGAGAATATAAATTGATATGGTTGAACTAAATTAGCTTGGGAATACTGGCTTTTTCCCCCCGGGGTGGTGGGATGGGGGTTAATTTCATCTGGGGTTGATCACTTGATCTTCGCTTCTTTTGGTTCTTAATTATTCTGTTTCTGTTTTGGTATTAATTCATGTTCCTTCTCTGATACGGCATGAATTTGGAGTCATCTTAATGATGATAACATAAACATCCGAACTATGGTTCATCATCAATCATCAATGGGATTTGTTTTCTCATGTATGCTGTTAGCGCTGTGCTTTTTCATCTATTTCTTGGATTTGTCTTCCGGCCTCTTGCACTTGGTCATGGCATCGCCTTGAGAGCGGCCACCCCACTAGCGACAGGTAACCTTGTCGTTCGAACATTGGATTCTAACGAGATGGTTGGACCAATTTTGAGGCAACAAAGGTATGTTTCTTCAATGTTAAGTGATTGTATTATTGTTAAACCAATCATTGAAGGTATGTCAAATCATATAAACACACATATTCAGGCCCTCTTGCTTCTTCGCAGATCATATTTGTTACCAGCTTCAATATCTACAGTTAAAGATACATAACAAAGTTGATCAATAAACCTATCGTGAATTCTCTCCAATCTGGGTCAAACCATGTTAAAATTAAGAATTCCCGTATGCTTTAATGGTTACGGTAAAAGGAATTGCGACTTACCTGTACGTCAAATCACTTCACTGGTATGCGAAATCTTATCTTAGCGCAAGCAACAAAACATGTCAAACCTGCAGTTTTCATGATAATGATATTGAAAAATTTTAGCTGATGATGCAGGATAAGGACATGCATGAAATATGAAATTGAAACGACCATCTATCAGCAGCCAGCAGGAATTCAAAGGGCCATCAAAACAAAATGCAAAGTACTTGATTTCACTAACGAAACCGTGCAAACACAGCACATGAGCAATGTCAACTGAGGATGCTCCAGAAAAGGTAGCAGTTAGCGTGGAGGAATATGATCAAACAAGTGACGCCTTAGGCTACGAGGGGCGATAATTGATTTAGCAAGTCGAGTTTTTCGGATCACTAACGCTTAGGCTTAGGCTTAGGCTTAGCCTATCTTTTCAAGCTCAATGTGTTTCCCAAAACTTTTATCTCTGGCTGGATGATAATGATGATGATGACGAAGAATCGCTGGATTAGCTTTATCCATTCACATTTTGTTTTCAGGATAGACAATTGTCCGAATAATTTCCCGTAAGTTTCAGTAATATTTGCCTTACTAATGTAATCTAATTTCAAAAAATTATGAGAATAATAAAATAAATGAATTATTTAACTTACTTGTTAAGATTTGAAGTTAAATTCATCAATATCACGTCTGAATTCAACGCATTCAAAATTTTGGACTGTATGTATATTTTAACCTTTTTTAATTGTTTATCGTAAAAGTAACCCCAATCCTTCAAACACGTACAAATTTTATTGAAAACGACAAATGGACTGGATGGGGGCTGGCTTCCCATACCCAGGAATCTTTAACTGGCCCATCTTTTCTTTGAAAGTCCAGGTCTGGGTCCAGCCCACACCCGCCTTAAAAATCAAGGCCCTAGTTTGTGCCCCACACATAATTAAATAAAATAAGAGACCTAGGCTGGTCATGCCCCTTTAGAATCTTTATAAAACTTCATTTCTGTAAATATAATCCTATTATTAGTTGAAATTACAGAAAAGGATATATTTGATTTAATTAAATTAAAATATATTTACACCCAATTTTGAACCCCAATATCTTTATAATTAACGTATAATATAAATAATTTTTTATAAACTCGAAATCGCCTATTTTCGTAATAAAAATTATATTTTAAAATTTAATTAATTTATTCTATATAATATTAGAATTTAATAAAAACTCTATTATATTTTTTTTGTCATTTCCTGTAATTGTGATTAAAGGAAGAGCTATGAATGTAACATATGATAAGAATTTTTCTCATGGGTGTTAGAAAAAATTGTACAACGTTTAAAAAAAAAATTGAATGTCCGTACAAAAATTTAAAATTAAAATTTGAATTTCCAACGGTAGGGCCTAACTTAATTGAAAAATCAAAATTCGGAGTCTGCTTTTTAAAGTAATTAAAAAAAAAAAAGAATAATCCCCGACATCTCAACACAAACACATCCCCTTCTGGTTCTCTGGTCTTTCTCCTCACAATCTCTCTCTTCTCCTTCCCCGACTGCTGTTCATCGTACCCAAGATTCCGTCCCCTATAGGGAAAGTGAGAAGGAGAGAGAGAGAGAGAGAGAGAGAGAGAGAGAGAGAGAGAGTTAATAATCATAATTTTTGTGGATCAAATTTTGAATTTTGATTATGTTTCGCTATTGCTTGAGTTAGTGCTAACTTGTAAAATTAGGGCTCTGTTTAAGAAAAAAAAATCAGGGTTCTGTTTAAGAAAAAAAAATCTTTTTTGAGTTAAAATGGAAGGATTAGGAAGGAGAATATCGGCGAGTCCAAGGCCGTGCTCTGGGAGAAGAATATTGGCTAAGAAAAGGGTTCGTTCTGATGGATTCGTTAATAGCGTAAAAAAGCTTCAAAGACGTGAGATTTGTTCTAAAAGAGATCGTGCTTTTAGTATCAGCAATGCTCAAGAACGATTTCGCAATATGCATTTAGTGGTACTTCACTTAACAAAATCCTCTTTTTTTTCACTTTATTAATGTAAAATGTAAAGATACTAGATTTCTCGATTGATTACTTGGATTTTATTTTATTCAGCTGTGAAAGTTAGGGTTTTGTTTGACAAGGAGGTATGCATTTTTGCTTGTGTGTGTTAGGAGGAATATGATACCCATGATCCCAAAGGGCACTGTCCGTTTGTTTTGCCTTTTTTAATGAAGAGAACTAAAGTAATTGAGATTGTCGCCGCCCGTGATATCGTCTTTGCCCTTGCGCATTCTGGTGTCTGTGCAGCTTTTAGTAGAGGTACTAATATCACCATCCCTCACCAATAAAGAGAAATTTGTTGATTCTGTAGCTGATTTGTTGGGTGTTTCATTTGTGTTGTTGTAAGTGCAGAGACAAACAAGAGGATTTGTTTTCTGAATGTTAGTCCTGATGAAGTCATACGAAGCTTGTTCTATAACAAGAACAATGATTCACTTATCACTGTGTCCGTTTATGCTTCTGATAACTTCAGCTCTTTGAAATGCAGATCTACAAAAATTGAGTGAGTGCATGTTTTCTCTGACTTTTATCCTCTATTCTTTGGGGAGCTGTCAACCTTATGCTGGTAAATGTCTCTGTGATGGGTTAGATACATAAGGCGGGGTAAGCCAGATTCGGGTTTTGCTCTTTTTGAGTCAGAGTCCTTGAAGTGGCCTGGCTTTGTAGAGTTTGATGATGTTAATGGAAAGGTCCTGACCTACTCTGCACAAGATAGGTATTTTCCTACTCCATGTGCTGTAATTTGTAAGCCGGCTAAATATACGTTCTAATTACTAGTCATGTTGACAGTATATACAAGGTGTTTGACCTCAAAAACTATACGATGCTGTACTCTATATCTGACAAACATGTGCAAGAAATTAAAATTAGGTAATTTCTCCTCTCTCTCAAACACGCTTATTCACTGACTGTTGGTTGTTGGTAGGATTACTGCACCAGTAACTACCTTGTAACTCTTATTTTGTGTTTCTACATAATGCTTCTTTATGTTCATTTTTCTCTCATTTGTTTACTCCACCTGTAACAGTCCGGGCATCATGCTATTAATTTTCAATAGATCGAGTAGTCATGTTCCTCTCAAGATTCTATCCATAGAAGATGGCACAGTTCTCAAGGACTTTTACCATCTGCTGCATCGAAATAAGAAGGTGGACTTCATTGAACAATTCAATGAAAAGCTTCTTGTCAAACAAGAAAAGGAGAATCTCCAGATTCTTGATGTAAGTTATCGATGATATTTTCTGGCATTTCACTTGCGGCGTTGGTTATTTTTATATGCCTGCAATTGTAATCTGTATTTTGTATAGGTACGAAATGCTGAGCTGATGGAAGTTAGCAGAACTGAATCCATGACTCCGTCAGCGTTTATCTTTCTGTATGAGAACCAGCTGTTTCTTACATTCAAAAATCGAACTGTTGCTGTATGGAATTTTCGTGGTGAGCTTGTAACGTCATTTGAGGATCACCTGTTATGGCATCCAGACTGTAACACCAATAACATTTATATAACAAGTGATCAGGATCTTATTATTTCTTACTGCAAGGCTGAACCTGAGGATCAGTGGATGGAAGGAAGTGGTAATTCTTTTACTTTCCTTTAGGTAACAGATATGCCTTATTGTGCTAATGGTTTGTGGTACAAACATTGGCATATTAAAATTTAATCATCCTTAGCTTATTTTGAATCAATCTTATAACAATGATTAGTTATAATTGAATAGTTCTAACAGTGTAGTGCAACTACTTTCATCCTTTTTCCGAGTCTAATTTTCTTTGTCTGGTAATTAGAGCTATTTTTTATTAAGTTAGAGAAGTGGATGAACTAGGATATAATTATGATTTAAAAACATGTTCCCTGACTTCTTTTCAACCATTGCCTTATTACTTTTAAGATGTTTCGTCAATTGAGAATTTGCCATCACCGGTTTGCTTAGAGATTTGGACCTGTTGATTTGAAGTAACTTCTTGATAAACTAGGTTTTGTGATTCAATGAAGAGAATATTGTTGATGACGGAAGCAATTCTCTCTTTGCTTTTGGGTGCAGCTGGATCAATCAATGTCAGCAGTATTTTGACTGGGAAATGCCTGGCTAAAATAAATGCGACAAATTGCAGTCCCAAGGTTGACGACAAGTTAGGAAGCAGCAGTACTGGCAAGTCAAAGAAGTTGAATAAATCCTCCTATATAAGAAGCACGGTAGGAGAGGCATTGGAAGATATAACTTCTCTTTTCTACGATGAAGAGCGCAATGAGATCTATACTGGGAACAGACATGGGCTTGTTCATGTATGGTCTAATTGAAAATCCGATAATTCTGATGAGTTGGCTCTCCTGCAGTTTGGTTGACTAAGTGTGTCAAATTAAATTGCTTACTTGTATCCTTAGATGAGTAAAATTGGAATGTAGCCACTTGTAGATAGGCTTCCTTTTGAGATGAAGTCAAATTAGCCTACCTTGCTATTGAGATATCATTGTATTTGTACGTACACTAAAGTTTGATTCTCTTTGCTTGTTTGCCTAGCCTCAGAAATGGAAAGCCAAATATTTTCGTTGAAACTTTATTTTTTCTGCGATGGAGGTTTAGCTGGAGATTGTAACTAATATCACAATAAAAGTACCATTGCAAGAAAAGATGTAAAAAAAACTGTAGTCGCATGGAAAATGTTACAAGCAGGCATATGGAACTTATAGGAAGGGAAACCCAGGTAATTAATATCGTGACCTATTAACATTCACATTAGCTTACGCTTATTGGTTTTAGGCAATTACACGAAGTATTTTATATACACGGCTTTCTGATGATTTGCACAGTGTGACGAATAGTCTCCCAACTCGACACTGAACTTTTACTAGCAACGAGACAGGCAGAGTTAATGGAAATGACCACGATCACCCTTAATAGTTGATCGCTTTCGACTTGATTCTTGGCTCTTTTCACTTGGAATTTATTACGCAGTTTCTTTTGTGTCTATCCAAAGGGCCTAAGAATCTGAAATGAGCAGAGCAAACTAGCATCCACACACATGAAGGCGCCTGCATTATTAAATTCTCCACAGTAGTTTGGTGCCGAGAATATTGTAACCAGCCGTCTGTCTGCAAAGAATTCAAAACCATCTTCAACTACCTGCACAAAGACAGCATTACATTGGAAATTTGGCCTAAATTAGAGTGCTCAGCAAAAGCACGGCTAAAGAGACAAACAAGACGAAATACCTGGTGAGCCCGGCAAATGAGATCAAGGTCCCGCTTATTCAGGAACTCGGCCACTTTGTCAGCTCCAAAAGTATAGGAAACACCCCGGTCATTCTCACCCCAGCCTCTGATGTCTCTGTCGGGATCAGCCCAAAGAAGGTCACACAAGAGACCTTGATCTGGCACGTCTATTGGCCTTTGTATGTCTCTGATCTGATCTAAGCTCTCCATTTCTGGCGAAAGTCCACCGTGCATACACAAAATTTTATCGTCAATGACTGCAGCCACCGGCAAACAGTTGAAGCACTCAGTAAAATGCTTCCAAAGACGCACACTGAAACGCCGTTTGCATTCGTCATAGAATCCATATATTCTGTTGATGGAAGCACATTCATGGTTTCCGCGGAGGAGGAAAAAGTTGTCTGGGTACTTGATTTTGTACAAGAGGAGGAGGCATATTGTCTCGACACTTTGTTTCCCCCTGTCTACATAGTCCCCAAGAAACAAATAGTTGGAATCCGGAGGAAATCCACCATACTCAAACAGTCGTAGCAGGTCAGGATATTGGCCGTGTATGTCACCTACACGACATCATGCATCATGCATCATCATCATCATCATTACAGGTAATACAATAAATATAATCCTTCTCTAAGAATGGTATTTCGTGGTTGTAAATGAACATTTAAATTCACCATATTACAAAAGACTATTTGAACACGGAAATGCAAGCACAATTTCATTATCACTGGTTGGTGACCCAGTTACTATGATGATTAGCCAACCGGTACCAATGAAATTCTTCTGGAAAAAAGAAATGATATGAGATTGTTTTGTAATTTGTATCTATCTACAAGCAAAAGAACAAAGAAACAAGTAGAGTGATGATTACAAACAGGAACAGAAAGCACAACAATAATAATAAATAAGGAGAAGAAAGGTACCACAAATGTTAATGGGAGCTTCTAATTCAAGGAGATTAGGCTGAGCAAGGAAGATTTGCTTAGCAGTGAAACAAAGTTGCCGAATTTCATTTTCATTCATATGAATTCTTTTGCCTCTGTTGTATCTTCCCTCTAAAAGCCTCTCTAACAGCCCTTCTAGTCCTTCCATTGCCCTTGTGAAATTTTTTTTACTTGAAGATTTTCTTCTTTTTCTACATTTGATTCATTTATCTCTTCCTTCTTACCGAAAACAATATCAAATTTTTTATTTATTCATATCAAAATAATGGCAGAAAGAGAGAATGGAGAAGAAAAGGAATGAGAATCATAATTAAGCTCAGCTTATTGGTATTTTGGAGAGAAGAAAGAGAGGAAGTGAGAGCTTTCCAAAAGAATAGGTGGAGTTAGAGATTTATTAGGAGAAAGTGACTGATTGTAGTTGTTTCTTATTAAATTTTGACTTTGGTTTTAACGGTTAATCAATCAGCTCAGCTCACATTTGCCAACTAATTAAAGAATGAGCCTTAGCCCTCCGATTTGCATGCATACCCCAACAAAAGTTTGGAGCTATCCACTGAGACCTAGTTGGCTAGAAAATGAGATGTAAACTAGAAACGATATGCCTTGTACATTGATGCTTTCCAAATATTCTCGACAGAGTTGAGTCTATTGCCGTTTGTGAGATTACTTAAATCATTAAAGAAAAATGAAAATTAGAGACCTCCAATCTTATGGAACACTGGAATCAGAATAACAACAAACTTGCATGCAACATGTTCACGGTATGTTTAAATTACTTAGAAGAGAGAGGGAGACCTTAATAAATAACAAGCAATGTTTCTTAGTTTTTTTTTTTTTTTTCCCGACTTGGCAATTTCTTCTTAGTTTGGTTTACTAAAAATGAAACAAAATCCAGCCTGGCATTCAAATGTTTAATTTACTTACAAGAAAGAGGCCTTAATAGATGACAAGGAATTTTTTTTTTTTAATTGATTCCGCAATTCTTCGTTTGGTTTACTAAAAATGAAACAAAATCCAGCCCGGTATTAAATAGCGACCCGACTCTTCATGGATAACAACCAAAGCAGAGAATTTTTCTCCCTCAACACAATGAGAGGTATGTATTCGAATTCAATAAACATTTTGACAACTCCCGCTAACAACCACTAGAAAGGGTTAACTTTGAAGTTACTTAATAATAAGCACATAAAAGTAAGATTGTATAAATTTGCAAAGATCATATTACAGAGTTCAGAAGGTGAAATCACCAAGACGATGACAGCTATCTTGACATACAAACTTGACACTATGTTCAGAGTTTAAACCAAGTGACCCCTACTGTAACTTCAATGCAGTAAAATGAATTCCTACAACAAACTGTATCACACCCGAAGAAACTAATAAAGGAAAAATAGAATTTCACATGGGCAACAGGGTAGTGCAACTTCAGTATTGAGACTTGTCAAGGCTGTCAAAATAGGGATGTTCCATAGCTGCTTTGGCCGAAATTCTGTCTGCGGGATTGTATTTCAGCATTAACTACAATAATGAAATAAAAAACAATTAACCCCAGAAATTTAAGTAATAAAAGGCGTAGATTAAATTAATTTCAGCACCACCAACATGATATTTTTCATTGCATTAGATCTACAGTATTCCACAGATCGTGACTCAGTTTTCAAGTGAGAGAAGTAACCTAATGCTTCCTAGTAACATAATCAAATGAGGGGGGAAAAAAGTCATTCCTTATTAAAATGACAGAGATTGTCTTCGCCTCTAGAAATTAATTCCCCGTTCTTGCATTAACACTATCAAAACAATAGCCTATGAAGTTAGATTAGACTCCTAAGAGCGTGAAGCCTCATTCCTATCATACTAGAAGGATAATTGTGAGGAAATAAACTAATACAACCCGTATCCTATCTAAAGCCATAAACACAAAAATCAAGAGCCTCCGCATTTACTTAAACGAGTCATGCTTGACACATTCTGAGTCCGGATACAAAACAATAAGGAGATCCCAACTAGGGAAATTGAATGATCCTTAATTGGCCTAACTTTTATGTTTTCTCAACACAAAAAAAGTGATTGTGACACGCTTTTGAAAAAATGCTTACCTGATAAGGCATAATAATTATCAGTACAGCTTATGGGAATCTCACATTAACATTACAATCAAAATGAACGAAACCAAAAATGCATTCAATTAAAAACTTACCGACAGAAGATCAACTCCCTCAGGACTCAGAGATGGAACAGCACGTGCCAGGTTCTGTGGCTCCCACTGTGGATACACATGCCAGTCCCTGAGAGAAGAAACACCTGGCCACTGTTTCTCAGTTGGTGTTCCCAGCATCCTTCGATTACATTAAATATAAAGTCCATAACGATTAGCTTCCTCAGTAAGATAGTAAACAACTTATCAACTATACGAACAAGTACGGAGACCAAATATCAATTACCTGAAAATATGAAGCAATTGCTGAAACTCGGAGTCACCCGGGAACAAAGCCTGCCTTCTAACCATCTCAGCAAAAATGCAACCAACGGACCACATGTCGACAGCAGTGGAGTAATGAGTGGAACCAAGAAGTACCTCGGGAGCCCTGTACCAGAGGGTAACAATCTCGTGGGTATAGCTTTTGAGAGGAACGGTGAAGGCGCGTCCGAGTCCAAGATCAGCGATCTTCAGAATCCCCTTGTCCTTATCAAGGAGAAGATTCTGCGGCTTCAGATCGCGATGAAGGACACCGTGGCTGTGGCAGTGGGCGACTCCTTTACAAAGCTGGTACAAGAAGCTCTGGATAAGGGTGGGGGTCAGTGGCCTCGGATTGGGGCCCTTTCGGTGCGAATCGATGAACTTCTTTAGATCCGTGTCGAGGTATTCAAACACGAGGTAGAGATTAGACTTGCCGTTGTTGGCGGTGGCGAGGGCGGACGCGGAGTCGGGGCTGGCATTGTTGGATTTGAGAGAGGAGTCCACGTGTTCGACGCAGAGGAGGCGGACGACGTAAAGGGATTGAGAGAGCATCTGGAGGAGGGACACTTCGCGGAGAGCGGTCGGGGGGATGCCTTCTTCGTCCATTTCGAGTCTTGTTTTCTTCAGAGCAACCAACTGCCCGGTCGCTTTGTCCTTTGCCTTGTACACTTTTCCGTACGTTCCTTCTCCCACCTTCTCTAACTTCTCGTACTTCTCCATCTTCTCTGCTAACCCTAGGATTTTGAATTTCAATGGCACCGCCTCTCCTTCATTCGTTTATTAAAGAGGGAGCGGAGATGTTCCAACGGCCAAATTGGGTGAACACCACGTGCCCCTCTTTCCCTCTTTTTTGAATTTTGAAATTATTCCACGCTGTCCCCACGCTCCTTTCCCTTTAATTAAGCTTTATTTTCCCTTCCATTTATTTGGATTATTTTTTATTACTTCTCTAATTTTTTTTCCCCTTCTTTTTTTTTCCCCAATTTTGTCATCCTCTCTCCTCTGAAAGCACAAAGTCAAATTGCCAAATTTATGCATTCAGAAAAACATGAAGCAGCAGCAGGCTCACCCAGCTTCATTACATCGTTGTCCATTGTAGGCGTCTCGTCCCTCATCCATCGTTATCCATTTCGGATACAAAATTTGCATCTAAACGCGTAACAGAATGATTGGTGATTGATTGGTAAAAACTCTTGCATCATTAATAGAAAATAAACTCAACACCTATCTGTCATTTTCTGATGATGAGGCCCGGCCTCTAGAAACACCAGGTTTCTCGCCCAGACATACTCTCTACATGGCTGGATGGCCTAAGAGAAGATACTCACGGTTCACAACAATACAATGAAGAAGGACCCAGTAATAGTTCTAACAAAAATAAGTTTTGAGCTACATTGTTCCGTCTGCCTCCAAACAGGCAGCAATAGTTCTAACAAAAATAAGTTTTGAGCTATATTGTTCCGTCTGCCTCCAACAGACAGCAATCGAAATGTAAGCTGAAAAACAGCATACGTATCAGAATGAATTCAAGACTCCAAAATTCAAATTTATTGTTTTACATTTTAATGGAATTCCTCACGAGTTATAAAATCTAGGTGACGATCCATTGTTTGCTCAGTCGTCAGTTACTTCAATAAGACTTGGCTCGTAGTCACTAGGGGCCTCATATCCATGGAGATTGATAAAAGTTGCTGCTACATTGGCGAGCCCAGCATTAGGGAGATCTGTGCGGAACTGGACATTATCTGGCAGTCCAGGACCACCGATTGCAATGGGAACCTGTACAAGAATATTCAGAAAAAAAAAATGCATCAGCAAATATGCTTTTGACACATGAAATCTCAGCAAGTCATAGATTAAGAGACTAGACCAAACTCAAACAATCCAGTGCAGAGGTTACATTTCATGAACAGCTATTAATTAAATCATCCAGAACCTAAACCCACCAAAATAAAAATACTTTTTATTGCAGCTATTAATAATCTGAGCCACTCTGAAGAATAAAAGCTAAAAATTTACAGCTCTGCATCAACCCATCCAACTTAACCAACTTCACATTGCTCAGAGACATCCAACCGAGACGTATTAAAACACAGTTAGAGAGTGTGAAATGTGAAAATTTTATTTTCAGTTATTAAAACATTTTCCGTAGACAGTTAAGAAATCTTACTGTTTTTACTAAAACATTTCCAGTAGACAGTTAAGAAATCTTACTGGCTTAAGAGTGTGAGATGTGAGCACTTGAATCTTGCCATTCTTGTCAAGAAGAGGCTCGTCAGATTTGTTCCTCTTGACCATGTCCTCCGCATTGCCATGATCTGCAGTAATAAGATATATTCCACCAACTTGCTCTATTGCATCAATGATTATCTGCAAACCAGTTAGCTACACATTAGAAATAATGAAAAGTAGTACAATCATCACCATGCCACCATGAACCAATATTGCAAATTCCACAGACACTCAAATCCTTTATCAAAACACGTAAACAGACAAGAACCAGTGGGCATCTTGAAGGTCAAGTTGGTGTTATCCATCATACCTTGACAGCTTCGTCAGCAGCCTTGCATGCCACCACTGTTGCCTCAATATCTCCCGTGTGCCCCACCATGTCACCATTTGGTAGGTTAACACGTACCTAAACAACAACCAAGGAACAGGTCAACCAGCTTAACTTCAACAGTCTGCCTTGAATGTCACAGAATAAAACACTATATGTCAATTACCTGGTGGAACCTGCGACTAAGGATGGCCTTCTTTGCCCTTTCAGCAATCTCCAAAGCCTTCATCTTGGGCTGTACATTGAAAGTAATTCCAACATCACTAGGAATTTCCACATATTCCTCCAAATTTGAGTCGAAACACCCAGAGCGATTTCCATTCCAGAAGAAAGTAACATGACCAAACTTGACAGTCTCACTGCACATTAACATAATTTAGTAACAGAAACCAAAAGCAATTTATATTGACCAGGAGAACTATATTTTTTAACACAGAATAAGCCCTAGCACAGAAAATCCACTATCTAGACAACCATCTCTCAATCATTTAAAAATGAAAAATTAAAAAAAAAATCACAAAAAGGTGAATATACAAAACAAACAAATGAAAAATTTATCCTACATCCTTCTTTCAGCCAAAGATGGTAGCAAATTTACACATTCCCAGATACAGAGGCCTAAAACTCTATCCATGGAAAAGGGTTATCATTATATTTTCACCATAAACTGGGGCCTGAAGGTCTTTCCACGGAGAAGGGTTATCATTATATTTTCACCATCCACCAAGAAACAATTGTTGATTAACACAGGCCATTGATTTATGGTTAATCCAGTTACAATGCCTAACAGAATTCAAAACAAAATTGTGTAAAAGAGAATGTAAATATTGGTAACATGAGAAATAACTCACCTGCAAGCAAAAGTACGGACACCATTACGCACTAAATATTCACCAGATGTTCTGTCTATCTCAGGAGGAGACACAAGGTAATGACTGGGAAGTTTCAACTCCCCATCATATTGAAGCATTCCAGCATAACGGATTTTAGGGAACCGAACTCGATCAAATTTGTCAAAATCTTCATATTCAAGGGCCTTAGCAAGCATAACCATTCGATCAGCTCGGAAGTTGAAAGTAACAACTGCGTCACCATCTACTATTGGACCCACAGCCTTTCCATTTTCATCAACAATGACAAACGGAGGCAGGTACTGGTCATTGGCTTTGGGCTCTTCCCTTAGTTTTTTGACAGCTTCAATGGCGCTCTTAAACTTGTGTGGAGCTTCTCCAAGAACTTGGGCATCCCATCCTCGTTTGACAACATCCCAATCATTCTGCAAAAAATTCCAATTAATATAATTAAATTCACAACATAGTTACCTGGGATGTCCCAGGTTTGAGTGATAGAATCCCTATCTTTAAGGGAAAACATGTACCAACTTGTGTGAACAAATGAGTATAGTTGCACAATAAAAAATAAATAAACTTTGGCCTCAAACATCTCCCAGGCATCACACATACAATTTAGCTTGCTAATATATCCAGAATAGGGGGACATTCAACATGTAACAACAACCGAAAAACAGCAGAATAACAAACAAATTAAAAAGAAAAAAGAACAAAAGGGTTGCACAAAAGAACAAAAGGGTTGCACAAAAGACCAAAAATAATATTAGATTGAAGGCCATGATCTAGCATGTAAATATCCTAATCAACTATTATTTCACACCTCGTAACGGTCCATCGTGACGTACATGCGGCCTCCACCAGATGCAATCTGCGCATCAACACCTTTCTCACGCAACTCTGCGAGATCTTTCTCAATAGTTTCTACAAATCCTACACTTGAACCATCCAAAACATCACGCCCATCAGTAAGAATATGGAGACGAATTCTTTTAGCACCACGCTCACTAGCTCCTTTTAGCAACAACTGCACAAAATAAATACAAGAAAATAAATAAATAAACAAATATCTCCATGCAAAAGATCAAGCACAGAGAAAATGGCACTAAGTCCTCAAGTAAAAGGCTTACCTGAAGTTGATCAAGCCTAGAGTGTACTCCACCATCACTCAGTAACCCAATAAGGTGCAATGTGCCGGTTTCAAAAGACTGCTTAATGTAATTAAATCCCTCATCTTGATAGATTTTCCCAGAGGCCAAAGCAAGGTCAACAAGCTTTGCACTGCATTCAGATTTTAATAAACCTTACTACTTGAGGCTAAAGAGCATGTAATAAAAATCAAATTGGTAAATTTTTTATTGAAAATTAGATCACTAAGTACAAACCAACAATATACATCTAAAATGAACAGAATTCCACTCTGAGAAGTATTATCAATAATTTTTATTGCCCAAGTTTTTTGGTAAACTTATGATAAAAGATTGACAGTTAAAATATCGAGGCAAAGTCTTGAAGATTGCATCGCTTAAGATCTAGTATCTCTAGGTACTACATATTAAATAACACATATTACAGTTAGATATTTGCAAGTGTAGAATCAGCATACAAGAAACATAAACACATCTCCAGAGGCATAAGAGCAATTACCCTTGAGCAAAAATGCGACCAGCACCAAGTGCATTATGACCAACTTCACTGTTACCCATGTCATCTTCGGTTGGAAGTCCCACCGCACTACCGTGAGCACGGATCAACCTCCACCTCCTAGGTGCAGACTATCAGAGCAAACAAAGATAAACACACACTCAGTCAGCAGATCCTCCAATCAACATACAAATAAACCAACAGACACTACTAAAAACTCAAATCAAATCAGTAATGAATACAGATCTAAAATAATAAATTAATCCTGAGATTACGATTACCTTCTTGAAAGAGTCCATGGTGGGAGTGTCGGCGACATGGATGCAGTTATACTTGTCGGGCTTGAACTCACCCCAGCCATCCAACACCACAACCGCCACAATGTTATTCCTTGACAGCTCTGGATGCTCGTTTAATTTCCAGCTATCCATCTTTCACTGGGCGATCAAACAATCGATCAACAAATCAATCAACGACGATGATCAAATAGATTTTTGAAGTCACAACACAACAGAACACAACTAAACTGAAATCAGTTGTTCTCCTCGTTATTCACGACAACACAAATAAACGAAGATGATAACGAAAATGATAATAAAAAATACATCGCACTTGTAAATTGTGGTGGTGGGGGTACTAAAAACTAAAAACCAGCCAAAAAAATGCGTACCTGTTAATTAGTTTTGCATTGAAGGCGAATCGCACGTCTGTAGAAAGCGAACAAACAAGTGATGTTACACAGAGAGAGAACCCCAGGACAAACCCTTTGATATTCTATTTATTATATATATGCATGTATGTGTTTGAATTGCAAAATCAAAGGCACGCCTCTCGCCGTTGGATCTAGAAACCAAGCGGTACACGTAGTCCTGTTTTTTGACTCCAATCCCGTGCGTCGTCACGTGATACTTTTCTAGAACTCTGAAAAAAGAGAGAACCCGGTAGCCACGAATATTCTATGTCTATGCTTTGTGCAAATTCTAACGACGAGTCTTTATGTTTAAAGAATCGGTCCTCGGAGCCACTAGGCTCTGGCATCAGTGTAAACGATTAGAACACATGATTTCACAGTTCACAGGCATTTAATTTTTTTTAATTTAATAAAGGAGATTTTTTTAAAATATAAATATAATAGATTTGTCTTAAATATTAAAAAAATTAAATTTTAAATAATATTTTATAAAAATTAATGTAAATTAATTTTTATAATAATTTAATTTATAAATATCAATTATAATTTATATAATATAAATTATTTTTAAAAAATAATAACGCCATGTAATAAAAAAAAATGAATCCTCTAGCCTGAGTAATTAATTAGTAAATTAAAACAGTGAAGGTGGTTTTGCGGTGACCTTTTTGGAATGAGTCACGCACCACGCATAGTCTGTGGGCATGCTTTCTTGATTATTGCTGTTTATTAATAATATGATGCTCGACGAAACTCAGATGATGGTTACAATTAACCGAATAGAAAGCCAAACCCCGTGCTGTCATGCGTCAGGCTTTTCTTAGTTAGAGGTAAACAATATTCTCAGCTCCAGTGATATTTTTAAATGAGTTCATTAAGAATGCTCGGGAACCAAAAAAAAATATATATATATATATATGGCTCGGTGTGTCATCACCTTCACGTCACAACTGAATTCAACTTTTTTTTTTAATTAAAAAAAAAAGGAATGATGATTCAATTTAAGCTGTCTTCGCAAACGTAATTGCAAAGCACTGGAATAATCATTCTGGTAAGCTATAAGCATATAATTATCACCAATATTTTAGGTTAGTCAATGATCGTTTCCACGTATGTTATTTTTGAATCTGTGTTCCAAAATATAACAAGAAGTTTTTCCCTTCCCAAGGCTCGGTAGAATTCGTCATTTTATATATAGGAAAATTATCAATTATATATGTGATATTTTTATGTCATCAAAAATATTATTTTTTTTTATTTTTAACTCTAAGTTTACAATCTATATTAACTGTTCACCAAAACATTAACTATCCTTCATAAACGACATATCACAAGTGTATTTTAAATATTTAGCATGCTAAATATTAGAAAATTATCAATCATCTACTTAAATTTACTTTATTATTAAAATACTATTAAAATTTGGATTTGTTTAATTTTCTACATTAAAAGCATCACAAAAAAGATCTACTAATTTTATTCTTCAATATCCACTTACTTATCTTATGACAAATAAGAGAGTCAATAAATATGTTATCCTCCAACACACTCTTTAAATATAAATAAGTTAATATTGTTTTAATCAAAAAATTATTTTTAAAATAAAAATAAATAGTAATTCAAGTAATTCTCTTTCTCTCTCATTCTCCAATAATAAATTATAAATTAAAGATAGACAAAATACTCTACAAAATTAAAAAGAGATAAATATTTCTTATTTGAAAAAAAGATAATTAGAGTATCTTTTGAAAATTGAAAGCTTAAAAGTTGATATGGTTCTTCAAATAAATAAATAAATAAATTTATTTGAAGAGTTTTTTTTTTTTGTGATGTTCTAAGTTTTAAAGCTCGTATCATCAATTTATCAAAACACCCAATCAATCCATAAATTATCATAAACCCTAATTCATAGATACCCAATTAAGATAATTCTTAAATTTAAATTCGTAAACACCTAGTCATGTCCAATTTGTTGAGTTGTAGCATGCCGTAAAAAGTTTCGAACCTTATTAGGGATATTTAAATGCCACAAGCGACACCAGAAATTGTTACCTGAAACCTAGACTTCGGCGGAAAGACTTTTGTAAGCACTTTTAACACAATAAACTCCATTACTCTCTGGAAGCCAATACCACACATCATCCTCATTATCCTCACAACATACATCATCTCGAACAACCTCATCAAATTCATATGCCTGCTTTATGTGCAGAGGTTTTCTATTTTGAAGTTCCTCTAAATCTTGAGAAATCAAATTCTAAATCTTGAGAAATCAAATGCAAAATCTTCAACATCTTAATTAAAACATCTTTCAAGACAAACTCTTCGCAATGTTGTGGTTTCATGATTCAAAATTTTTTTCCCCTATTTCCTCTCTCTCTCTCTCTCTCTCTCTCTCTCTCTCTCTCTCTCTCTCTCTGTGGAAGGTTCTGATACGAAGCTGATGCAGCGGAAGTTTAATGTTCAAAATATACCATTGATTCTAGAGAATGTCAAATTAAAAGAACAATTAAATTCACATTAATTTAAAAGAATATCAGATTTTAGGGTTTAAAATTTCAACTTGTTAATTTTACAGAATAGCGAGAATTAAATAATTCAAATACTTACACAGAGATTTTAAAACTGAAATATTATTTAACTAAAAAATCTTGTCTTTAACGGTTAAAAGAGGGGGCTATATATATTATTATAATTATATATTATAATAAATTTATGTCTAATTAGGATTTCTTTAATTTCTTGCTTTGTATCAATTGCACAAAATAAAAAAACGAAATAAAATATCTCTCATTCATGTTCTTTCCTTTCTTCTATTTCTATAAATTTCAAGGATCCACAAAATCAACACTAAGTTTGTATCAAATACTTCATCACTAAATCCTTCAACCATCTGCAATTATTGGCAAAAACAGGCGTTGTGCTATGACGGACGACCATTATGGAGTCTTGTGGTGGAAACAGCTATCCATAAGGTTGGCAAAAATAGTAAGGACAATGATGATCAACAACAATGGTGTTTTACCAACAGTTGACAATTTGAGGGTCGTTGTGTGGACATTCATCTTTTGTGTGCTATTTGTCTTGATAACCATGAATCAGTGTTTGTTGTCGGTATTTGTGGTACAACAGAAACAGAGTCGTCTGAAACAACAAAGGCTATTCTGAATGGCAGATTCTAAACAATGCTGCCAATTTTCTGTTTCTATGGCAGGCCGCTCAAAAAAAAAAAACTTCTCTTTTTGTTGTTGGTTCGGTTACAAATCAAGGGGCAGCCTATTGGGAGGCTCCAGGGCATGGTTGGCTTAAGTGTAGCGTTGATGCGGCTTTGGGTCAGGGAGCCAATTTTGATATGGTAAATTAAAAATTTTAAAAATTACCTTTTTGATATGGTAAATCTACGAACTGATATTTACCCTTTTAGACATACGTTCTTGACTTCTTTGGGTCACGCAGCCAATTTTGCAACACCAGAAGCCCTATTAGCACCCCACTAACTCTCTTAAGAATACCTTCTCAATTTCCCATTTTTGGCAAAACTGAAAGCCCATTATATGCGAAACTTCCTTAATGAACGACGGAAGTTATTGGACCCAAATCAACACAAAGCCCGCTGTTTCTCCTTCTTTTATATGTAGAAACAAAAATGTTAAATTGTAAGTTTTCATACAAAAGTAAACATAAATAAAATAATGATTTCTTTGCTACTAAAAGTCAAATAGAATAGAATAGGTTTACGTTGTAAAAATGATATTTAAAACCTAAAATTAAAAAGAAAAGGAAAAAGTAGCAACGTTTCACTGATTACTGAAACGGGAACCATCCATTAGGGAAATAATAAGTTTGGTTCATTTTGAACCAAACTTAGACTGTATATAACAAAGTTATCTAACTATAAATTTTATAAATTTATAATTTTAGATTTCAATACATTTGAGCTTATCCTAATAAACTCGTAAACAGGTGCATTATCTTCTTTTTCATAAGCTTTCTTCGTAATAATTAAAAGATATTTGAAAAGAATTTTTTTTTTTATAACATTGAAGACATGTTTAACCGAGTCAAAAGTAGGCGTTAAATGAACCAAACTTAGACTGTACATAACAAAGTTATCTAACCATAAATTCCATAAATTTATAATTTCAGATTCCAATACATTTGAGCTTATCCTAATAAACTCAGGTGCATTCTCTTCTTTTTTCATAAGCTTTCTTCGTAATAATTAAAAGATACTTGAAAAGAATTTTTTTTTTTATAACATTGAAGACATGTTTAACCGAGTCAAATTTAAATGAACCAAACTTAGACTGTACATAACAAAGTTATCTAACCATAAATTCCATAAATTTATAATTTCAGATTCCAATACATTTGAGCTTATCCTAATAAACTCAGGTGCATTCTCTTCTTTTTTCATAAGCTTTCTTCGTAATAATTAAAAGATACTTGAAAAGAATTTTTTTTTTATAACATTGAAGACATGTTTAACCGAGTCAAAAGTAGGCGTTAAATGAACCAAACTTAGACTGTACATAACAAAGTTATCTAACCATAAATTCCATAAATTTATAATTTCAGATTCCAATACATTTGAGCTTATCCTAATAAACTCAGGTGCATTCTCTTCTTTTTTCATAAGCTTTCTTCGTAATAATTAAAAGATACTTGAAAAGAGTTTTTTTTTTTTTTATATATATAACATTGAAGACATGTTTAACCGAGTCAAAAATAGGCCTTAAATCATAGATATGAAGATGTGTGTAGCAAGGTGGGTCTAGATATTCCAATATCAAGCTTACAAGATTAACTTTTAAATAAAGTGGACTAATCTCGTATAGAAATTTCATGTGTATAACTAATTATTTTTGTCAATATAAAACAACACAATTACTCAATTGTCCTCTCTTAGACAAAGCTCTAGCTAATAAAGGGCAGTCCTTACCTACTCGTCGAATATTGGCTTTTATATTAACTATTGTTAAGTAAACACAATATTTCTATATAAAAATATCCAACTGAAAGGACAGAGTTCTTAGGTGGATTTACTCATCTATACATCATCATTTTCTAACAAATGTGAAACAGCTCGACTAATCAAGAAATCAAATACATACATGAATATAAAGTTTTAAAGCACACGAACATATACATACGGATCCCCCAACTTCCCATAAATCAAGCTCTTTAACTTTCAACACGTTTGAAGTGATGCAAACGTATAGTTGAGATGGTTAGTTCTAACTTCTTAGGTAATTAAATGATTGATATCCCTGTTTCGGCATCAGAAAGAGAGAGCATAATTTTCATTCACGATTGCAAAGATCATGATTCATAATTTCATAAATAGAAACTTTATAATCCTTCCTTTTTAGAAGTTACTCACCACTTAGATTTTTTTATAATTTTTTTTTTTTTTGCATTTCATTTTGTTAATAGTCTAAAAACAATAATAGAAAAAACTTCTTGTTGAAGAGTAAATGCGACCTTTGCATATGCAAATCGGTCATTCGAAATCTCTACAAAATTACTTCAATACGACAAATTTACCTTTAGTCGGTGCGTGGGGTGAAAACAATTTGCGAAAGAAACCAAATCGATTTCATGCACCTTCGATATCAATTTTTTTTTCTTACTTTTCTTTCGGTACCCGATAATCACAGCGTACGCATTACGTGCATGGATTATAAACGTAAACGTATTTATTCCTTTAAGCGGGATAATTCCTTTGTTTGAGAGATGAAGCGGGGGATTAGATTTTCACGCTCGGCTTGATTGATAAAATTTATTTCTTTGAAAGATGAAGCACAGGATAGTCTTCGTGTTCCGCTTGATTGATAAAATTTTCTTCCTTTATTATTTCAACAAACGAAAAATGGTTTTCATATAAGGGAGTTGGGAATGGTCACACCAAGACACCACAATAAAAGGAAAAGCAACCCAAAAAGAAAAAAAAAAAAAAGAAGCTATAGTTTCTGTCCCTGAGTATATACTACACCCCCCACTTGTAGCTTGGTTTTTTTATTTAAAAGGAAAAAAACCAAAGCTAAGGACTTCAAAAGAAAGGGCAAAAAAAAAAAAAAAAAAAAAAAAAAAGAGGCCAAACAAACCGAAGAGAGAAAATGATGACTGGTAAAAGGGGGTGAGGAGGCCATGGTGGTGCTGACGGTGCTTCTGCCATATCCCGACGGTGAAAAAGCGATCAAGATTATATATATACCTTCCTGTTTATGCAGAAGGGAAAAAAAAAGAAAAAGAAAAAGAAAAAGGAGGAAACTAAAGTTAAATTTTATGAGGAAAAGCGCCGGGAAGATCCGAACATCTGGTCGAGGAGAATGACAAGAGCCATGGCAACGGCCGTCTCGATTTCGGGCTGCACTATCAGGCGAAACACGTCGGAACCGAACGCCACTCCTCCGACGGATTCTTTCTTCTTTATCTCCGCCACGCGCCTCCTCCTCCCGTCGTACACCGCACACGCTCTCTGCGCGTAAGACCCTTCTATCTCGTACAACACGTTCTTGTTGTTCGGCGACGACGACGACGACGATCCGTCACTACTGTTACAGCTGACGTGTGCCAGACACTTGTTGGTAAGGATGTTGACTTGTTTCTTCACCGAGAATCGCGGGTTCACGTCCGTTTTCTCTCCGTCGTACACCAGCCAGTTGTCTCCAAGACTCAGCCTCTGAATAACCGCACGTAAATTTAAATTATTTTTAATAAAATTATCATCACGAGCGTCAAATTCAGTCGAACCACAACGGCTACAAAAAATATATATATACCTTACGACGGATGGTGAGGAGGGGTTTGCCGGCGGCGTCCATGAGGACGACTTCACCCTTTATGCCTTGCATGTAGTTATCGACTCTAAAAACCAAGTTTCCTTTGCTGTCATAGACGGTGAACCCGTTGCAGTTGAAGAGAAGAGACTTCTTCCAGACAGTCAGCACCGTCGCATTCGCGTCGGAAGGCAACGGCTTCCCGGGGACAGATGGGACGGCTGCGGTGGCGGCTGATGCTACGTTGGCGTTTGGATAGACCTTTGTCATTCCTAAATTCCAATGCTTGAATGGTTCCAGTGTATGAAAATTAGGTGAGCTGCTGCAAACCCTAAATTCTTTTAAATATGCTTTGAGGTAGAGGGAGAAGAGAGGGTCACCCACTCGGCACTCGCTTGCTATTTGGTTTTTGATGACTTGAATAACAAATTAAACGATCTATGCTTTTATATAGAGAGTGTAAATTGGGGCACGGGTCATGGACTCATGGGTTACGGGTCAGTGGGTGGTTTAATTAATTTTGGGGGGGAAGATTCACCAAGACCCCTTTTTTTTAATTAAATGGACAAACTTATCAAAATTATTTAATAAATAAAAATTTAGACCTTTTCTACTTTAAAAATGAAAACCCACTCTCTTTTTTTCTTGTTAGTGAATTTTGTCTATTTATGTAATGATGAGATTATAAATATATGAGTGATGATACAACTATAAAATTTTATACAAACTGATGCGTTATTAATTTATTGGTTAAATAAAAATACAAAATAATAAAATTAAATCATGTGGGCTAAATGTTATTTAATTTAACTAATAAAATCATGCCATATTATTTTATATAAAAAGAGTTTGTGGTTATGTTATTATTCTTAATATATATTAAAGTCCACTGAAATTAATAAAATAATTAATTGAAAGAATACATTAATAAAAGTATTTTAAATGTTAATTTTTTAAATTGTCAAAGTAATTATATATATTTTTTAATATCTTTATTTAGCTGAGGCTAATCACTTGATTTTGAACCTTGAGATAGGCACTAATTTTTATTTTGTTAACTCTGTGTCTTAAAAGAGGGAAAAAAAAATCAATGGATATTTAGTGGGTTTTTTCATGAAACAATAAATAAAGTTTTGACTGTAATTTCTTATTTGGACAAATTCAAGGGGCCAAGTGTTAGTTTACCTTTAATCTTGCGAAGAGTGGAAAGGTTAAATTAGCAAAAAGGCGCACGATCGAAAAGGCTAGCAAAAGTCCAACACGGGTGCGCTGCACCAATCACGTGACGTCGACACGAAAACTTGAATTTTAATTGGACACAACTGGAAGAATCGAAGGAAAATAAATTAAAAAAAAAAAAGGGGATGAACAGCACGGGTGGTGAGGGATGGTCCTGAATGGATCGATGCCGAGGATAAGAATAAAAACAAGTATTAATACAAATTTTAAAAAATTAAAATAAAATAACAGTTAAAGTCTCGCTCAACCACAATGATAAGAAATCATTATTCTTATTATTATTATTTTTTATATGTTATCATCATGCAGCCTCTATCTTCCCTTGAAAGGCAAATATAATAATAAAATTTGCGTGGCTGAGTAGTAGTTTGCGGTGAAGGAAGGGACAGGTGTCGAGTATCCGCTGATTAGTCTAGAGATATTTTTTCTTCTTCGATTGAATTTATCATTTAATGTCAGATTTAATTAAGCTTGGAATTATCCGATTGGCTAAGGCCGGTTCTCGAGTGACTCCCTCCATCGAGCTGTAGCCATTTTGACTTCTGACTTGGATCTATTGTGCAGAGGCCATCAAATCCATAGTACTAATAAAACCCCTTTTATTATTTTAATGATTAATTGATGCTCATTGGTGTAGAATTACACATATAGATCAATAGGTGATTAAAAAAATTGAATACGATAACGTATTGAAGTTGGCCGAGTGCAGTCTCATTGGAGCCCGGGGTTGCAGATCATGTAAGGGCTGAGCTAATGCTAAATTTTATTTAAATGTAATGTCAAAAGTTCCGAGACCTAATCTCTAAATAATTAGGCTCCCCTATCCCTTAATAGTTAGTAGTGCCAGTGGGCACCTCGTCTCTGGTAGATTTGGTAAAAAGCACGCTTCTTCGAACTGAGAATGGCATTAAAGAGCAAAGCCAGCTCGTCGATTGAAAAGCTCTCACAAAAGGCTAAAAATTTACAGGCTGTAGGCCAATGAGATCGATCCAATCGGAGCAGTCATCGTATCAAATAACGAGGTTTTGAAAGATCCGGTCTTGCAGGAGACCTGTCGCTGTATCAAGTGGCTATTGCAAAATCAAACAAGTAGGTTTATGAGATCGGTCCGTCTTTGCATCAAATGACGGTCAGACTCTAGGGGTGAAAATGATTAAGAGAGCTCGAGACTGATTCGATGGAATGTACATTGTAAATATCTTATAACGCTATTCCCCCGCCCCCCTGCCCCCTCCTTCTCTCTCTCTCTCTCTCTCTCTCAATGTTTGTCTCGCTATATTTTGAGCAATAGAATGGATCATAGCCGGTGATGAAATTCTTGACTTTTAATTTGAGCAACTATTAACATCATTATTCTTTCACGAAAGAGTCTTTTATTCGTCATCATCGGATAACAATTGGTTAGTGAAATTACGTTACATATAATAACTATTGAAAATGTGTCTGTACATCTAGAGAGATCAATCTGGTGTGATTATTATATTTTAATAAATTCTCAAGTTAAGCTCAGTATTCTTTTGTCTGAAATTTGAATAAATTTAAATTACTCTAAACTCTCAACAGAGTTAAATGTTCGAATTTAAATGACACGTTTTTTGTTTTGATCTAAATTGCTAAAAATAAGTATTAAAATACTTTTTTTTTTAACTTAAACAATAAAAACTAGTATTTTTATATTTGTGCCATTACAAATTATAAGTGTTAAACAAGTAACAAATATCTTAAGAAGCATGAGTAAAATATATATATTCTTATAAGATAAGTCATGCTAGATTGAGTATAACCTTTGATATTCTATATGGGTATACGTTAATTAATTTTATTTTAGTTCGTGATATTTTTATATGAAAAATATTCACACAAAATTATAAAGATATATAGTCCGAATTTAAAGAAAATAAAAAGATAAAATAATACTGATTTACTGTTATATTATCACAAGTCATATAGATAGATAATAATACTAACTAGTAAATTTCATTTTAATATGGATGAAAATTAATCAATTAGATGGAGATATTTTAGAGATTATTTTTAATAATATCATTTATACTTATTAGATTAAGAAAAAAAAAGAATTGACAATTATAACATAATGACTGAAAAATTACATTATGTTGAAAAAAAGATTTAATTATTTAACGAATTGAAATTAAGTGTATTAAGTTAAAAAAAAAAAAAACACACACACACACACACACACACAATCCTAAGGCTTTTGATTTGAGCTTGACGACAGAAAGAAGAGAGTGGAGAGATTGATGCTCTCAAATTTCCAATTTGAAATGGTAAAAGGTTTTAAAAAATATCATAGAATGACGAATATCTCAGTGCATACTCAGCATTTTTATAGAAGCATCTTTAAATAAAAAGTCACCATCTCGCACTAATCACTATTGTTAACGTCTGTTAATTAGCAATAACATCAAAATCAGAACCAACAATGCTACAATTGGAAACCCGAATCCAATGTGCATGATAGATACCAAGAAGATGGCGACAACACGAGATTTGTCAGCAAGAACAAATCATTTTTTAGTTTAACGTTTGAAAATTTTGGAGGCGACCTTTGGTCGGTAGCAATCAGCAGTATAAGCACTTGTTTATAGAATACAATGCTTACCTTTCCTCCCTACCTCGTCAGATGAATCCGTCCATTCATCTTCAGATTACCGGGTGAAACGGTAACTATGTGAAGGCAATTGAAAGACCAAAACGTTCCATATTCCCAGAAAAAATTAAAAAGGAATATGTAAAAAGGCAATTGAAATAAAGGAGACGCTTAATGTCAATATGCCCATGGGGACACTGACCGGCAGCCACCCGCACAGCAAAGACACCCGAATCGCAAATTCTAGTATTCCCTACCATTGTATTTTGTCACCACATGCATACGCTGTATACATTCTAACCAAACACTAAATATGATTCGATTCCCATAAGTTCGCTACTCACTATCTACCAAGTTAAATCATTTTTTTTTTCCTATCCTTTAGCCACTCCTTTCTCTTTGTTTTCTATTTTTCTTTATAAATTTAGTATCTTTTCGCTTTGGTCTTCTGCTTCCGAATAAAAGTTTCTGCATAAGTTCCTCAGTTACGGGCTAAGGTTTTCACACCAATCTGCCTAGTTTAACACCACACATATTTTGCTATAATATACCAGACGACAACAAGTACCATAAGCTTCTAAACAAGAAAATCACAATCACACAGACAAAACATGCAGTGTGTCCCCAGTGCTACCTTTATATCACAGAACCCTTAAGATTTGCCAACTTATGCTGCTTACAACAAATCCCTGCTTGTTCCTAAACATCAACATGCTACCGTCGGTTGTTCATGGTACATGTGTCGTGTTTGTATGTCAACAACACATTACGCCATAAAATCCTTGATGAAAAACAAACATTATAAACTTCCAAACAAGAAAATCACAGTCATGCAGACAAAACTTGCACTGTATCCCCGACACCATCTTTTTATCACAAATCTTTAGAGTGGCCAATACTTACCGCAAATCCTTGCTTGTGTTCCAATATCAACATCCAACCATCAATAATTATTCATGGTATATGTGACATGTTTTTATGTCAACACGACAAGCTGCAGCATTGAACATCGATCAAGATCTTCCACCAGGAAGACTCGTGACAAGTTTAACAAGCTTTGACATATTTTAGTGGCTACCATGCATTTCAAATTCGTCATTTTCATATATTTTTAACTGCAATGAAGTTTGTAAGGCCAAGTGTAATCACAAAGATATTTTCATATAATTCTCATCCAGTTCATTGACAAAAAGAAAAGAGGAACCAAAAATTCTTCGTAGAAATAAAATGAAGAAATTCATTTCACCGGTTAGTCGTCCCCATTTTCAAACTCATCTTAAACTTGAAAACAAGTATGTGGAAGCAAAGACACTAAACATGTGCAAAAAGAAGTATCAACAAACCAGGCTGTCAACTATAACTACTTTGACATTGATTCCACACCACCCAAATGGGCCACCCAAGACTGTGATTTTAAGAGTATGGAACAATCAAGCAATGTAGCCCTCATTTTTCAAGCTTTAAAGTCAGACAAGCAACATATAAACGTCTAAAATGCTTTAGTTCCTGTGCGCAAAGAAATTAATTCAGAATCTTCATTTTCAACATGCATTCAGTCAACTATTGTTGGCTTATTTTATTATTATTATTTTTTTTTTGGAGTGCTTTCCTTGTAATAAGGCCCCGGCCTCTAAATCTGATACAATAATGGAGCAATCCAGATCTCTAAGCACAAGGTGGGCCTGGGTCTACTCCCAAACTTCGGAGGGATACCCCCGCATGCCACGGTTATCTAGTCTTTTGTACTCAAATTTAAAGGATAATAACAACATTGTTCATTCTACATGTATATCAGTATCTAAATTTTTATGTATCCATATCAATATTTTGTTATGTCAGCTAGGCTGAAAAGTATGCAAAAGGAACAATATATACAGGGCAACAATCTAACTGAACTTAATATACAGTTGCATGGGAACAAAGATGAACGGGTTAAACAGGAATAAAATATAAAGTACAAAGGCAAATGGATAACTAATTAAACAAGGGGATTTAAAACTTTTCCTGCCCTTCAAAGTGGTTGCTGCAAATGGAAAACAACATACTGACAATTAATCTTATGAATATTTCACAGATTTGAAGGCAATGAAAAAAAGATCAAGAAATTCCAACTTGGAAAATCATTTGTTAACTAATTACTGCATATATTTATGCTTATATGAAATAAAGTTCTACATGTTTTGTTCCTGCCCATAAGAATTCAAGTAGAACAGCTGGAAAAAAGGTGCATGTACATGGGGGGAAAAAACACAATGTACTGGTATAATAGCAAAACTTAGCATCAGGATGATTATTATAGCCAGTATCTAGTGAGAAAATTAGTAAAAGGAGATGATGAGAATGATCCCATAAGGATACATTGCGCCAGTTATAATACACAAAAACAACCAGTCAATAACATGAAAAATGTTAAAAATAAAATTCTGTCAACCTACATTCCACTAACTAAATATAAATAATGACCTCCACAGTCAACCAAAGACCACAGTAACACGTCTCTCCCTCCAAATTATCAATGATCAACAATGCCATACCCAAAACTTAATCATCTTACTCTGATCTCAAAAAATTCAAATACAATAAGAGTATAAAGAAAATGCCAGCTTGCAGAAGTTAGGAAGCCTGTGAAGCTTACTACATTAATTCGACGTGATTAAAACTAAGAATTGGAAACAAAGAGCAATACCATGCTTAAAGGACACAGATTTTTGAGTTTGCAATCACTCATGAACTGGTGGGTGTAGCAAAATAAAAGAACTGAAGTGTTGCTTCATAGGATTGAAACTAGAGATCCTCTAAGAAAAAAATAACTTTCTAATGCTCCAGATGAAATGAAAAATTCCCCTACCAAGAGAGAGATTTGAAAAACATTGGGTCCACAGTAATTGATTGGTGTACACATGAATGAGACATGCTATGATGCTGTACGTGCAAAAAGTAGTTGGATGCTCTGTCCTCTTGATCAAAACAGACAATCAAATATTCATGTTGGGGTAAGTGATAAGTGATAAAGAGTATGTTTGCTTCTGCTTCATTTGAAAACGTTGTATCTAAAGGGTTTGCTAAAGTTCACATTTTTTGGACATGCACAAATTTAATACAAGAGAGATAAGCAGAAGTCTTCATTTGATGACACCACTTGCTGCCATTGATGGCCGTTGCAAGAGCACTGGTGCCAGTCATGTTTCAAAATGGAATGAAACAGATTGGCTCTAATTTCTATGAGTCAACAGGAGAAGCACCGATCAAAGGAGCTTTTGTGAAAGCTGTTGGAGTAAAAGCCACAACACTCTCAATCCCAAAATAACCAAAGTCACGATGAGAACTTTAGAAGACAAAAGGGAAGGTTAACTATAGGCATCCAAATGAAATAATATGGTCAGACCTAGTACAGAGTAAAATGGTTAAATATGATTATCCATCCATCCATCCAATAAATACAATGACTACAGCTTTACATTCCCGGAATACCAATGCGAGGTTAAACTAAACATAAGTTGGCATCAAAGCACATCCATTTTACAACTGAAATACATCACCTTCATCAGCATGCTACCATCTCAATCACCAAAATGCCAAATTGTTTTCACATTCACACAAAATAAACCACAAATTAATTTTGCGAGAAACAAAGTACCTAGACAAGTTCAATATAGGCCATGGGTGCATTATCACCTCGCCTAGGAAGTGTTCTGATAATTCTAGTATATCCACCATTCCGGTCACCATACCTTTCTTGAACCTCTGCGAACAACGCATGTACAATCTGCTTCTCATAAAGGAACCCAAGAGCCTGCCTCCTCTTATGAAGGGAACCATCTTTAGCGAGCGTAATCATCTTGTCAACATACTTCCTCATAGCACTGGCCCTAGCTCTAGTGGTTTTGATCCTACCGTGCTTAAGCAATTGAGTGGTGAGGCCACGGAGAAGCGCCCGCCGTTGGTCAGGAGGCCTGTTGAGCTTCGGAACTCGCCTGCCGTGCCTCATTGCAGAAATTTGACACCCATTATCGACAAAAGCGAAACCATGTTCAAAACTTGTAAGATCTGCAAGGAAAACAAGAGCAATCGCTAGATATTTATAGCAAAATTTTAAAATTTATTAAATCTAATAAAAGGTGGAGTCTTACCGGAGAAGCCGAGGGAGAGTAATGGGTTGTTAGAAGCGAGACCCGTGTAAGATGAGAAGAGGAGTGGTGGTTCTTGGGTGCGGCTGAGACTGAGACTTGGGCGGCTGTGAGACGATGATGAGAATCGAATAGAAGAACAAGTAATGGAGTTAAGTGAAGGGAGAGCTGAGGTCAGGGATTGCATACTCCATCTATTGCTGCTGCAATCTGCCGCTGTTGTCGTTGCTACTGCAACTGCCATTGCCATTACCGCTTCAACTGCTGTTCTGCAACCAGAATATAGACAGCGAGATGATTGAACTTTGGATAAGAGCACAGAGGCTACGGCGCATGAGGCATATGCAGATGCAATTGCAAGTACAGATGCTGTGGGATTATTGGGCTCGATTTTCCTTGAAGCCCGTTAGTCTCATCTATTATGGGCCTACGTTAGCCTCTCACCTTTCGGCCCAAAGAATTTTTTTTCTCTCTTAATTTATGAGTGATAATACGATTATAATTTTTATATAAATTTATTTTATATAAATTAATATAACATCTATGTATTAATTAAATAAAAATATAAAATAATTAAAATAAGTTATATAAATTAAAAAATATTATGTAATTTAATTAATTAAATTAAATTATAAAAATTTATAATTATATTATTATTTTAATTTTAATTTTAATTTATAAATTATTTTTATTTTTATTTAAATTTAGTAGGAGGATTCATGTTTTCATTTTCGGAATACACTCAATAATAATTTTACTTTCCATTTTGTACTTACAAAGACAGCGGACGTGGCATATAACGTGATGTCATTATAAATTATTATATGGTAAATAGTTACTTCTTGTCTCACACTCTCACCTGATGAATTGTTAAAAAATAGTTACTTTCCAGTTTCAGGTTACGGATTAGCGCTGACTGCCTGGCTGGTGGAGTTCTTACTTCAGTCTTCTCCAGTCTCCACTGTGCTCTGCAATTTGCTTCTGTCATTCTTATTCAACGGCTGCTGTTACCAAAGCAAACCACCTTGCCATCGCCGTGTTTGTACTTGGTATCCATACGTCTAATTAATAAATAATTTTAGCTCTGGCTTTCTCCTACTGGTAGTTGTATATCTGGCTAGCATAATTTTTGGATGCCTACCCTGGAGTTTGGACCTATGACACTCGGAGAAAAAAATATTGATATATTGACATATCACCCCTTGAACATAAACGACCGTAAGTTTTACTGTTGGTTGTTTGACATTATTAAAATATCCTTACACTAAATATAAGATTTGATAGTATTTTTACTCTTACATGCTACAAATATTAAAAATTTAAATATCTAACTTGAAAATAATATAATCAAAACTCCTTAAGAAAAAAAAAATCCTTTTCTTAATATTCTTAGCAACCAATCAAAATTACCTCAAAAATTTAGTCTTTTTTACTATAATTCTCATCTAATGTCCAATTCAACCATTTGAATCCAAATTCAATATACTTCTCTTTGAATCCAACGCATTTAAATTGAATTTTGATGCATCACTCTAGATCTAATCTATTTGAATCCAAAATTGGCATGCTTCTCTTCAAAGTCAATAAATTTAATTTTGAATTAGATATTTGTGAACTCAATCTCTAAAATACATACCTCTTTGGTTCACAAAGTGAGTTTAAATTTAACTCAGTATCTTGTTGAGCTTCAATGATGGAAGTCAAATTATCGTTTCGTGAGTTATAACTTTGGTTATTGACAAAGAAACAGAAAAATTAAACGATAAAAAAAAGACATCAATCAGTCAATACTTATTTATATTTTAATTTTGGTTGGTTGGCTGTTGGTGTAGCATATATTATTGTAAATATGACTTGTCACAGTGTTGAGTATCAAGTGAGTGGTGGGTAGAGAGAATCAAAAGAAATTGAGATTTACTAGTGGATAGTGGTGGGTTAGAATTTGTTGGCGTTGACAAGCATCAAAATCAAAGTTTTGAAAGTTAATAATAACGAGATGTCCAAAGTTTGTCATTGTGCTGTAATCTCTAGGGGGTTATAATATTATGTTGGTTAGAGATTAGGGATAGGGATTGTGATTTGGAGTTTGGATGGTAATATTAGCAGCAAATGATTAAGAGAAGAGAGTAGAAAAATAAATTTTCACTTAATTTTTTTATTTTTTAAAATGAACAAATCTTTTTTATTTTTTTATTTTTTTATTTAAAGTTAACCTCTCCAATTTAGGTGTGCAATCACTTGTCCAATCAATCAGTATGCATAAGCTTTATTAAGATTTAAAAATCATAAATAGATAGAATTATGCAACCACCCTCAACTACTAAAGGCTAACTAATAGAAATGTAACTCCAGGGGATGTTATGTCAATACATAAATAGCTTTTATCTAAGTGTAGTAAGGATAAATTTCAGGGGAGGTATCCAAAATATTACCCATGTGCGAGTCTCACCCTATATATACATATATCTTCGTGCATGCTGAGGATGAATAATTTTTTACTATTTAAAAGTCATAGTGCAGTCAACAGTGTGAGAAATTTTAGGAAGGAAAAAAAAAATAGCAAAGGCAGCCAGTCTGCTGAGAATGAAATTCAGCGCCATCTGGTCGCCCACTTCAGCACCACTACTCCAACTGCAACAACTACCTCAGCTATCGTTTTCGACAAGTAATCAAATTCAAACTCACTTTCAATCGCAACAGCAACAACAGAATGGGCAACTGTGGCACTAGGGAAGAATCCGCTGTTGTCTCCACTGCTCAAGGTTTTTTTTTTTTTTTTTCCCCTTCCAGATCTACTCACTCTTTACATTTACCTCTGAAATGCGGTTCCTCAGTTTATTTAATTGATTTTTTTTTGGGGTTTATTTATTTAATTTTGTTAAAAACAGTTCAACAGCTTCATATGTTATCCTCTTCTTTGCCTGTTAAACCCGAGAGGAAGCATAACCGTTCGATATCAGATCTGAGCGATCCTTCCACTCCGCGTAATTTAGAGGACTCTAGGAAGAATGCTGTGCTTTATACTCATGTAATTGCCTTCACTTTGTTCGAACTCGAGACTATTACGAAGAGCTTTCGCTCTGATTATATTCTCGGAGAAGGCGGTTTTGGCACCGTCTATAAAGGTTACATTGATGAGAATGTGAGGGTTGGCCTCAAATCTTTACCCGTTGCCGTCAAGGTCCTCAATAAGGAAGGCCTTCAGGGACACCGTGAATGGCTTGTATGTCGCTCTCTCTGCTTTCACTTTCTATCTTCTTCTTCTTCTGCTTCTGCTTCCTCTTGTTTTCAATTTGATTTTTAACTTGTGATATTGCTTGGTTCAGACAGAGGTCAACTTCCTAGGTCAACTTAGGCATCCCAATCTGGTTAAATTGATTGGGTATTGTTGCGAGGACGATCACAGGTTACTTGTGTATGAGTTCATGTTCAGAGGAAGCCTTGAGAATCACTTGTTTCGAAGTATGCATTTGTGTTATTTACCTTCTTCTCTTACTTTGTAAGCTTTTATTTCGTAGTTTTAAGAAACTTTTTGTTGCCATTTCTTAGATTGGGTAGTCAAATATAGTTTCCACTTCTTGTATGAGAGCTCTATTTTCAGAAATTACGTGCCTTTCGCCTGTAATCCATAATTAGAGTGCCACACTTTGATTATACACCACAGCTAAGATTGCAGTCTCAATAAAGCAGAGTTCTAACTGATTCATCCATTAACTTTAGAATGGTATCTACTTGATTCACATGAAAGATACCAATCAAGGCTTTTATTTGAAATTGGATGTCCTTCTAGCATCATGAAAGAATAATCTCATCAGTTTAGGGAATCCTATATGAAGTGTGTTTCATACATTGTGAAGGTTTTGGGCTTTATTGTCTTTTGTTTTAGGCAGAGACTGATAGACTAATTCAAGTTAAAAAAAAAAAAAAGAAATTTCAGGTTTATCTAATGAAAGACTAACCTATCAAAAATTTATGATTAGGTGTTAGTGTCATTTACCTAGAATAGAACTTTGGTTATCTGCCACGTTAAATAGTTTAAAAGATATTATACTTTAATGCTTCATATTTGAAATTGGGGTCATTGTCATATTCGTCTTGTGGGATATCATTTCAAAATAGTTGCATCGCCCTGTCTTCTAGGCAACATATATTACATGGTAGTGTGAGAAATGCTATAGGTGATCTATCATCTTTTTTTTTTTTTAGTTTATTGAGAAAATCAGTGCTGAAAAAAAAAACATAGAAATTAACCTTTTTGTTATTAGGAACTTGAAAATCTCTACTTAGTTTTTGAATAATATTTTCAAACTTAGTTTTCGAATAATATTTTCAAACTTAGTTTTCGAATAATATTTTCAAACTCAAGTTGATACCGTCTTTCCTGGGGTATCTAGAGGCAACTGTCCCACTGTCATGGGCTACAAGAATGATGATTGCTCTTGGAGCTGCTAAAGGGCTTGCTTTCCTTCACAATGCTGAAAGGCCAGTTATATATCGGGACTTCAAAACCTCTAATATCTTATTGGACTCAGTGAGTTGAACTTCTTAGCCCCATTGTTTAAGAAACTTTTCTTATGGTTTTCTAGTATATTTTCTGTTCTTGTTCACCAATGCTAGATGTCTTGTGGTCTGCAGGATTATACAGCCAAGCTTTCTGATTTTGGTCTTGCAAAAGCTGGACCACAAGGTGACGAGACTCATGTATCAACTCGAGTAATGGGTACCTATGGTTATGCTGCCCCTGAATATGTGATGACTGGTATGCCCTCCTAATTATAGTATAATTGCAATTCCCTAGTCCTTCAACATTGTATTGTGTGTTTGACATGACCAGTGACCTGCAAATTCTCTGAATTCGATGCACTGATAAGCACACAATTACTGACCACTTTTCATTTTGCTGACTAAAATTTGATTTATATCTTTTATGGATCCTTTTCAGATAGTGTGTAAATGGAAAGCAACGGGGCTTGTCTTGCTTTTCACGTCTTTTATAAATCCCTTTCAGATAGGCTGTAAATGGAAAACAACTGAGCATGTCTTGCTTTTTATGTTCCTTATGCTTGAAGAAGTCTTGTATCTGGTGTGTGCTAGTTCAATTATGGGAGTGCACTACTGAGATCTCTTTGAATTGTTACAGGCCATCTGACTGCCAGGAGTGATGTCTACAGCTTTGGAGTTGTTCTCCTAGAGCTATTGACAGGAAGGAAGTCTGTTGACAAGACAAGACCAAGCAAAGAGCAAAGCTTGGTAGATTGGGCGAGGCCAAAACTAAATGACAAGAGAAAAATGCTGCAAATAATTGACCCTAGATTGGAAAATCAGTACTCAGTGAGGGCAGCACAGAAAGCTTGTAGCTTGGCATACTATTGTCTAAGCCAGAATCCTAAAGCAAGGCCTCTAATGAGTGATGTAGTTGAAACGCTGGAACCTCTACAATGTGCTAACGGTGGTGGTAATGAAATCTCATCATCATTGACTGCAAATCTTGCTGTTGCTGCTGGTGGTGCTACAAATGCTTTTGCAATGGGAGGAATCCCAGGTTACCGAACACGTCCAAGTTTCAGCAGCAATGTTGGTCCTGGTTCTAGTTGCCGTTCTCCTAATCCAGGCTGTTCCCCAGGTGGCCCGGCAGCATGCAGGGTTAGATGAGAAACGTCACCTAAGTATGTATACTCGTTGGGTGTGTGGTTCTCCTCCATGACCGCTTTCAGAATGACCAAATTTTCTTGCTAAATCATGGGTGCTTTTGCTTTGTATTTAATGCACACAATATCGTGTTGATCCAAAGCCACTGTTAATTAATTGCTGTCTAACATGGTGCCTGTATCAAATTTTCTAATTGTGTTCACTTCTCCGAGGAAATTTGCATTGTGGAAATACTATAAGTGTTCTTCTGCATATGCATATTTGCGGCTTGTAGATATTGTCATACTGACATTATCCATGCTGACAAGTGGGTAACTGCGATAATGCTAGCTGTTTCCAATAGGAATGTTACAAAGTTTGTGCTCATATATTAAGTACAGTTATTGATTCTGCCGATATGGAGACAGATGATTCAAGCGTTGATTATTAATTAAAATGGTTTTCCTTCTGACTCAATACTCATTCTAAGGATAAGATGCTTATTCCTGCGTGGTGGGATCAGAGGCACCTGTCTAAACTTAACAGGAGAACTTGAGACAATCTAACATTAATCAGCTTTTTCATGACAACTGAATAATATTGTCGCGATATGATTGTATTTCACTTTCAAGATTCTACAATGAGATTCTACAATTGGCGATACAAAATGTATAATGTACCCGATAATAATTGCGGTTTTTGAGTGACCGAAAAATATCAAGACTGGCCCACTTGAATTGTGTTCCTTGGGAATAGATCTCTTCCCCTACAAATCTCAACCACACATAATTTTTATTTACAAAATACCCGCTCCTCTCTCTCTCTCTCTCTCTTCTCTCGCCCTCTCTCCCTCCCCTCTCACTCTCTCTCTCTCTCCCTCTCCCCTTGTGCATGTTTATTGCCAGTGTATGTGCATAATAACACAATGAATAATCACACGTTGAAACTAATAGTACTACTACTGCTTGTCTCAATCGTCCATTTCATCACTACTCAGAGACCAGGTGCTGCTTTGTTCAATCTATAATTACTTTAATTACCATACAAGTTATTATATTACAACTGATTTTGAATTGCGTGTGCGTGTGTGTGCGCGGGCGTGTATTTATTATATATATATGCGTGCTGGTTACATATAATTTACATGTACGTGCAGTTGATGAACCGTGGTCGCTGTCTGGGGATGAACTAAGGCCAACTGGGGAAACGGAGTACAGGATGATTGAAGTTGAAGAAGATAACAAAAGGGTAGTAAGTCTGGGGAGGAGGAGGCTGGCACCATATGAGCTGTGCTTGGTGTGCAAGTGCTGTGCGGGCAATACAACCTGCATCACCATGCCTTGTTGTTTTGGAATTGACTGCCACCTTCCCAACAAGCCTTTTGGGGTTTGCGCTTTCGTCCCCAAAACATGTAACTGTACTTCTTGTGCTGCTGCTAGTTAAACTCTAGCTACCCAACTGCGTTTCTAATGAGATTAAATTGATTCACCTCTTTTAGAAGTGTTACAAATATATCCACACGCATCAAAATCTATTTATATATATATATATATATATATATATATATATATATATATATATATATAATTGCAGCAGCTGCCTATACATATAGCCCTTAATTAATTTGTACTTCTTCGCATCTTTTACATTTCTGCTAGTCTTCAGTAAAATTATTGACCGAGAAATTGAGACAAAAAAATTTAGTATAAGTTTGCCCTACATTACTGGCCATGAAGCAACTGAGTTTTGTCGCGCAAGCCTTTGCCTGGCTTCTTCCTTACGATAAATTCTTCTGTATGACAGCTAGTTAATTAGTAATATGTGAAACGCGTACGGTTATTTGTCAAAAGTTATTCTCTAAACATAAACGTACACGTGGAAGAATGCTATTGCCTTGTTGTACTACTATTATCCTTCTACATGAAGATTAGGGGGGCATTATTAAGGAAATGGTAACACATGCTCAGAAGTCCTTTGCCAAGAATAAAAAAATCGTACCCATTAAGATTGTGGAAAGGGCACGGAAAATTAGATTTCCGAGGGAAGATCCAAATCCGTTTGTTTATGATTTTATCTTTTATTTTACTTCTGTGTTAAGTGGGCTATGCTGAGAACATGTGGAACTAGAAATTTAAGGGTCCAAGTACAAGCTATTTAAGCTTGTTTAACAAGTCCATTCATGTGACAAAATTCATTTGGTTTTGTTAAAGTGAATCCAACGCAGACGGTGCATTTCACTGTATGTAAATTTAATTAACATCCTCAGGAATTTGAATACAAAACCTTAGGTTAAACATACGACTTCCTTATACCATGCTGAGAAACCACTGTGCACATGATCTTTAAACTCATGTTTAAGAGGGTCCAAATAATAACATTTAAGCTTTTCTCTTGACCCGATAATGTTAACAGAAAAGTACAAAATCCAAACATGAAATGAGAAAAAAGATCTTACGCGCAATTTTTTTTGACATCCTGATGAAAAAGAGAAGCCATCTAGACAGGAACTGAAGGAAAAGTTTTAATTGGTTGTAATCCAAGAAAGGAACTACACGGAACAAATATTTATTAACTGTTTGGTCCTCTCTAGCCTCAATGGCACTCAATTATCAGCTTACATGACCTAATTTCTACTATCCTTCCATTATCATCATGGTCTTCTCAATTGTCTTATCCTTATTTACCACTTTGATGTTTTTATTTTGTCATTACTCATTCAGCTTTTTGAAAACATTTATATATAGTGATAAGTCATTCATTTTGACACCACTCATCAATTCTTGTTCGCTGATCATGATCATAACTAGTGCTAATCCTTCTTATTCTTGTAAATAATTTAGTATACTAGATTTACAAGGACGGCATGCTTTTTTGTTATCTCACAAGTCATAAAAATTTTTTATGCCTCTGACATGATCCTGATGCATGCATCACCGAATTAGTACATACTATAGACATATCCTATGTTAATTTAGTAATAAAGTTGGGTTTATTTTATCCATAAACTTCATAAATGGTATTCTACCATCTGTTGATAGGTATGTATTGTAACATGGGAATTAGGAGAGGAAAAAAGTGATTAATAAATCAATCAGTTAAAGCATCAAAAGCGCGCTCGAGATGATGCTCCTATTATTTATTGATCAATGAACCAAAACCAATGCCTTTTGAATTAGAAAGTGTTTAAAGGATTAATTAAGGGTTTCATTTGGTATGTATGGCTTGTAAAGCACAACTAGCGGGAATAGAAATTGTAACAGATCAGTTGAGGACAAAGTTGATGGGTGTTTGTCATTGTCAAGGATGACAATTGTCTGATATGGATGTCCATTTTATAATCAAACCCAGGAAATTATAATCTAAATCCCAAATCACTCTCAAGTTTTAAGGATCTATGGGGATAGGTAATGGATAATGAAAAGAGGGATGAGTATCCAAAAAATTATTAGTAAATATCAATAACTATCGAGTAGAAATTATTTATAATCATTTTTCGAACAAATCTTTCAATAAGAAATACAAAAATCTATTATTAAAGTGTTTCTAGTTAAGCTGCCAAAAAGCTTACAAAACAAACGATGCCTAAAACAACCATATGGGCGCATGTGAACCTAATAATCTCTGCTTAATCTCATGAATTATCCATAAGCTTTTTGGATCAAATTTCTAAGAAACGCTTTCCGCCTCTCTTGTCATCATTCCATTCTTTTCTTTTTTTCCCCCCCACAAAATCAGCAACTCATCTGATAACTGCAAGCGCACTACAAACATCACCAGAACTCACTATCATCTCAAATAGCCTTTTTGGCTGTCCTTTTTATTAGTTTTCCCATGAGGTGAAATCATAAGTTGCCATGGAGCACTGTGAAATAAATAACAAATTACTTAATCTTTTTATTTATTTCAAAAGATCAATCCCAACTGCTCATGCTGCCAATTTGGATATCACTCAAATTACCCCAGTCGCCATCTGTATATGGGACCAAAGTTAAAGGAGAAAAGGAAAGTCATGATGATGGAACTTTTATTAATTAATTCGGCATATGCGTACACACTAGTCAATGTTCTTACTTCTTGTGCCTCCCTCAATTCTGATGGAGGCAAAATTAATTAATAAAATAATTTCAATATTTTCTAACCATCTACCCCACATGTTTTTAATTAATTAAATTAAGAATTTTTCACATTCCTTTTTACGATATGCAGTTCATTTTGACTATATAAAGTAATATTTATGATATTAATTATTATTTGATTTTTATTACCTTGCATTTAATCAATAGATTATTAGAATACAATGATCAATCGACCTAATGATGACGATGCTAGGGCCTTTTACATCCATCAACTTTCCCCTTCTAAATAAAATTTATTAACTAAACACGCACACACACATGGATATAAAATCCCATATGGACAACAAAGCAATCTAATTTTCTATTCCCAATCATACTCTAGTGACCCCCTAATCCTAATCCTAATCCGAGTTAAATTTGGTTTTTATTCATGGTGGATGCTTACCAAATACCACCTGCAATTAAAACCCATGCGTCGTATACTGGATGTGAGTTTCCTTTTAAAGTGACATTTTACAATTTTTTTTTCTTATTTTATATCAAAATTTTTCTATGATGCTGTATGAAATTTTTCAACTCTGAAAATAATAATCTTATGAACCCTTGGATTTAAGTGACCATTGATTTAATTTAGTGTTATAAATAATTAATTACTTAATTAATAATAATTACAGTGTAATTATTATTGCTGCTGCGTATTACGTAGGTTCATAGATATAATTTTATTTTTAAATAATTACAAAATATTTTCTAAATCACCAAAAAAAAATAAGACATATATATGTGTGTGTGTCTCTTTGTGCGTGTGCGCGCATAATAAATATGAATTCAAAAATCTTCAACAACAAATGCATCTTAATAGAATAGAGATCTCTGTTATCATGTATAATTGTAACAATGTAATTTCAAATACTTGATTTTACTCATTGGCATTGTCCGGATCTTTAATAATCTTGCAGCTCTTTTGTAAAGAAGTGAGAACAAGAAGAAAGGTATAGAGGTTTAGATAAACCGTGTTTGTTTGTTGTTATTATTTAAGCTTAAATTAAATTAAATTAAAAAAACTCTTTTAATGTCCTCTTGATTAAATTTTAAATTATTAGAATTAAGATTATCCTAACTAACTTCTAATTTTTTTTGAACCATTGATCAAATTTAATTGTATATATTCATACCACTAGAGATGCCGTGATCTCAATAACTGCTGCATTAAAAGATGACCCCTCCTATATAGAAATGTATCCTTGTACGGGCTACTGACAACGACCCAAGAGGAGTGTATATATTTTAATTTCATGGAGAAAATGATACCACGTAGATTAACCAGATCAAATAAAATTCAACTCGGTGGTTAGGCGAGTTAGTGCTTTGATGACTCAAAACCGAGGGCACTGAACCAAGTTGCACGATTAAATTAACAATCAAATCAATATTTAATGAGGCACCAATACTTGTTTTCACATGGTTAATGTTGAGGGGGGGAAAAAGGGTCTAGGGTTTGATTGACCACCTGTCATTCAAATCCTTATCTCGCTTGTTCTCATTCATAAAATTTCACGTAGCGGAATCAAACATTACTACAACTGTTATTGCCTTCATGCATATGGAGAGTATCGTTGAATTCTTCGAGTGGCGACAAGCAGCTAAAAAACAACCAATTAAACTTTTACGCATTCCGCCTCCGACTAAAAAAGCCACATGAAGACATTAGAGGCAGAAAGCTACTAGGTCTCCCGCCGCTGGCTTTGAATTAATTTGCACTTTCGGGGACAAGTTGAGGGCTAAATTTTCATTGTCACGACAAATTATTGGTCACATGCGTGGAAGTTCTAGGAAGCTTCTATTACATCCTCTGGCCATAAAATCTCCTTTACAATTTATTAATTAAGAGAATAACTACGGGTACAATAATTTTATTCTCTCACAAAATTTTTAAATTTCAGAATAAACAGATCCCCAAATTTATAATATATTATTTTAATAAGGCTGGTTTCAACAATGTATAAATTGAGTTGTGCATGGGAAAAAAAGGAAAAATATAGAGGTTTTGAAACGGTATAACTACTAAGGTTGGAACGAAAATTTTCAAGATCAAGAATGAAGTGTGCTGAGAACTTGGGGTCTCGCAATTTGAATGTAAGGATTGCTCCTAAAATAAAATTTTTATGAGTAAAATTCACATAAATAATTTGTGGTTAGTAGATACAAGGAGTGGCTAGATCTCAATCATTCAGTATCAGTATTAATAGCACTAAATCATGGGAAGATACTAATTCTTTGAATTCATCCACTTATTGCTCGCAAGAGTACTATAAGCTCGATTCGGTGGGTAAAGAAAAATAAAAACTATTTGGCAATTTGAAATACATATACATACATTTATATATATATATATATATAAATGTATGTAGCATATATAAGACACTTATGTCCTGGTCCACTGCCCTATGTATGTAGGTCGTGATTCTAGTGACTTTTATAAGTCTACTTATGATGTTTGGTAGTGGCTACACACAGGGGGATAAACGAAAATGATGATTTCCCTTAATCCCTAGACCGCCAACATTTTTGTATGCTCCCTAAAACAACTTGCATAAACTAAAATCACGTGTACACATAACAAGGAAAAGCAGGAGCAGCACAAAACAAGATGACAACCCACTTCGTAAAAAGGAGGCGCGTCAAATTAATAATCAAAGTAATTACACACCTTTTTCCCCACAATAAAAGCATAGCCATACATATATTTCGATAATTATAACCCATTTATATCAGTATCTGAAATACCAATTCATGAATTGGCGACGATTAGTTTAATGAAAAAAACCAGGTCACTGATAGCTGCACAAAGCTGGGGGCCTGGGAATTAGTTGTGTAAGCCACTAACGGAGACATAACATCCGACACAAAGGAACTCTCTTTCCACGCACCTCTCTCTCTCTCTCTCTCTCTCTCCCTCTCTCTCTATATATATAAGATTAAAGTAGTTGCTATAGCTACCTTAATTTGCGAGTTTCAAGTTATTATTGGAGACCAAAATTCATTCAAGATTAGCGGCACAAGGCAACCATGTCCAAGATTTATCCGAGTGAGAACAAACGCAATGAATTGAAAGAGAAAAGAGATGATGATTACCGTTTACGTCCGAGTACGCTTACGGTGTGGAAGAGATCCAGCATGAGCTTCCAAGGCACTGATGGGTTCACAGTGTTTGATCAGCAAGGGAGATTAGTCTTCCGTGTTGATAATTACTCGCGGAATCATCCCTGTGTTGCTGCTTCCGGTCTAGTGCTCATGGACGGAGTTGGCAATGCTCTGCTCTCTTTAAAACCCCAGGTATATAAACGTGAATGTATATATTGTGCAAAGGCTTTACACCGCACTTTATGAATCTTTGATAAAACTTTTGTGCATGGCTATGGACAGATACTGAGCATGCAGCACCAGTGGAACGCGTACAGGGAAGAGGATGGCTGTGGAAAGAGCAGCCCGAGGTGTAAAGTATTTTCGATGAGGAGCTCATCGATGGTGTTTTTCAGTGGCGGCAAGGATAAAGCGGAGGTGTTCATGGGATCGTCATCAGGAGGAGGTAGACGACAAGGGAAGGCGACGCCGGATTTCAGGATTGAGGGTTCTTTCAGGAACCGAAACTGCAAGATAAGGAATGCGGAAGGAGAAGTCGTGGCCAAGATTGCGAGGAAGAGAGTCATGAACTCTACGGTCATGCTAAGCGACGACGTTTTTAGCTTGGTTATACAACCTGGTTATAGCAGCGACCTCATTATGGCTTTTGTGATTGCACTGGATCGCATCTCCACCAAGCCTTATTCTCCTGCTTTGTGTTCTTGATGACTTTTTTTTAGACCCACGTAAATAATTCATACGAGTTTTACATTTTGCTTCCTTGGCCACAGCCAATGGGGAAAAAGAGATAGCCGGACAGGAGTCATCAAAAGATTTTGTTCACAAGCATGCAGTACTGCGCTTGAATTGATGATACGATTGTTCATCTTGTAAAATAAATAAATAATGATATATTTAAATTAGATCACCGGTCCAGAATCAAGGGAAGAAATCATCTGAATTAAACAATGCCAGATTTTTTTCCGTTATTATTTTAATTTTTGCATTGCAATAATTTCCCCAATTTCCAATCTACTTGAGGGAGTCAAAATTCGATTCGTTGAATTTAGGCAGAGGAAAGATTAGTCTTGTTCAAATCATAACATATACATGTGAACATGTGTGTGTGTGTGTGTCTATATATATCCAACTAGGAATAATAACAGAATTTAGTCAGAATTTTTCTCCTTATTAAATTGTGGATTGGCCGAATTGTGGATTGGACAAAATATTTATGCTTACTAAGAATGCGGTCCAACAACTAGTATTGCTTTAGCGGCTGGCAATAACCTTGAGTGTTCAGAAAGTCATATACAAGTCTTTCGCGCAGTCATTGTCCTTCGTCACATAGGACGAACAGAAGGTTGGCGAATCAGAGGGAAAACCCCAAGATTTTTTTTTTTTTTTTGTAGATAATTCCTTTATCTCAGTCCTAACAAAAGTGCTCTTCTAAATCTCGGCCGAAGAGGAAATGAGATCAAATTACCACATACATGCCGAATCTGTCGTGTTGAAAAAAGTATGGTGCCGTTACTCGAATGCTTGTCAACAAGCATATAACTTTTCAACTGTATCCTAAACTTTTAATTATCACCTTGGAACAAATTCCAAGAATCCGGCTCTACAAAAAACAAGTACAGAATTGCATTGTAAGACTGACTCAGCAGTTGTATGTGATCTTGAGACAGTTAGTTGTAGGAACGCCAACCCTATTGAGTTATCCATATTGCCAGTACAACAAAAATCCATTCTACTTGCAAGTGATAACTAGAGAAAGAATGAGTATGCATCCAATAACCGGCCACCTATGTGCACCAGATGACACATCATCAGTCAATCACCAGACACAAAAGTCTTGCCCTCATAGTACCTTTTCTCGCTTGCATTCTTTTTCTCATTACGTTTCTGCAGAAGAAAGAAACACATTTTCATTTCTCCATGGATTAAACAGAAAAAAACACCAACACAGCAAACAAGCAAGCAAACAAACATTGTACAAAACAAAAAGCATTTAGTGGCCATAGCACCAAACTGCTCAATGGACACATTAGAACAAGCCCATAACTCCCGTGCCACAATTTCAAGAAGACAAACCTATCAGACATACAACAACCTTAAACAGGTAGATTCTCCCATTTTCATACATATGTTACACTGACTTGGCCAACTATTAGAACAACCATCAAATGCTTCCGAGGTCCGAAGAGCAGTGAATAGGTCCTTTTTCGGGCACATATTCAAAGGCAAGTTTTGCAGAGTGAACTCTTTTCTTTCAGCCAGTAGTCAAGTGACTCCTTTCTTAAAACATGTGGTGAAAACATGCAAAAATTGATCAAGAGCATCAAATAACAAGGTTTTTGAAGGTAGATGAACCTGATATGCCTCATGATTTGATACAATCCTCCTAATTATTGTGGTAGTTGTGATATCCAATGGACTTTCCAGAACTTTGAAGATACCCATGCTAATTGGAATAGCATATGGATTGCCATCATCCTATATGATAAAAATTCTCAGTCAGTGAAAAGGTGTATCTTGGCACCACAATAACATGTGGTCAACTCTTTGTAACCACAACTAGCAACTTCAACAAAATTTACCTTCTGAAAATCTTTGTTCTCGGCTACAGTTCCATGGACAACTAATGAGATGTTGAATGTTGTAATCTGCAGCCAAACAAAAAAAAAAAAAAAAGGAAGAAAAAAATTTACAAGTCATATCAGTAATAAAGACAACATGTCATGACCTCGACTGGTCATCCTTCAACCAAAGAAGAACGAAAATTCTAAGACATAAACTAATTCCAAAAATGAGCTAGGAAAGTCCACAGGAGTCAAGATCCTAGAATTCAACTGAATAGTCAATTCTTTGCTTCTGCCCTGCAAGATATGTAATATTCTTCTCACCCTGGAGCCCACAGCAAAGTACATGCAATGTGTGTATACACACTCTCTTGAGCATTTGAATCTCAAGAAAAAGAAAGAGATCAAGTAATTTTAATTTTTAGGAAAAAAAGAGTTCTCACAAGATGGATGTGGGAATAACTGTCCCACACAAAGGAGAAGACCCTGGCGGGGATGCCATCCAGCACAACCACACCACTGACCGCTAACTAGTGCTTTCTAAAAATTATTAGGAGCATCCACCATTTCTAACTTCCAAACATGCATCACTCAGAGAAACTCAGACTCCAGCACCAATTCCTTCCAGGCCAATGCATCTTGCCCTCTTATGCAAAGCTAACACAAGTATTTTAGATAACCCAGAAACGAGTAAACTTGATATCACCAGATGTATATATATTAACTAATAATTTCCAGGCGTAACTACATTAGTACTATTTGTAATATCTTTCTGATTTTTGATTTCTCTGAATCAATCATCCAATTTTAATCAGTAGTCAGATCTATGCATCAACGTTGGACAAAACATCTTTACTGATGATTTAAATCAACATATAGCCTGACAATTTAAATATCAACATAAAGCCTAATAACTAGCTTACAACGAGTAAAACAAAATGAAAGGCACTTAGATGACACAAGGAAAATAACAAGAGTTAACAGAGAAACGAACCATGTCTTTAGAAACTTCCCAAGGAGCACCAATTATAACCTCATCAACGTAGCGACAAGCCAAAACGCTTAAACTTCTTTCGTGAAGATTCATGATAGGGCGATGAGCTCCTCTTTTAGCACTGCAGAGCCATGCGATTAGGTTTCCATAACACATGATAAAGGTCAGAAACTTGCTTAATTTTCTTAATATATAAGACGACTATAGAAACTTGCTTAATTCTAACAAAATGAAGGATATAGAAGGATTTTTCAACCTGACTGTTTGATCGTTGTGTATCCCAACAAGAAGAAAATCTCCAAGCCCCCGAGCAATCCTCAAAATCTACAACACAAGATAATTGGCAATAAATACAAAAATAAGTGTAAAATAACAGAGATAAAGATAAATTTAAACAGACAAAGACATGATAGAACTCAACCCATAATAAAATATGCAGTGACGAGACCAAAATCTGAAAATGCGAGGGTGGCAACTGAGAATCTGAGGTAGACTGAAATCATCCAAAAAAGGAGTAATAAAAGGGACTACCAAAAGGTCATACAATGCAAGAATACAACTATCACAGGTTTTGCAGAAAACAAAAATCAGGTCACTCCATCTTGAGTTAAAACATATTCCCTAGCATATTTTTTATTCAGACAAGAAAACTTGTAAAACTCGAAAGTCACCCACCCATTTAAAGCACAAGCATCTTTTGTATATGAAGGATATTAATGGTTGATAGCAACAATAGCAGAAGAAAAGTATACCTCAACGTGTCCAGCATGAAATAGATCAAATGCACCATCAATGTAAATTATCCGAGCATCAGGACCAGGCCCCTGCAGCCACAATATAAATATCATCAAGAGAGTCCAAGGTAAGCCTCACATAATAATTTCATATGGAACAATGCCACTAGAAAGGATAAAGGGGAAGGAGAAACAAATGCTAAATCTTGTAGGTAAACAAAGAAGGAATCTAAGACAAGTTTATTAATCACAACTAGGAGGAACAGAGAAGATGAAGGAAAAAATTAGTTTGAACAAATAGGCCCTTCGGAAATCTGCCAGCCACTGGTTAAAGACCTCTTTGGTATACTTCTTTTTCCTTTTTTTAAGGGGTGGCATGCAGAAGTGTGGTGCATAGTGTGATATTAGGAACTGATAGAATTGTGGTTTTGAATGTAGAATTAGAAATGCAGAAGCCCATTCCAAAATATATAGCAGTCTAATATAGAATTTAAAGACACAAAAAGAGAGCTAATTTACATCATTTTAATTTCCATTTGCATCATTAACAGTAATACTAGAGAAAAGTAAAGTAGCCTAAGTCACATGGCATAAATTTCATTGGCACTGGACATGATAAAGCTGTAACAAATATTTTTTCAAATCAAACATGCAAGAAGCAATTACATGCACTAACACTGTTTGAAGTTCAAAATTTCCAATTTAACCATTCTGCATACCCTGCCATTAGAGAATTGAACAATTCTTCGCGAAGTTGGTAGAAAATGAGAGACACGAGTTCCACCAGATCCGCGCTCTTCAACTTTCTGGTTGTGACCGTGACTGAACTGCCTTTGCAAGGATGAGTGATTGTGGCTGTCGTTAATGGATCTCTCCCTGACACAGAGAAGCATACGACCTGTTCATTCATTTGTGAATTAAAAAAAAAATCAGCGCAAACACTGAAATGAGGAATAAAAATCCAAATTTCAAGGAGAACAGAACATACCAACAATATCAGTACTGGAGACACCTTCGGTACGCTTAATCTGTTTGTAGCGACCAGCCTTCTTGGCAAGTTCATAGGCATCAGTCCCATCAGGAAGAACACAAGGATCGTCTCCGTGAATGATGTAATCGATGTTGTACTCATCAAACAGTTTCTTCATAAAATCTTCGGTTATGGCATAAGGCGCATCGGAGATGACCTCATCGACCCATTTGACAGCATTCACCATAATCATCCTCTCGTGAAGAGGGGTCACAGGCGGGCCCTTGTTGGCGATGATTTCCGCATCGCTAACAACACCCACCACCAACTGATCCCCAACGGCACGCGCCTGACGAAGCGCGTTGCAATGGCCGTAGTGCATCATGTCGAAGCACCCGTCCATGTAAACCCGTACCGGCTTCTTCTTCTTCCTAGTCCATTGTAACCGCTCATCATTTGGAGCCGCTAAGTAGAGAGTTAACAACGAAACTCCAGCCACCATCACGGCTCCGGCGACTAAGCACGTCGCCAATAGCCGTGTTGACTGTTCCTTTCCTTCCGATATCATTTTTTTTTTTTTTAGCTTTATATAATCCAACGGCTAAAAATCAAAAACTTCTATTCCGTTCCAATTCCCATTCCGTGCTTTCTTTTGCTTTGCATTAATACCGGATGCCCTTCTTTAGCTTCTGCCTTTTATTTCTCTCTTTTCTCCTTTTTGGATTCCGATGCCTGACTATTCTAGGGTTTTCATCAAACACGACTTACGCGCACCCGCCCCCGTACTTGAATTTTAACCGTCTGCTCTTTTACTAAAGCGCCCTGTGCTTTTACTTTATTCTTTTCTTTTTTTGTTTTTGATAATTTCATATGTTAAACAAGTTAGACGGTTGCAGAGAAAAGAATTTATGGCAGGGGTGTGATCTTTCATTCAGAGGCTAATTTAAGGATGCGTTTGTTTGTTTGTTTTTTTCTTTTCTTTTCTTTCTTTTTATTTAAATATTTAGCTGAAGTCGGAATGTAAACATCTAAACAATATATTTATTTTCTTTTTTTTTAATATCTAAGCACAAAAAAAAAATCATTTTAAGTTATACATATATTTGTTCTCCACATTTTAGTAATTAACAATTTAAATAGTTTGATAAAATAAAAAAAGATATTACTATCTTGATTTTTTAAATTTAAATTTATAATAAAATATGTAATTATAACCTCAATAGTCAATAGTCATTAGAAATATTTTTTTAAGTTTTTGTTATTCATGGCAATGGACATAATTCATCTCTTGAAGTCTTTACAATAAATGCTTATTTGTTCAAAATTTTGATTTAGTTAATGTTACCATGCACATAAAATTTTAAAACAAGTAAAACAAAAATAACTCCAACAATAATTAAAAAATTTTAGGTTTATACATAATATAGTAAATATATGAATTGTTAAGAGTTTTTTTGAAGATTTGAATTAAAATGTTTGATTCAGATTTTTTTATAAAAGTCAACATTTTTTATTCTTTCCATTTAGATAAAAATATCTAATAATAAATTGATTTTCTTTTAAGGGCTGGCATTGGTTGGGTTTGGTTAAATTTATGGAATTATGGTTTTGTTTGGTTTAGAAATAAAAAAAAAAAAACAGTTTAGGTATTTCTATTTAGTTTGGTTTCAGTATTAATCAATTCAATTTTTTTTACTAATAAAATACTGAATTAAAACTAGAAAACTAAAGCAAAATAAAATTTTTTTTGAATTTGGCTCGATCCAACCAATCCCAAAAAGCCACATGGCATTACTTTAATTGAAAATTTATTTTTTGATTTTTTCGTTTAGTTTTCATATTTGAAATTTTGAATCAAAACTCAAACCGAAATAATCAATTTTATATCAAATTATTATGTAAATTTTATCATACTCACAAATACACGAACTATTATATATAAATTTATAATAACAAATGTTGATCAACAGAGAGATAGATTTAATTGTATGTAAGATTAATTTTCTAAATTTGTTTGTGAGTTTGTTGGATTTGATTTATTTCTCTTAAGATTTAAGATAACCAATTGGAATATTGACACCCCTTAATTAATCTTATAAAATTCTTATTATATTATTTACATTCAAGAACAAATACAAAAAGAATTAATTGCTTATTTTTTTTTCTCTCTCCTTTTTTTCCCCTATATAATTGGTGTGCACAAACTTAAAACAACAACCCTTTTTTTGTTTTTTACATGAATTATTTTTATTTTTTGGGAAGTTAAAGGTTTTTAGTTTTCTAGAGAGAAAGTTTGAGAAGATTAGAGACTGCAAAACTACAGTTTTCTTTTCTTTTTTTTTTTTGCGTGGAAGAGATTATTAAGAAAAGGGGTAAAATGAGTATTTTATATTAAACAAGCAAGGAAGCTACAACATATTTGTAATATCTGCGAAGCTTCCTCCAGCCACACTATGTGTTTATGAAGGGAAATTGCAAGCTTGGCTGAGTATTGTAGGCATATACTTAATAATAATTTCATTTTTGTCAGTTGTGAAGTCGCTAAATTCATCCACAGTCCAGCATCTTTAGCCATTTTGAGTCTTCCCCAAATCGCTTTTATTTTACAAATTCCACACTACTTGTCCAAAATTTCCTACAAACTAATGTCGTCATAAATTTAAACTCTCCTGGACCAGTGTTTACAACTCCAATTTCTATTAAACCTTATGGACCATTTATAGCAGGATCTATACTTAGCTTGTACCAATTTTCTTTCGGGGAAAACGTTGCGTTTCATCGAAAAGAATTTTAAGTTGAGAAAATGATGGTAAATTGAAATATTTTTAAATGGGAAAGAACGTTTATTAAAAAAAAAGTTAGTTTTTATAATAATTGAAATAGGCGTTTCAATAGGATATTGGAGGGGTGCTAATAGTTCAACTCTAAAATAAAATGTGGTAATAGATTAAAGATGAAACAATGCAAATGGAGTAGTTGAGTATTTGGATTTACACTAAACATTGTACCATGGTCTTAAAATATTTTTTTAATTCTAATTAATTTATGATAGGATATTTCCTCTCTTCATTAACCCAAATCTAATAAATACAATATTAAGCACCCATTGTAATAGGGAAAATAATCTTTCGTCAAATGTTGTATCAAGAACACATTGTGTTATGTGATAATAATCTTATTATAGATAGTGTGATAATACTATCACTAAGAGGTTATTTGTTAAATATTTGAAGTCTTAAATTTTATCTAAATGAAAAAAAAGTCTGAATGATAATTAAGTATTATATTCTAAAAATATCGACATAAAATAACTTATTTCATAGATTATAAAATATAATTTTTTATATCGATTTATAAGGACATAAATGTTAAAGAACTAAGTTTAAGATTTTTTATTATAAAAATAAAAAAGATATCACTTATATTTAGATATTAAAAAAATCAAAACAAACATGTGATTCAAATTTTTATATTTAGACTTATTCAGACTTTAAAAAAATTTAGACACATTCAAATTTCAAACTTAAAAAATAAACACTACCTAAGTAAATTTAAACATATTCTTTGTCAACAATGAGTCAAGAAAGAAACATTATCTACAAACACTGAGTTAAGATGAACCACAAATATTAGATGAGGGTTTTTCTCTAATTAATTTAGTGTAAAGTGTCTATCATGTCAAACAGTAATAATCTTATACTAAGGAGCTAGTATACCAATACAAAATCAAGACAAGATTATTATTATTTATTAATAGTGAGTCAAAATGATCTAATTAAATTAGAGAGAATGTGAATAAACTTAGCAAATTAAGCTCATAGATTATATTAAGACTTCACTTTCAATCAAAATTGAAACTAAATTAACTATTTATTTTTGAACTAGCGTTAATGTAAAAATTTTATTAAAATACCTAGAAAATATAAAAAAAGAGAGGAAATTATATAAAATAAGGTTTAAAAATATATTTAGGGATGTTAAATTGAGAGGGAGCCCCCTATTTATAGACACACTAAATAAATAATGACTATCAGATGAAAATAATTCAGAGGCTCAATATTATACTACGTGGTAAGCTTAAATTGGTTGGAACTTATTATCAATCAATGTCACATCAACATATCAATCCAATAACATGTTACTACATCAGCGATCAATGCCACATTAGTATTTCGGTCTAATAGAATCTTACTACATCATCAGCTAACACCACATCATTAATTAATGTTATATCTTTAATTTAATAAGATGCTACCACATCAGTGGTCAATGCTATATTAATTGATTCTCATCAAAATTCTAGAATTACAGCATTATTCATGTATACGGTACTGTTCACATGCATAAATTTACTATTTATATTTTTTTAAGGTTTTCAACTATTTTGAACTTATAAATGCTATCCATTTTACTCTCCAAGTTATTATTAGTCGTTAAATAACCAAAATACTCATAAAATATATAAAATATTCAAATTACAATAAAAATATATAAAATGCTTAAATCATAATAAAACACACGCAATTAAATTTTAAAGAAGTTAAACACACAAAAGTAGAAAGTTTAGTGAGGCTTAAAGATTAAAATGATAATTATGTTATTTATAAATATGTATTTTTTAATACTCAACACAACTAAAAATTTAGTTTTTCTTAAAAAAAAAATTGAACCAAACTGCTACAAAACTAAACCAAATCAAAAAATTTTATAGTCTAGTTTAGTTTCTTATAATCTAGTTTAGTTTTACCCACCTTACTTTTCTTATTGAAAAGTCGTGATATGAGTCTTTATCAAGACTCTCCAATTCAACCATTGAATTTCTCCAATGGTGGATATTTAATTTTAGTACTAAATAAAAAAAAAACACAAAATCTTAAATCAACTAAACCTAGCCACAAATTGTGCTACCACCAAATAGCAATCTCTTAAGTTAATCAGGACCACCGTCAAGGTAAGAGAAAGTTGGCCATTAAACCTAAATAAGAATATTTCCCAATTAGTTGCTAAAACCATTGTTAAACACCAAAACTTATGAGCCATTTCAGTTGTCTCTTTGCTGATTCCCACCACGCAATGTCCAAAATCACCAACTCCACTACCAATCAACTCATGTCCACTCGCATAATCTTTTATATTTGATATATTAGATGGAAAAATTTGAGAATACATTTGAGAAATTACAACAAATTGATGTACAATAAATTAATGCATGTATGATATGAGTAGTTAAATTTAATATCACCATTACTTATATGATAGTTTTTCAAAATAAATACATTCGTATCATAATATTATTAATTTATTGTATAGTTGACTTGATACCTTAGATGTATTCTAAATTTTTTTTATTAGGATGAAGATGTAGATGAATTTAAGAAGAAAGAGAAAATTTTAATTAAATCTTCACCATTGAACAAGTCTAACTGTTGAGATTTAGAGTTTTGACAAAATTTATATTAGGATGTGCTGATAGGAAAATATTGTATGATAAATAAATGATAATTTAAAAAAATAAACAACATAAAATAAGTAAATATATATAAAAAAAGTTATATTCAATATTGATATTAAAGAATAAACTGCACCCATATTTTTTAACAATAACAATATATTTACAGAGTTGAGATACAAAGTTTTTATCTTAAACGATATGCCATCAATCAACAACTGTCATTTATTTAGTTATAATAATTATTTTTTTTGTTGTATCATCAATGATGAGATAATTTCACTACATAATAAACAAATTACACATCATAAGTCTCATCATTTGAGATATAAACTGTTCATCTAAAATTTTTAAATATCTTCTATAGCTCATCTTTAAAATTTAAATCACAGCAATATGTTGCACACAATGCACCCAAAATAGTACTGCATTTATTAAAATTTAAAATGTGGCTTGTTTTTTGTTAATTAATTTATGATCCACACAATTACTCATACCAGTTAGAGAGACTTGGGTTAAATTTTTTTAATTATTTAAATTATTTAAAATTTTTAATAATTTATTTATATATTAATAAAATATTAATATTAACCGACAATTGCCACCATTAGACTCCTGTTGTCATTAGCGCAATTCATTGTCAACTGCAATTGTCATCATCAACTATCTACTAAGACTGCTGCTAATCACTTCTTTGCCATTGATTTTATTTTATTAAATCTGTTAATGTCAAATTTGGTGCTATTGGAATTCTCATTGTTGGATGCAATGACATAAATATCACTAGTAATTGAACTTCAGTTAGTTACAAACTTGTTGCAGAAATTTTGATAAGTGATACGTGTTGTTGGCAATGGCAGGGGTGATGGCTTGTAACTCATTGTTGTTTAATTTGCAAAGACAGAAACTTCAACTACAAATTTAGAATAAATAAAAACGTAATCATTGCCAGTATCGATGACGTTGCGTACATCTAACCATAAGAAATCTAACGATGTCAAATTTATCTTCAATAACGATAATAATGGACGATGGCATAAGAATTAATTTACAAATAAATAATCACGACATAAATGATTGGGAAATTGTAGATTTTAAAATCAAATAACATTTGATGATGCAAATTCACTCAATATTAGATCGCATTACATTAACTATAAAATTTCTGTAAAAAATTTTAGTAAAAAATGAAATTAAAATAACTCGTTTTAACCTTGAACTATTAAGTGTAATTCATACAGTAATAAATATAGCATTAATTTATTATGTGTAATTGACTCAATTTAGATAGATTAACAATGAAAATCACAATAAATTTGTGCGTCTATAATATGGCGTACAATCAACAACCTTTTTCTTTAATAATTTGATTAATGTACCTAATTATTCCGAATGATCACTTTCCCTAGAATGGGCCAATCGTGTTGCGGAAGCCATCTCCAACCACCGAGTATGATAAGATAAAAGCCCACGCCAGTAGATAAAGAGCATGCTGATTACGAATCATAAGATCGTGCGAAGATCACGTTAAACTAACGGTCGATCCAGGGGAGCACGTGGGGGAGAAAATACAACTAAAATTCATTACTATTCGATAAAAGAATATTTAATACAAACATATTATCTAAAGTTTAAGGAAATTAAAAAAAAAAAACAAGACGGTAATTGCCGGTGAGAACGAAACAAATAAGGCAATTCCGTAAGATATGGAAAAAGTGCAAAGATATTTGGATGCGGGACCCACCCGGTATTACATATTAATTATTTATAATAAACGTTAATATGTCAGAATATATATATATATATATATTTTTTTTTTTTTGTGCAACTGACTTATTACGTCATAAATATTTGGTCGGGGGGCTGAGAGAGAGGAGAAGAGGAATGTACCATTTCACGAAAGAAGGAAAATACGAAAATTAAAAATAAATGCAAGCGGGCCTTGGGCGGTAGCCGTGGACAGTGTACTGGCTAATTTGCTAATTTGCTAATTAACTAATTGTTTGCCTTAAAGTTGAAACAATCTTCAATCGCACTCTGTGTCTCTTTCTCTGTAGCGGTCTCCCTCTCGCAGCTTCACGCGTTTGAAAATTTCACGTGAGAAATCAGTGATTGATTGATTAGAGGCACGACGGGCACGAGTTGGTTAACAACGCCATCAACTGAATTGGAATCCCCGGTAACTAACCCTCCACTAAACGCACCGAAAGAAATTGAAAAAGAAAAAGAAAAAGAAAAGGAGAATGGCATCAACTGAGGGTCTGGTGCCGATTACCAGGAATTTTTTGGCATCTTATTACGAAAAATACCCCGCTCCTCCTCTCTCCGATGACGTGTCTCGCCTTTCCTCTCGGATTCGCTCTCTTGCCAATGATTTTCTCCTGGATTCTCCCCCCTCTCAAGGTTTTCTCTCAGTGTTTCGTTTCATATCTGCCGAGTGTCGCTATATTTCTCACTTTGATCTGCGATGATTTTCATATTTGCTCAGATTTCCCCCTTTTATCAATCTTTCTTGCTCTATTTGAAGTGACGTATTAGCTTTTGTACAAACATTTTTGAAGAAAAGTTGCCTTTGTGTATTATAGAGGAGAGCTTATTGATAGAGGAAGCTGATCGTCAACCTCCCCATAAAATTGATGAGAACTTGTGGAAGAATCGGGAGCATATGGAAGAGATTCTTTTTTTACTCGAAAGATCACATTGGCCGGTTACGGTAAGATAAGTTTCATGTTTACACACTCACAGTCTCACACTGCTATTGCCTTGCACATTCTTTTTTGTTTGCATTGTCGAGCTATTGCAAATGTAGAAATTAGCTGTTTGTTCTGCTCTGCAGCTTCAACAGTCGTCTGCTCCTGAGGATGCTGAATTAGGGAATGTCTTAGGGAAGCTAAGTGAGAGATTGGAAAGGACTTTAAACACGTTGAAGTCTTTCCAAGCTGTAAATTCTGAACGCATATTCAACACAGGTTAGTTCTATGCAGTATCCAGTCCTGTTATTGATCAAAAGTTAACAAAAGCTATCAAAATTTGAGGCACTTGTGAATTAATCTCACGTATGAAAACTGTTATCTTTATTGAAATCACTAAAACTTATGAATAGAGTAAGCTGAGTTTTAGTGGTTAAAGTTTGACAAATTTTATTTGTCAGTTATGTAAAATTGATTTGGGTTATATGACTATATTCTGCAGTCATGACCTACATGCCTCAAGATTTTCGAGGAACACTGATCAGGCAACAAAGAGAGCGATCGGAGAGGAATAAGCAAGCTGAGGTTGATGCTTTGGTCAATTCTGGTGGAAGTATACGTGATCAATATGCTCTAATGTGGAAACAACAAATGGATAGGTTAGGTTCCTTGGTTTTCTTTGTGCCTGTTGTGGCATGGACTTTGGTCTGACAGCTTGATGGGTGACTGCCTTTTCAGGAGGAGGCAGTTAGCTCAACTTGGGTCGGCTACAGGTGTCTACAAAACACTTGTAAAGTACTTGGTAGGAGTACCGCAGGTAGATATTTTAGGTACTTTTTTTTTTCTTGTTTTTTGGGTTTGAGATCTTTTTTGGCTTCATTAGACCTATTTGTTCATCTTTCCAATCCTTAAAAAGTGGTTGCCCTCAGTAAGGTTAGGATGCTTGGATTAATTACTCGAAGTTAGAATTGTAGTTTTATTAGGGGTTGGAATGTAGGTTGGAGGTGAAAACATAACTGGTAGAAAGTAAAGTATCAGAAAAAGGGCAGTCCAGAGGAGCTTAGAGCTTCTCGAGGGTATATGATACAGTATCTATGGTTCTTAGACATCACAAATAAAAGAAGTTGCATTTTTGAGTAGCATGTCATAGCAATGCATCTGTGCTGCTAGGAGCTAAAATTTGGTTGAAAAGACGCTGCTACGTCATACGTACAGACCACTACCTAACTTAGCTTCAAAACTAACGTGGGGACCTAGTGAACCTGCTGGATGAGCTAAGTTGAGAATTGGATCAGTTGAGATCCATTAAAATTGAACAATAAGACTATGTCGGTTGAGTGAAATCTTAACTATTTAAAGTTTCCTTTGTCTGATTTATTAGATGTTATGCCTTCTTAGAGTGGAGGTCACCAAAAATTTGATTGTGCTTGGTTTTGCAATCTCAGGCATGGAGAAACATGTATAAATGATTTGTTGTTTTTTCTTTTCCTCCTTGGTGTAGGTCTTACTGGATTTTGTTCGTCAAATAAATGATGATGATGGGTATGTCTTTTCTGGTTTGGGAAGCGCTGTTTTGTCAATCAGTTTTTTAAAAGAGTTGTGCTTACTAGATTTGTAGATAGTAAGTTGGAAGCGTTTATGTTAGAACCTCCAGTCTATTATGTTTAATGACAAGAAATTATATCTTCTTCTTCAAGGCCCATGGAAGAGCAACGACATCGTTATGGACCCCCTTTATATAGCTTAACAGCAATGGTGACCTTTATCAGACTCTTTCTTTTTTTATCTTGGGGGAGGTTTGATGCTAATAAATTGTAAGATATCTTACAACCTTTGTTTGTCAATTTGTTAAATTTAGATGTTGTAAGTTTGTGTAACAATTTTCGCCCGATTGTTGTACTAACACACTCTCTCTCTCTCTCTCTTTTTTTTGGCCTTGCTGCCTGTAATGCTTTCTTGAAAATGCTTGAATTGAGAAGAAAGGAGCATCAGGTTGCTATTCTGGAACAAGCAGTTGATGTCTACACGTCTGAATTTGAAACTTTCATCAAATTTATTAGGTATTAGCATGTTTCCTGCATTTGTAGGGGTAATGAACATCAATGCAATTGTTTTGGCTGGAATAGTTACTGCCAAGTTGTTATCAGTACAGAGGTTAAAGCCAACTTTACTGTCATGAACTTGTAATATGGAGTTAACTTTTTGTTATAATTATTGAGCTACTAAATCAATCATTGAATTGATGCCTGTCTTTTCATTTTTTCCTTTTTTTTTTTTTCCGGTAGGGTGAAGACAAAGAAAAAGAGAGACAGAAGCATTAGAGATTTTCATAGTAAATTTCTATGAGATGGCAATAATGACTCAATTTGCATTGTTAAAGCTTTTTTATTTTTTTGTTTTAGTTATTGAGTTCATGATATGGTGTTCTAGTAAGAGTGATTGGTTATTATAACTTCAAAGGATGTCAATTATATCTTTTGTTCACCACAAAGCTTCAGTAACACCAACTAGCAGTGGCACTATATATGGTAGTCTGGCCTACTTAATTTATTTAGTATGTGAACTTAACTATAGGTAATATGGCCAAAGCTCTTTCTGCCACTGTTCCATGATGATTAGCTTTGGCGGCTAATTGACATGTTTGTTTGTACCAGTGAGGTCTTTGCGAATTCCCCCTTCTTCATCTCAGCAGAGGTTGCAGGTGCACTAGAAACAAGGTAAATTTTAAAATCTTGCTTAATATCAGCATTCATAACTTCAGCTTAAATATTGCTGGTTGTTTGTCATCCAGGAAAAATGATGAGTACAAAGAAATAACCATACCAGCTGGAAAAGATTTTGAGGTTTGTCATCAAAATCTGCTTGCCAGATTTGTTTTTTCTTTGATTGTTGTAAATAGATATTATTATGTACTTATTTTAGTTGCTGACCCAAGTTGTTCATGTGAGCCTTTTAGCTCTCTATCATACAAATGCTGTAAATGAAACAGGATTGTATCATTTGTAATTTGTAAATTCTGGATCTTCACACCGGAAAATGGTCAATGTTAGAATTTTCCCTGAATTTACTGGAGACTAATGACGGTTGTGGTTCTGTCAGGGAATATGTAATGTGTATAAATTTTATTACATTAAAATTGTAATTAAGAGATACATCAAAAGCTATGGATATGAAATGTAGATTCTTTAATTATTTGGATAACATTCTCTCCCCTTCTATTGTGTGCAATAGCGTGTGAATGTGAATGTATGAGACAGGCAAAGGGAAGCATTTTATGATTTCAGAAAAAATAATGTTAGATGTTGTATTGGGTTGAGTACACGGTGTAATTAAGTCCAAAATTTGAGATGAGCTGGCCTGGTGTGTCAACATTTTTTTGCATAAGCTTTTACATGTGATTTTGGTAGCTGTTGTCAATCTTCAGAGATCCATATATATATCTAAATCTGATCTGTGACTTTCTAATTTCATTGCATTGTAGGTTTCATTTTCAGTGGATTCAGTAAACTCATACATTGCTTGGGATTTCTCAGTGGTCCAAGGCAAGATTAGCACGGTATATTTATTTATCTATAATTCTTTCCATCCGATTTTGCAAACATATGCTGTGGTGTTTAGTTAGTGATTATATCACTTTTTTGTCATTTTTACCACAAAGTACAATATGTGATTGAGAGCTAGTATGATGGAGATCTGGCTTAGTTTATTTGTTATTTTATGCGTTTTATTTTTAGGGTTTTGGCTATTATTGTTTAAAGAGGCTTGAGCTTGAGACACACTTTGTTGTTTATGTTAGTTTTTTTATAGCGGCAGGTCTTGCCTGGCTTTTGTAAGTGTCATTCATAGACTTTCCCATTAAATCTAGTGTTTCTGCCTTCGCTCTTAAGTAATTATCCTCATCGAACTCTTTGTATTTAAAATGATCTTATTGCATTAGTTGTTTTTTCCCTTCCAATTCTTTGTAAATCATAGCTCCTGTAGTTAAATCTCTATGAAGAATATTCTCCTCTCTCTTTGGTGCAAAATCTCACAGTTTACGAAATAAAGTGTGGTTAATTATTTTATCAGATGGATCGCATTTGCTGCATTTAAAATGAGAAGTATGATTTTGTAGATCATGTATTGATCCTTATTTCTGTCACTGCCATCAGGATATTGGATTTAGTTTGGAGTACACTAATGAATCTGGAGAGAGAACTGTAAGTTGAACTATGATAGTCTTCACGAAGCATTCTAAATCTTGTTGAAGTTATTTTGTTCTCTTCATGCTTAGACACCTGCTGAAGCTTCCTCATTTGCTTCCCTTTCCTACCCCTCTTTTCCCTTTTCTATTCTTTCGACTTGACTGATTCTTTTGATTCACACTGGGCATGGACGATGATAGCGGATATTACCTTATCGTCGTCACGAATCTGATCAAGTGAGCTGCTGCATCCATTGCAAAACATTCTTCTTATCGTGCTTTTGAATTTAAATGTAATTTCTTGCCTAATGCCATTGCTTTTCTTAGGGAAACTTCTGTACGGTCCTGGTGGGGAGTTACAAACTTCTTTGGGACAATACGTATTCAACATTTTTCAAAAAGGTATTAAGATGTGGACTAGTGATTCCTTAGGTTTGTGCTTTTTTCTACACTTTGAACTCTCGCAAGAAATGGCTGTCTGTTTTTCTGGAGAAGTGAACTATCACATTTAGAAAATGAACTTGATTCACCTCCCCCCTCTTCGGCTGGCTATGAGTTTGTCAGGAGCTGTTAGCATACTAGCCTGCACATGCTTCCAGCAACATTTTTCCTAATCTTAGAATTGATCATCTGACATTCAGAGTTCCTGGTGTTCATTGAATGACCTGTTTTTGCTTGATAAGGAACTTGTGAATTAGAAGCAACAGGAGTTAATCATTAATTTGCCACCAAATTTGATACCAACCTTTGGCTAACTTCTCTCAGTAGTGTTTATCAACAGCCCATTCTCGGTTTTAGAATGTCATCAACCTTGTGAATTCTGGATAGGTTATGTCATTCTATTTTCTCGTATAGGTTCTGCGCTACAAAGTGGACTGCATTCCTCCAGTGGTTGAGCCGATGCAGCCCACAAATGAAGCAGAATGATGAGAGAGGAGCCTCCTTGGAGTGCAGCACAAAATTGATGTTCTTGAGTGATTATTCTTCATTAATGTCATTTTCTTGGCATCTCCTAAGGTTGATTTGCCCTCTTTCATTCTTTACCAGGATTTGCTCCAGTGATTTGACGAAGAACATCATAACCTGAATTAATGTCTGTGTATTCACTTGAAAATTTAGTAGAATCGATACTCCTTTATTAATATGCGAAGGGGATATTGATGTTTAAATACCAGAGAATCAACTTAATTTCTGTTTAAGGCATATTATGTGCACGCCGTGGTTGTCTGCTTTGGGACGAGGATAAATTGCTCATTGCATAATCACCCGTTTCAACCTTTTTGTTAGCTTTATTGTCACGGGCTGCTTAATTATGCTGCAAACGGAGGCTAAATTGGCATGTGCGGGTACATTCGGTAAATTGTGCTAGAAGTCGTCCTAAAAAGTACATGGGTTGCTGCGCTAAATGCTCCATTTTTCTTGTGATATTATGACATATTGCTTTGGACTTGAGCTTCATATCTTGACAATCGAATCATAAGATTTAGTGAATGTGACGTAAATTTTGGACACCGCATTGGCGACATAAAAATAAAAACAAAAAGGTATAATGCTAGACTGAGACCATATGTTGCTTCTGAATTCGAAGCGGCTTAATTTGGCTGGTTAAATGCTTGGTATCATTCATAATAACAACCTCATTAGTCAGACGATGATGCCCCACCAATTTGACTGACTAATTTTAACATTAGGAATTCGATCTGCATACGCAACGTCTGTTTCTTATTTTTATTTTATCACCTAACAGTAGTAACGGCATTTTTTTATTCGAGTCCTCTAGTCTACAGAGGAATCATCCCTCTTCGTAAATATTTCACTTCTGCTTCAGCATAATTTCTTTCCTTTTTTTTTTCCCCTCCCTCTTGGGAAAGGTCTAACTGAAACTAATACCTTTTAATTAAAAAAGTTCAAATTTCCCAAAATACTGAAAAATGAGCAGCCCGTTTAATAGAATCTATGTGCAATTTCATTGATATTAGACTTAAAAATCTATGTGCAAGTTAATTGATATTAGGCTTGAAAATTATGCTATTTTCAATCATTGTGGAAGCAAGAAAGAGTACAGTCAAATACCATTTTTTTAAAAGGACAATGCACTGCAGTCAAGTAAAGCCATATGCCCGTTTGGCAGAGTCCAGAGTGTTGGAAAGAAGCATAGCAACAGTCACGGGTCCAACTCCTCCAGGCACAGGGGTAATGGCCGACGCTAACCTCATTGCTTCTTCATAGCAAACATCTCCCATTAGACGATAACCATATTCGCAGCTTGGATCCTGACCATCCACAAGCTTTAAGTGAGAACATAAAAGTAAAACATTCTAGCCAGTGCCAAAAAATATTTCTGATTCCATGTTAATGAGACATTTCTATGGATGGAAATGTTGCTACGTTCTTTTCATAAATCAACTTCTCTTTACATTCATTTATTAGTGATTGGCATGTTGAAAACGTCATAACCTATGACAAATAAGAAAAATGAGGTAAAAATTTACCACGCTTACATCAACAGGACAAGTTCCAACATCAAGAACAACAGCACCAGGCTTTAGCCAACTCCCACGAACCAGATTAGCTACTCCTGCAGCTGCGATCACAATATCAGCATCACTGGTGATCTGCTCGGGGTTTTTTGTTAAGGCGTGTACAATACTGACGGTTGCATGGTGTCTCTGACAGAAAATATTGATAAGATTATGTTTACGTAGTCGAGAAATACTGCTGAGAAAATGGTATATACCTGCAACAATAAAGATGTGGGCAATCCAACAATATTGCTTCTACCAATCACCACAGCATTCTTGCCCATTATCTCCACTCCTGATCTGATCAATAACTCAATGCAACCTTTTGGCGTACATGGAATAAACAGTGGTTCCCTTCCTCTCATGGCGAGATTCCCTATATTTAGTGGATGAAAGCCATCCACATCTTTTTCCAAACTCACAGCATCCAAGATCTTTCCCTCATCCAAATGCTGCACACAAAAGTCAATAGGCTTCCATCAAAACACTAGGCTTATTTCGGAACATCTAAGAGATACCTCTTCCTCTTTTTTTTTTTTTATTTCTGACAAATATAAACAGCTAACACATCAACAAAATGATCACTGTCTGATAGATCTTTTGGAAGGGGGAAGACAAAAAGCAATTCTAGATGAGGAAATTGTAGACAAAATTTTACTAACAGATAGCCCTCAATCCCCAGGAAGCAGTGGTGTAGAGCAATAATTTTGGGTGATTAAGATTGATTTTCCATTTGGCAAGAAAACTTGGCAACAATCACATGCTGTGACTTGTCTAAACTTTTTCAAGATGGGGTCATTGTAGGGGCAAATTCTGATATTGCTGTAAAGAGGTGAGTGGAGATTGAGATTGGCCAGCACTCTCAATTCTAGGTCTAATTTGAATTGACAAAGCTTCAAAATCAAGACTAGTGCTCCTTTCTTTCAGATCAGTAAAAGCAAAAATTGGATCACGTTATGGCTGTAGAAATTACTTGTGGTAGAGGAAGCTGGACAAGAATACCATGAATTGATAAATCCTGATTATAATTTGACAAAGCATTGAGAACTTCATCTTCTGTACAACCATCAGCAAATTCAGTTACAATGGACTTGATTCCAACTTCTTCAGAAGCTTTTATCTTGTTGCGAACATAAGTTTGTGAGTCCCTTCTTTTGCCCACCAAAATAACAGCCAAGCCAGGAACTTTTCTGATAGATTCCTTCATTCTCCTTACCTCCTTAGCTATACCTGACCTGATCTCCTCGGCAATCGACTTTCCATCTATTACAGTAGCTGTCTGTAAATTGGCTGTGGTGAACCTCAAATATCAACCACATAGGATCTTAAGAGGCATAAAAGAAAAACGAAATGATTAAAATGAAAGACAACTCAGGATGATGACAATGATGATAACAGTCGAGAATGTAATTTAACTGTATTTTCAGCAAGAAGAAGATAATTTCTTTCCTGATATAACTACTGACTCATCAATTCATCATAATACAAAATAAAATAGGATAATCAAACCTGAGCCTCTTCCGACTAATAAGAATAAAAATTATTGAATTTTAAATTTTAAACTGGAAAATCCAAGTTTTTGATTGCATTTGAAACTTAAAAATGACTAAGCCGGCCAGACAGCCACCATGTGGGTATCAAATATCTATCTATATTCAGCAAATAGAAGTTAGGCCTTTCAATCATGGTCACCAAACAAACAGTTCCATTAAACTAAGAGCCAGGCCAGGCGTTGCTGCATGCATCAAAATCAAATGAAAGAGGAAGGAGAGATGCTTACAGCAATTTCGTTGTGGGAGAGGATTACAGTCATGGGAATTAGGAGTCCAAATTTCGGGGAGGTCTAGAGTGACAAGCGGTGGTGACATTATAATTTTGTTGTCATTTATCGCACAAAGGCTTAGACTCCTCCTCGCCCATGCCCATGACCACGCTGTTGCCCCCACCACCCTTCGCAGTGTTCTTATTGCCATCATCATCATCCGCTATTAATATTATAAACCCCTCTTGTTGGATTTTACAGCAACCAAGCTAGCAATATCCAAATGCATTAAAATGAGCTATCGTTCAGGAAAATTTTCTACGGTCGATAAAAAGTTGCGAGTCTACTCAGCTACCCAGGTGAATCACCGATCATTCGAATAAAGGTAAAAGTAAAATAGATGTTAAGTTAGAGACCGATATCTAAACTGAGCACAGAATATATTACCAGATGACTTTGAGATCGAGGGTCGAGAGAGCTTAGGGCGAGCCGGTTTCTCTAATCAGAGGACTGAAGCCGGCGATGGCTGTGGACCGCCTGATTTTGATTTCATCATTTGGAGAAAACAAAACTGGGACCGGGGCTGATGAGGCCGAGCCAGCCACCACGTTAATGGCCCGAATCGCTTAATGCTCGTTAGCCCACTGGAAATTCGGTGAGCCCACACACATTTGTGCCATTGCCCACTCGATGCCGAAGACAGTCACTTATTTGAATTAAATCCTTCGGCCGCATTTCGTATGTAGGATTAGATTGAATTAAATATTAGAATTAGATTGAATTAAATAAAATTATAAAATATTATCTTATGTTTGGTATAGTATTAAATTGGATAATGTTAAATTATATTTACATACAAAAAAATAATTAATAGTAATGATTAAAATTAATTTAAATTTAATTAATAAGAAAATTAATTATTTAGTAAATTAGTTATTGAGTAGTCATAATTATAACAATAAATCAATAAACTATTTAATTCTTTAACTAATTATTGATTAGATTTTTAGATATATTTTATTTTATCAAAAAGTCAGCAAACATAAATCAATTAATTAGTAATATTATTAATTTTTATGATTATTTTTAATATTACATAAGTGATTATTGAATTTAATAAAATCAATTACTGTGATATATTATTAAATAGTTAATTTTATTGAAGTAAAAGTACCAATTTAATTAGATTATAGGAACAAAATAAAAAAATAAATCTCAAGAAAATCATGAATAAAATAAATAAATAAATAAATTTTAAGTAATAAAAAAAATGGTGCTATTAATGAAAGAAATATTATAAATGGATAATTTTTTTTCCTCTTGATCTAATCCCTTCTAATCCCACTTGTAAATTGGGATTGCTAATCCCATAATTTAAGGACTAAATATAAATTTAATCCTCCTAATCCCATCCGAAGAAAGTTGTCAAGCATGAGATAAATATTTAATCCCAAAAATAGTCTAATCCCACACTTAGTCCTAAACTCCCAAACATAGCCTTGTGGTAAGTGGACACATCATGAGAATTGGTTGGTTGGTGGAATTGGTAAAAATGTGATAATGTGACAAAGAGGATCTGGATTTAGATCTAAAAAGATTTCTTGACAAGGGGCCGTATGTTTTTTTTTTTTTTTTAAGAAAACTTAATGACTTAATTGACTTAGTTTTAACCAATTAAACTACTAATAAGTCTGCTTGTTTCTTCAATTTAATAAAAATTTTTAGTCATTGGGTCATTAAGTTAGGTGATTTTTTTATCTAAAATATGAATACACCCAAATCAATCTGAATTTTAAATAAAACCGAATATCTAAATTTGAATAATATTTTCTTTTTTTTAATCACTAAAAATAAGTACTAAGTTATTTTTTTAACTTAAAAAAACCAAAAATCAATATTTTTACATTTGTGCCTTTACAAATGATAAATTTTAAACAATTAATAATATCTCAAAGAACATAAATAAGATAATATATTTTCATAATATAATCTTGCTTAATTGAATACAACCCTTTAATATTATAAATTAGTATCCTATAATCAATTTTATTGTTGTTTAAAATGTTTTATATGAAGAATATTGATTAAAAACTATAAAGATAAATAACGATACGTTGAAGAAAATAAAAATAGAAATAGTTTACTATTATATTATCACAAGTTATAGAGATGGATCACAATGTTAATGATTAAACTTGTTTAGATATAGATAAAAATTAATTAATTAGATTAGAATATTTTAGAGAATATTATGTAATGGTGTTGTTCAAACTCTTTAGATTCAGCAAAAGTTAAAAAAATTAATAACTTAATAACTTAGTTACTGAAAAATCTCATTAAATTGAAAAACAAACGAACTCTATGACTTAATTGATTACAATTAATTCTGTTAAGTCATTAAATAAAAAACAAATAGCCCCTTAGAAAACTAAATTTTTTAGCTTTTTGCTTAATTTAAAAAAAATATGAGCGACATAAAAAAAAATATTTTATCCAAAATAACCCAATCTAATGTAACTATTTTTGTCATTACCTAAATAAAGCTTACCAATTAGTATTATTATTCATTTCCATAACTTGTGATAATTGATAATATAATAGTAGATAACTATTATTTTGATCTTTTTATATTATTCAAGTTAACATTACTTATCTTTATAATTTTTTAAAATAATACATTATTAAATTGATTAACATGCTATAATTCAAAATATTAAAGGATTGTATTCACTTGAACATGATTTTATGCTATGATAAAATGCTATCTTATTATTATTTTTTGAAATATTTGTTACATACCTATAATATTTATGATTTGTAATGGCACAACTGTAAAGGCATGGTTTTCGAACTTTCAAGTTGAAAAAAAAAAAAATACTTGATGCATATTAATATATTACAGATTTTGAAGGTGCATTCAAATCTTTTGATAATAATGGTAGTCTTGAAGGTTTTTTTTTGGGGGGGGGGATAATCCATTAATGTCATAACAGGCTAATCAATAACCATCACGCTGTTAAGAAATAGTAATTAGTTATCATGTCATATGTTTATTTTAATAAAATAAAAATATTTTCACTAGAGAATTATCATGTATATACACACATAGATTCACACACACACCAATTATCATTTTCTTCCTGATATAAAATTATATCCCAGTTGTGTAACTTTACCACTGTTATTATAACAATTCTTTTGCACATTGCAAATGATATGCAAACTTTGTCTACTTATAATTCTCTCGCATGCCAAATTGATATATATATATTCTTTTTTTAACGCTATAAAATCGGATCAGAACAAGTTCAGTTTGGATTTTCCCTCAAACCATCCAGAAGAATAGATTTAAAACATACATATTACAGCTGCTTCACAATTAACGATCGATAGATATAATGTTGGATTGTTCTGGTAACTCGCAACAGTGTGTGTGTATATATATATATGTGTGTGTGTACTCTCTTAAACTTATCAAGAACATGATAAACACACATGATATGATAGCATATAATGTTGTGAATTGTGATGAACTGTGAAGGCAAAGCAAGCTGGTGCTCGTCACATTATATGGGGGAATTTAGCAGAGAATTTGACTTTATGCAATGAGCCGCATTCGCTTTTCTCTATTTCCAAATTTATATCGACACGGTTGTTTTATTGTAAAACTCGAATGTTTTTTGGTACGACATCCCCCGTCCTTTTCCAATCAATTATCAAATATTTATTTAAACAAAATTTATCAGCTGCTTCTACATAAATGTATTTTAACCTAATGCGAATTTTCAATCCCATGCTTTTACATTACATGTGACCTGCATTTTATATTATATAGTATTTTCAGTCACTCTTTCACGTGGCCATGCTTGTCTCTCCCTCTCCTTCACGTCCAAATTGTATCCTGTTTAGCTTGCTAGCTAGCAAGCTATATGCATCAATTATTATGTGTACTCATGGAGTAAATAGCTGCTAACTGTCAACTACCAAATGACAAATCCACAGCTTCAATGATTTAAACGTCTAATTAGCTGAAAAAAATATTTATATATCTTGAATTTACAGAAGCTACATGGATGGAAGGCAAACAACGCGTTGCCATACATTTCATTCATTTATTATAACATCTGTTCTTTACTCACCGTAAGGTTAAATTTCACCCCACCTTACCTAATATTGACATTCCTCGATACACTTTCAATATTATTTGTAATTGGGTTTGTTGGGGCCGGATGTAGGATATTTAAGTATCTAATATAAAGGGTTAGTTTATTAGATAATCTTACTAATAAGTTCCATTAACTCTTTTTAACTACATAAAGTGGGACACAACTTAATCTCTCTTTAAAATGAAATCACTACTAACACCCCTTGATTTGTTATACCACTGCACTTTAGTTATTAGTATTTGGTTTTTATACCAATTGTTAGAGAACTGAGTTCAAGATATTTCAACTCAAAATATTAATCTATTGGATGGAGGAATTTATCATACTTATAAACCTAATAAACTCTGTTTAACTAACCAACATAAAACATAGCTCAATAAGATTAAATGCCGACAATGAATTACTTTGAATCGTATTGAATTAATCTGAACCATTAATTCATTACTCAACATAGCCTTGGCTTAGCATCCCAATCCTCGATTCATTCAAAATAGAAAATTCTAAACTCTTGGTGGCTAAGATTGTAAATATGACAATATGTTATGTGTATGTTTAGACTTAAGTAATATTCAAATGGGTGCCAATTTCTCTTTCAATCATGTGAGTGGAATTGGAACTTGGAAGTACAAATCTCTTATTTGCATCCAAAAGTAAATCTTTAGTTAATAATCTATTTTAAAAGACATGAATAGGGTAGGGGTGATATTTATTGTTAACAAAACCCCGGTAGATAGATAAACGACAGGACATCATCTCCAAGGTCCAAGCAGCGGAGAAATAGAAGAGAAGAGCCAAAAAGAAAAAGAGAGCAAAAAGCTAAAGAAGAGAAAGATCAAATCTTTGAACAGAAGAAGAAGAAGAAGCAGAACAAGAGCATAAGATAAATGGTTTTAACCAAATAGACGTAAGTTAAAGAATATAGGGACCACGCCACACCCGCATTAGGCAGTGGATGTGGGGCCCATTCAGCTTCATGCAAGACACCGTAAAAAGAATCAGATCATAGAAATCAAGGAGCTTGAAAGAGACTGATGCGGTTCAGATCTTTCGAAAGCTCTGAAAACCCACTTCAATATTTGTGCCCCCCTCACGTGTTGCATGTAGTTTTTGTTAAATTTTTCGTTTTTTTTTTTTTTCTCTCTTTTTCCCCCTCGAGGGACTGCCCGAACTGAACTCATCACCATTCACCCGCGAAAAAGGACGATACCCTAAAAGACGTTTCACTTTTACAGGCCATATTTAATAATGGGGATGCGAGCTGAAAGCAACTGTGGGGGGACAGTAAAGCATTTTATCCTCGTTAAGTGTGAATATTATTTTTGGTTTATCAGTCGCTTGTCTTATCTCGTTACTGCAGTGTGAATTTCGCTTAAAAGTCTAAAAGGTTAAAGGCTGGCTAGCGGCTACGCCCTCGAGTCAAACGAGCCACGAGAATTATTAATTAAAAATGGAGCCACAGATTAGAGGGGAGTGGAAATTGGAAAAAGCTATATTCGTATATATTATTATTATTAAAAAAAAAAAAAAAGGAGGGAAGAAATGCAAGTAGCGAAAAGTGGATCGGGGGTGATGCAGTGTCATGCAAAATGTCAAACGCTACGTTGCAATTTTTGGGGAACTGAGGTTTGACAGTTCCCTCTCGACCGCAGCCCTGCTGGCCTTTCTCTCTCTGTCTTTTACTTGCTTAACTTCGACCTGTCTATCTTTTTCTCTTTTTAATTACTCTTCCACAAATAGATTCATGGAAAAATAAAAATCCCAAGATTAACATCAATGTGTACTCCTTTTTTTCCTTTCTTTGCTGACCCATTAGGCATGTTGATCGCTTGTCATCGGCACTACTAAAATAAGAAAAATGATAAGTGGACCATTTTTCTTTTAAATTGTCTTAACTTTAAGTCGCTTTTGTAATTTTTCCTTTTCGGTAATGCATTAAGTCTGCCTTAATCGATTTACCTACCAGGCTGTCGATTAAGGTTACAGTAGCTTTGAGCCATAATCATGGGAAATCAATCTGTATTTTTCACTTTTGTATCCTTCAACAAATATAAAATATAAAAACAAAATCGCATGAACGCAGCCCTCTCGCTGTTAACAGGAAGACTGGGATTTTTTTTTTTTTTTTAATGAGAAGGGTGTTTTTCGTTGCTGTTGAATTACTTTATATGTGTGTGTGTGTGTGTGTGTGTGTGTGTGTGTGTGTGTGTGTTCTCGCCATTAACGAAGCAAAGCAACACATCTCGGAATTGGAAGGAAATGTTTGCAGTTATAATTAATTAATAATTCTGAAAGCGACGTCGTCAGTCAAACATATATTGCTGCACTTAATTTAAGCCTTGTTAGTTGTAATTTCCTAGGTTGGAAAAAAAAAAAAGAGATTTAGTCTACCCAAATTTCTCATTTATAATCATTAGTTGTTATATAATTTTTTTTCTATCAAAAATTAAAATAATTTCGTGCGCCAACATGATTTGATTACCCATAATTAACTACGTTAACAGAAAAGTTATTGCCAATCTCAAGTCTTGGCTCTTTCCACGATGCTTAACAACTTCAAATTGTACATACAAATACAAATTAATCGATATTTGATTAGTAGGTTCAATTAGTATTCCAGATGCAATCATTTTCATATCATGATGGATTTATACACGTCCAAAGAATTTGTTTTCCTTGCCTTTTTTTGCAACGAAGTAATGATATTAAGATACACATTGGCATTATGGTTGCTAAATATATGATAAACACTTGCCATTGTAATTTAGAATTTATTTTATTCTACAATTTTATGCCGAAGAACGTATAATATTTTCATTATTTTTGTCAAATTTACTAATTAAAAGTCATATTAACCACACTTTATTGAGTGTACTTTTCACAATTACAATTTTATTTTTGTCACAATTGTAATTTTAAAGTTAACCATTAAAGGTGATAAAATGAATTATGACACGATTACACGACAGAGATTAAATATGATTTGTATTGACAAATATGTGGCATGATTAATAAATAAGTTGAAATGACATAAAATGATAAATGAATGTGTAATGTTTGTGTTAGACCACCTCAAACCTAGTTGCACGTTTATAACATGCATATCAATTAATATGTCGTAATGTTATTGAAAAATAACTAATATACATTCTAAACATTTAAATTAATTACTTGTATCAAATCTGTATTGCATTATAAACACATTTTTGTCATGTTAACTTTATTTATAATATAATTTTAAGAATAATATTGACATATTAAACGAATCAATATGATTAGCTAACAAGTCATACCTGTATTTTGATATTTTAATATAATTAACAATCGAATAGTATTTATATTTACTTAAATTTAACAAAAAATTGTGATACAATTACGCGAATTGATAACCCAACCACTCTATCTCAATGTCAGACTGGGCATAGGATTTAGTTTCTAAAAAGGGTCAAGCCATTTTTCGTTTAAGAAAAAAGAGTGGATTATATGACTGCAATATAATAATAATATTCAACAGCCTCTAAGTAAGAGCATTGTTGTTTTGGTTGTTGCTTTGTCATCGTAGTTACCCATTTCTAAAATATCATCATCGTCATCATCATCGTCGTTATTTTTTTGCGGTTCTGTTTTCAGGCAATGATGGATTAGATAAATTACATCATATCTCCGTCATTCTAGGCAGAAGCCATTATACGTACGAGACATCTCACTGATACATTCATTTCATTCGAAGCTGTTCTGTCCCACATTTGTTTCGGTCTTTATTTTATTTTATTCTATTTCATTTTAAAATTTATAATATATACATAAACTGTTAGGTTATTTTAACATAGAATTTTACTTAAATTTTAGACATAAGAATTAAATAATTGATTTTAAACAATTCAATGATAGATATTAAAATTTAAAATAATTAATTATTTATTATTAGATTACTTTAAATTAATGACTCAAAATTTATATTAAAATTTTAAGTTAAGAATTTAAGTAAAATAGCCTTATCTATATCTATAGATAAATATGTTAGACATAGACTTTGAGTCGGTAAATGCAAAACAGGCCAAATCTATCTCAAAATATTTAAAATAAAGTCAACACACTCTCGTACACGAGGATCAAACAAAACATTTTGCATAGAGAATAATGTGCTACCTATTCAACTATTATTGAGTGGTTTTAAGATCTCATCCACTACTACAATCAAGGCTTGTGAAAATTTACTTGTGAAAATTTAATAACTTCTCAAAAAGTTTAATTATGACACAAGAATAGTCTCTCCTCACGCGAGCGGATTGTACGAAAAAATTAACACATGATGAAAAAATTAAACTTCGAATTCTCACAAAGTGTAAATTTTAACACAAGAGATTTTACATATTTCAACTCGATGACATTGACAATTAAAAAAATTAACACATGATGAAAATTTTAAATTTTCTTCGCTGAAGAATATTTTTAATTTGCCATAAATAAAGACGGGGAGAAAAAAAAAGGGGGAGAAGAAGTACAATGCGGTGATAGAGTGGTTGATGAAATAATTGTTAAAAGGGGGAAAAAAATGAAAAAGAAATAGGAAGAAGGAAAAGGGTGGGGTTTGAGTGGTGGCTGCCCAGCAAACACAGGAGACGAGGATCGTAGCAATGGTCGTTTCCCCAGTCATCATTACGAAGAAGTCAAATAGGCAACGACGAACTTCTTCACAATAACTACAGGGCATGGCATGCATTCTCTCTCCTCCTAACACAGTCATCAGCCTATCTATCATATCACTCCCTTCACCTGCTCCCCTCCTCTTTCTCTTTCTTTATTTCAATGCCCTCTGTTTAATCATTAGTTCTCATTTTGCAATTTGCATGCTGTCATTTCATTTCCAAAAAACCCAAAACGGCTATATATCCACACACACAAGGACGCTTAGCTAAAATCCACCCGCACCCCCACAACCATTCGCCATTCACCACACCATTTCTTTCTTGGTTATGAAACTCACAAGCATCCAAAACGCAAAGTTTCGGCCAATTTTTAATTATGCTTGCTCGAATAATAAATAAACAAAAGCAAAAAGGGGGGTTTGGTGTGCATAGAACATGGTGACTGGGTCGAAGACTTGAGAGTTGAGCTTTGAAGTGAGAATCCCAGAGCCCCCGCTGTCTCAATCCTAGCACCGTTATCTGTTTGGAAGCCCCCGTCTATCCCTGGTCTGTCTTCCCCACATATGAAACCGGTTAAGTATCTGCACTATCTCTCCTATTTCCTCTTAATTCTTCTCCCAGGACTCCACTCTCTTCATGACCATGGCTGCTGCTTGTGGTCTGCGAGTTAATAGTAATAATAATAACAACAACAACAATGGCTGCAATAACAACAACAACAGTATTATTAGCGGTGGTGGTAGTGGTGGGGATCATCAGAGTCCGACAACAATGACGAGCGCCTCCAATAGCACCAGCGGCAGCAATAACGACGGCAAGATGGTGAGAAAGAGGACGGCTTCGGAGATGGAGGTGCAGCAGCAGCAGCAGCAGCTGTATACTGGGAGTAGTGATTATTATCGTAGCAGGTTGCCCAGAAGAAATAACCCAATCAATCAAGCCCCCACCGCCACAGCATCAGCACTTCCCAACTACTCCACTATGTCGTCTTTCAATGATAATGTCAATATGAGTACGCTAACGCTGCCACCTTCTTCCCTCATCAACAACGTGACGTCAGGTGCTTCTGGATTTTTGCCTACTGCTACATCAGCAGCAACGAGAACCACTACAAACTTTAGTTGCATTGACAATCTTTCCCCTAATAATAATCACCAACAGCCACAGCCTCCTCCTCCTCCTGCTGTTTGTGGCTTCTCGGGTCTGCCTGTGTTCCCGCCGGCTGATCATCACCAGAGAAATCGAAACGCGGCCTCCATCGGCTTGATTCCGGCCGCCCCCAGTTGTAATAGTGCTAGTAATCTTGCTTCTTCTATGGAGGATAGCTCGGCCACCGCTTGGATCGACGGCATCATAAAGGACCTTATCCATAACTCAGCCAACGTGTCGATTCCTCAACTCATCCACAACGTCAGGGAGATCATCTTCCCTTGTAACCCTAATCTTGCTGCCCTCCTTGAGTATCGCCTCCGCTCTCTTAATTCTGAGCCACTATTGGAGAGACCAAGGAAAAAAGACGCGGCGTTGCCTTTGCATATGCTGCAAAGGCCGCAGTACTATATCAATAATAATAATACTCCGCAGCAGCAGCAGCAAGGCTCTTCTGGGCTTACTCTCAATCTTGACCACGTCTCTAATTACTCGCTACAAGATTCATCATTCTTGAACTGGCCGGGATTAACACCCGTGCCGCCCCATGTTCACGAGCATCATGCATCTGCTGTCACATCATCTCTTGCACTAACTCAAGTGCAAACTCACACCCAGCCCCAGCAGCCTCAGCCTCAGCCTCAGCCTCCGCCTCAGGAGCTACATCAGCAGCAACAAGAAGATCAAAACGAAAACTCATCGCCGGTGGAGACAGTGACAGCGACAACAACAGCTCCTAACCCACCATCTCTGGCGGTTGTTAACGCTAGCATTAGAGAGAAGAAAGAAGAGATAAGGCAGCAGAAGCGGGATGAAGAGGGCTTGCACCTACTGACGTTGCTCTTGCAATGCGCGGAGGCAGTCTCGGCCGATAACTTGGAGGAAGCGAACAAGATGCTGCTCGAAATTTCTCAACTCTCGACTCCATACGGGACTTCAGCTCAGCGTGTGGCTGCTTACTTCTCGGAAGCAATGTCCGCGAGGCTGGTGAGCTCCTGCCTCGGAATATACGCGGCGCTGCCTTCTCTGCCCCAGACTCACACCCAGAAGATGGTGTCAGCCTTCCAGGTGTTTAACGGCATTAGTCCCTTTGTAAAGTTCTCTCATTTTACAGCCAATCAGGCCATTCAGGAAGCATTTGAAAGAGAGGACAGGGTGCACATCATTGATCTAGACATCATGCAAGGCCTTCAATGGCCTGGACTCTTTCACATCCTAGCTTCTAGACCCGGTGGCCCTCCGTACGTGAGGCTTACGGGACTGGGTACCTCCATGGAGGCTCTAGAGGCCACGGGAAAGAGGCTGTCTGATTTTGCCGAGAAGCTTGGACTTCCCTTCGAGTTCTGTCCGGTTGCTGAAAAAGTTGGGAATTTAGACCCGGAGAGGCTCAATATCAGCAAGAGGGAAGCCCTTGCAGTTCATTGGTTGCAGCATTCTCTCTACGACGTCACTGGCTCTGATACCAATACTCTTTGTCTTTTGCAAAGGTAATTTGATTTTTCTAGGGGCCGCTTCTTGTTGTCTATCATTTCATATGCTATACAGATTGATGTGGTACTGCGATTCTATCATAATGCTTTACCATATTCAAACTTAGAGAACTAGTATCCTCTCCTGGATAGTGCTATTGAGGGTCTAATGATATTGTGGCACGATACTTAACAAACACCGATGCTGGAGGTGCAAGTAGGAATGTTTGCCTCCATGGTGAAGGGTTTCTTGTGTTGTGATCATGTGTGTAATTAATTGCTAGTACGCATGCATTACAATTGACTAGTTGACATTATTTGTTGATCAGACTGGCACCGAAAGTAGTGACGGTAGTGGAACAGGACCTGAGTCCAGCAGGATCATTTCTGGGGAGGTTTGTGGAGGCGATACACTACTACTCAGCACTATTCGACTCGTTGGGAGCAAGCTACGGGGAGGAGAGCGAAGAGAGGCATGTGGTGGAGCAGCAGTTGCTGTCGAGGGAGATCCGAAACGTGCTGGCAGTAGGAGGACCTTCGAGGAGTGGAGAGGTGAAGTTTCATAACTGGAGGGAAAAGCTGCAGCAGTCGGGGTTCAAGGGTATATCTCTAGCTGGGAATGCAGCCACGCAGGCTACCTTGCTGCTTGGGATGTTCCCTTGTGATGGTTACACATTGGTGGAGGACAATGGTACTTTGAAGCTCGGTTGGAAGGATCTTTGCTTGCTCACTGCTTCTGCTTGGAGGCCCTTGATTCATCATCCTTGCAACAATATCAATGCTATTTCTACTCGCTACGCCCACTAGTAGGTGCAAATCGTATCATTGTCGGGTGGTTTACTTGTTAGGGCTTTTAATCTCAAAGGACTTCCGAGTGTATCAATAGTAGGGCTTTTAATCTCAAAGGACTCCCGAGTGTATCAATAGTGTCTGCGATTCACCTCTTTTATTTATTTATTGGCGTTTTGTGAAATCTCTCTATGTTTTGCATTTTATTCGACCTGATGGTGCTTTACGAACAGCCTGCCTTTTCCTCAAAAATTGAACGCCTCCTTTCAGGTTTAAAAGTATGTTAGTGGTTAAGAATGAGCAAAGATATATCCGTAACTTCTGTTTTATAGCGGTTCGAAGCTATTGGTCATGATTGGTCAAAACCAATACGAGACCTTTTGACCCATTTTCCCAGGTGAATAAATTATGGAGTTAATAACACAATGATATTTTTACTAAATTAATATGCAACTCTTGTTTGTTCTTGTTGCTGCAATCAGGCGTTCGGCTTCATGGGTGCATATTTGGATATTGAAAAATGATATTTAGCCACTAACAAAATATTATCCTAACAGAAACGGTAATATAAACAGTATTATTAATTTATGTTCTATGATGTTACTGTGGTCAACAATACCCATTCTCTTTCTTGCTAGTATCTTGATGGCGTTGCTCTCTGATATTTTTGCTAGCCCAATCGTTCATACGCGGGTAAACGCATCTCAAAACAAGAAAACAATTAATGCGTAAGGAAGTTTAAAAACAACTGAAAAATTATCTGAAAATGAATTGGCTAAACCGCAAGTTAGGCAAAATAATGTCACCCAACCACTTGGTTGTAAATTAACTTGACACACAATAATAAAATCAGTCCGTCACTCCGCCTGTCTGTCTTTGATTGACTTGACAAAAATGAAATTTAAATCGAACAAATGGCTGTGCCGACATAAGAATACACACACTCCGTAGGACACACAGGAATATTCGGCTTCTTGAATATGTAATCATTTACATTGTGAATGGCTATGGGAACTCCTTTAACGAACAAATAATCACCTTCTTTAGTACAAAAATATTTTCAAGGTCTTCCACTTCCCTCTAAATCCCTAAGTCAATTACCAAAACAAGCAAAGAATGAAGCTCTTCCTATCACTCCTTGCACTGTCAAAGAAATACCATTATAAAACTTGAAATCTTCTTGCCTGTGCCTATCTTCGGTAGTCACCTCGGGGAACTCAATCCCCCTCTTTCAGGAAACTAGGTAAACGTTTCTATTCCCTTCATCTATCAAAGAATAAAAGATATCAGTTCACCAAATTCATCGTGGCCGTCGCTTCTCTGTAACCCAATAAGCTTGGTGATCTAGCTGAGAGAAAAATTATCAGCAACCAGAAAGAAGACATCCATACATTCATGCTTCTTGAACCAAAATTTTCCATCAACTTTTAGCTGTAAATCCTGAAGTACCAGCATTTCAAGGATGTACATTGCACGCACTCAATAGCTGATCTTCTTGGTTCAGAAACTTCTTCCAGAATTTTTTATATCTTGGAATTCCCAGCTCCAGCCAAGGTTTCATGTTTCCATTATAGTGCAAAACGGCAGCTTTCTTAATGGCTTGGATATCAAGCCCATAATCATGACCGAGTCCTGACAATGCCCACACCCCATCAAGAGCATAAACTAGGTCCTGAAAGGTGAGCAAACTTCCACGCAAAGCAACAGCTTCCTTTGATTCCTCTCCCATCCTCACCTGTAATCACATTTCAAATGAAGGTGAAATGGATCAGAACTTTATGATTAATAACATAATAGTCTTAGCAATAATTCATTGGTCCTAATCACAACCATTATTATGTCAGAAGAACGAAATCATTTCTCAGAAGTTTCAGCCAGCAGCCAAAGCTGTAGGCATGGCATCTAAAATTAAAAGGGAAGGTCAAATAATGGGGCCAGTAGTCAAATTACCGTCATGACCCATTTACACAGAGCAATGCACATTTATGTCATAAATAGAAGCAACAAAATTCTAAAAGCATCATTGAACCATGAATATATATTAGCATAACATATCAGAGAAAGATATCTTAGCAAAATAAACATCACTCACCTCTCTTACCAACCTCTGGTAAGTTTTAGTAAGATCTAGCTCTCTCCATCTGGCCAGATCAACTATATTCAATCCAGACATCCAAGCACAAGAATTTTTATCGTAACTGTTTTCACCCAAATAACTCTTCAGCTGACCCAACCTTACTGAGCAGGATTGCACTGCACCATTTACTTTACCTCCCATGTTGATGTCCCATAGCGCTGACAAGTCTTTCTGAACAACAACATCATCATCCAGAACTACAACCTTCGTTAAACTCTGAAATATCTCGGGAAGAAGATAGTGCGAATAAGAGAAAACTGATATATACTGCATTTTAGTATGGATTGACGGACTATCAACACCGAATGAGGAAACTCGATACTCTACAGGCAAGAACATACGAATAAGAATTGCTATGTCATGAGACTCTAAGTTAAGTTGTTCCATATTCAACACTTGCACTGTGGCTTCCTTAAAAGTGTTTCTGAAGAACCACAGTTTCATTGCAAAGTAATTCTGTCCATCAGTCAGTACATGAAAAACCTGATTCTTACTTTCCTGTAAAAAATGCAGGAAACAAAGTCAGCATCCTTACTAAAATGCATGCATGTTGACAATCAAAAATTGCATGGAAGAACATTTAACATACTCTTGCACATAAGACAGTTGAGTTGATTACAACCGACGACGCAAGTATATTAGTGGAGAATATAACATGGTGATGCAAGGAGGGATCTGAAAATCTATCAGCCCGAGCAAGCTCCATGTCCACCAAAGGAGATTTGAAATATTCCACAGTTAACCTCATAGACAAGCAGTGAAGACTTTTTGGCATGGTCTGGACTGCAAGTTGGTAGAGGAATGCACTCTGCTTCATGTGGAAGTTAGCTTCATCATTGGTCATGTCAAGAATTTGCCTCAATTTCTTGTCGACATTACTACAATCCACAGGGATTGATTTAGCTTTGGTTATTGTAGCTTCCATCCTCTGAATCTTCTTTTCAATCCTATTACAAATGGCAATATTCATTTTAGTGTCTATAGAGTTTGACTATCATTCCAACAGAAGCAAACAACAAAATGTCAACAGTACAGATGTACCCTTGGAAAGCGTCAAGCATGTATACGAAGCTGAGTAAATGCTATAGTGTAAAATGATTAAACTAGAAATGGGCTTAAAGAGCTATAAACCATGCCTATCTTGGAATTGGCATCTTAAATATGGAATATACCAACACATGCAGATGCAGTACAGCTAATAATGAAAAAATCAAGCAAAAGAAAAAATGAGATGGGTCAGAAACATTTAGTTGATAGTCTGTGTAATGCTTGGGATGCAAAATCCAAGGACTCTTCAGGTGCACAAACAAATTTATATTCATGAGGCAAGCAAATACATGATGTGCAAAAGGATGCCCAAAAATCTACACAAAGCTTTATAATTAAGAAGATGCATCATTTAATGTGACCTATGTACTCATCAAGTGGAAGATAGAAAAACTATGCCATCTTGCACAACCTACCCTGGAGGAAGATCCACATCTGTGGCACTTTCACTGAGAACACGCTCCACCTCTTGAATATTTTGTCTCAGTGCACGAGTTAACTTATCCTGTGATGGAAGTTTTGCAATACTTGGGTAGTAAGCTCGAGCCACAAAAAGCTGGTCTTTCAATTTCTTTACCATAGTGTCCTTCATTTCTTCCCTATGTTCTTTACGCCAAAGGCAGTAACTCCCAAATTTCAATTCACAGTTTTCATTTTCATCAACACCACCTCGTCCAGTGTCATCAACAGTACCGGCAATTTTAGAATTCTGCACAGAATATTTAGTTAATCTCAGAGGCTTTGGAAGCTTTAAAATTTTACGTAAAATTGGAAAAAATATGCATGCATACACTTGTATTCGGAAGTGGTTGCGGCACAGCAGGAGGCGAAACTGGTGCAACTGTTGATTTTTTTTTTTGGGGTTGGGGGGGGGGGGGGGGCGCAATTTCAATTAGTATCATTAGAGGGTAGGAAGAAAGCAAACACTTTGGGAAAAATGAATTATCTTGGACCTTTTCTGTGCTGACTAGTGTCTGTTGCACTCATATCAGATGTTTCAGTTTTAGCTCCATTGGGGAAATTGCTGCGAACATCCTGACAGGCAAAGTTCATGATGAAAAACAACAAAACATCCTTTTGAATTCCTATGCTACATCAAGAAAATCCTTAATGCTTGTATACAGTCTTTGGGATAAATGTGAATATATACACTCCATGTAAAATATTGACCAAGTTCAAAGATATTTGACCACAAACATCTAAAAGACTTTTCCAGAACATATTTTAAATGGTGTACAACAAAGTTCCTGAGCATTAAATGCAACAAAGTAGAAAAGATTCAAGGAATTCGTATAGATCACACATTTTTAGTATTGTACCTCAAATATGGTAGAGAGCCAAAAGAGAAAAAGGAGTAAAAGAAAAAGGAAAGAGATAGAGAAAAAAAGATATTGAGAAAACGGGAGGAGAATTCGAAAATAAAATAAGAAATATGGAGGTGACATGTGTTGGGGAATCAATATTTCTTCATTTGCCTAATAACAAAATATTCATGACACTGTGTAATGGCAAAGTTCTAAAAGAAGGGAAAGAGAACTATTAATAATAAAAGAGATCAACTTTCAATAAGTAATCTAGCTATAAGAATAAGATTAATGGTCTTAGGAAACCAAATCTAACTCTAATAACAATTTAACAGTGGGGAAATTATCCTAGAGCAGCCAAGGGAAAAATCCATCAAAATAAAATTTGGTATAGCCTCATCCATGTATTTCAAAATCTTCAAAAATATTAAACTGCTGATACAAATTCGAAATTAATTTCCCAGCATCATAGTCTTCCCCTTAAGGATCTTATATATGGGTAGAGTTCAATTCTTAAAGCAGCTTACTTTCTGATTTTATCAAATCTTATGATACCTTGAAACGCAAATATTATAAAATTTTCTGCAATCAATAAACTTGAGAGCTTTCAAATGAATCTTTACTTTTAGTAATAGCATAACAAGTTCATCCTACGAATAAAACAATGAAGTGAAATCACATAAGAAAAGGATTGCAAATGATGTGATTTGTTAAGAGCTGAAAATGATTGATGAGCCATCTCCTGTAAACTTAAGCTTTTGAGGTTAATGATTCTCAAGATGTTCAAACTTAGATATTATTGTTCAACGCTCGCCAATTAACTTACGCTTTTAGGCAAGCTGCCAAATCTAGTTTCAATGGTGTTTGTTGCATTCTGATCTGAGGGGGTATATTACAACTTAAACACTCCTAAGCCCTAACCTAGAACTAGAAGCCTAATCTTTTAGGCATGAACATAAACTTTTTCATGGTATTGGTCAATTTGATATGACGATCTTACATTCAAATCCCCTCATTCTATTGATTAGTTAAATTATTAGAAGAACATTGCATATGTGAGCCTTAAACGTATTGTTGGTGCTGTACCTCAAATGAAATTTCCAGAAATTCTCCAAATTTCAACATAGAAAAGGGAAATAGTTGGAGGAAAAAAAAGTTCAAACAATAAATGAACTGGGATGGCAGGTTCAAGTAGGCAATTAATTTAGTTGCAATAAACATATGCCATTTAATGAAGATAATGAGTGAACATTAAAAATTACACCACATTTTGGCCAACGGCAAGCACATTTAACCATTTCTGCAAGTAAAAACGCAAGACATGCCTTCTGAAACAGACATGTGCAGTTGCAAAAGCAAGTGATTCCAAATCGAATTTTTTTTTTCCTTTCTTTTGATATGATCAACTTGTTCTGTGAAACAGCACTGCCAATGTCACTGTACCTAATTTGAAACTAAGACTTTCAATACCTAGTCCTTAGTGGTTTCTTGCTTTCTTGTCAGTTTAAAGCTGTTCCAATCTATAGAGAATCTAGTGATGCAATCTTAATTCAAAAGAATTTTGAATTAACTCAATCTAACTTAATCATGTCAATCTCGCAAAATCAAACATAAATCAGGTCAATGGATTGCTGCACGATTATTCATCTACAAGATATCACTTCGCAATTAGCTGAAGATTGCATCACTAATTATAAGAATTTAATGCAAATAACAAGTCTCAATGGTTTAATATCAAAGAAAGCACTAAAATATGCACCTTTGAAATATTTGGAGCTAATTTTTTGACAAGTTCATTTATATGAGTAGATCGATCATTCTGCAAAAACAATAAAAGAAACATCCATCAAATGATCACTATCTATTCCATGTAAAAATCAAAATAAACTAGGAACTTTTTATTTCCAGTACTTGTATAAGCAATGTATACGTTCACAGGAAAACAAGTGCTGCATTGACAGTCAATGCATTACCTCAGCATGATTGAAGGTCTCGGTGTTCTCGTACTTATCATAAATTTTAAGATCGTTCTGATTTTTAGCAACACCAAAAAGAAAATGCAAGAAATTATGAGAACATTAACAAAAGGAAATTGCAAGAAATGAAGATCAACAGATAGCTTACTGCAACTGAAGTTTTATGCACAGGTACATATCCTGCAGAAGAATCAGAATACACTGATGAGCTTCGCTAAAATAGAAATCTGGAAATAATATCAGCTATTTCTGGTATGAAGTAAAGGACAATTATGTAGTTTAAATTGTTTTCTACAGTTGTTGCAGCAGAGTGGAGTAACAATTAAGGAAACCTAAGTGATGAAGTTGAATGTCAGGATTCAGTACTACCACTACTCAATACTCATACAATCAATGCTAACACGGAGATCTAACTAGTGTAAATGTAGATTGAAGAATGAAGTATGATTGGATCTGAAGAAAGAGAGCAGTGTAATTGTACGAAGGACAACAGATCTAAAGCAAAAGTAAAATTACTGAGTGCTGACCGTTGGGATTGGGATTGGGATTGGAAGAGTGAAAGCCATTGTGAAGGCCAAGCAAGAAAGCGAGAGGGACAAGCATGGAAAGGACAACGAGAAAGAGTACTCCAATCACCAGACTTCTCCATCTCCTCTTCCCCGTAGTAACCGAAAGTCCGCCTCCGCCGCCGCCGCCGCCTTTCATTGCCGGCTAAATGTTAATTATCTATCACCACTGAAGTTTCGTTATTGTTGTGTTAGTTCAGGTTGTCAGAAAAAAAATTAATCTCATATAAGATGACGGACGGCAGTGGTGTCCGTCGCCAAGCCCACAGTAGTAACGTAATCTCGATCTCACTCGGAGTCACAAACTCTCATTTCTACTACTACTTGAGCACTAACTGAAAGAAAGGAAATCTTAGAAGAAGCAGTGCTTTTGCGCATGGTGTGCGTGGGGAGATGACCATTACCCCGGCTTTGTGCTCGCGCGTGAATTCCACTTCCGCTGGCTAACACGTGTGGACCCCGCGGTTTCATTGCTTTCCCCTGAAATTACAAAATACAATTATCCTACTTAGCCCGAAAGTTAAAGTGTTGCGGAAATTGGTCTGACATAATCCAAGTTTAAAAAATATTTAAGTTCTATTTTTTTTTAAGATTTTGTTATTGTAAATATTAGAATTATTGTTATTTTTAAAAGATTTTGTTATTGTTTGTGCAGTACATGGTCACGCAACATGAAACCATTTAAGATTAAATGGTGGACATTTATTTTTTAGCTGGTATGTAATTTTTTTTTTCTGAAAGAAGCTAGTATGTAATATTAAACATAAAAATTATTCAATTAATTATCTACAGTAATATTAAATATTAAATTTAATAAGATTAAAAAATACTATGTTATTCAAACAGTTACTTCATTAACTTAAATTTAACATAGTCTTATCTAATATTATATTAATTTGACGTAAGCCAATCTATTCTAACTTAATCGAATCCAACTTGATCCAACATACCCTTGACGCTAACCTCTTTCCTTTAAAAACAAATTTCTTACGATTCGAGTACAAGGTTAAGCCAAATCCGGGGTCACATGTCTAATTGTAGAGAATGTGCTAACAAATAACTTGCTATTAATATCAATGAATGAATCAAAAATTGATCGAAAATAACATTTTTAAACAGCCAATAAACAATCGTGGCACCCACGCAGTAGGTGTTAGGTGTCTAAAGCTGCAAAACATGTTGACCATCCTCTGTCATAAAATCTACATACTATGGTTATAATACAATCACGAGCTCAAGCTACAGGGAAAAAAAGTTGTGTGTCCACATGGTGAGCCCAGCAAGACCATACTGTGTTATTTGAACTCTCTTTGATCAAACGTCCTCTTTGAAATCTTCACATTTTGGTCAACACCCATGCTTTCGTTCACAATGAGGCATCTAATTGTAAGCACAATTCATTATGGTATCATGTTCTATCCATGTACACTCTATGATACAAGGTTATGTAATAACAAAGCAAACAAGATTTTCCACACGAAAAATATCGTAAATTCCCTGCATCTGAAACAAAAAGAAGCAAACCCATCAAATCCAACAATCAACACCCAAACCAGAAAAACTGAAAGCCCATACCGGTGTCATGAAGAAAAACATATCCCAGTAGGTAGTTCAATACCAGTCTACCTTTCAAGTAACCATGTCAAGTGGAGCAACTTTTTCAACTTCCTCAGTTCCCAAACCCTCGCTGACAGGGCAATTACTTGGAGGTATGCTACCACTCAAAGGACTAGTAGTAGCATTGTTGACCGAATCTGTTGTCAAGGTGCTCATGTTAGATGAACTAGAACTACAACCAGCAACATGCTCTTCTGATGCTTTTGGAGGTGGATTAGAAACAGAACCAGAAACAAGCTCTTCTAACTGTTTTGGAGGCAAACTAGAGATAGAACCAGATATATGCCCTTCTGATTCTTTAGGTCTATTCAGGGCATGGCAGTGTGGACAATAATAAGTAATATATGGGAAATCCTCCTTCCTAGCAAGACCTTCACACATACAACAAAAGAAAAAATAGTTTTATTCAATCCTGAACATGTCATAAGGAACACAATTGATTTTGGGATCGTGCATGTGATTGCATTGTTAAGGAGTAAGTGGGTAGGAATATCCTTTATAGTAGACTCACCATTATGCATATGGCAGTTGCCACATATAAGAGCATAAGATTGTGAAGGATCATCACCAACAAGTATTGCTGCAATTCGAGCAATCCATCCTCCATCATGCATGGTAGACACCTGAGGATAGTGATGATTCACAACAAGTTGATTATGCTCAGGACCCTTGCTCCCAAAGGAACCAGAGGTTTCTTCATCAGAATGATGCAATGGAGTGCTACCAGCACTACCAGATCTGGGGTGCCCTTGCTTTCGCTTTCGAAGACCACTAGATGGCACAACCTCGATGTCGTTGCTATTGCCCGGTGGAACATTGAGATTAGATTCACCCCCCACAAACACTTTCAAACCAGAGTCTGCACCCAGCTTGGATGCCAGGACTGTTGCAGCAGCAGCTTGTGCTGCTGGGTCAGGATCATATCTCTGTGTAATAAAGCTTATGCTAAGTACAATTCAAAACTTTTTTAAAAAAGAGTCATGCATTTTGGGGGTGGGTTGGGGGGGAGACTCCATTCATTTCTTTTTGATGAGGCAATAACCACTTCCACCAGTAATTAATGTCCTTTATTCATTACAGAAACCATATCATGGTAACAACTCTTGAGCTCATTTGCTGTGACCCCCCCCCCAAAAAAAAAAAATATAAAATTGCTCAATATTGTCTAAGACTCTAAGCAACCAATTCAAAACAACATAAAGGGGTAAGAAAAAATCTTAAGAATCTGAAAGAGGATTCTATGAACACCTACAAGAAGTTTCACAAATGATTACCTGAATGAGCTGTTGAGTGTTATAATAATTTGTCCTCTCTTTAAGTTCATCAATTTTGGCTTTCCTCTCAACCCGAAGCCTTTCTAGAGTTTTCTGGTCCTTGCGATCACCTAGAAGCATCAGATAAAATACAAGTTGGTAAATACATATATACTCTATCCTCCTAGAGCCACCATATTTGTTTGGGTTTTGGGTGGGGTAGGAGGGGTGTGGGGGAGTTTGAGGTGGGTGTGGGTTCAATTTTTTTTTTTTATAGCATGTAGTAATGACAGTCACCATCCAAATTTAATCAAGGAAGATGTCAGGCAACCAGTGAAATAAATAAAAATATTGCAATAAATAAAAAAAGAAGTTCTAAAGTTAAAAGCACACACACATCCTGGTGAAGCTCACAAATGCTGAACAAGCAAGTGCAGATAAACCAGGCAAAAGAAATATAGGTAGAACTCGAAGTGCCCTCGTCTTCCATTTTAACTCCATTGATCTTGTTGTTGTGATAGCATAACCAACCGCAATAACCTGAAAATTGACACCATTTAAGGGAATTTATAAAATAATAGATAACAACAGTAACAAGCATCCAGTTAAACAATTATGGTTGGCGCACACATGTTTAAAAGGATAAAATGATGAAGATGCTATACTCAAACCTTCATACCAAAATATTCCAGTACCAAATATGTCAAATATTAAGGAGAGAAATCTAAGCTGGAGGCCAAGAGTAAAAACAAGCATAAATTTGAGAGAGGTAACGAAAAATATCTAAGCAGTTGTCAGAAGGAAAGAAAATCAAGATAGTCAAACTTAAAGGAGTCTTGAATGCGGAACAGATTGACATTTCTCAGGCAAAAGACATATTGTAAAATAGAAAGAATGTTCACTGGTTTGCTTCAACTCTTCCACCCTAAACTCATCTTGCAACCAAAATGATGGTAAAAAAACAACGAAAACTTGGTAAACTTTTTTCACTCAGCATGGGAATAAAATTCTCAGGCCAAAACTTGCAAAATACAACCATAACAGGCATTCATGTATGTAAAGTCATTTAAAATGTTATAAAACACAAGCAGACATCATACAATTATAAGCTCCACCAGAGTCATTTACTCTAAGGAAATTTACTTATTTATGATCAGAAACAATTTGATGCACACAAAAGACAATATTTTGATGGTCATGACCAAGTCTGTCTCACTGTCTCAGTGGCTTGCTAACAAAATTGTTCTAGGTCATCGGAGACTCACTGTACTAATAAAGGAATGCATCATCATTTGGAATTACACCAACATTTTAACATTTTGTGTTATGACAATGAAACCAATGATTTTATCAAACCACGCCCCCACCCTCCCTCCTAAAATATAGGACAAAGGATAAAGGCACTGCAACGCCTAAAATGCCAAGACCAAGTGGTAAAAAGAGAAGACGTAAAAAGTTACAGTGGGAAGATACAATGTATGTACTCCATCCAAAATGCCAAGACTTAGTAATAAAGGAGTAAGCACCTCAAAAATAACAGTGAATATGATAAGATGCCTCGACATCCTCCTCCAAGTCTGGGATCTCCTTTTCATTCGAGTAAGAATAGCAGCTTCCTCCTTAGAAATGTATTGCAATCTCTTCTCAAAATCATCAACCTTTAGTCTAAAGATACCATTCCAAATACGAGAAATGATACCCTTGGGCTTCTTTTCAACTGCCTTGGAATTTTTTTTTTCACTTTCAGTAACGCACTTGTCTTCTGCCATTTCTTCTTTTTTACCTCCTGCACAAGTGAAAAAAAGCTAAGCATCTATACATTGGTCACACAACCATATAAAATTCAAATTACAATCAATATCAGACCCAAACAGGAAAATCCTTCAGACATGATCATTAAGCTCATGGTAACCAGAGACATAACCACTGCTAACTATTTAGAGGTGAGAAATGACCATTAAGAAATAAAAATCGGTTACTTAAATGACCAAGTCTTCTTATGAGATGTCTATGTAAGAAGATAGCAATAATATGGTAGATTTCCCTTCTCCTTTATTCCTATAAACTAGCCAAATCTGAGTCCAATGTTAATTGTTTGATTTCGCGAGTATATTTTTATGTATTTAAATCTAAATTATCTGTTCGATGGCTCTTTAGAACAACAAAGACACAGCAGCAAAAAATGGTGCTTTTCAATACAATTGATGAGATCATTAAAACCACACATCATAAAGCAATGTAAATGCTGCTCGCCTGCTCCTATGCTAGTCCTAATTATCATCAGCTAATATTTTATTATTTATTCATTTATCACGTAGTCAAGGCAAAAGGCAGTACATCATAAATAATAATTTCCAGGTATTGGGAATAGTTCAGCGTTCAACAGATCAGACATGAAAATTTTTATATAAAGTAGTTAAAGATAGATTAAGAAAAGAGGTACCTTGACAGCCTTCTCTTTCTCTTAGTCAGACCCACATGGTAAACCAAACTTACAGATGATCCTATTGATGCCCAAGCTCAAAATTCTTCAGTGACCCTAAATTTTATCAATCGAATCAGACTACATTTTCAAGAAAACGTGAACGTAACAATTCTCATTATGGATTGCAGAACATAGGATAGTGAGCATACCACAATGAACAAGAGATACATCCAAAAATTTGTACAATCCACAATAAGCTAATACTAGAGCCAATGTGTTGCAAAGCACGAAACGTTTTATAGCCAGAAGCAGACTAAAATATCTGAATCCATAAATGGAAGCTGTTAAGTAAATGCAACTTAAATTGAAATAATGCCGGAATTTAATTCGTTGGGGGTGTTTAAAGCTGCACAACCTTGCCGAGCTACTTTTTAGGGAACACAAGTGATACAAGCTCTATTTTATCTGAATAAAAGAAAAAAAAATAGATTGATAAAAAAAGCAACAGACGTAAAAGAAGCAAACGTGATCGGATCCTATACTAATTGCCTATTCAGTTGCATTATGAACCAAAAATGGATTAAGTTTAACGCTAGAAATCGCATAGCTAACCTGAATTAAAGATAGTAGGATTGGGAGGAGCGACGATCAGAGATCGTAAGGAACCAGCGCGAAGAGTCAAACGATTGTTGAAGATTTCGTGTGGAAAGATATACTCGAGAGAAAAGTCTTCACCCGTTCACCGTTTGAGTCACACGTGCGAAGTGAGATGTCACACGAGGGAAAATGTACAGCAGTTAGTTACGGTTGGAGTGGAAAGAAGAGTCGGTTAACCGTGGAGTGTGGACTGTGGAGATATTGGTTTCTTCGGGGTTGGGCTTCGTGTGGATTCGGTAACTAAAAAAACCATAAAGTTTTTAACCATAAACGGTAATCAATGGCCGCGGCTGGCCTATAATGCTTTTCGAATTATTTACTTTACCCATGAAATTTGAAAGATATGGGTAAATAATAATAATGATGATAATAATAATAAGGAGTTGGAATTTATCATTTCTCTACATGTTTGAAAAAATAAATTAGTAAGATGTCAATTTTTATTTGAATGGATCTGGAGATATCAATTTTTTTTTTTGATTTAGTAAGATCACAATAAAGTTTAAACAAAGGTTTTAATTTTGGCAGTGAAATAAACTTACCAGATTTTCTCATAAACCGAACGATCCTATGATGAAAGCAATGAAATAGAAAATTATAGAAAATTGCAAGCAATATAAATATTAAGGCACCTAAATTTTACAAATATGACGACAATAAAAATTAGTTCAACTAGTATGACTGATTTATAAAGAAAATATAAAATTATCCTATACTGTTGAACTGCTCAAGTTCGGTTGACGAGTTGAGAAAATTGTTATCGGACGTAACTACATAAATTTTGCTCAAAACTCTATCTATAATACATAAGTAGGGTAAAAACTAAATAAATAAATAACACTCAACATTGTAAATGATCTTTAAATTGTCATGATACTTTCGAGTAAGTGTGATTTCAATGCAAAAAGAGGGGCATTTTACTTGAGTTATCCAATTGCCACAGTAGTGCGAAATCAATGCCCAAAAAAAAAAAAAAAGTCTTTACTTATCAAATTATGATGGCAAAAGTTTCCGATGTCCTAGCAATATAGTTTTGAGATAAAATGAGTCGGGGATAATAAAACTAAGAATAAAATTATTTCGTTAATCACATTTACCACTAAGGTTGTTAATTGCTTTTAATCAAGGAAAGGAGATCGACCGAAAGTTTTTGAAGTGCGGGAGGAAGAAAACTGATTTAAGCGCTTTTGAGAAGTGGAGAGCGGAAGCTGTTAATTGCTGAACGACTATTCTTTACCTGCGGTTAGCTTTTAGATCATTTTTGCTGAAACACCCTCGTTTATATTCTAAACAGACTCAACTCCCACATGGTTTCAAATTTCATCAATAAGACCCCAATTGCAGTTGAGATGATCACTCGTTTGGATAGTATAATTAATAAACTTTGAAGATTTACATTACATTTTAAAACTATTACAGCAAAAGTTACGAGTGACATCACTAGAAAGAAAATGTAAGGTGGAAGAATTTGAAAAGAACAGAGAAAGAGAATTGTTTATTGAGTTTTATTAAAAAATTATGAAAAATTATAAACATATTATTAAGAACAGACGTAAATACATCGGCTCACTCCCTTCACCCTTCTGCTTCCTGCTGGCATCCATGCCAATTACAAACATGAGGTTGTTATTAGAATTGAGAAGGAAATAATGAGAAATAATACAGTTCGTAAACGAGTACGACGATTTAAAGGGAATGATAGTAAAATTAATTATAAACTCACTAAATTATATTTATTGTTATTTTGTTAGTTATATTTATCACCAATAGTAATAAATATCTTATTCTGTATCACAAAATTTCATATTAAATAAAATAATATTCATGATTAATAAATTTTTCCTAGTTATAAGTGATTTAGTTATATTATTACATCATTTATTTAATGAATTATCATATCATAAAAAGATAAAATTTTATAATATTTAACATAGCTTAACTCCTGTCATCACCATTTTACCAGTGATTTACAAGTAATTTTATTCCATCAGCTACTCAAGTACAAGCAAAATAATAGATAAGCGAGAGAGGAGGACGGAAGGGGGGTTGGGCTGAGAAGCAGGGCTGTGATTATAAAAGTTAAAACCATAAGGTGTGTCCGTGAGATTTCTCCTCCAAACCAAAAAGCCTGAGAAAGGAATCATCATAGCCCGTAATCGTGTGCATTTGCGATTAATCGTTTAATCATACTGGCAAATCACAACTGCAATCCATTCTCACCATCTCTCTGAAAGTCCGAAATCACTCCTATCTCTCTCCCTTCCGCTGTGAAACTTTCTCTTGAATTCTCCGCCAACCGTGAATCGTCGTTTGTGTTCTGATATCTCTGTTTCACTTGCTGAGTCTTTTCTAGAAACAGGTGCGGGTGCGGGTGCTGATGTTGACTTTCAGGGCTAAAATCTTGGTTTAAACCTCACTCAATTCCAAATCAACAACTCCGGTAAAGTTAATTACCTTTTATCGGCGCTTGCATTTTTATTTTTTTTTTCTTAATTTGCGGAGTAAATTCTATTTTCCCGAATCCATGTGGTGTTGTTTTTCTGTGAAAGTATGCTAGAAACGAGAGTGAGTGAGATTTGAAAACGACGAACAAAAATACATTCCATAATGTGTATAATAAATACTTTTTGGACACATAATGAATTAGTTCGCGAAAAATGAATCGGCACGAAACCCAACCTCCAAGAAACCAATGCATTGTCTCCAGAGTATTCGACTCTCCCTCGTGTGAGATCTCACCTCACACGTGCCATTCATCAGTTCAAAGTTCAAACTCCAAACGGTGACATTACCTGTGTCTTTCCTCTTTAATACGTTTCTTGTACTGATCGATCTCCGATTGCTGCTGCTCCCAATTTCAGGTTGTCCCTTGTTTGCTTGGTTTAACTTCAATCTATTTTTCATATGAAACTGATAGGTACATACTTAGCGTACGGAGGGTGCAGTTGCTGTGGCATTCTTGTTTGCTTCTTACATGTCTGCTGCTTCATCCACATATGAATCGAGCAATTATCCGTTATTTCTTGGTCTTCAATTTTCCTTTTATGTTTGAATAAAAGTTTTGAAATTATTATTTTGTTTGATCAAATCATGTAGGGCAGTTGGTGATTTTTGAGCTGTGGCATCAACAGGATTGTCTGGAATTTACGCTTATTTGCAGGTCTAATTAGGAGAAAATAAAGGCAGTTGAGGTACTTTGCTTATATAACAAAAGTTTCATGCTGTTTTGTTTATTCCTGAACCATTCCCAATACATGACTGTTGTTATTTATGTTGGTGTAGTACTGTGGTGCTTTTATGCCTTTACTGTGTTAAAACTAATTAAATAATGAATTACTCCATTGTTTTAGTTTATTTAGATTTATAATTCTCTGTCACGAGTAGTACTGTCATATGCATCAGTATGAATTGTGTGTGTGTGTGTGATTCCATTTTTTCCTCTTCCATTTTTGTTTTTGCCTTTTTATTATAACATTTGAATTGAATTTGGCTGCCAAATATATATCTATATGTGGGATTTGGGACTTAATTGTTTCAATGATTCGACTATTTCTATCCAAAAAGCAACAATTTTTGCTTTCAGACTCTGTGTTTTTGTTGATATAAAAAGTCTTTGAATATCAATAATGCAGTATATTATGTTGTTTGAATTGCTGGAAGCAAATGATTCTCTCTCTAACTTGTGGGATCTATTTTTTCTGAGATGCTGTGGTAAGCAACTGAATATATTTTTGTTGTATTTAGGTTACTGGTCGCCGTTAAGTTCATATTTTTGTGATGCAACTTCCTGTGTGCTTTTCATGTTCATTGTAATAAATTGTTATAGTTGCTTAGCTTATTTTTATTTTTTCCGCAAGGAAGTGGAGCAAAAGAAGAAATGGCAGAAGACAAAAGTGTTACTGAAAGCGAAAACAAAGATTCTGCTGCTTCTTCAGCAGTAGTGGGAAAGAAGCCCAAGGGTATCATTTCCCGAATTTGGAATAGTATCTTTAGATTAAAGAGGGATGATTTTGAGAAGAGATTGCAGTACATTTCTAGGGAAGAAGCTGCCGTTCTTGCGAGGATGAAAAGGAGATCACAGACTTGGGGGAGGCTGACCAGGCATCTGATTATATTCTCTGTTATTTTTGAGGTGCTTTTTCTTTTATCACTTAAGCATCGACATTTTGGATACTGATTTTTTTTTGTTCAAATCATTTGGCTTCATTTTCATAGCTAGGAATGTATAAATTTGCTGCAATGCAAACTGATAATACATTTCTTTATGAGTAATACGAGCCTCTGTTTACCAATGATAGTTTCTTTAGTGAGCCATTTAGAGAAGTTAGACATGATCATTGCATCTTTTGTCCTCTGCATGCTTAGTATTTTAGAATTCCAGTTATTTGTTGTTTACACAAACACACACACACACACACACACACACACAGAGACACACACAGACAGAGAGCAAGATAGTTTAAGTTATTTGTTGTTTTTTGTTTGTTGGGGGGGGGGGAGTTTTTTAGAAATAAATTACAGAGACACAACTGATAGCTGTGTAATGTCTGCCTGTGTCCTTTCAACATTTGAGATTGCTGCATAGCCATGAATGCTTCTACAGTTTATTATTGCAAGTTTTGGCCAGAGAACTTTACTTCCATGTTGAATAAAAATTTTACCTAGTTTTCATTTCCTTTATGAGAAATTTTCTGTTGCAAAATGCATGTAGGATGATGAGTGGATGCGAGCAATGTTTTGGATGTCTGTTGTATTATACAATATGCCTTTTGACAGAGAAGTGGCACTCTGTTATGTTTTCAAGACTCCTAACTATCATGATTATATTTTTGCTCTGGCTCCTGGTTAGATATTTTTAACTACACTTTCCTCCTGTGTTCTGCTTGGACCTTTTTCTTTCACATCTAACAAAATAAGAAGTGGATGATTTGCATTACAATTTTGGAGTATGTGGCTTTATCATTTCATCCTTTTCAAAGTGCATAGGTTGACCACAATCCTTTAACTTGATGCTTTCTAATCTTTTCAACTCAATTTTGAATAATTTACCTTGAATTGTAACAATTTTCAGGTTATTGCAGTTGGTTATGCTATCATGGCGACAAGATCAGTTGATTTAGATTGGAAGATGAGGGCACTTCGAGTCTTGCCTATGTTTCTTTTGCCTGCTTTATCTTCTCTTGCCTATTCGGCATTTGTGAGCTTCACAAGAATTTGTATGTGGTTTTTAACTCTAGAAATATCTTTATTAGAATCATGTTAAAATCTTATTTCTCATTTCTCCCTCTCTTTGAATTGTTGGTGCCTATTAAAACTCGTATGCTACATAATGGCCACAGATGCATTTTCCTATGGATTATATTTGACGACCATCTGTCATGGCTGTACGATGTCATGATTTCTTAATATGGTGGCTATAATGAGGACAGGTGCACTAATTAAGCTGTATTTTATCTGATGTTTATAGGCAATCGCAAGGACCAGAAAACTCTGGAGAGGCTTCGAGCTGAGAGGCAAGCTAAAATTGACGAACTTAAAGAGAGGACAAATTATTACACCACTCAACAGCTCATTCAGGTAATTGTTCACGATCTTGCTTCTAGTTCAGTAGAATTTTCTTTCAAGTTCTGGTTGTCTTGAGTTTCAAAGAAAAGTTCTGGTATGCAAAAGCTTGAGTTGCAAGCCTTGATTTTCTTATACACCCTTAATTTGTTTCATGTTGGTATCTTAGTCATTGTCAAATAAGTTTGAGTATTTTATGGTAAGAGTCTATGAGGGATTAAGGATATTGTTACTGGTGGAGATGCTTGTTGCCTAGTCAAAAGAATGAATGAACTGTACGCTTTCATTTGTTCTGTAGAAGTTTTTATTTTTCTTTTGAATGCATATTATGAGGTTAAACAAAAAAGTGGAGCTTCTTTGCAAATGCAAGACATTTTATTTTGGTGAATGTGAATTTTACAAGCATAAACTTTATTATGCAGAGGTATGATCCTGACCCAGCAGCAAAAGCTGCTGCTGCAACTGTCCTAGCATCCAAGCTTGGTGCTGATTCTGGCTTGAAAGTTTATATGGGAGATGAATCCAAACTCAATTTCCCAGTTGGGAAGAGCAATGATGTTGAATTTGTGCCATCAAGCGGCCTTCGAAATCGAAAGCAGTTGCATACCAGATCCAGCAGTGCAGGAAGCACTCCAGTGCATCATTCTGATGAAGAAACCACTCCCCATTCAGTCAGGAGTGAGGGTGCTCAAACTGCTGAGCGTAATCAACTGGTTGTCAATCATCACAATCCTCAGGGGTCTAACGCGCATGACGGAGGATGGATTTCTAGAATTGCAGCACTACTTGTGGGTGAAGATCCTACACAATCTTATGCTCTTATATGCGGCAACTGCCATATGCATAATGGTGCGTCAACTTATTATACTCTTCTATAATTCAGTGAAATGTGAAGCTTACAATCAATTATTTATTTTGTTAATGTGGTGTATTCATAGAAGCATTTTTTAAGTTATCTTTGTTGTTTCATTCTTTTGTGCAGGACTCGCTAGGAAGGAGGATTTTGCATACATTACTTATTACTGTCCACATTGCCATGCCCTGAATCGGCCAAAAGAATTGGAAGAGCATGTTTCTGATTCCCCTAATATGAGCTCCTTGACGACTGATTTAATCAACAATGCCGGCAGTCCTTCGAGTGAAAGTGTAAACCCAAGTAATAGCCCTGTAACAGAAGGGTCGGGAATTGAGGAAGCTGAGAAAGTTGATTAACTTAAAATGTTTAGTCGTGAGATAGATACTAGTTTGGAGATGATACTTGGGTGAGATGATTTTCTCCTGCATGGATGTGTGGTCTGTTTGCTTCTTGTTTTGCTCAAAAGAAAGGAAATACTGACATTTGAGAATTTTTTTTAATATAATCTTTGGATAACCTCAACAGAGACTGCCTATATTTTTCCCTTCAATCATACATGATGTCATAATTTGATTGTGCTTACTAATTAAACGCCTTCTCTAGCTGTTGAGTAATTTAACTAACAACTGGGTTACTCTAGGTAACGGGAGATCTGGAGGTACTTTAATTATTTGGGTTGTAAAGAGTGTTTCAACCCATGTTAATCTAAAGTTCTAAAATTCGTGTTGGTGATAATTTGTTTTGGGTAATGCTATGCTTGCTTCATAGTTCATTGAGATATTCACTATTTTATTTGTAATTAATTGAGTGTATTGTGTAAAAATAACCGGTTAATAATTAATAATAAAATCAAGTATATGCATAAAATTTATTCGCAGAAAATTTAACATACGAGGTTATTAACTTACGGATAAATGAGAGAGTTTCTTGGATTACGGTTATGGGTGAATCTGTCGCTTGCAGAAACTTTAGGGTTGCCTATTGACTTACGTAAATTTCTGGACTAAAGTGGATAATTTCAAAAGGTTCAAGGTTAAAAATGGATTTAAGGCATAATAATAAATTGAGTTCATTGTAAAAGCATAAGGGCGCACTCACCGGATCTTTAGTATAATGTATTGAACGTCTTGGCCTGACCTGATCATCAGAACGGAAAAAATTTCTTTCGTCTGCTCATTAGGTATGAATTTATATAATTTACGAAATTTTGTCATGTAATAATTCTAGGTTTCATCCAAAGCGATTCTGATCCGATAATTTTTCTTCATCTTCCATGCATTTACTTATCTGCCGCATCTAAAAACGAATTATCACTGTAATTACTATTTTTTTTTTTCATATTATTCAACTTTCTTATTGATTGATATGCATGTAATGTAACTGACTGTTTAGGGTTTTATTGTTTTCGCTTAAATTGTTAATATAAGGGAAGCGATGGGCCTGAAGCAAGCATTAAAAAGCCTTGATGCATTTCCTCGAGCAGAGGAGCACTTGTTGCAGAAAACTCAATCTGGGGCACTTGGTAAATCAATCTTTTAATCACTTTCTCGTGAGTTGTTGAATTTGACTTCAGTTACTAGGCTGATTTTTCTTTTTCCTTTCAAAATCTTGTAGTCTCCATTATTGGTCTCGTCATTATGGCCTCATTGTTTATGCATGAGCTCAGATATTATATTACCACATATACAGTTCATCAGGTATGTGCTTTCTCCTCAGCCACGTGTGTGACATAGATACATTTATATGAAATTTCTTAAAAAATAAATATTTAACTGCAGGACACTAGAATTTATTGAATTCTGAATTCCTGATAAATTCTCTGGAAGCAGATTAAGTTTCTCGGATTGGTGAACTCCTTGAAAGTGTATTAAGTTTATAAATCTTGTAATGATAAACTGTTAATGAGAATGTTGGAATCTTGTTTTCTTACCAAGCAATGGAAAATTGGGATCAAAGCTAAATTATTAGGATTGCGCTGGCAACCAATCAATCTTAAGGGAGAGAACTTAATGACACTAATCTGGCTGTTGGCTTCTCCATTTCAGCTACATTTCTCTGCTTTGTTCTTTGGCGGTACTTAATGCATTAGTTGCCTTTTTTTTTTTTTTAATGTTTTGGTTGGGTTTTGGGCGGGGGGGGGGGGGGGAATTTGCGTCCTTCGACCAGGGGAAATACTTTTTTTGAGTTCTGAGTATCCTATTGTACTTCTAATTATTGTGGGTACATGATGGTTTTTTGAGTTTCTTGCTTAATATATATATATATATATTGTATGTGACAAGCTGATGGTATATTGAAACATATCTACATCAGTCCAAAATTCCTAGAATTTTCAGGGAAGAATGAAAAATATCAGTAGATCTGCAACAAGTTTTACTGCAAATAGAAGATGAGATTACATTATTTTGGAACTTGGATACAATGTACGGGCTGCAGTCTGACTAAACTATAATCTTTTATATTTTTATCCCATTCACATACTGAACAAGTGATTTTCTCTCTTAATTTTGCCTCTTTTAACAAAATTCCTTACCAAAAAAAAAAAAAATTGCTTGGATGGATAATTCTAAATAGCTTGCCTTTAGTCCAAGGCCCTGACATCACATCTAAAAGTTGAAAACTGACAGGCTTGGTTTTGGGGGATGGGAGGGGTGAGGGATCTGCTGTTGATACTAGTGATTGGTTTTACAAGACTTCTAACGGTAGGGTTTCTTTGAGTGAATTAGAGCGCAAAGATTTAGATTAAGTTAGCAATCTATTGGCCAAACAAATAAAAAAATAAGAATAAATATTGAAATTAACTCATTAGTGGGGTAGCACATGAACAGAAAATATTCTCGAGTCAAGTGGCCATTACCTCATATTAGCCCTCATGTCTTATGGTTTGCTTGTGAGATAATTCTGTATCAATAATCTCAATAATAGAGGTTGAAAATAGGGGTGGGTAATTGAGTCGTAAGCAATTGTTTTGCATGACTTATGAGCATATAAATGAAATGAACTGACTTAGGGTTGGCAAAACCCAGGTTGGGTCCAGTTCCAAGTACCTGGATTTTATGCTTTTTAAATTTATATATGTATATTTTTTAAATTTTTTTGTAATTTTATAATTTTAAAAGTTATTTTAATGAAATTGGATATGAAAATATAGACTTCAAATGTTTAAACTTTACATATGTGTAATAAATGAGTTAAACAAATATAAATATTTAAAATAATCTATATTTTATAATTTTTTTTAATAAAATCTAGGTTTCGGGCTGGGTTTTGGGTTTATTAAGTGATGCCTAAGACTAGACTCGCTTCATACCCGGCCCATATCATGCGGCCCTGGGCCAGGCATGTATTTTTGCCACAATCAATCATTGACACATGAAAGTTTCTTTTGGTTCTTTGGAGAAAAGTGTTGACAAATCATATATTTGGCAGATGTCTGTAGACTTGAAGCGTGGAGAAACTCTTCCAATTCACATAAACATGACATTTCCTGCCTTACCTTGTGATGGTTAGCATCTATGCTTTCTTCTTTACTAGTCTATGGTTGCAGATTATTCGTTTTACTTGTCTTTAATTATTTGCCATTGAACTACAAAATGACTTACTTCACCATTTTTTTTCCCCAGTATTAAGCGTTGATGCTATTGACATGTCAGGCAAGCATGAAGTGGATCTTGATACAAACATATGGAAAGTAAGACAACACCTGTCTTACAAAAATTTTATCAGCTAATCTTTGCTAGTTTTAATTGGTCTTATGTAAGTTAGATAATTTGCTGGGTGTCCTTCTTCAACAAGCATAGGAATAATACTAACTTTTGGAGAGTACTAGGCCTTTCTATTTTTGTAAAAGGATTTCATTTTGCTTATACCTCTTTGAGTGTTTAGAATACCTCCTATATTCCTTCCATATATATTTTAGATTAGCTGATGTATTTTCCTTTATCCCCACAAACCCCTCAACCGCGCCCCCCCCCCAACCCGCAGGCACGAAGATGAGGGTAAATTTCATCGAGTAAAGTATTGCAGCATAATTGGTATGTGATAGGGCTACCCAGATGCTGTGTTGAATGATAAGATTTTTGACTAAAAGGTCCAAAGTTCAGATTCCTCTTAGTGCTACCTAGCATGTTAGTTTTCTTGATAATTGAAGGTCATATGATCTATCAGCAATTGTTGGTTTCAGACATGTTGTCCATACATAAGTGGGGCCTAAGTTTTTCAGGAGATTGAGAATAAGTGTTTGGGGATGATGTAAAGTGATGACCATTTGTAATTCATCTTCTTGTACTTTAGCTACATTTCTGAGTGTTTATTTTTAGAAAGAACTTTAATTATGTTCCCGTCTGATTGAGTATGTGGTCTCACTCTTTCTCTCTCACTCATTGTGACACAGCTTGGTAGATTATTTATTCAGTTTTATCTTCTGTTGTTGTCCCGCTAACCATATTGGGCTTTCTGCAGCTTCGCCTGAACAGTTATGGCCATATAATTGGCACTGAATATTTGACTGACCTTGTCGAAAAGGAACACGAAGGACACAAGCATGGTATATTGCCTGACGAATCCTACATTTAATTGTCTGTCTGAAAGGAATTATTATGCTTTTGAAATTCTCTTTTGCTTTAATATGGACAACCAAAGTGTTCAATTTTTTTTTTCCTTTTTACATCTTCTATCACATTTTACAAGTTTCTGTTGATGCATAAACTTTGAATTGCCCAAATTTAGAAAAGGGTAAATGTTTTTCTGCCAAAGCAGTGGGTCCTATGCCAAGCTCTGACAATAGTTATACATCTACTGGGCTCAAACGTTCACTTTGTTGGAGTTTTGTCTTCACTACTGCCTTATGATTCCTCCACTAACGAAGACAACAATCAAGTTGCTATTTTTTATACTGTTGTTTCAGGCTTTGTACCTTTTTAAGGGGTAGATTGTATGTTAAAATGATTAATATCTCATTAGTACTTTGACCAGATCATAATAAAGATCATAAAGATGATATCCATGAGAAACTTCATGCGTTTGGCTTTGATGAAGCTGCTGAAAATATGATTAAGAAGGTGAAACATGCTTTGGAAAGTGGAGAAGGATGTCGGGTATTACCAATTACACTTTTTTAATCATTTTGAGATTTGAAACTAATCATAGGCTTTTAATTGTTCTTGAGGGAACAAAATCCAAATACACAAGTTTTATACTTTATGCAGGTTTATGGAGTTTTGGATGTCCAACGCGTTGCTGGAAACTTCCATATATCAGTCCATGGATTGAACATCTACGTTGCACAAATGGTAAGTAGCTTTCATTCTGTGTTCTATTCTTATGTAAATTAGTATAGGGCAAAATGCCAAGGATTGACATAGTTTATGCAGATTTTACGCCCTATATTAATTTATTAGGATTACTTCCTATTGGGTTTTGGAATTAGCAATAAATTGTTTGGTTGGAGTTTCAGCATTCCATTGGTGAATTTAAAATTTGGGAAGGCTGGAAATTTTTAACTATTCCAGTTATATTAAGCATGTTTAAGAACTTAGATGTTGAATTTGAGGATCAATAATGTTGAGACCCAACTCAACTCAAATAAGACCAGCTTGTAATTATTGAAGGTTAGCAATACAGATGTTCTATGCTCTTTTCCCCTTTTGGAGTATTTTCCTCAAGTTTTGACTATGGTGATGTTGATGTTAGTGTCCAAGTTTAACAGACTGCAAAATTGGTGTAAAATCATATAAAACATGAGTCTAAAAGATTTTTATTCCAGTGAGGCTGAAACCTCTAACTTGTCCTAGAAGTCATTACCTCTGACCGGTGGAATCTTCCAATCTCAAGCAAGGGTTTTAAAGATTAGAAATTGTTTTGAGTCATTTATCTTATAATTTATTTGATTTTGTTGATACCGTAGCTTGGGATCTGGGTCTTATTTTGAGTTTTACATGAATTGCTGGATCTTTGTGTGGAGAGTTTATTCACTTTTAGTTGTGTTTTTCAAAATATTTCCTGGCAGAATTAATATGCATGCATATTTCTGTACCTTTAACAGAATTTTGTAGAGTTGATTTTATAAGAAACTGAGTTTGTTTTGTCTTTTCGCATTGCTCTGTTCTTATTTTTCCTCTCCTTCATAAGCCGTTCAGTACTTGTCAGTCATCAACATATAATAAACACCAAAATTCCTTTTCCTCCTTTCTGAAACATAAAATAGAAGATGCTCAAATCATAGGCTGATCTCCACTGATCTGTTGTTGGTCAAAATGTTACTACATGTCCTTTGTAATTTTTAATATTTTCTGCTAACTAGGTACATTACCAATTCTTCTATATTTTTAACTTTAGAAGTACAAGCACAAAAATTGAACGACATGGTGAGCAAGAAATTTGTTTGTCGCTTCACAGCCATAGCGTATCTTTGAATCCAAAGGTTTATTTCATATGGGTGACATGTCTCATGAATACTTTTTGATACTCTTAAGTTCTTGGTTTAAAATCTTTTGGCGAATCTATGATGAGACATATAGTTATGAGATAGACTTTTATATCAAGAAACTATAGTTTAGGGACAGCAACATAGTTGTTTGCATTTTCTTGATCTTTGTACCTAGGTAAAAACATGAGAAAATGACTTTTCTCTAAATAGGAAAATTTCAGTAGCTTAGGCCTTTTGCCCTTTCCTACTGAGACTGGAAATTTGGCAAAAAGACTTTGAACCTCTGAAGCAAGTTTGAAGAAATTCTGTGAATTATTTTGAAGCGGTTTCTACCGCCAGTTTCTTGGATCTTAAAATGACGGCATGTGTTGCCAGTACTAGTTGGTTCAATTAGTAAGATAGGTTTGGGTGGTAGAAGAGGTTTGGGGTTTTAATCCTGTCTGGATCAAGGTCAGAAAAGGGTTTGGTTACATCTGTGTTTACTGTTAGAATTTAAAATTAAAAAGTAGGATGTGCTAAATCTGTGGAATTACTCTAGCATTTTACAATGTTTGGTTGCTCCTTATATAGTCTTTCTGGTCCACTGCATCCTAAGTATCTTCACTTCATGCAGATTTTCGGGGGAGCGAAAAATGTAAATGTAAGTCACGTCATTCATGATCTATCATTTGGGCACAAATATCCAGGAATTCACAATCCACTGGATGGGACAGTGCGGATGCTGCATGATACAAGTGGAACATTCAAATATTACATAAAGGTTTGGCTCTGGTTTTGCTGTTGATTTAGTGACAGAGTAGTGATCTTAGATTTAATTCTCAGCTGTGACATATCCTACACAATTCTTGAGGGGCTGATTTTCCTAGATCAAGGCATATACATCCATTCACATAAAACAAATGCATATATTTTATCTTAAGTGAGCTTTTCATTGTGGCGCGTCCTGAAATTCTCTTTTTATTGGTTTGTAGATTGTTCCTACTGAATACAGATACATCTCCAAAGATGTCTTGCGTACAAATCAATTCTCAGTGACAGAATATTTTTCCACAATTAACGAGTTTGATAAGACATGGCCAGGTTGGTTGGCAACGTGATCTATGTTGGGTTTGATTTGTCCCTTTCTTTCTTGTTGTTGTGAGTCATAATCATCTTCTTTTTCCTCTGTCTTTTGTGCAGCTGTATACTTCTTATATGATCTATCCCCAATCACTGTGACAATCAAAGAAGAACGCCGCAGTTTTCTCCATTTTATCACCCGACTTTGTGCAGTATTGGGTGGTACATTTGCTTTGACAGGTTTGTGTCTAACAGTTATTCATTCAGGATGTTGCTCATTTCATGGATTCAGAATGTCAAACTTGAACCGCTAATGACAATTAAACATTGCAAAATTTAAATATTTATGGCTGTATTGAGGTTCCACATATTTTGATCTCTTGATAATTGACAAAATGATTGGCTTTAGCCATTTTCTTTTTCTCTTCATTTTAACTTATCTCACACTTTAATCTAGTAAACAATGATATCTTTATTTTCACAGGAATGCTAGATCGTTGGATGTATAGGCTACTTGAGGCGGTGACAAAACCCAGCGCTAGAAGTATACTCAGATAGAGTTGAGACTTTATCATTATATAAAATATTCACGCATGCCACCTCTGAAATATTGTCAATTTCAGCAAGATTGTAATTCCAGTTTCAGCATGCAGCCTTTGACAAGAGTTAGCCCTTTACGGATTGGAATGTTTTTAAATTTTGTTTCCTCTCCACTGGGGACTGATGTGTTCTATTTAATTGCTTACCTTTTCTTGTTATATTATCTTTAGTTTGTTTTTGGTAGTGTTGCAGTTCTTGGCTGCACACCAAAATTGTCATTAATTGCTAAAGGAAACTGTACATGTGAGATTTTATGGGGACCCAAAATTTAGTAGAATCTAACCGTGATAAACTGTTTGCAGTGGTTGGTATGATCTTCAGCAATTTTTCTTGAGCAACTCTTGTATCTTGGACGTAGAAAATGAGAAATCTGCAAATTGAGGCTAATCATTCAATCTGTTTAGTTTGCTTATCTTTTTGTGTCCATTTGTTGCTTAATATAGATTACAGTAAAGCTAGCTATTTGCGGGGCATGCTTCGCAGATTTGAGCTGACTGTAAAAATAATTAAGCAACCGGTTACAGAAAGCTTACAGAGCATGCTTTTCATTCAGTCATTTTATTGCAATAGTCTTTTAACAATTTTAACTTGAGCAAATAACCTCACGGTGCACTAAGTGTCTTGGTTGCTTTATGCGCCGATCAAGGCGAAGCCAAATGCTCTCAATTATTTGAGCCAATGTCTTCTCAATTTCTTCAGGTTCTAGTGGTGTCAGCGCACAAACAACAATAGCACCCCAACGAGCAGTCCCCAGGGAGCAGTTGGTTGAGGACTTGAGGGTTTTGGAATTTGGTGTTTGGCTGTATCGAGGTCCCAGGTTTGATCTTACCCTCCGGTTTAGGGTTTGATGGAGTGGACCCTTGGTCGAGATCAATGTGAGAGCATGGATTATCAAAAAAAGAAAATGGAAAAAAAAAAGAACAAAAAAGGAAGGACATGAGCAACATTGCTACAGTAAGTTGCTGTGAGAAAATGTCATTTCTCCTACAATTATTTGAAGTTGCCACTATCAGAGTAGTTCAAGTTGACAAAAAGACTTAGGATGTACTATATAATATCTTCCCTTAAATATCTTTTTTAATACGACTCAACTAATAATTTAAGATATCGATCTAACACTTATATAAGTGACATCCAATGGACTGCACTGGAACATAGTACACAAAACCGTAGATAGAGATTGACAGGTCCATTGAGAAATGTGCAGGGGGCAAAAGCTCTGCTTTACTCATTGTGACTAGATAATATGAAACTAAAATGGGATGCTGGAAATGTCGTGATTGATAATTCGATATCCCTCGGAAGCAGCCAGCTGAAGCTGATAATCAAGCTTCAAAATGGAAAAATGGCATGCAGTAGTAGAACTATTAATGCAAATGCTTATCATTTTACAAAGGGTTCACTGATGGAAGTAAGCAGTGAAGCAGATGGGTACAGTGGTGTATGGCCCTGGGCCAAAGTACTCAAAGGAAAAAGGCAAAAACGCTTTTTTGATAACGTGCCAGACGTTGCTTTCGGAAGATGGCACAGAGCCGTTAGTGGAGACGCTTAATTTTGTTTTTTTCTTTTCAAGGCCTTTGCCTCCTCTAGAGCCTGATGATGATGATGATAGTAAGGAATTAGAAGTGAACGACGTCGTTGACGTATTTTGTATGGATGGATGGTGGGTTGGTGTCGTTGTCGAAGTGTCAAAAAGCTAAGACTTGCTTGTGTTCTTTGATGATCCTCCTGATTTGCTTGCGTTGAAGGGATCTGCTCTGAGGCCTCATTGGGATTGGGTTGGTGGCCGTTGGGTTCGATCCCAAAATAAGGTTATGTCTTTCGTTTGCATTGCCGAATTTTTATTGTAAAATTAAACTTGAGTCGATTAGTTTTTAACCTCTGCATGTTTGGTCAAAGTCTCATGTTTTGTTGCATGATGGATTATCTAGAACTAGAAGCATGCCATTTTGTTCTGAGTGTGCCCTGCTTCTTGAGGAGCAGCACTTGCAAATTACATGTACATTTTGGTGTATGCATGAGCATCCATTGACAATCTCCATTATCGCATCTGTTTCAGCAAGTTCCTGAAAAAACCGTTAATTTATTTCCTCGGCTGTGCTAACAATGCTAAAGAACCTGTGGCATTTGATAATATTTGTGCTGTGAAAGAAAATGCTGTAGACATGGCAAATATCTCAACAGAAAGTCAGATGGAGATGGAGCTGTCAACTTAGAGCGCTGAAAACTCAGGTTTGTTTGCATTGACCTCAAGTGGGAAGGAAATTGAGCAGGACAGCCTAGCAGTTGATGCCACATTAAGTGCGATGCAGTTTTTTTCTCTCAAGGCATGTCAGCTGAGATCAATGCTGCCCTTTGATTTACCACTTCCAGGTTCTGCCGCCTCATCTCTAGCTAGACACTCAAGACAACAGGTAGCCCTCAATCAGTTTATAGTAAAATCGATAGCGAACATCACTTCCATTTTATGATGTCATTGACAGTCGCAAATTCTGAAGAAATATGAACTTAGAAACCACCGAATCAGATCTCTATCTAATTTTTGTTGGCTGCTAACTTGCTGCTAAATATAGATTTGATTAGAGACATGGCGTGTGGTATATTTCTGTATTTGTTTATTCACCATGAAGTTCTGTTTGTCCTGAGTTCTTTCTTTGAAATCAGGTAATACAACAGAAAGAAGTGGGTCTGTCAGTCAGAAGAAGAGAAAGAGAGGAATGCCACAGAATTCCTCAGTTAAAAGGTATGAAGCTGTAGATTTTATTAGATAATTTTTGGCTTAAGATTGCTAACTTTTTATCCAATAATACACGATCATAATTGTAGGTAAGGAGTGGAATGAAGATGGAGGCACTGTTGATGAAGTGGTTGTAATGGATTGTGCAATATTGACGTTGAATTGCTTAAAATCACAGGAGAGTCTTCAGGTGTGACCTTTGAGGGCCTCTCAACCAAAAAAGCTTAGTATCTATTCTCTTTATTGATGGAACTGATTCTATATCAAACAGCTGCTTCAAATTTTAGACATTTTTGGCCTTTTGCGGGAAAAAAAAGTTCTTCCTTCATGATCAGTTGATTGTTCGGCCTATAAAACACCAGAATCGCCAATTCTATCTCATACCAGTGACTTTTAGTCAACTTCAGCATGTGCCGAAATTTAAATTGTCATTTTTCGTTACAATTATCTACAATTGTGGTGCAAATTGCTTGATATAAGACAAAAGCAATGCCGCCACCTTATTAAAATAAATAATGGTGAGAAGCAGAACACATCTTAAGATTGATTACGAACAGAAGAAGTAGACATAAGATCTAATGTTGGTTTTCGCTTCCGGGATTTATCAATAACAGTGATACTCTCAGCCCGCGGAATGAGACTAACGGACGACTTGAAATTTCAGCAGAATGTGCTGTGAATGAATCAACGAGTAATCAAAGTAATCCAGAAAAGAATTGGAGCTTGCCTTTTGTTAAGCTTTCATTACCACCGAGAGCAATTGAATCAATGGAACTGTTTCAAAAAAAAATGCCTCAGAAGCCTCATTTTAAGCTTTTAAACAAAAGTAAAGATGTGTATCTTGGAAGGATTTGTAATTGGTTACATGTTAACTTTTGCCAATGCGGGAGAGCAGACACCCAAGTTACAAGTCAGTGATCCAACGAGCACAGCATGTTTGAAACACTCCTCGACTTGGAATCGCATGGGTTTGATGTTAAGACTGTACGCAGTTGTCTTTCTGAGATGCAATCAATTAAAGAAAAGCACGAGCGGTTTCAAGAACACCTGCTGGAATACAATGGTCATATACTTGAGCAGACTGATGGGCAAAGCAAGACTGCAGTATATTCAGTAGGGAGAAAGCCAATAAAGTGACAAAAACTAAAATTGTAAGGGCTAAATTGATTAATTACTTAAAAAAAATAAAGCAAATACTAAGGACTTCTCTATAATTACCGCTCATTTCATTTTCACGCTTGTGCCGTCATTGTCACAACATACGAGTACACACGCAGTAACCGGATGACTTGACTGGCCGTAGTTCAAAGTGAAGTCCAGCCAGTAAGACAAGCTAAGAAAGGGGAAAGAAAAGATGGAGACGTAAAGTAAAAGAAGCAAGTTGGCGGTTGTCTGCAATTAAGAATTAAAACGAATTTTAATTTTAAGTAACTCGTTAATTAATAATAATAGCTTTGAGTACCCGCCGGAGGACACACTCACAGCTTACAACTCACACTTTGTTGTCTCAAAATGGAATCCATCATTTCTGTGTCTTCACTTCACTAACAGCTCTATTTAAATTTACTCAACTGCAGAGTAGATCGATATAAAGAGAATTGCTTTTACAATTTCAAAAAACTAGGGTTTTGAATCTGATTCATGGAGAGTACTTCAAGTACTGACGAACATCGTGATATTAATGAAGCATCAACCTCGGGTTCTGATTCCCCCCATCAAGCTCAAGTAAGATCTTTTTTTTCAAAAAAAAAAAAAATTGTATTACTTCAGAGATCATTATTACTTAGTGTCTTCAATTTGAAATGCTCGAGTATGGCTTGTTAGAAATGTAAGTAAACTGGCTATAACACTATTTAGACTTATCAGATATGTTGTTCAGGGGTTTCATGGAGCTAAAAGAATTGCCAGTATGTTCTTGGCAAAACTGAAATAGTAAATCCTGTCCCTTCGATTGCTTGGTTTTCAGCTTCAAAGAATAGGTGTAAATTATTAATGAAAGGCTTTTGATGGTTACCTGTTAGGTTCAAGAATCCAGCTCCAGTTTTGTTCAGCCGTCCAGACGACCGAATCTCTCCTCTTTGCAAATTCCCGTTCGGTCTTTGGATAACTGTTTGTCAGATTTTACGACAATAGAAGTTCCTTCAGTACCCAGTCCTAACTCTTCTTCTTCTAGAGCTGGCCTTCCTCCCAGACCTAATTCAGCCAAGTTCAAATCATCCGTGAGAAGTTTGCTTCCTCAGCGGAGCTTTAGGGCAAAAAATGTAGCCCATGATGGTGAGAAAACCGTTCTCATCGTCCCGGATACACCATCATCTGATGGTCGTCTGGACAAGCCATCGACTTCAAGGTCATTTTCTCTTAATAAGATTTTTTTCCCTTCATCAACAAAAGTAGCACATTCTTTACCGGCTACTCCCATTGCAACTACGGCTCTTGATTCTGTTCAGGAAAGGCAACTAAATATTCAGCCTAACAATTCCGTAAGTCCTTTTTTCCTTTTTCTTAACTTATCCTGATGCTATACTGCATGGTGAATATAAGAATTTTTTTTTTTTTTCTGGTAAGTTATGAAATACTGAAGTACTGTCTTGTTTTGTTATAGAAGTTACGAACTCAGCGGCGAATGACACGTTCACTTTCGGTTCCTATAAATATTAAAGTCAGAAGTTTAAGGCGGACAGAATCTGGAGGATGTTTAATCCGTGTAATTTCTGTGTCTACTCATTCAGCAGCAGTTGAGAGGATTTCAGTGAATGATGATCCAGCAACTGATATTTGTAAATCCTAATTTCATTAGCAAAACATGATGCATATATTTTTTTTGCCATTGATATTTTTAGTTGCTGTCTTATCTTGTTAATCATACTTTTGATTTGCTAAGGTAACATACTTTTTCCAGCTACCGAAGAAGCAGGTGAAGATATTCCGGAAGAAGAAGCAGTTTGCAGGATTTGTTTGGTTGAGCTCGGGGAAGGAGGCGACATGTTTAAGCTGGAGTGTAGCTGTAAAGGAGAGCTTGCACTTGCTCACAAAGAGTGTGCAGTGAAGTGGTTTACCATCAAAGGCAACAAAACATGTGATGTCTGCAAGCAAGATGTTCAGAACCTACCAGTCACCTTATTAAAAATACATAATCCTCAAACTGTTATTAGGCGGCCACAAACTATAGTCCAACCGAGGGAAGTTGCTCGTTACAGGCATGTCTTATTGTTTTGGACGTTCACTTAGTGGTCCATTAACTGGTCCCTCTAACTATGCTGAATGATGTTCTAGTTGCTACAAAAGGCTGTTCCATTTTCTTTTACATTCCCATGCAATATATAAGTATACAGAGGTGCCTCAAATACTGTAGGTCACTCTTTACATTGCAATTTTTGAGACTGGATATAAATTAAATTTACAATTGGTCTGACTTGGGAAACTACAATAATTATGACACTGCTAGAGACGCATGAGTCCCAGAGGAGGGCAGAGTTTAACTTTGGGATGCCAAATTGTGAATTCCCTTTATATTTATGAGAACAGCCATTTGTCCCTTGGCAGTGGCTTCCACTTGGAGCAGGTTTCTGTTCTGCTGTTCAGATCAGATGGTTTGAGAATCTTGACTTGGTACCCAGTAGCTGGATGGAGGGTTCCATATGTCAGCATGTGTGCATTATTAAACTAGGGGTGGTGCTTTCCGCTCAATCTTGGATGAGGAGAACACATTGTCATTATTTTTTCCACATCAACGAGGCTTTATTCTCTTGGCTAAAATGTTTACCAGTGTAGTGTTGATATCTGAGAAGTTCCCTTCTCGGGGGGTTGAAGGGTTGTGGGGGTGGGGGTGGGGGGTGATGAGAGGGTTGGTGGTGTTTGGATTACTGAATTCTTTGATTAATCCCTCAAATAACTGTCACTTGGCTTCCTGTCATATGTGAATTCTAGGCATGTTATCTACATGATTGTTACTTCTTGTTTCTAGCTGACGCTCCTGTAATGATCTCTTGGATGGTCTTGGCAGTAATTTGTCTTGCATTTCAAGTCTGTCTTTTTAATTGTTATATTCGTGCAGGGTTTGGCAGGATATGCCAGTTCTTATCATGGTCAGCATGCTTGCATATTTCTGCTTTTTGGAGCAACTTCTGGTATTTATCATTTAACCATTTCTGCTGGACTATGAAATCACTTTGCTAGATTTTCATGGCATCATGTTGTGAATCCGCCAAATTTTTCATTGGTTACTGAAGTTTATGCCTTTGAGTTCATACAGTTGTTGGTGAAGTTAACATCCGTCATGTCCTTGAGATAGTTAATCTATCTATCAGTTTTGTAGTTGTCCCAGCAATTGAACAGGAGCTCATGCATTTAGCCAGTACACTTATCTTCTTTAGGTAGGAGGGCACAGTTGTCATACTGTTTAGTGTCTATCATTCAGTAACTGTATTCAGATTATGCTTCCACATGATCAAAGACATCTTTGATTATGTAATTGTGATCCCCTATGGATGTCTTTGGTCCATGCTATGAAAGTTTCTATATCAGTTACCTCTTCTGTTCAATAGTTGATTATTTGACTGAAGAGAATTTGCTGGTTCTTCTGGAAGCTCAACACATTATACCACACTCAGTATTATTGAAAGATCACAATGTCCCTGATGCATTTTTTATCATATAATTTTGTATGTATTTCATCAGCATTGTACTTGTTTTGTACCGCCATTTGAATATAAAATTTGAATAGGTATCCAACTTGGGTCCTCGTGCTCTTGCAATTTCATTGCCTTTCTCTTGTGTTTTGGGTCTCCTTTCTTCAATGATCGCTTCTACCATGGGTAACCTTTTCTTCATTTTTACTTCTTATCATTGCTTATCAAGTTCTTTGCTTCGTGAGCTCTCATTTGATAATTATGAGTGAAATAAAGTCATAGTCAAACATGCTAAAACATTTTAACTGGGAAGAAAAACTTATGCTGCATTTGGCATGAAGGATTAGATTAGATTAATTATTAAGTTTGGATTGGATTAGATTTGATTGGATTGGATTAAACTAGATTATATAATACTGTCTTATGTTTGGTACAGTATTGAATTGGATTATATTAAATTATATTTGAATGAATTTAAATAGCATTTAAGTTGACATTTAAATATTAATATGAACTATTCTTGAATGTTTAATAGTAAAATAATTATTACCATTAATTTAAAAGACAATTACTAAAAGATTAAATATATAGAAAATTAGTTATTAGGTAATCATCATTATAATAAATAAACATAAATTAGATTAGACTAGGTTAAATTTAATTAAATTAAAAAGTATTTAAATATTTAATTTAATTTTTTATTACATATTTTAATATGCTTTTATTTAACAAAAGTTGGCAAATAATATATATAAAATCAACCAATTATCAGTATTGTTAATTTTCATGATTAATTTTAACATAGTGATTATTAAATTAAATATCACATTACACATGCAAGTAATAGTTAATTAAACAGACAATTTTTTTTTATTTGGAGGTATTGCTAACCCCCTGATATAAGGGCTAAATTCAAATTTAGTCCCCTAATCTAATCTAAAATGAGCCAAATATAAGATGAATAATTAATCTCAAATTAATCCAATCCTAACACTTAATCCTAGCTCCCAAACATAGTCTTAGTGCATTGTGGTTCTTCCTTATCATTTTTCAGCTACACTTTAATTATTTGGAGAGATGTTAGGTTGTTTTTGGGATTAAATCATAAAATACCGGTGGTTTATTTTGTTGATTTCCCTTAATGACGTATTTTGGTAGTTCATAGTGGGCAGAGTTATACCCTTTCTCAATCTAAAAAATCTTACTTCTTAAGCCTTAATTGTGTCAAAAGGAATCATTTCAGCATATTGGGAGAAACAAGAGGTATACCCAGGAGAAACCAGAAGGGAACAAAAATAAAAAGAAACTGAGGGGAAAATAAACTCATTGTTCCAATGATCATCTTGTTTGAAAATGAAAGACAATGCACTGTTTACAGTGGTCAAACCCTAAGCAAAACAGGAACTCAAAAAACTTAGGCAGCCTACTCTCATAATATGAAAGATAAAACCTACTCAACCAAGAGAACTTCTTAAAGAAATTAAATATTACATAAACACAAATTAAATTAACAATAATTATATAACCATCTAAATAATTTTCCTCTTCCACTTCCCAACTAGAATGATGCCATCTGAGTAAGAATCAAGAGCAAAACTGTTCGTGGACTTGGCAGAAAGTGGATATTGTGTGGGACTGGACTGTTATAATTACCATGAAACCTAACACAATAAACTTATGTAGCATATAGGGTGCTAGCCTGGGCACCAAATTGGTGTATTCCCTTGGAGACAGACAGGAAATTTTTATAAGTCCTTTCCTTCCCCTATTTGATTGGGTTGATTTCCAATTTTCACTTGCTGTTTGATTTAGCATCTTTTATTTCATAACTTAAGAGTTCCTTAAGAGCTTATCACATATGATGGTGGCAGTGAGCCGGAGTTACATATGGGCATATGCGTCCTTCCAGTTTGCAGTTGTGATCTTGTTTGCTCATATCTTTTACTCTGTGGTAAGCAAGCTGAACAAACTTTATTCCATGAGTTTGTGCAATATACCTTTGGTGGTTGTGTTCATCTTCTCAATCAACTTGCAGCTTAATGTGAATCCGATCCTAGCTGTCCTCCTTTCCTCATTCACTGGATTTGGCATTGCAATTAGTACAAATTCTCTTATCATGGAATACCTTAGATGGAGAATGAGCAGGCAAATGCAGTCTCTACATCAGCAGATCAATGGAACTGTGCAGCATCGGCTTTGGCAGCAGCAGGAACAACAAAACCAGCAGATTCATCAACAGCAACAACGACAACAATTGACAGAAGATCGCAGTGCTGGACCCACTGATAATTCCAGGCAGCAATAAACATAGTCAGAACATGTACATGAAGCTCCGGTAAGGTTTCAGGTTCTTTTATGGTAGACACTTCAGCTGAGGGTCCAAAAACCTTGGCTGTAACATGTTGCGTTTTCTTGATGACTGGTTGCTTACTCACATAGGCCATTGCCCTATGACTCTGGAAGGGTTAAAAGTTGAAACTACCTGAGTCTGGAAGGAAACTTACTTTTCAATTGTTTTGCTTGCCTGAAATGATGGTTATGTTTATTTCACAGATTAGAGAATTGGAATCATTAACAGTGTTTACTTTATAAAACAGAGACAGAAATCGAAATCAGAATCATAGACCCCACCTAAATTTAGAAACGGAGAATGGAAAATTGATTCTGAGACTCTCTTGAGAACCAACCTCCGATTTCCTAAATTTTTTACTTTATCCCATTAAATTTTTATAATTTTCAAACTCCAATCATTTTTCATTTTAGTCTATGCATAATTTATGAAAATACCCAAGAATTTTGTATTATTTGCACATAGATCTTTTATTATTGTGAGTAATGATATAGCTATAAATTATTGTATAATTTTTTTTTTGTACAAACTTTTTTCGTATAAATTAATGTGGCATGATTTAATTGATTGGGTTAGATAGTTTCTGACCCATATAATTTGTTTTAATTATTTTATATTTTTATTCAACCAATAAATGAATATCACATCAATTTATACAAGAATTTATAATTATATCATCATTTTACTATTATTATTATTATTTTGTTATTTTAATTATTATTATTATTATTGTCATTAATGTCATTAACATTACTATTAATATTATTTAAAATTTATTAATCATTCTCATTCTCATTCGTTATTCTCATTCTTATTCGATTCGATTCCAGCCCAACAGACGCAACATAGATATTTTGGACAAAAATTTCCTTTCAAGTCAAGTAGCAAGCCTATAATAGGTTTGATAGAAATCATATATAATGACACATGGGAACGTCATAAGACAATATATAGCATTTCATCTGGTTAATTACACGGATGGAATAAATTATGGATATTGGATTTTATTAAATGTTTGTTTATGTGATTCATAACTTTTTTGTTTGTGGTACGGGTCAGCATGTTGCTCCTGGCTTATGCTTATTGAGTCAGAATGTCTGTAAGATCTTCACAACGTGACCAACGAACGACAATAGAGAAGTGGGGAGAGAAGGATACTTAATTTCCTCAGTTACTGCTGGTTATTTATGCAGGAAGGATCATCAATGGCGGGCCTTGCAACCAGGAAATTTTGCTCAAGAAACGTCAAGATTTTTACATCGAAAACAACAAACAAGAGAGAGAGAATATATCTGTGAATTAAAGTTGTCTACCGTTATTGGAAGTCACAATTTCCACAGTTTTTTAATGTGCTGAACATCTTAGATAAATCGAATTTTCGTTTGCCTTTGTGTGAGCAAACTTCTTTTAAACAAGAAACACACGTACACAAACAAATAATCAGTAGAGAAAATACTGGGTTTACATATGGTTGCAAGTACTCTTCTTTTGGGATGATGCACCGAAGTTATATGCACCAACTCAAGTATAATTTGATTGATATAATTTTAAAGTTTTTTAGAAGGATCGTTGGGTTGACTTTTTTTTTTTTGAGGATAAGTCATTGGGTTGACTTAGTTATATTATAATGGGACACGGTTAAGTTGCAGAAGCTAAAACTAATACACCTTGCAGGAACAGCTCCCTTGGCCTGGTCGCGGGGATTTTAATTAAAGATACCTTCACGTAAGATATTTAGTTAAATATATTTCATAATCGTGAAAGTTTGTAAAATGATTTAATTATTATGGCACCCTAGTATTCCATTGGTACAAAAAGTATATTTTTTTCATTAAATATATCCTTTTATTATTACTTGATTATAGTTGTGTGTTTTAATAAGTTATATGACTATTATAGTGTATGTATGAACTTACATACTATAATTATGCATATATATAAAATGTTTGAATTCTAGTATTTTATTAGTACAAGAAAAATATTATTTAGAAAAGAAAATATGTCATTTGACTATTTATATACATATTTTTACAACTTACACGACTTTTATAATGTATATATAAATTGACACGACAACAATTGTGCAAGTATGAAAGATATAATAGCTGTTATGACAATTAGCATTTTGTTAGCATAAAGATTGTATTTTGTTACTAAACATATCCTCTAATTATTTACTAAACTATAATTGTGTATTTTAGCAAGTTACACGACGATAGTTGTGTAAACTAGTAATTATATGACGACAGTCAAGTAAATAGGAAAATGATTTCACACTTCATTATATACTTTATTTGATTATGTTTTTTATATTTCTTGTATAATCATATGTTGTATTATTGCAAGAAACAACTTCAATACATGTGCCTATTATGTTTTATGATAAATGAATTAAGTAAAATTTCTACCTTTTTGTTTCGTGGGTGGATAAACATGTTTGTATGACTATATTGTTTTAAAGGAAGGCGACTAACGGCTTATAATAATGGGTCAAGTATTTGGGTTGAGTATGTAAATACCTGATTGATGATTGTGTTGCAACTTTCATTTTATCACAACTTATTTAATGTAATTGAAACTGAATGTGTTAAAATTTTATTTTATTATGTTGTCATTATACTAAATGTTTTAGATGATTTTTTTTTATTTGTCTACATACTCGACTATTGTTGTGTATTTTGTTTTTTACCCGACTTATGTCATGTATATTTAATTCTACTCAACTATAATTGAGTATTTAGGTGTATACACACCTAAATACTCGATTATAGTTATTTATCAATCAAAATACCTGATTAAAGTCGTGTACTTAAGTAAATACCAACTGGTCATCTATTTATAAATACCCAACTGTAGTTAAGTATCTATATCCATTACACAACTACAATTGTGTATTTGCAAAAATCAACTGCTCATTTTGTTTGTAAATACCCGACTGCAACCACATTCAATATCCATTACATGATTGTAATTGGTATTTACAAAATTTAGTTGGTCATTATGTTCGTAAATACTTGACTGCAATCAGATATCAATATCTATTATACGACTGCAATAGAGTATTTACAAAATCTAGCTGGTTATTCTATTTACAAATACTCGACTGCATCCATTATCTGACTATGGTTGTGTATTTAGGCTAAGCACCCTTTGAACATATATTATCATCTTGTTATATCACATAAATTATACAAACTATTTTCTCTGTCATTAATGTACTTAATAAAAATAAATAAATAAAATACATATATAATATCAAATATTAACAACATTTCCATTGTAACAATTACATTGATTTTTGTTGCAAGATGTTTTGCTCTCTCAAGATAGGCAAGGAGATATTTATATCTCATTAGTATAATCGCGATATGATATGTGATATGATATCTTCAGAAATAACAAAGGTACCATGCCTACAGCAGGTTAAAACAATGACTATCAAAACTAAATAAAACCATAAAGAAGTTTTTTTTTTGGTTGAAAATTAACTAGAGATTTGTTAATGAGTCGAGTAATAAGATAGGAAGATAATGGAAAAATATACAAATAAAGAAGACAAAGTGGTTTAAATTGAAATTAAAAAAGAAAAGAAAAGAAAATGATAAGCATTTGACCTTTAATACAGTTACCTCTATACCAACAACATATGTGATACAAGGAGTCCAAGAACAAGAATTTGAGAATGAGAAAATGCAGACAAAATTTCTTTTGCTTCTTTTTTTTAATTAAAAGAAGAAACAAAAACACTCTCTAACAAAAAGGCCATATTGAAAGATATGTTGACTATTTCACGTACAAAGTCTCCAAATTCTACCCACTATAATAATAATAATAAAAGGGGCCATACATTCTAGCTTAAACATGCACATGATAGAACGTATTAGTACTTCAATTTTTGATTCAAGGTAATTCCACACAATGAGAATATGAAAGCTACGACAAAGTTACTTCTTCGTTGAAGTTACGGTTAGTGTAGAGAGAAATAGGCACATGTTCTCAAGCAAACATGAAGAGAGAAATAAAGAGGAATAAAGGAATAGAGACAGGCTGGATGAGGCAAGGTACAAAATATAATCATGGCATAAAGCCGAAAAAACTTTTAAAGCAAAAGCAGAGAAATACCACGTATGCAAGTGAAACAAGCATCATGGTGTTCTTGAATCTTGATGCCTACAATCTATTGATGCTACTGTAAGTGCCTGGAGAGGTAGAAGGGAAGAATGAGCAAACAAAACTCATTGATTTTCATTATCAAACTACAAAAAGTAGATAATCTTCAGAAGTACAGAAAAATCAAGGTAGCTTATTTTCTATTAGCAAATCAAGGAATTACATATTATTATAATCAAAAGATACATTTAACTAAATTTGTACACCTTCATCTATTAATACACCTTAGAAAAGATAAATTATCAATCAAGTTGCATGTATTTCTATAAATATTTCAATATTTTAATATAGTAATGAGTCAAACAAATGAGCTAACCTTGACAAATTTAAATTTAAGCTTTTGAGATTTAGGATCAAGAAAATACTCTATTAACTCTTTAGTAGTATCAAATAATATTGAGACTAATCTAACTCATTACCACATTAGACAAGATAATAAGAAATGCAATGTTAACCACTTATAAATTATCGGTGTCAGAATCAAGAACCCCATATATGTATATATAAAATTTTACTTAGAGAAATTTAATATTAATTTTCATGAAATTTTAAACTATCGATTAGGGATGATTTTCACCGCCATTAAGAACACTGCCTTCTAGAATTCCCCCACTAGTAAGATAAAAATTATTATGGTTGATTAGTATCATTTTAATGAAGCTATTTTTGTCAAAGGAGAAGAAATTAAGGGAAGAGAAGGAGGAATAAATCTAAAGAGAAGGCAAGGGTTGGCTGAGTATTCAGCCGCTTGTGTAATTAGAGATATTTATGGGTATTTTAGACATTTCTGGTCAAATGGCATATTATGATAATTTTGAAGCACGAGGGTATTACTAGATTAATACTCAAGTTCGAGGGTATACCAGCGGTAAATTCCTGCCTGGCTGCATCAAGCTCCCATTATAATAATGTAATTTAATACCTTATGTGGGACGATACACAGAGATCTCCTGTGCTGCCGGCAGGAAATTTACTCGGATCCGCCAGTTCCTGTCCATATTGTCAATATGATTGAGAAGAGACATCAGGAAAAATCTATTGTTATCTCACATCCTTTGACCCTCAATTAAGTGATACACGTGGCAAGACTACCACAGGAATGTGTGCATAGAGTATGCATATAACCTAAATTTTAAAAACATCGCCATTTACTAATTTTACGTTAGTGCCCTCGTCCGGTTTGTCCCTCTCTTTCACATACACAAAACACCGGAGTTGAAAAAGTATTTTTGCAACAATAGAATAGGCACTGACTTAACAATCTTCCGAGTATCATGACTTGAATAATATTTTAGAGAAAAACGACTACATACTACATTATTACATCTGGTCTGGGTCTTCTTGATACGGTATATACCAAAATAAAAATTATGAACTGAACGATATTGTAAAATGTAACTTGGTAGTAATAATGCGTGATAGCTCAGGTTCAAAGAAGTCCAATAAACCATATGTATTCCCCTTCAAAAAGGTTCTTTGTGTCCCTATATCTGCCATTCTCTGCCAATCCAAGCTTCTTTCCTCATAAAAAACCAGAAGACTGGCAGACCGAAGAAGTTAGCAATGACAATGTATTAATCAACAAAGATGTCTTGAATCCTTTCTCTAGCCGTGCAAATGGGTGGGAAGGACCCCATTAGCACACTTCTCAACCTGCAAAGTGAACTACAATCATAAAGTCAATGCCATAGGTGCTATTTAGCTCTTTAAAAAAAAGGATGCAGGAATCCACACACGTGCACAGACAAGACGTTTTCTGTGAGTATATCCTAGTGTTCAGCACAAAACAGAGACAAAACAAATCCTCAACAGCTTTGGCTTGTTCCGGTAATCATTATTATCCTTGTTTGCACTTAAAATCTTGAATTATCAATGAAGTACTGGTTGAAAAGTTTTTAGGAATTAAACAAATTATTGACAAACAATGTAGCACCTGAAGTGCGTGTGAGTACAAAAACTGGGGGGTTATCATGACAATGTTTATTGACAGTTTATGCTGCATTGTTTTGAAAATGATACACAAGATTTTACATAAAATTAATCATTTGATTTCAGAAAATTAAATCAATTGATTAAGACGTAAAAACATTGAAAATATAAAGAAATTATACCAATAAAAAAAAAGATTACAAATTGTTTTTCATATTTAAATGCCTTAATACTTAAGGAGGCTTACCTTCCATTAATTAGAATCCTCTACCCTGAGAGTTCTGATTATCATCACTACTGCTTATTTCCAGAGCTGCCAACGAAATCAGTGAAACCGCCACTACTTTGGGTTGAGCGATTGTCACCAAGGTCCCCAAATCTGGCTGATTGACCTGAGCCAGTGCCACCAAAAGAACTTAAACGATCTGATCTAGCAGACTCCCCCCATCCACCAGAGCGATTTCCAGAGCTGCCAAAGAAATCAGTGAAACCGCCACTACTTCGGCTTGAGTGATTGTCACCAAGGTCCCCAAATCTGCCTGATTGGCGTGAGCGCGTGTCACCAAAAACACTTGAACGATCTGATCTAGCAGACTGCCCCCATCCACTAGAACGACTAAACCCAGGACCACCAAAGTTCCCAGATCGGTTTGCATTAGAACCAAGACCACCGGAGCTAGATCCACCAAATCCACCACCTTGACCAGAATATGAACTGTTATAGCCACCATAACGGCCGGACCCAGGACTTCTGTACCCTCCAGAACGGCCAAATCCAGAATCCCCCATACGACTGGAACGACCAAATCCTGTATCAGCATATTGACGATCTCTCATACTTCCATACCCAGACCGGCCACCCATGTCATTGTACATATCTGCACCTCCTTCAACAGCAATCCTTGGGAGCTGTAAAAGTAACAAGTTGTCAGACGATCCCATTGTGTGGCTTTCCTTTCAAAGGCAAGGATTATGGTTTCTCTCTCCCTCCCTCATTGATTTGCAAAAATAAAATTGATAAATGTTAATGAAGTATGTGTACGAGTGTATGAGAGAAACGAGGGCCTGTAGTAGACTGACAATACAAATTACAAAGAGAAATCTACTAGAATGGAGAAATCTACTAGGATATGGAAACGGCTTCATTCAAGCAAAGCAGGAGGATAATCATACAAATAAAAAGATGATGGCATGCCATACATGTATTAGAATCAAGCAACACTTTTTTCTTAAAAAAAAAAAATTCATGTTAGGCCCAAAATTATTTCATTCCTAGTATTCTGGCTATACATGCTTTTGACTCCACCTTATATTTCCCAGAAAATCTTTTAACAGGGATTTGGTAACATTTAGTGCAGTGAAGCATTAATCAGATGTTACCACGCACTTACAACTATTATAAGAGAATTATCAATGTTTATGAATGTCAAAACATACATTATTTATTCAGGCACACCCAACACATTATCCAACCGATTCAAATAGAAATTTCAACTCCTGTAAAGCCTTTCTATTCTCTTTATTGCCCATCAAATCAATTCTCAATGATCAAATTTTTTCATATATTTAGCTAGACACATACATACATAAAATTGGACTTCAGATAGACAAACAGTTATTTTCATGAAAATGAAAAGCAAGTAACCTGAGTAAATTTGCATCCAACATCTCGCTCAATACTCCTGACTTGCCTGGCCTGCTGATCTGTGTAGATAAGAATTGCACTTCCTTTCTTTCCAGCACGACCAGTTCGACCTGTGCGGTGAACAAAAGTCTCTGATGTGTTTGGAAGCTCATAATGAATTACCTAAATTTGGGGGGCAATAAGTCAGAAGCTGTATTTAGATTGCATAGAAAGAAAAAATAAAAGTGGTTGGTCCATAATTAAAAATCAAAAGGCTCCACCACATAATATATGGGAATTGAAAACAAGACTTCTTGGACTGCTTTTACCCTAACATCATATCAGAAGTATATGCACCAGTAAGCCATGAAAACAAGCCGCATAAAATATCTCAATAAAGTGAAGACAAGTTAGTCAAGGTAAATGGACAAATTACACATATTAGCATTGCTTCTTGATATTGATAAAAAGGGCGGAAAATGAGTACGTGATACACATATCTAGAGATACATGAAGCATCACATACAACCAATTTGCACCATGGACACCCATAAAGAAATAAAAATAGCAACAAAAGATATCTCAGGTCTGTGAAAATAAGAGGACACATAAAATTGGAAAAAAAAAAAAGCGATATTGAAAACCAAATACTAGAGACTAAGAAGGCAAAGAATTATTTGAAACCAGTTAAGTAAGAATTTCAATTAGAACTGACCAGATCAACATTAGGTACATCAAGACCACGTGCAGCAACATCAGTGGCAATCAGTATATTGAAACGTCCATCTCGGAAAGCTGAAAGGGTCCTCTCCCTCTGGCTTTGTGAGATATCCCCATGCAAAGGCTCACAATTACAGTTTTTAGCCATGGCATAAGCCAAGCGGTCTGCATCACGTTTTGTTTGGGTGAAAACAATGCATTTTCCACCTTTTGCATGTTCCTAAGACGCAAAAATTGAGGCTCAGAAATAGAAAAAGGATGACAAAGATACAGCGGGAATAGTCATAATTTCTCTAGCATTTGTCTAAAAGATAAAAGAAAGCAGAAGGTTCATAAACACACTACAAGGTAATTACATTAAGCAATCAAACAGAAACTATAAAGAGAGAAACAAAGTTCTGGATCATACTGTTACGAGTTGACCAATAATTGATGGTTTTTCATACATGCTTGTTGCAATGGAATAGAGGGAAATTCCATCAGCTAGCTTTTGATCAGAATCTCCAACCTGCAATAAATATAAAAGAAATAAAGGATGGTAACCAAATGATCAGATTGCTTTAATACACTAACATAGTGTGTCATCTTTAGCCTTTTTTTTGCAATATATATTTCACTGTTGAAATAGAACAGAAACGTTCTCTGAATTGCTCAAGATGGTTTGTCAATGAAAATTTCAAAGACAGGAAAGGATTTTCGGAAAATAATCCGTTATACTTACAAGGTCAATGGTTAATGGATTCTTGAGGTACTTGTTTGTGAGGCTCCTAATCCATGGAGGCATCGTTGCAGAAAACATCATACTCTGACGCTTTTGTGGCAACCTTTCCAAGATGACTTCAACATCTTCAGCAAAGCCAACACTGAGCATCTGATCAGCTTCATCAAGAACAACAAACTGAACCTCCGATAAGTTGAGAGCATTGCGCTTGATCAAATCAATAACACGACCGGGTGTCCCCACAACCGCATCAACACCATAATCAAGAGCCCTCATTTGATGAGAAATCGGAGTGCCCCCGTAAACACAAATCGTATCCAAGCTGGGTGCAGATTCATAGAATTCCTTCTCAACTTGCTTCGCAAGTTCTCTTGTAGGAGCCAACACCAAACACAGAGGATTCCTCCCTCTTCTGAATATCACAACATAACGCCATTAGATAAATATCTCAACAACTAAATGATTATCCCCAATTAGATAAAATAACAATGAAATTAAATAAATAAAAAGCAAACCCATGTTTCTCATTGAATTTGATTATTTTATCCAGAATTGGGATCCCAAAAGCTAGAGTTTTGCCGGTTCCAGTTCTGGCTCGACCAATCATGTCACGACCTTGCATAGCCGGCTCCAAAACAGCCTTCTGTATAGGGAAAAGCTTCGATATACCCCTACGAGCCAATGCCGTCACAATATCTTGAGAAATGTCAAGCTTTGAAATCTCAAGCCCTTCATCTTTACTACTATCGTCGTAGGCGACATAATCATCTACAGCCGACTGCGCATGCTGCCACGCAATTGACGACTGAAAATCCAACGGCCGAGATATCGCGTGGAATTCCCTCGTACCCGCTGAAATTCTCGACTTGATTATATCATCGTGACGGGAAATAATGGGGCCTGATTTCGCCGCCGTTAAGTGGCTGTGTAAAATGTTTTCGACGGAGCTCAAGGCAGCGGTGAGGGCCCGCTTAGAATTTAGAAATGACGAGGATCGCTTTAGTATTATGTTGCTCATCATTTTTAATATTTGCCTTTCCTTTTTCTCCCACTCTTTTACGGTGAGGGTTTAAACAGGAGAGAAGAGGAAGAGGAAGGGGAAGAGAGGGTTTAGGGCTTTAGAATAGAGAGAAGAGGCGAAGCCGACAATTGCTCTCCAAGCCGAATTAAGGGTTTATCATTTTTTGTGTACATTTTTTGTCAAGGGACGGTCGTTGATATTTCTGGGGCTTTTATCGCATATGCTCGTGATTATTTTTGTTACGGTACGTCCATGATCATCTTTTGTTACTGAATTTTCTGCTGCAGCCGTTAAAATGGATTTAGACTAATTATTCTTCTCAGAAATATTTTGTAAAAATAAAATATTAATTAATTTCTGTTTTCTAGCATATAAATAAATTTTTTTTTGAAACTGGAAAAATAAGCAGAGAATGTATAAATTACTCTAAAATGTGGAATATTCTTAAAGAACTTTATGTACAACAATATTAAAATAAATATAGTTTAGATTTCATGTCTATAATATAATGCTACAATGGTATATTCTATGACCAAAGTTTATCATCCTGTAGTTGTTATTGTTGTTATTGTTATTATTATTTTAATCATGATTATAATCTTTAATTGTAATTGTTATTGTAGGTGCTATTAAAATTACTAATCAAATAGATAATAAACAAATAATTTTATAAATTATAAAATTTATCATTTAATAGATAAGTGACGTATAATAATTACAACTCAAATTATAATTCAAATATTAGGATTACTCGTATTTTTTTAAAGTAATTAAAATTGTAATGATTATTGTACTGTAAATTGTTAAAAACGGAAGGATCTCTTTTTTTTAAAAAAAAAGTCATATGGAATTTAATATGACAGATGATGCTTCGTTTGTCAAGTAAGCATATAAATGTCATGTCGTCGACATGCTTATAACAAGTGTTCTATCAAAATATGAACAACGGGTCATCTACTTTATGCATTGGTGCATAGTGTTTATATTTTTAGTGATATAAATATAGGGGATGATATATAATCAATAGGTTTATTATATAAGTGACATGTTTGTAAACAAAACAATAAACAACGGGCCATCCAAAATCTACATGTCAATTAAATTTTAAAGTTTTTGATATGATGTTGTTGAAAAATAAACGACTTATCATTTTTTAATTTTACAAATACTTTTTTTTTAAAAAAAGGTCATTTGCTACATGCTAAATGTGTCATTGTTATTGTTTTTTTTTTAATTTATTTTTTAAAAAAATCACTTTTTTTTTGTTTCACACTCAAAACTACACTTCAATAATTGAGAAGTAAATTTTTTAGTTATAATTTTTAGAAAAAATTAGTCACATGACTTATTTTTTCCTTTCGGCCAAATGAAAATATTTTGACACCTTGATTTTCCTAAGCTTTATCCGTCATTTTGTATTAGCTATACTCATTTGTTTTTCATAAATGTCAACATTAAAGGGGAGAGTTATTAGAAAGAAGAATATAATTGAACAAGGAGTTAGGTTATTTGAACCAATCAAACTACTCACTAAACCAATTTACTAAATAAATTCACTCTCAAATGAATCTTTAAATAAATAGTATGTTCAGATGAATATTTAAATAGACAGTATGCTAATTGTTCAGGAATAGAACAAAACTAACCACAAACTTAACTTTTCTTCACAGAAACAATTAGATTAAGAGGTTCAACTAACAGATGGAGGGAGAAAATACAATGAAACATACAATTTTTTACACTAATAAAATATATCGTAACCAACTAGTAAGAATGTGTTCAAAGTGAAGCATGAAGTTTTGGTGCGGGGGACATGCAATTGAGGATCTTTACAAGGGATGCCATGGAATTCAAGGCCACCTTCAGCACTTCTTGTGAACAACCCGGTTCTGCAATCTTCTGCACCTGAGACAGGACACAAAATACAAGCTCTAGAGTTTGAACCAATGAAGTATAAAATGTAAATAGTAATGCTTCCTACTACTGATGCTGCACACTGCAAACTATATAAGATTTCAACCCAAGACCAGGATAATTCCTCTTATGAATCAGTACAGATCTCAAAACAGTATAATAGCAGATTAATTTATTCGTCAACCTTGAGAGAAATCTATCATTCAGGGATGGTTATGAGAGACTTCCGAGGTTTAGAGGCCTAAAAACAAGATATGAACAAAAAAGGAAAGTCTCAATGGTTTCATCTGCCACTAAGACAGAGATGAAACCTTAGCGAATTTGATTTAGAGTGTACCGCAGAACAGTGGGAAAGTCAAAACAGCATCATCCAACTTCTTCTGGGTTCCTAAGTTTGAAAACACTGGATTTGCGCTCAAGCAAATTTCAGTGAAGCTGAATTAATGAGCGAATGTCATGTTATTTATTAAGACTTGCCCACTAAACATCCAAGGTTACAGTGCTCACAAATATTGAACTCAACCAGAGAAAATCCGTAATCCTAATTTAGAGGGCCAGCTTCTGGAATTCTCCTGCTTTTGTAGTCCAGTCTAGACTAAAACTTCAAGTCCTTCAAAGGTCGTTTTGGTTTTATCATGTTAGTACTCAAAAAAGTATTAAACCAATAGTAACAAGAACTGGAAAAAATTAGCAACAGCCATAAACAACAAGCCAAGCCTAAAAGTGACAAAGTTAAGACAAAGATGGAAAAGATTAAGGAAAAGCCTGGTTTAAACTATACTAAGTCAAGGAAAGCCTGGAACTCCTTTATCTTTGTTATGTACTCCTCATCTTCTGTGCACAAACCAGCAGACTTCACATTATAAATTGGTCCCTCATCCTGAGGTAGTCCTTGATCTTCACAGAGGTCACCCATCAAAAGACTTTCAGCATCCAATTCACTTCTCTGTCATACATACAAATAAGAGAAAACAAAGGAGAACACCATAAGCTGGAAGGAAACAAACATATTGGTGCATCATCCGCAACATTACGCTTTGGTAAACCACTTCATAACAACAGACCGACACCGGTTTTCAAACAGGAAGCAGAAACATATAACAAGTCAACAACCCAATATAACCTGGGAATTGGAAATTTTCAATTTAACTGTCCACTTAAATGTCATAACAGCAGACTAAATTGTACTTAGAGCCAATACTTTTGCTGAAGTTGCCACCTTTTATGGATACCCATTAATCCACTATATTCAAGTTTTAACCATAAAATCAAAACCAATAATAATACTTCAGACGGGTACTATTTCCTCTGCTTTTTTGCTCCTCAAAACCTTATAGCTTGAGTGAAAAATTACAATAAAATAATAACTAATCTTTACGACGTAAGCATATCAGAAATACCAGCTGGGCAAACTAATAATTTTGTACCAAGAAATTGTTCTCATAACAAGGATAAAATTTAAAAGAACATAAATTCTAACTGAAATTTCTTTGCATCCATTTTCAGAATTCAAATCAAATTAAAAGTTTAAGAAAAATCTAACTGTAGAAAGCCATGCTTACCGTTGCAGCATTGATGCATACTCATAAAATCCACTGCAGTGTAAGACTTTCGGCTTTCTTTATTTTATGTCGATGAGATATTTAACCGAAGATTAAAAAAAAAGAAGGGTGAGGCCAAGAGGCTCCTATTGTTTGGACTATTGTGAAAAGATGCCCATCTCATTCTACAAATTATCAATTAACCCCCGACCTTTCATAAACAGCCTCGGTACCGCAAGAGGGTTCCATTTACTTGCAAAAACTTCAGGGACTTATAAAAAAGTTTCCATGACCGGGTTGTTCCGTCTGTTACGGGTCGGGCCACGGGACTCTGCTTCAGTTTCTGTCTTTCAGATTTCGCGCCTTACTACCGACGATTTTCTGGAAACCCTAATCCAATTTTTTTGGTTAGGGGTAAGGAGAATCAAATTTGAATATTTAATTTCGATTATTTGATTGAAAAGCTAAATATTGTACAGTGGTCAAGCAAAACGAATGGCATCATCATCAATCGAACCCGAATCAGAGGTGACAAATTTTCTTCTAATTTTTTTTCTGTCTGTGTTTTCAATTCATTATTAAGATGAAAACTTCGATTCAACATTTTAGGAAAATACAACGGGCGTAGCTGATAAATACAATGTCGAAACTGCAGAAATTCTTGCCAACAGTGCACTGGTGCGATTTCGAGTTGCTTGCAATTTTTTTAAATTTTTTAATTTGTTCAGTTCAATTCAATTCAATTTCCCCCGATATTACTATTTTTTTTAATTTTTTTCTTCAGCATTTGCCTGTTGCACAGGCGGCACCTGTATATGAGCAACTTCTTTCTGTGTTTCCCACAGCTGTGAGTTTCACTGTTATTGTTGTTCGAATAATATCTGGAGCACTTTGGTAGTTTATTGTGCCATTTCATGAATTTTTGAAGCCATTCTGCTTTTTCTTCAGGCTAAATTTTGGAAGCAGTATGTGGAGGCTTACATGGCTGTAAATAATGATGATGCTACTAAGCAGTTATTTAGCCGATGTTTGTTGATCTGCCTTCAAGTCCCTCTTTGGTACTGTTTTCCGTTTTACATTATTGTGGCACTATTTCATCAATTTTCATTCTTGATTTCCTTCTTATATAATTTCATTTAACCTCTTCTATGTTTATTCCATCATGTTGTTTTTGTGGGCTTTACAGGAGGTGCTACATTCGATTTATCAGGAAAGTCTACGAGAAGAAGGGTGCAGAAGGCCAGGAAGAGACAAGGAAAGCTTTTGATTTTATGCTTAGCCACGTTGGTGTGTTTTTTCTTTCTGACTTTTACAATTGTTATTGTGGTACTACATTTTAACATGTTCTCACTAATTCTCTTTAGCAAGAGCAATAAATTTAATCCTACTGATATTTTCCATAGAAATTGTGTCACTTGCATATTAGGGTTTGAGGAATCAAGAAAGTAAAAATATAATTTGGAGTGAAGACACGATCAAACAGAGACAGAAGTTACAAGAGATTGAAAAGATAGATCAAAATCTGTCTAGGATTTAAAAGGAGAGAAAGTGGTAAATGAGAGAAAATGGCTCTTCATAACTTTCCTCCGGCCAAAATTTTGTCACGGCTTTGACAATCCTAATTTAGATCTTAATATATGCTTAATATCTATCAAAACACTTGAAACGAATACAAATAAGTTAAGGGCTGGAAGCTAATATTTGAGATACAAATCCAATAAAGATGCTTCTCCTCTTAAAATACCAGTTCTTTTGGTGAAAAGGATAACTTAATATCAAAAGTTTTGAACAAATAAACATGAATAAGTAAATATCTTTATCAAAGGTGAAACACCAGTCAGCTTGCTTAACTTCTTGTTCCCAGAAGTTGGCTTTCCGGAATATGTTGTCAAAAATGAAGCAAGAGTTTTGCCGATTCAGAGTTGGTCATGTTTTGGTTGAAACAATAGGTTAGAAAAGTTAGCCTCATAATTATTCTTTCAAAAACCCTAACAACAATATACTAAAATCTTTTGCATGTCCTTTCTATATCTTTTATGAGCTTACCTCTGCTGTATTTGCTACCAGGATCGGATATATCATCTGGGCCTATATGGTCGGAATACATTACCTTTTTAAAGTCATTGCCGGTAAGTTAGAATTCTTCCTACCTTTTTCGGTTAACTGTCACTACTGTTATCCTGAGGGCAAAAGTCCAGAATGCAATGCAATTTGCTCTGAGGAGGAGAATCCCCAATTGTTTGCCAAAGGAGCTCTGTTTATGCCATAATTTATGCCATAATCATTCTAAGTGTAGTTGATCTTGCAGGCTGTAAACGCTCAAGAGGAGTCACAACGGATGATTGCTATTCGGAAAGCATACCAAAGGGCTGTTATTACTCCCACCCATCATGTAGAACAACTCTGGAAGGATTATGAAAATTTTGAAAATTCTGTTAGCCGTCAACTGGTAAGTCATATACCCAGGATAGCATTTGCTGTCTTGCTATATTTGTATGAATTTGATTGTGTACCTATGTGCATGAATGAGAGTGTTCATGTCAGACTATTAGCATTTGGACTTTTTGATGATTTGTCAGGCCCCAACTAGTGAATGTTCTTTTTTTTTGGGGAAGGATTCTCAGTGTGTGTTTGTTGTTAGGTGTGACTGTTTTTTATGACTAATAAAAAATATATGACTTATAAAATGATGATATCTTCTGGACAGGCCAAAGGGCTTTTGTCTGAATATCAATCAAAGTACACCAGTGCAAGGGCTGTATATCGGGAGCGAAAGAAATATTGTGAGGAAATTGACTGGAATATGCTTGCAGTGCCACCAACTGGATCTTACAAAGTAATTTTCTGTTTTACTTCTGATGCTCTTAATAGTTATGGACCTAGAGATGCATATAACATGAAGAGTGAGCATTCCTCTCTTTCCACATAGTGTGAGTTAGAAATAGAAGTTTGATGACTTGTCTACACGGGTGTTGTTTTAAAACAAACACCAGAACGCAGTTGATACTTGATTTATCTGCTATATAGTACTGCCTAACTTTTGAAGTTCCCTTATAAATTTTTTTGTAGTCATACGTGACAATCTAAGTTATATTTGTCATTGAATGTTATGATCTGTTGTTTATCACTGACAGGAAGAACATCAGTGGATTGCATGGAAGAGGCTCTTAACCTTTGAAAAGTAAGAATTCTGACCAATTTTTTATTTAATAATTTCAGATAGTTATTATTGTTTTATATATATTTTTTCTCTCTTTTGTCTTGTATGCATATGCAACTTTTATGTCAACAACAGTTTGTTGGTTCTGGTGGCACTTACATTAATTGTTAGAATTTGATTTCTAACTGAATCAAATATACTGTCTTGCAGGGGAAACCCTCAACGGATAGACACTGCGTCATCCAACAAAAGAATCATATTCACCTATGAGCAGGTAGAAGAAATGACTATTTTGCAATTCTTGTGCCTTAAAGTTTAAAAAGTAATCTTGTTGGCCAGTGAAGAACATAATCTTTTAGTGTGAAATATGGAAATAAACCTAAATGATTTTTGAGCAGATAAATTGCTATAATTTTTGAATTAGCCTACTTTAATCTAGTTTCCATTTTTATTAGATGTGTTTGTACCTGAGATTTTTCTACTCTTATAACATGACCTTATACAGTGGGGTTTAATTGAGATTTGTGAGTTTGTCAAACACATGGTAGGCTTTACTAGAATTTCCTCTCTCTCTTTTGGATGCATTTCTTTTTCAACATCATTACCTCACAAAATTTTGTTTCTTACTTAATTTTGTTAATGTCTTGGTACTGGGTTGCGTGGGCATTCAGTGTCTGATGTATTTATACCATTACCCGGATATATGGTATGACTATGCTACTTGGCATGCAAAAAGTGGCTCAATAGATGCTGCAATCAAAGTATTTCAACGAGCTCTGAAGGCTCTTCCAGGTACTCGGTTCTCCTCCCTCCCCCCCCACCCCCCCCAAACAACCCCAAACACACACAAAACAACTGAAGGAAGAATTCTTAAGAATTATTCCATACCTCTGTTTCTTCTTTATATTTGGGCTGGGTGATAATATATATTAAATTAACTGTTATCTGTCTTTCAATGTTCCCTTAAATTTAGTTAATCTTTTTCCTTCACGCTCATGATCAGATTCAGAAATGCTAAGGTATGCTTTTGCAGAGCTAGAGGAATCCCGTGGAGCAATTCCGGTTTGAATATTCTCAGACTTTACTTTTTCTTTTTCTTTTTTTTTTTTTAAAAAAGAAATTTGAAATGCATTCTCTTGCTTCTTGCTCTTTTAATTTTATATTTTCTTTCATGCAGGCTGCAAAGAAATTATATGAAAGTCTTTTGAACGACACCATTAATACAACAGCTCTGGCACACATACAAGTAAGAAATTGTTGGTCAGATATCCATATCTTGGGGGGATGGAAACAATTGTAGGACTGCACAAATAGTTTAACTTAGATTGGAGTTTGATAAATAACAAATGCTCAGTCTCAAATGAAACTCAAGTCAGGGCCTAGACATTAGTATATTTAGTTCATATTTAGTTCTGGGTCAGTATGTTTCAAGTTTAGCAAATATTGCCAGGTAACCATCAACTTACCCCTACCTGGAATAAAAATTTTCAATTTACCCGCTAAAAGTGTGAAAATATCAACTTACCCCCATTTACTGTTGAGAAGATTTGAAAGGAAAAAACTAAGTCCACATGTTTCCATTTGCCATCATCTTTTGAAAATTGGGGGGTAAATTGAGGTTTTCATGCTTTTGGGAGTAAACTGCAGATTGTCATTCTGTCTAGGGATGAATTGAAGTTTACCCAATATTGCCTATTATTTATAACAACAAGGCTTATGGCCAAGACCCTAATTGGTAAAAGCAAAGAAACAGAATTAGTAAATTTCCCAAATTTTTTCTCAAATTTTTTTCCGCAGAATTTCAGATTGGATTATTCTCTCTATTTTTTTGCGGAACTGGAAAGATTTGCCTTTCTAGACATAATAGTCAGTTCCGAGATATTTTGGACCTCTAGTACAATCTGGCTTCTTCAATTTTCTATCATCATGCGTAAGGTTCTTGGTAGTCTTTTCTTTCAAGACAAAGCATAATCACATATCTTTCTTAGCAAGATATAGAAATATTTGATTACATATCATGCTGTGTCCACCTTTATAAAATGTTTGTTATCATTCGCTAAATTCTTAAATGGTGTGCATGAAGCATCTCACCTTCAACTGTCTTTCGAGGATACTTAGAATTGGGGAGAATTGTTAGGGGTTGGAATCTCATCTTGTTTTTGTTTCTAATAGAATCATTTTTAACTGGCTTATTGACCGTGACTCTTTTTTTGCAATTCCAACCAGCTTTGGTCATATGGATGTTCCAGTTTTCTTGTGGTTGGTGGCACATGGGATGGTAGATCCTAGAGATGTTTCCCAGATTAAAACTGATTCAATTGTTCATTGCATGATGTTTCATGTTTCAGTTTATTCGTTTTCTACGGAGGACTGAGGGGGTTGAAGCAGCTCGCAAGTACTTCCTTGATGCTCGCAAATCCCCAAACTTCACATACCATGTATATGTTGCTTACGCCCTGATGGCCTTCTGTCTAGACAAAGACCCAAAGGTTTTTTCCTTTTTCATTTATTTTATGGAAAAATTTTTATACTATCGAGCACCAGCGCTATAGCACAGTGCTTATTGGCAGCAGGATCGTATATTTACAAAGCTACCTCTGAGATCAGATAGAAAAGGCCAATTTTCTCATTGCTGCTATTTTTGTCTTGTATGGATGGTTAATCTGATTATTTAGATTGAATAAGAATCATATTAATATGTTATTTGTGGTCTCTTTCTTTCTATCTCTCTCTATTTTGCAACTGCCCGATGACCCATTTCTCCGCCAAACATATGGGCACCCTTACTTTACGTTGGTAGTAGATCAATAACTGAATTAGCATGCGGTCTCCTATAAGAAATTTGATTAAACTGTAAACAATTTTAAAAAGTTGAGTGGAAGTTGTCTTTACAGCTGGTATATATTTGTGCAGCTTGCTCACAATGTTTTTGAAGCAGGATTGAAACGTTTTATGCATGAGCCTGCATACATACTTGAGTAAGTTCACCTCTTCACTTCTTCTAAAATCTTAAAGGTTATAGGTATTACAGTGTTCTTATTATTCTTGTTATTATTATTTTGGAGTTGGTCAATCTCACGGTGATCTATTCATGGAAAATTCTATTGACATTCAGAATTAGGAGCCTCCATTTGTGCTTATGGTGTACGAAGTATTTTATATAAGATCTTCCTTTTTGGGTAAACTTTTACCCATTGGCAGAGCATGCTGCCTGCTGGTATAGTAAATCAAAATATTAATCATAATAAATGGCAAGTCACATTTGACTGAAGTAGCCATTACTACTGCAAACACCTTTTTGACCCATTAGAAGGTCCTAGAAGTGTTTCAGTAAATTATTCTCTTAGTTTGATGACTATTTCTGTGGTTCTCATGGGTTGCAGAATAGAATTATCTCATTGTTATTTTATTTTGCACCTAGTGCCTAAAAAACCTGGACAGGAATAGTTACGACTTCATAGAGATTTGATTAATTGTTTTTGGTGTTCCAGATATACAGATTTTTTGTCTCGTCTGAATGATGATAGGAACATTCGGGCTTTGTTTGAGAGGGCATTAAGCTCTCTACCACCTGAGGAATCCATTGAGGTACAATGCCTATATGTATCTCTTATATTTAGCAGCATTGTGCTGTGAGTGTGTTCGGGAGAGGCTGATGGAGAAAATGAAAAAATCCATGGAAGTGAGTTTAACGCCAAAAAGATCTGAATTTATATTTAATTTTGGGCCTACCAAGAGATTGGTCTTTTCAGTTTAATCTGGAGAGAGTGCTGCCACTTTAGTCTTCATTTGTGTTTTCTGAAATTTTAGAAGTCATGGTCAGGATGAGAGAAAGAAGAGAGTGTTTCTAGAATTAGTTTAGCCTAAGTTAAATTCTCTGCCTCTCGCAACATATCATACTTATATGACTGAAAAATTTAGAAAAATACTCAACTAAACAGGTTAAGAAAATGAATTCTTCAAAGACAGTTTGATTTATTCTAATTTTCAGTTATTATTTCGGTTATTGCTTATTTCAGGTATGGAAAAGGTTCACCCAATTTGAGCAAATGTATGGAGATTTGGATAGCATGCTGAAGGTTTTTGTGTTATCCTATTTCCTTGTACTTGTTTCCCATTTTATTTTTAAATTATAATGCTTTTCTTGGACTAATTATTTTTGAGAAATTATGGGTGTCTTTATTTTTTATCCTATTGTTTGATCTTTCTGCGTGATTTCGTTATAGATCATTAGATTCAATAAGTTCCTCTATTTTTCTTTTTTCATTCATCACCAAAGTTATAATTATTTGAAATGCATAATGAATAGAATCAAATACATGCAAAGTGTAAAAGTAGACAGTATCAAATACATGCCAAGTGTAAAAGTAGACAGTAAAATTAACTACTGGCACAAATCTATTAACTCCACAAATATAAGCTCAACAGTTATCCACTTTAGCACCCTGGGGTTATGGGGGGGTGTAGGTTAGCAGTCAACTTTGCCGTCAAATCTTAGATTACTGGCAACAGATGTCCTACAAAAGATCCAGGGGGCAGGCAATCATCAAACTTGGTCAATCAGTTTGGCTGAATATAATTCTAATTTAATAATTTAGCCATCAGTCATTACCGTATCTTTGAATGGTGATGAAATTGGTTGCTTGGATGGGATGGACGTCACCATCTGGCTTATTTATTTAACTAAGGGCTTTTTGACATCTATGGATATGAACTGTGGTCTTAGCCTGGGCATTAGGATTAATAATTTCAATATAAGGGGTGTTGATGGATTATTGTAGAACATCAACTCTGAACTCTTCATATAATAGTTTTCATTTATTTTTTATTTGTTTCTTTTGAACCTTAATGTTTGTCAACTTGAAGCAGGTAGAACAAAGAAGAAAAGAAGCTCTTTCTAGAACTGGTGAAGAAGGAGCATCTGCACAAGAGGATTCATTGCAAGATGTTGTGTCCCGTTATAGTTTCATGGATCTTTGGCCTTGCTCCTCTAAGGACCTGGATCATTTGGTCCGACAAGAGGTACCGTCTATGTGAATGTTCGATTATTTATATGAATGCTGCTTCAGATAATACTGTTACTGTCAAAGCATTCTTGTCTTCTATTATTAATCTTTCACATTACGGTATTGTTAAACCTGCCTCTCTAATTATGCCATGAATAAGTTATATCATATACTAAAAGTTTCAGCATATACTTGAAAAGGCGTCAATAAATGCTCTTATATCCTCTGCTTCTGCATGTTTACCTTGTATATACACAAGTTTTTACAGCAATATATGTATTATAGGTTCCTGCCATAATATACAATGATGTTCTGATTTTCTCTGTTTATTATGATCATGTGATTGATTGTGGTATCTGTCTTGCACTGTATTTACATAATTTTACGTAGAGAAAAGTTCTAGATTTTGTGCCACTACACTTTAGACCATACTTTGATGGTGTTTGTTATTGACTCTTGTACTTGGCTTACTCTTTTCAGTGGCTTGTCAAAAACATTAACAAGAAAGTTGATAAATCAGCTCTCTCCAATGGACCTGGGATTGTAGGTAAAATTTACCTGTTCTTAAGCCATATCTGTGGTTAGAGTTGGTATTATCATCTCACAAATTTTTCTTTCCTTTTGGGTAGATAAGGGTCCTTCTGGCGTGACAAGCAATTCAACTACATCTGCAACAGTCATATACCCAGATACATCTCAGATGGTCATTTATGATCCAAGGCAAAAGCCTGGTATATGATGATTTAAAATAGTAGTTATTTTAATTATTTCTTTATGTAGTATTCTGTGGTTTTTATTCTTTTATGTGTCAGTTCTAACATCTGGTTTTGGAGAGTTACACAATATCTTTAGTTGTATTTGGTGATTACATGTTATAGAATTTCTTCTTCATGCTGAACTTGGGCTACCAGTTCTTGACTGATAACAGCATGTACCGTTAAGGAAACACAGTAGTAGCTCTAACCTACTTGCATTTTGGTCCCTTATCTCTTTCAAAGTTTATGTTCAGAAGAGACTTTCCAAATATATATTTAATTTTCAAGCCATTGAATTGCATGCTAATGTTTGTTTATTTGTTAAATATACTAAATGTATCATCATATATTTGACCATAGGTACTGGAATTTCTCCTAGCACAACAGCAACTGGAGCCTCTTCTGCACTTAACACCTTGTCTAATCCCATGGTTGCAGCAGGGGGTGGTGGAATAATGAATCCATTTGACGAGATGTTGAAAGCAACATCACCTGCAGTATTTGCATTTTTAGCAAACTTGCCTGCTGTGGAAGGTAATTGAGCAACTGCAACTGGCTCATAAGGACACTTTTGAAATTATGAGTCTGTTCTTAGATTAATGTCCCAGGCTTTTCATCAAGAGGTGAGAGTTAAGTACAAATGAATTATAGAAAATTTCAATTAGGAAATTCATGGTTCATAAATAGCTTTGCATTTGTAGACAAGATAATCAATTGCTTGTGCTGCAAAATTTGTTTACTTGGGGCTTCTGCAGATAAAAAATTCCAAGATACATCTTTCTCATTTATTTGTTCCAATTTAAGTTTTTTTTTTTTTTTTAATCTAAGCTTGTAATCTTTGTAGGGAAATTATTTCATAGTATCAAGGGCCTGTTTTGTTTGAAGCGCACATATCACGGCTTTTGAATTATTCAAGATTCCATGATGCGATTCCTTCGGTATTGTTTTTCCTTGTAATTCCTTTCAAACGATTGCAGGTCCAACACCAAATGTGGATATCGTATTATCAATTTGTTTGCAGAGTGACATACCGACAGGGCAGATGGGGAAATCATCAACGACTTACCCAACTCCAATACCAACAGGTGCCGCGCGTAGTGCAAGTGGTATTTCTGGGTCAAACAAATCGCATCCAACTCCTAGTGGTTCCTCTCTTAAACAATCAAGGGATAAGCAATCTTTCAAGAGAAAGGATATAGGGCAAGATGATGATGAAACTACAACTGTCCAGAGCCAGCCACAACCCCGGGATGTTTTTAGGATACGTCAAATGAAGAAAGCGCGAGGAGCTGCCAGTTCGCAGACAGGATCAGCATCGTATGGAAGTGCTGTTTCAGGAGATCTCTCTGGTAGTACAGGCTGATTCAATAATTGCAATTTTTTTTTTTTATATATCTTTCAAGATTGAAATTTAAGGTGTTTAAGATTGAAAAGGACTATATGATATAAACTGATTCGGATGCATGCATACTCATGTCAAAGCCAACACTTTATTTCTCATCTTCTCAATTAACCAACGCAATCAAGCTTCCAGATACTAACAAGCTATTTGCATCAGGCGTAACTGTTATATCAGGTGAAAGTGTAACCTTATATCTACGAAAAAAGTGTCACCAATCACATTTGTAAATGGTGAACACAGAATTTTATTCAAACCTCTTATCTCTAATCCTTGCGTGCTCTTGCTTTCTCAATAGACTCCATGGCTGCCTCAAATGATTTCTGAATGAAAAATCAACATCGTCAATGAAATTTTTGAAAAGCTCAAAGTCCATATCAACCAAGAACAAAACCAGACGTAATCTTCTGCTAAATATTGTGCCAGAAAAGCTGAGTGATTGAAGGAAAATTTTTCTCAAAATATAAAAACAAAATGGCATAAAAAGAGTTTAGAATCATCAATCTACACAAAATGTACCATACTGATGTGTTAAAAGCATCAAGCCGGTTCAAGTGGGTCCTATTTAATAGAATTTATAATAAATATGATCACAACTATTACTTCTCTTGAGCAAAGTCAGTATCTTACCCCAGAATTATGCATTCTCCATATTGCCTCCTTGCCCTTATCAATCATAAACATTCCACCCAATAGCGCACTGCAAAGAAGCAAAAATAAATAAATAAATAAACAAATAAATAATAAAGCAAAAAAAATTAATAAATAAATAAACAAATACATACGTAAATTTTTCTTTTCTTTTTTCCCCAACCAAGAAAAGTTCTTATAAACCCTATGTATTAGTGCAGAATAAGGGAAGATCTAGTAAACATTCTGAACTATTCAAGCATTGTAAGCAAAGAAGAAAGGAGAAAAGAATTAATTTAATTATCAGATTTAACAACACCAAAAGGCATCTGAAACAAAATATCAAACCAATGTCCAAATTATTAAATTAATATATAGCTTCACGATATCAAATGGTCTGCATTTTCTTGACAAACCACAACTTCCAACTAAAAGAAAGAGATGACCTTTCCTAAGATACTTCCAAACATTGCAACCAGCCAAATTGCTCCCAAGAATGATCCAAACCAACTCTAATAAACAAATGAAATAGAACACAGACTCAAAGCCGCTAGGCAAAAGAGCAACAGATGATTGATTGTTTCGTGCAAAAGAGCAACAGATGATTGATTGTTTCGTGACTACACTCGCACATATAGCACCACACTTCTGCAAATTCCTTCCTACTAAATTTTCAGTGATAAAAATGCAAAACAAAACTGATTTTTCTAACACAAAGCAACCAGCACATCAAATAAACTTCCACGGAGAGATCCTAGCATTATAAGCTCTACACGCCCACAATACGATTTCATTAACCTCAAGCTTCTCGTCACTGTAATATTTTCAACATTGTTCCCAATACTACAAAACCTTCAAGGTGTGCATATCATTCAATTAAAGGTGGTTGTTCCTATACAAGAAATTGCAAATCGCTACCAGATCCAATTCAATTTCTTCAAACTGAATTTCTCTCTATGTAAAACCCTGCAGAACAATCCAATCATAGGATCGCAGAAGCCAATAAATAATCTAAACAATCACACACACACACACACACACAAAACAAAAAAAATAATATGAAATGAACTAATTGATTTGACCTACTCGGCAATTTTAAAAATTTCATATTCTGAATAAGAAAAACAAATAATCAAATACCCAGCAAAGGCAGCATTAAGAAGAAAGGCCCGCGTGGTTAAAAACCGAAGCGCAATCTCCAATTTAGAAACAAACCCATCACCGACATTAGAAGACGACGACCCAGGTCGCTTGTACCCGTATCCGTAACCGTACCCGTAATTATTGTATTGGTTACCGTGTCCTCCAGCTCTGCTGTTATTGCTGTAGTAATTTTTGTTATTAGTAGCTGAATGACGAATGTCGTAATTGGCGCGCTTTCGATCGTCGCTGAGAATCTCGTAGGCCTCTGAGACTTGCTTGAACCTGAGGGTTGCGTTTTCTCTGACGGTATTTGGTGACTGTGAGTGCTTGTCAGGGTGATATTTTACCGCCAAATTCCTAAATGCTTCCTTGATTTCATCTCTGGTTGCGTTTTTGCTTAATCCCAAAACCTTGTAATGATCCATCTGAAATAATTAACTAACAGGAGATCATTCTTATCTTATTGCTTTATTATTTATTTTGAACCCCCACTTCAAATTTTCAACCGCAACCGAAACCTTCAACCCTCTCAGTATTCGTGGCACCGCCACGGCCGCTTCTTTGCCTTCCCACAAAGTTCATTAACTCGCGTCATCCTTTTCTCTGTGGCTTATGGCCCAAACGCAAGCCAATCATGTTTCGGTATGGGTACTCAGTATTTGTATTTTATTCCATGTATGATAACTGTCTCCAAAATTATTCATAATAGCCATACTGTAGCAATGTACACGTGCTTACGGCACCGTACGGACTAAGATTGCCGAGCACGTATCAGTATTATAACCTCATTGCAGGTCAAAACTATACAATCACATGATAAAAAGCTAATTTCCCCTAATCGACGTCGTCCAAGCCAATTACGTGCTCACACAAATCTTGATTATGGTTTGGTGGGGTGCGCCAGGCCCTTGCAGTAGTGCAACGCATGGGCGACGCTCGAGAACCCCAGTAGCAAGCTACTGTTATGGGCCCTCCCCCTCAAAAAATTAATTTAATATCGTGTGGGCCAATGGCCCACATATCAGATATTAAACTGATAAGAACAGATACTACACTTGATCTTAGCCAAAAGGCCGAGAAAGGTATGCTTTGTTGAGGACTACAATTTTCATTTTATAACCCATTGTATTCGGGTTCGTTTCTCTCTTCAACGATGTGGGATAATAACCCATTGTATTTGGCTCCTCTGCCTTCTTCGATTATTTAACAAAACTACCAATAGGATCCACTTCTTTGCTGTAAAGTCTAGCCACTCATATCTTAGTTTCAATTCAGTGATTGAAAAATCGAGAGACAGCCCAGAAAGAAATTGTTGTTGATTTGTAATATCAGGGCATAAATAACAGCACCACCACCATTCACACTCAGCTCTGCTTTCCTCCCCAGAATTTCTGACTGAAACAAAAATTATGCCCTTAAAGTTTCCAAAGCCAACCGCGTTGCTTAGCTGAGGATGTCAATGTCATTTGTAACTCAATCAATTGTTTGATTTCATGCATTAATATTTTGACAAAATTTGCTGATATCATTCCCTAATCCACCCTTAAAAGTCATTATCCAGTTAATTGTTTGTGTTAACATACTTGATCGGGTCCAGATGCATGTATAAAATATGAATCTTTAGATCATGAGTTACAATGGTTCATAAGATTTATGACGTCGTAAATGTTAACATTCGTGTGATCGGATCTAGATGCATGTATAATAAATTAAGGTTAAATTTGTTCGTACAAACAGTTTCCAGTGAAACAGCATTTCCTTAGTTTTATGTGTTGAGAATGCTTCATTTTGCTACGACCTTTTTAAATTGAATCCAAGTGATGAAACAATAACGATAAAATTTATTTCGTAAAAAGAATAAACACTCACGTTTACACTTTCGTGTCACTATAAGCATTAAAAGTAAATACATAGGATTTTTGTGGTTTATATAATTCTTTCCTTCATTCGTTTGTTTGTCTAAGCACGAAGGCAATGACGCAACACCAAAGCCTTTCACTGTACGACAGACAGATCACTGAATTTTACCTGATCGTGAAATGGGATCCATTAGAGGATTAAAAATGAAATTTCATGGCCCTGTTGTTTCCTTCAGGCTCAAGGTACATCTGCCATCATTGGCATTCATGAATTTTAGTTACCCTAAAAGCTCACCAGAATACCTACCAAACCTAAAAACTAATCACATTTCTGCACCTTTAATTTGAGAAAAATCATAGCTCGAATGAGTCAAGCTTGGCTCAAGAAACCACATTAGTGAGCATTTACATCAGCATGCTTCTGTTCACGACCAAAGTCAAAATTTAAAAGTTCATACTGTGGAGGCAGATTCCCAAAATCATCTTGGGGTGAGCTTTTCCCGGGCCGCCTGCATCTGACACTGCCATTTTACCAGCAATAACATTTAGAATTTATCCACAAATGATGAAAGTGAAAACAAGTAAAATTAAATGCTATAAATCAATGGAAATATGAAACATAGCTCATATTGCTTTCCATGGCAGGAATCACACCAACTTCAGCAAAGTAAAGGTGTGGCTCAAAATGAAAATTTATTGCCTTGAATCAAGGGCAAACACATTTATAAAACTAATATGATCGAAATTTGATGACTTCCTGACCAGAAGCAAAATTAGGAATTGGCATGTGGGGTTAGGGCCATTAATATTAAATTTTTAAATTTGCAGAGACCATAACAAGAAAATGGCAGGCCTGAAGGGAGGCCATACTAGAGGATCAGATAAGACTCATACATCACCTGAATAGCAAATGACGAGCTATCTGCTAAAAACTTGACGAACTCTTGCTTCTTCATTTCAAAAGTATTCTTCGCATTTTTCAACAGAGCCTGTTCTCTCTTAAGATCTTCCTGCAAAGTCTCTAGTCTAAACTTCATTTCCTGGATCTGCTTCTCGGTTGCAGCATACTTAGCAGGCATGTCTGATGTCCCAGACGATTTTGGAAATCTCACATCCACATCCTGCCTGATATCAAATATGTCCAAATATGAAGAACAAACATTTAGCAGCAAATAAAATCCCCCCAATCATCATTAACCCATAAAAATTAAAGTCACATTTGATTTTGAACCAGGAAAGTAATTTTTACAGTGTCAAATCAATTGACAAAAGCACCTGCTTCCCTTTTTTTTTTTCTTTAATTTTTAAACCCATCAAGGTTCAGTGGTTTGGAGTATGTGACATTCTACTAATAGAAAGGGACAAAAATGCAGGATGGGTATTCATGACACAATCCACAAATTTTAGCTAGTAAATACAAAGTTGAATGGCAAAATGCCTAATTTTCGTAAGCCAAAATAATTATTGTTCTGTTGTTTATCTAATCAAATGAAAGCTAGTCCTTTCACAAACAACATTGTTCTGTTGTTCTTCTAATCAAATGAACTCCAGTCCTTTCACAATATAACATTTCTGTTCCACAAGGCCAATGATAATTACCAATGAAGCCATTCATTGAAATCCAGAGATATATAATGTATATAAGTAGAAAACATGCAGAATTCTGGTAAACAAAGGTTAATTTACATGGCATTGGATTAAAATGGAAGCAAGTCCAACAGAAAGGTTAATTTACATGGCATTGGATTAAAATGGAAGCAAGTCCAACACTGAAATAGCCAATTCCAGGACAAATTGTTTAGTGCAACTGACCATTACACAATTTGAAGGGCCATAACTTCCAATTGCAGCACAAAATTATGTCAACATCTAAGAAACACCCAAAAAGCAAGTAGAAAATTGTGCAAGAGAAAAAATGAATTCCACAATACAAATGATAAAAAATAAATCAGTCATCTAACTTGTGAAGTTGTGATGGCAGATTTTCTTACCGACTGCCGAGGGAAAAGACCCCAGAGCTTCTAATAATCCCACCATCCAAAGAAATAGCCCCATTACTTATTAAGGGAAGAGCAAGCAACATGTCAGCTCTTGTTCTATACACTTGTAGACGAGAGAAAAGATTATAAAAAAGAGTCTCTCTGAGACCATGGCCACTTGCAGTTGCACAAAACAAGTTTTTGCTTTCAATATTGATCATATTCACTGCGTAGCCAAGAAAACCAGGCGGACACTCCCCAGTGGGCAATCGTGGCTTCCAAAGATCAAGCCTCCTCTGTGGGTCATCAACCACAAATTCACCAGCAAAAGGTCTGGAAAAAAGAAGTGTTCTCAGAATGTTTAAACATTGAAAGTTCTTAGAAAGTCCACATCATTAATTTATAAAAAGACTCGTGCCTCAAATTTTCAAGGCATACGACAAGAAACCGGCCATCTATAGCCCTCCCAATAGAAGCACCGAGCCCATGAAGACCAGAACTTTTGATAATGTGGCCTTCTTTATCATATGTTTCCAGAGCCTTAACACATTCAAAAGTCTTGCAGACAATCGCCAGCATAGTGTCCACTCCTAAGTACTCCGATAAAAGACTGCACTTGAGATAACAAGAAAAGCAAATAAAGGATGGTGAAAAAGTAAAAATGTTCACGTTGTCACAACTTCCTTCAACGCTCAACCCACAACCTAAACAGAAATGTGACTCTTTGAAGCCATCAACCTATCTTTGTGGCAACACATAATTAAAATCACTGACCATTAAGAAGCACACGACACAGTAACAACCTGCAAGCTTTATGGATAAAATCTAAACGATATTAAATCATTAATGACAAGATGCAACAATATAAGAAAATTATAAAAAGGAAATGAGGCTAAAAATAAGCCTATCTAAAAGTATAGCCACAAATGCAGAAAGATGAGCAAACAGTACAAGATCCGACTGACCTGCTAAGATTTTCATCCTCAAGTTGGCCAAGTGAAGCAACAATACCAAGGACATCTTTTGTGAATGTCAGATGAGATGCCTGAGTGCCATGGCGTGTTTTCAGCTGACACAAAACACCTGCAGCAGATTTCTCATGCTGAAGAATCTGTCCTGTTGTTTCCTCCTCATTTTGATGGTTGGAATGGTCCTCATTATCGACTTTTGCAGAATGATACTTCCCAAGATTAACTGGATGAGAACTTGTCAGCAGCAGACAAATACAGAAATCAAAGTGCATCATTTATACCAAAACCAGAAAAAGTGCAAAAGTTTTAAGTTGATGACAAGTAACTGTAAACAATTGCCACCTTAAGTCAAAAATCTTGTATACCACATCTTCAGAACATAATTACTTAAACTTAGTGACAAAGTTTACCACCTAGCTTTTAGATAAAAAGGATTATGGAGAGAACTACACAAACGACAGGACATAGTAATTGCAATCTCAGGGTGCATGGTCAATACTCTTTACTGGTTAACAGCAACCATGCCTAAATTCTTGACCTAGTGGTTATGGGGTAACTTATAGTAGAAAGGCCGCACTGCAGAAGCGATGCCAAATGTCATTCTGGCATACATCTCAAAACACAAAGAAAGATAGCTCTCAAAGAGAGAAAACATCAAATTAACCACAAAGATAAACCCAAAGCGGAATAATCTAAAATATTATTAATGAAAGGTATAAAAGGTATTATATACAAAAACCGTTATTTCTAATACATTTTAGCCCTATGCTTCCTACATCAAGAAACTTAAATATCCGGTTAGATGACAGTTAAAAGAATGTCAATCAGACATTTATCCAAAGGTCCTGAGGGTTATTCTTATAAAATTTGGGGACGGCTCATTTCACCTGCAGTATGAAGCAGGGAGCCGACTTTCTGTTTTCATTTCATTTATTTTGCAAAGCTCAATATGGACTTGATTTACATTGACACATGTAGTGGATGAAACGAAGTAATATACCTTGCAAGTCAAGAATAGAATCCCCCAACTTGAGGCTTTGACTCTTCAACAGTTTAATATGGTCCTCGTGCTGCTTAATTTTCAGGCCTATCATTTGTAGATCATCTTGAAGTCTCTACAGAGATTGCTTTATTGCCAAGTTAGTGCATTATTGTATGAAGAACATGATAAAATAACATAAACACCTACTTTTATCTTGTAATATAATATCAAAAATCTTTTCTTTCTTTAGTTGCCTCTTCTTCTTCTTCTTTTTTTTATCCCCTTCCTCCTGACAATAGATAGAAAGATAAAATCTAAATCTAATTCCAAATTTATTTTCTGGCACAACCTTAGAATTGTAAATGACCAATTCTGTTCCTCCATTTTGCATTCCATCCCTTGCAACTACAGAGTTTTCAGTTTGATCCACTTGCATGGATGCTGATGAATCTTCAACCAATATTGCATTTGTTTGCACTGAAAGCTGCAATGTTAGGGTTAATTCGTATTAGCAAATACCATTTCACCACGCAAACATCACAGATGAAAATACGAAAACAAACTCCCCAAAAAAAGCCCAAATTGTAGAGGATAAGATGATTCCTACTTATAAGTTAATTACATTTTCACTCTACATTGATGCATGAATAATTCATAGCAGTATGAAATACTGATGTACAAAGTTGGCTGCTTTCATGGAGCATTCATAATCAAATAGCATTTTAGTCATTGGTATCTGTCAATGAAAAGGCAAACTTCATACATGCGGTGCGGCCGGAATCATGTGAGCTTGTAGGTCAGATGAGGAATTCATAGCATGTCAAAGATCTTTCCACATTCCTTCACTTTCTAGTCCTTTTGTCCTATACAGAATCATCCCAAAAGAAACTTTGGTAAGACACAATTTTTAATGGGAAAGAAAAAATTCAGTGCTTACTTCAGAACTGGTTGGTGAAGCTCCTTCGTTTCCCAACAATGGCCGTCGTTTTCCGGCCACCGTAGATAATACGGCCGCTTGGAGTCGACACAGCGGTGACCAAGGACGTTCGCGGCCAGTAGCAGGATCGGTGGTTGTGAATTGCGTGACACCTGAGTTCGAAATGGGAAAAGGCTACTGGCTAGGGTTAGTATACTGAAATTGGGATTCCATAATTTTTTCTTTTTCCCAAGGTGTTGGGGTGTGTAAAATACTTGTTTATGAACCACCAATCACGCGTGAACAAGTGGTAGAATATAGAGTGAGACTATTTACATCCACCACCAAACTAATATAATAAACCATTTATGGTAGAGTAGTGCTTAATATTTAAAATTTTTTATATCAAATATATTATTTTAAATAATATAACATGTATTAATTGATAGGTAAAATAATAATATTTATTTATTTAAATTTTATAAAAAATAATTAATTAATTAATATCACTTTATTTAAAATAATTATTTGAGATAAAAAATTTAAAATATTTTTTATTATTTTTTATTATATTAATACATTTATAAAAATATGATACAAAATTTATATTTTAAAGGACATGTGTGGTTATGTAAATATGTTAAAATTTAATAATCAAATATTAACTAAAACATATATCCTGTTATTAAAATTGTACTAGCATTGATTTTTTTTCCCTCCATAAAACCAACGTATCTCAATAGTATGTGGCTATGTGTCATGAAGTAAATAAGAATAATACCGAGTAAATGAGACTAACTAAAGTTGAATAGCATGCAGAGATGGGTTGGAGGAGTAAAACTCTCTTATTCAATTATATTTTATTTGCCCTAATTAATTTACTTTAAGTGCATTTTGATAATAACTAAAAAAAAGTAAAATTGATTTTAGCGATGTGGATTAAATGACCGTGTAGATTTTTCCAACCTTAAACCAATTGTCGAACTAGTAACTATGCAAATTGTACTGATTTGATCAACTGAAAAATAAATAAATTTCAACTTTGTAATCGCTTCCTAAACCATTGTACGCAAACTCAAGAAATACTATTTAATCCATAATTATAAATTTGTGTCAAAATCCCAAGTAAAATTCAAGTTAAATAGCCCCGTGTGTTTGGGCTTGTTTTTAGTAGGAACTCCCTGCTCGAAAAAATTTTGCAATAATGGTATTGATGAATGCAGAGTAACGACAGTTAAATAAAATAAGGGGACTTCATTCCCAGTACAAATTATAAGAGCAAGAGTCAATAATTCACGATAAAATTGTTCATCTATGGTAATCACAGATTGCCGCAAAAGAAATCAAATATTTCACAAACTCTGTATGAGCTACACTTCTGATGAATCCAACCAATTCGACCCCCCTAATGCTCAGTTCACGCGACCGTTGCTCGCGGGTCTCTCTCTGTCAATCCAAATGGGGGCTGTACCTATAAATAATGCCTGAGAATATTGGACAAAAGCCGGTCATTTAAAAAATGTAAGAGAGTACAAAACAACATGTTCTAAGAATTTATACGCAGTAATGATATTTTCAACAACAAAATGAGAGAACATTCACCTTCAGCGCGAAATCTATTTACCGATCGACATGCTTTCAACAAAGCAGTACGAGGAAGGACAGTGATTAGATAACGAATGCTCGAGAACCTCTCATGCGGCAGCTACATTCATCAAACGTACGGGGGATAAAAGTGCTGAAGCTAGAATAAAAATCAGCATGGGCGAAAGGATGTTAACATTACACAAAGAAAGCCGAATCTACTGAAGTTCAATTCAAGCCTTTGATCCAATTATGGACATCGCCATTGGATGCCACATCAAAACAAATACTTTAACTCTTCCATAGTATGACCTTGAAGTGAACTCAGAACTCGGTTGACCCAACTCACAAACTCATGCCTTCCTACAGCAAGTGGCTCACTTCTAAACCCAATTTCCATTCACAGTCCGCCGTTACGACGAGATTGCCAAAGTTCAAACAACCAGAAAACCACTTCCATAGACATCTCAATCTATGCCGGTCCCGACTGCTTGCTTAATTGATCATCAACACAATTATAATCTTGCTGGACATTAATTTTCGCTGCCACTGATTCTGGCCCCCTGACTTTAGCGTGACACCTAACCGGAGTATGAACCATTGACTCAATTCTAAAAGAAAGATGGAGAATTAGTATAATGAATGAAATTGGGATTTTTTTTAATTATTATTAAATGTTGGAGGAAACTAAATAATTCGTGATTGATATGTTGTGTGGCAGCTTTTGGATTAAATGACCGAATTAAGCTCCTTAATTAACTGATTTATTCTCTAGCAGTCGGATGACATGCAACAGAGTCACGAAAGAGCTCTGTAACATGAAACTTGAGAAAACACAGAGAGATAAACTGTTCTCGTTGAAGTCTTGCTTGTAGTATTTATGGTCTTCCTATACTTTTCTTCTAACTTGTTATTGAATCCTCTCCGTTACGTTCATTCCTTTTATTTTTTATTTTTTATTTTATTTTTTCACTCCGTTCCTTGAGTTATTAATTGTGGGAATTAATTAAGGTGCGTGGTATAAAGCCTTGAATGATAATTCATCCCTCAAGTGCGCGCTAACTTTAGTCATTGATGGAAGGTTACCTGTTGAAATGGAGATGGTGCCCGTAGATGCAAGCGTTGGTCCTCCGGGAGGAGGGGATGCACAACACTCGTGCACACTTTTTGAAAACCCATCAAGAAATAAAGCATGAAACTGTGACCGAACATCAAGAAATTGGGGGTTTGAAAAAAAAAAGGGGGGGGGGGGAAAAAGACAAGGTGAGTCCTAATTGGATCCGGCTACCTTGCAGCAGTCGCAAGGTGCCGCCGAATTTGGTCCTGTGTGATGTTAAATTTCATTTAACCCTTACTATCATTCTCGTTTACAGTTTATTTATGAGTTTAGGTGGTTTGACGGGTGATTTTTTAAAATGTAATTTTATTTTAATTAATATTATTTTTTTTACATTTATTTATAAGTTTACGTGTTTTAATTTAATATTTTTTTTAATTTTATTTTTTTAATATTATTTTAATTAATATTATTTTTTTTACATTTATTTATAAGTTTACGTGTTTTAACTGGTGGCTTTTTAAAATATAATTTTACTTTATTTAATATTATTTATCTTTTTAAAGAGAATATATATAATAATAAGCTTATGATTAAATGATATTTATTTTTTAAGATACAGTATTGATTATTTTTTTTTCAATATTATTTATTTTTTAAAAGAATAAATATAATTATGAGCCTATGACTAAATAAAAAATAATATTAACATTTTAAGACTCATTACTAATTATTTTCTTTTATTTAACATTATTTAGTTTTATGAAAGGATAAATATAGTAATAAACTTATGACTATATAATGTTAAATAAAAAATAAATACTATTGATTGAAAATGATACGCCTATGACTAAATAATATCAAATAAAAAAATAATATTAAAAATGATATCTATTTTTTAAGGCAAACTACTGATTATTTTGTTTTATAAAAGAATAAATATAATAATAGGCCTATGATTAAGTAATACGAAATAAAACAAAATAAATAATATTAAAAATAATATTTATTTTTTAAGGCTCATACTAAATTATTTTGTTTTATTTAGTTTTTAAAAGAATAAATATAATAATAAGTATATGACTAAATAATATTAAATAAAATGAAACTAAATAATATTTATTTTTAATAAAATAAATAATATTAAAAATTTATTCTTTATATAAAATATATTATTTATTTGACAGCGACGCAAACGCGCACTCTGATGACGACACCAGCTTACCATCCATCCATCCATCCATCCATCACCATCAAGGCAAAATGCCTCAGCGACGCCGTTCACTTCAAATCAAATTCCACTACATTTCCTAGCCGTTTTTAGTTTAATCTTTCTAGTTTATTACGGTGAACACAATATGCCAACAAAGTAATATTTCATTATATTTTGATGAATCACAGAAAAAGAGAAAAAAGAGACCCAAAAAAAAAAAAAAAAAAACTCCAATCCCAGTAGAAGTGTAAAATCAGAAGAACAGTGAATGTACTCAACAAGTCCCACCCCCCGTCCCCACCCCAGAAAATAATTCGAGATTATTTTACATGTCTATGGTATCACAAAATCCCATAAGGGAAATCTAGCTCCCAACTCAATAGCATGCTTTCTAGCAGAATGATACTCCTCGCTGTCGATGTACAGTAATTCCTTTGGAGTCCCCAAATACTTGGTCATACAAGGATCAATAATTATCGTCTCCAACAGTTTGGCATTCTCAATCAAATACATCACAAACTCCGTTTCAGCTCTCTGCCCCTCGAATCCTACCAATTCCACCACCCTAACGCTTAACTCACAGACTGATAAATACGGGTGATCCTTGACGGTCCGCACTGTTCCAGATGAGGGACATACAGACAATAACTCAGATGAGAAAAGACAGCTGTATCATATTTAGGCATCAATACACGAATCAAACTTGAAATACATAAACGAAAATGGTACACAAGATTATCAACTAATTGAACTAAAAAAGACATGATTGACCCAACTCACAAACTTGTGTCTTTCGACATCAAGTGGCTGACTTCCCAAACCCAATCTCCAATTATAGTCCCCCATGGCGAGTGGATTGTCAAAGTTCAAACAACCAGTAAACCACTTCCATAGATATCTCCATCTACTTGATAATATGCTGGTTCTATTATAAAATAACTAAAATTCCAGCAGGTGCAAGCTAGCCATGATATTAGTCTATCCGTCTATGCAAAATGTTAATTATTGGTTCTAATAGAGTTGCATAAAGTAACACAACAATCTTTGAAATATTGTTTCCTCCCACACAGGCCATTTAGCACGTCAGATTCTGCAGTAAAATCTTTGTATAACTATATTGTGCATCGTGTTGGTATCTTTGTCCTACAAAAAATACTAGATGAACCTGTACAATGACTATTATAAACCTCTTAAAAAGACCTGTAAACTCCAAGCACACTACGGCCAAGTGCACTCCCACATCATCGAAAAAATAACTTGAACAAGATCACTCTCATTACCCCATTTCATTTCATTGTGCATGACATGTGCAACTCCCCTCATTTACGCCTGCTTCTAAATCCAATCAAACGGTCAATCTCTGTATACACCGCCTTCATATCTAATCACATGGTCAATCTAAGTATATTTCTTGGAATGCCGTCGTAAATGGGTTAATCTTTGTACGAATGATAGGAGAGATTAAATAATTCACTAACATATCAGATGCAAGGTGAAAACTTAAAACCTAACACGCATAATATAACAAGCAAACTAAGTATACATATAGAGAGTGAGTAACACAACACCTGCGTGGAAACAAGAAGTTCACAGGTGACGGAAGACTTGAAGAGCTGATCCAATGCAGCAATGCACTGCGCTTCCTCTACCTCTCCTTTTGCAGATGCTGCTGTCTCTGCCCTTCTTTTTGCTGCTTCACACAACTCCATGACCTCATTCTCCATTGCTATTTGTTCAGCCTGTGAGCAAAGCAGCAAAAAGACAAAATTAAAATAACAATTTGTGGATATATATATATATATATATATATATAGAGAGAGAGAGAGAGAGAGAGAGAGAGAGAGAGGAGATAAAAATAAAATACTATAACCGAAAAAAAAAAGCAATTCATTCGATAATAAAAACACAAAATTCTTCTTATTGCCGAGAAGTAAACTTGATTTTAAATCATAAATTTTGTTTATTACTAATTTTGGAAACAAACAAAACTGCAGCTAATTAATCCTATTGTTCTACGTATAGCAACAACGGAATAGAAGAAACCAAAAAAAGAAAAAACCGAAATAAAGTGGTTGTCGGCGGTAGCGAAGACGGCTTACGGATGATGGCAGCTGGCAAGGCGTGCGATATCCTAGAGCAGGCCAGTTATTGCTGACGACAAGCGGCGTGTTGGGATTGCAGGAGAAATATTTGTAGAGTTTTTAGTTATCTTCTTATTTGTAATCTCTCTTTTATTCTGCTTCTTTTCCAACAATAATAGGTATAGGATATAAACACAACACCGATACGTGGGCTGTATCCTTTGCCAAGCAGCACAAGTAACATCAAGAACGTGAATTTTGGTAGGGTTAGTGATACATGACGTTAATGAAAGCATTAACGTGGCAGCCACTTGGCGGCCACGTGACATTTTTAAAATTTTTAATCGTTTCTTTTTCTTTTTTAAATTTCGAAATACGCCCTTTTTTAAAATTACTATTTTAGTTTTAAGAATCTTGATTTTATCTCTTGTTAAGATTCAAGACATAAATATTTTCATCAACTCATTCTAATATTTTTTAATTATATTTTGAATGAAAATATGATTAATTTTAGGTTTTTGAAAATAAAGAATGTGATTTAAAAATAGTTATGTATGAATCTGAAATTTATCTTTTTATTAGAAAAGTCATTATCCAACAACACAAAGTAAAGGGGCAATACAAGATAAAAAATAAAATGAGAGAGTAACATATTATAGAATGACTTTTTTATTTATTGTAAGTGTGTATAAAATGAAGAGATGAGCTGTCCTTCTATAATTATATAATTACTCCATGAAATTAATGAAAATATTATGGATTATAATTCCTTAAGAGATAGTGAGAGTTAGAGAAAAACTAAAAGTTATCAGTGAAGATAATGGAGAGATTAAAAAATATGCATGTTATGAAAATGGACATTTATTTTAATAGATTCATAACACTTTTTTTTTAAGTTATTTCCTCAATGAGATTTAAAAAAAAAAAGGTTTTGAATTAAGGGATTGCCATATTATTTCACAAATTAATAGGCCGCCAATCACAACCCTTCCTGCATTTTCTCTTTCTTCTTCAATGGAATGGAATTGCGTTATTCGTTTCACCCACTCCGAGAACAATGGATGTAAAATCAAAACATGAAACAGTAACCTTTTAAATTAAAAGATTGGCGTATGAAGATGTCACCTTTAATACAGGAACTACTTAATATATTAAAGCATACTAGCAACAAACATTATTACAACTTAACTGTAAAAGCGAGTCCTAGGACAGTAGGAATAGGTTATTGCCATGAATAATGTCCATCCACGTGGAATGGACTGTATTGGAGTACTAATTAAGGTAGATATCTAAACGTTCTAGAAAGTTAACATATGAAAATATAGAGATGAATCATTTTGCTTTTGCTTGCTTACCCTCTATCAGTTTTGATAATTCAGCATAGACCTGATCCAGTTCTGCATTAATGTCATCAAGTTCCTTCCTCATCGATTCAATAGCAGCACTGTTCTTTTCCTTAAGCTTTTCAATCTTCTCCTTCTGGCGATCCATATCTTTTTTCTTCTTCTTAATCTGTTCAAGTTTTTCAAGCGCTCTGCTCATATCTGTTATGAAACCCTCCTCTTTGTTACTTGGTTCTGCGTCCATAATTTCCTTTTTTTTTTTGCCGGGGGTGGGGGGGGGGTGGGGGTGCTGTTAATAGAATAAATGGGGTAAATTGTTAATTCCTTAGTTTTGTAAACAATTACTATAGTTATATAAATAGATATATTGCACGAATTAGAGTTTCCATTGCCCAGTGGGTTTGAAATGGATTTTAAAGCAAGCTAACTGTTTTTTCTCATTCCTATCATTTTTTGTTTACAGAGAAGATATCTGATCAAACTATTTCAAACTGTAAAAAGTTCACTTCATAAAAACATGAGTCAGGACAACAACACTAACGACAAATTAAAGTTCATTAAATAAGAAGAAATTAAATTAAAGCAGCTGATAATCTATTGAATAAACTTATTAGTTAAAAAGAGAGAGAGGGAGAATTTTAAGTTTTAACCTTGACAAGAAGGGGTTCCTCAAGTTGATGGTTGATCAGGGGAAGATGGCAGTAGCGAAATGAGTTTACTTTTGACTCTTCATTGACCAATTAATGTCGAACATATAAATCTATAAACACCCTTCAGCTCACTTTGTGATTTGTGCGGTGGTTGGGGGCAGTTCATGCAAACTACTTGTGCTACTTGTGGGGTTCTTCGTATGCCAAAGAAATATTCATCAGATGAGCATGAATGAAAAATTCGGAATGCATGAAAAATGTACAATTTTACGTTTTTAATTTTTGTTGCAAAATAATTTATTAACAAAAAATGTGCTGGTGGTAATAGAACAATACATGTCTCACTTTCGCGCAGAATCTTACTTTTTGTAAGTTTACATTCAAATACTCATTTATCGACATGTGTAAATATATAATAACTGTAACACTAACATATCATGCAATTGACACGTAAGCCACTAAGCCTTCGCTGCAGCCAACGTCGTAGCCAAATGGCCAAATCCTCCCTCCCTGTTAAAACAGCAAGCGTTCGGTAGAAACATCAAAACGCTTTGATGAAATGACTCAATGAAGGATGTCTTGGCGGGAAAGCTGCTATTTGAATTCTTCTGAAACACAAGCTCACAGGAAGAGAGTTCTTGATGTTTCTTCAGGGCGAGGAGGTTTGTGAAGATCAATGGCTTAGATTGGAAGCTGAGAATGAAGGATTTTATATCAACCAGTGAATAAAATAAAAAGTTGTACACAACCAACCTTATCATCTTTGTACTATTGCGTTGACCCACAAATTTCAGTATCAATATTCAACAGATGTAACAGTACAAGTGGCTGTATGAAATCAAAGGTAATATCCTGGTTTTATAAGTTTTCGTGCATCATTCTTTCTCTGTTCTTCACCCTCTGATTTTCTATTATTCAGTAAATTTATCTCCCATGTGGGAGTACTGAATTGCATTTCTCTGCCGACGCAAACCGACTAATGGCTTTATGATAGGAAAGTAATTCTTTTTAGCATTTCTCTTCCTCTTGAGGCAAGAAGCCAATGCCAATAAGGTGCAACAATTGCTAAAGCGTTAGTTATTCACACGATATGAAAGCCTTTTACTTTCAAGTTGTTCAAGAATCCCCTCGTCTAAATCATCCTTAGCTTCAAAATTGAGAATCTTAAAGCTTGCAATTTTAATGTCCAGATTCTTGACGTATCCAAAAAATTCACCAGCCTTGTCAGTAACATTTCCAATCTCAAAGCTTATAACCTCATTTTCTTCTATTAAGAGTAGAAGACAGTGTTGCCATCTGATTATCCTGTAAGATTTTGATCTTCTTTAACTCAATATTCTCTCAACCATCTGCTAAAGACCTTGTCCTATCTTTCCCGTTTCAAATCACCATCTCCTCTCTGCTTTGCATCTTCAATTTCCTTATCTCCAACCTGTCGTTCTATCACTTCACTGAAATTATCACTATTTTTTTCTACTTTCCCACGTGAACATCATCAACTATACTATCTTATTCGCATTCATGAAGCCCGCATGTCCATCCAAGAACTCATTGCCAACTTGCTTGAAGTCCATTTTCTTCCATAAATGATCTTCACCCCCTAGTCCATTCATAGTCCCATATACAGTTCCGTCTTAAGATACCCGTCTCTACGACCCTCAACAGCTTATTGATCAGGAGCTTTTATTAAAGATATATATACAAAGTGGAGCTCAACAATTCAAGTATTAACTTCCTCAATTCTCATCTCCCTTATGAATATCCCCGCCTTCTTGAGAAGCGACCAAATCAACCTCGTATTTCTTAGAAGACAATCAGATTGTATTTGGATTGATTTAAAATAGATTTGAATTGAATTTTGATATCCGAGTCTAGATAGATCTACATCTATTTTAACATCTAAATCTAGATCCATATCAATCTATTTATTTATTTTAAAATTTTTTTAACAATTGTGTAATTATCAATGATAATAAATTTAATTCATAGCATATTAGTAGTATTTACTATATATTTAAAAATCTTAAAACTTAAGTATTAATTTTTTAAATTTAGATGATAATAGACCTTATAAAAAAAATGATAATAAGACAAAAATAATTAAGGTTAGCTAGCCCTAAAGAATGCACATGCAATATCCAAATTGCAAGCCAAGTAATAATGATTGGTAATTTATTTTATTATATTTTAGCCAAATAATTTTTAAGGAATATAGTTGTTTCTCCCATAAACTAGCACAAATGGTACCGTCAAAATTGTCTCAAAATTAACTTGTGAAAGATGTTTTATTATTTTTCTTATTTTGCTTGTTTTGGCATAAAAGTATAAGTTATAATATTTATTAGATTTTTGAGATAGATTATATAATTTAGTTATTATCAATACATTTTAATCTCTAATTTTTGTTCTAAAAAAGTAATACCCTTTTATTGTCGAGTTTTAGAGTTCATGACGAATTTATAGCAAATTTAATTTTTTTTAAAATTTAGAGCATATATAGATATTTATTTATTTATTTTGGGATTCAGATATGGAATGAAAAACATTGATCAATGACGAATCTAAAGCAGATATGTATCTCAATTTTTATTATGAATCTAGATCTGAAGTAGAGTAGATTCAATCCATATTTATCTCATCGCCATCCCTAATCATCACGATGACAGTGGTCATAGTAGTAATAAGAACAATGATTATTATTATTGTTACTATTATTATTATTATTAAAATTAGTAATATTATTACATTAATGTTTACATAGGATAAAAAAGAACATTTAATTTTCTTTAAGGATAAAAGTGTCAATTTATTCCTCATTTAATTTTCTTATTTTCTTTCCCACCTTCCCACAGAAATAAAATTTTCTATTTCTTAGTTCTAAATCTATAGTTCCTGCCCAATTGCACTCCCTTAATATTTTTAAACAAACACACACAGTCAATCATTTTGATTCCTCAATCTTATATGTAAATGCACCCTAAAGCCTACATGATCATAAATGAAGCGCTTCTTATAAAAAATTACTTCATAATTTTGCCAATCATTATTACTGTCTCTTTCTTGTACTCAAAAGTGTTCAGGTGCTTTACCTTCTTAGGCTTTCATTTTTGATATGCTATCATGTTCATGTGAAAGATGATCGAAGCTAATTAATTTAATAATGGGCATAAGTTTTAAATTTTATATTGAAGTGGAATTTAGCAAATGGAAAATAATTTGAAATCTGAATTTCAGTGATTATGACTTTTTTTTTTTAATCAAAAGAGCATGGGAAACAATAATAAGACTGGCAAATCAATATGGGCATTTCCTTCTTTGTTTTGGGGATACGTAATATGGACTTCATACAAACCCAAAAAATCTATCAAATCAAACCCTAACAATCAGACACACGCACTTTTGTCTTATTTTTAATATTTTTCCAAAGGAGATTCAAGATTCAAAGTCAAGTTTGTTCAATTGTACTCCCCACTCATGGCTTTCCCTCCAATGTTTGATAAAGTTCAATTTAGCCTGTAAAGTCTAAACTAACAATTCCATTTACAGTAGTCGTGAAAAAAAACAAGTGAGGGTTAACAACTTACCATTTGAAAGCTTTAGTAGTAGTGGCATTTCCACAAAATGAACTAATATGTGATGTTTTTAAGGAATCTCTTGTTGCATGAGAAGACCAGTGCCATAGAATTAGCAGCATGGAATCGTAAAGATGTTGATCTTGGCTTGAACGTGTCGATTTCGACGTTTTTTGGACTTTTATCATATCCACTAATCTTTTACTTTCAAGCCTCACAGATATATATATATATATATATATATATTTTACTGTGAATTGGTCACCAAATATTTCCTGAAAAGTAGTAAGAGCACTTCTATTTTGTCAAAACGTTTAAACATATATAATCTAATTATTATAGAGAAGCCTATACAGATTTTTCTTACACGGGATATTTGGTGTCGAAATTCTGGTTGAAACCTCTTCTCTTTATTCAACGAACAGCGAGCACGCTGAATATTGACAGCAGTTTGAGCTTTTTTTGGAACAAGATAGCCTCTTACAAGAGCTTGTAACTTAACCAATCGCTTCAAAGCGCTAAGGGCTTTCGGGGGGTGAAAGTTAATTATCATGGGATTCAATAGATGGAAAATGCAGAACTATATGCATTCAATGGATGGAATATGCAGAACTATGAACCAGATGAAGGGATTAATTTAGCATAAGTTCTTTCATGGGCAAAGTCAATACGTGGACTAAAATGATGAATACAAAACCTGGGCCCATTAAACGGCAGCGTTTTCAGTCAGTTTAATTAGCTCAGGGTGTCACGAGCTAAGCATGTTACTTAAGTTCAAAACGGCAAGGAAAGAAGCGTTTTGGATAAAGCTTTAGTGATACATGTGAGCGTGCACGTGAAGGTGGAATCAAGTTAGTTAAAGAAGCTGTTATCCACGTGGCAACAGGTTGTGAAATCTGGGTTTATATCATCTGGTTTACAAGCTGATAGTTTGAGAGAGGAAAAGCTGTCATCTTGTTCCTTGTAAATCATTCTACTGTTGCTCTGTAATCTCTACAAGAATCATCAATAAAAGCTCATTCTGGTGGCTTCTGCCGTGGATGTAGATTGTGCATTCTTGCACAATCGAACCACGTAAATCTTTTCTCTGTTTTGGGTGTGTTTGCTGTGATTTCAGTTTTATTCTTTGTTCTGGTTAAAAATAGCTCTCGTATTATAGAATCATTAATTCTTATTGGTTTAGTCTTTAAGGAATAGGGATCTTGATTGGTCTTGGTTGGAATCTTGGGCAGTGATTAATTTGCTCAGCAAAGACTCAGAGCATTCTAATCACTACACAATCGAAGGGAAAAGGTACTAGAGGAAGCAAAAGCAAATGCCAGCCACAACCAAATTGATTAACTAAAAGACAACAGTGCCAACAATCATATTCGAATGCAACAAAATCTTCAAATTTCAGAAGTTCAAGCTCTGAAATGGAGACCATAAAGCATAACAGAAAGCAAGAACAAGAATAATTTGCCAAGCTGAAATGAAAGTTGAAAAGAACCTATCAGCCATTAATCCATTACGTTCACCCCACAAAAGTACAACTGCAGTTTAACAGTTTAAGAAGCAGTTTAATCTATATTCCCTACCTTCTGATGCCAGACATAAAGATTACAACAAAAGCATTACCACAACACTAATAGTTTCCAAGTAAAACAAAATGCAGTAAAAGTTATGATTCTTATGAGAGTAGTTCCACAACATAGATGAATTCGTGTTTATTTAGTACCGCTTATTTAATGGTCATAAATACTTATTTAATTAAATAAACTCTTATCATAATTTTTGTTATTATTTGATTGTTTTCTTAGTAGAGCTTTTGAAACTTAAATAAACTATTTTACTTTTACTAGTAAAAGCTTAAATTTTAGGTTTTTGAGAATAGAGCTTGAAGAGTTTTTTTTTTAAATATTAAAATATCTAAAATATCTTTTACTTATTTAATAATTTTATTTTACTCTTTTCATAACATTTTAAAAAATTTATCTATTAAAGTAATTTTATAAATTTTTAATAAAAACTCTTATGGACAACTAAATAATTAATTTTTTTTTGGTAAAAACTCAACTAATAAAAACTCTATCTAAATAAATTTTACTTAAAAAGCTATACCAAACATAAAGTGAAAAAACATATCTACCTTTTATTGACACAAATGAAACCAAATGTATCGAGTCATCACCATTTGAAATCGTTATGAAAGCACAAAAGATTATCAAATTTAATAAAAGTTACAAAAGCACTTCAGAGCATAAATCAATTACTATTAGATTACCAAGTTAAAGTGAAAAAAACATATTTACCTTTTCATTGACTCAAAATTAACCAAATGTACTGTTGCATTACCATTTGAAATATGGCTTCTAGCTCTTAAGGGAACACAAAAGTAAGATTTAAGCAAAGTGCTTCAATAACAGAAACCACACGACACAAAGAAAAAACCACAATATATGTAAGTGCACCACAGACATACCGATAACACAAAGTAGATGAAAATGCAAAATTCCTAGGTAAACAGAAACATTGGAATATAGTGATTACGGTATCAAATCAGCATAGGCAACCTTAACTTCCTTTACATAATGCCTATCCCGCAACTTTCTCAAGCTTGCTACTTTGATGCGGTGCCTATCCCCATCGATTTTTCGGTTCAAGGTAGCTTCCAAGAGAAACGAAATTTGCCTCCCAATTAAATGGTGGGGAGTCCACTCTGAGGTCCCATAACCTGAATTGCCGTTTCAATTTCTTCTTTATCACTGCTTAACATACTGTGCTCTAGAACCACAGTTAGCGTCCTCTTCATGACTTTAGCACCATCAACGAAATCCCAAAACCCAGTGTTCATAGTATCAATAGAATCCCATATAGCTTTAAATTTAGCGAACTCCTCTTTTGAATGTATCAACACTTTTTCCCAAGTGTTGACAATATTCACCAGGTCTCGATCCATGGCAAATATTGCAGCATCTAGACAATTTAGCGTAAATGTCTCTGCACGCAACTCCCTTTCAAATGAGCTAATCTCTTGTTCCAGCACCTTTGCCTTCCATGCACCAAGCTCCGAGAGCTGTGCCAAAGCATGTTGAAGCCTATCAATCTCCCTGTCCTCTGCAGAGACAATGGCATCACCAACTAAATCTCCTCCTGCAAATGATTCAGCCGCTATCTCTTGATTCTCATTCTGAATCTTTTTATCTTGTATTTCCTTCAAAAAAGCCTATAGATGAAGCCTGTTAGTTGTCAAGTCCGGAAGTTCCACTCTATCTGTGATAAACATTTAAGAAAGTTGAAAGAAGTACCTTCGCCTTGAATAAATGAACCTGTTTAAGAATAATCTTGAGCTCCTCATGAGTCTTTCCCTCCAAAAAATTCCTGACATCTACTTCAACTTCAATACTTGAATGTTCTGAAGCATCCTTCTTCTGTGTTTCAACTAATTCGTGTTCACAAACCACTTTAAGTGCCTGTTTAAATACACAGGTCAAATCATTGAGACAATGTAACGGCATTTACTTTCTGGCTAGCCATAATCTTCTGATGTAAGTTAACAACTACAATAAACAGTCTTAATCATTTCAACCAAGAACTGCAGTTTTCCAGAGATATCAAGCTTATAAATGAAGCAAGAGCAAAAAAAAGGCAAAACATAAAATTTTGGAGGACTCTTTAAATTCTAAAATTGACAAATACATAACTCCAGATGATTATGTGATCAACAGACATAAATCCTATTCTGTTACGTTTTATACCTGGACTCACATTCTAGTAAAATATAGCTAATGCAAATTCTCGAAAGGGGGCAAGATAGAAAAGTCTGTGAAAGTTCATAAATGCACAATTTTGCATGTATGGCTCAAAATTTCTAACCCTCGGCAAGGAATAGCTAACTACGTAAGTGTGAAAAAGTGAGAAGGAATAATACCTCCCAGTACTCTATGTGACTTGGTGTTTCCCCGTCCTGATTCAGATGCTTTGTGATTTCATCACGAAGCTCTTCCAGCTCTGTTACGGTCAAATCCTATTTTAAAGGATACACACAAAAACAGCAAATGATAACAAGACATGTTCAATGCAAGTTAATTCTCTAACAACTCTTACGAAAGAACTTTTGTTTTACAAGGAACTGTACTCACCAGTTCTTTCTCTTCGTGTGCCTTTCCCAGGACTTTTTCCTCCATTTTCTTTCTAATCTCCTCTATCCTTTCTCTCTGTCTTTCTTTTTCTTCTATATTAATCTTTTGTATCTCTGCCTGCGTCAAGAACATATAACAAAGAATTTTAGCATCACCGTATAATAAAGAATCTAGCACTCAAAAAAAACAAAAAAAAAAGTCTGATTGATTGAGATCCACATACCATCCTTTCTTTCTGTCTTTTCTTCTCGTCTCTACCTCGTTGTATCTCTGCCTGCTTCAAGAATGTATAACAAAGAATTTAGAACCCAAAAAAAAATGAAAAATGAAAAATGAAAGTGATTGATTGCGGTCCACGTACCATTCTATCCCTGTCTTTCTTCATTCGTTTGGACTGAAAACTAATCACTGAGTAATGCCACTAGTGAAAATGATCCAGCGTCTCCTTCTGCCTCTTTCTCCAGTACGCTATTTATGATAAAAACAAAAACATGTAGACTGGATTGTTTCTGATCATCAGCCATACCCTTCAGATATGCTAAAACAAAGAAAAGAAAAATCATGCACAACTAAAACCGCGGTCAATACACCTTTACCATTGAAGTGAACAAGCACAGAGCTACTGAAATTAATTTAAAAAATAATAATAATGCGTCATAGTTTACTAATTAATTACCACAGACAAGTTGTTAAGTAATGGGTCGTAACTTACTAATCATCACAAATAAGTTGTTAGTTCATCCTAGTTTCTGCAATGAACATGCTAATTTAGTAAGTGCCATATTAGCTTCCTTTATATATTTCAATTCCGCAAGTGTAGATGCAGCATTACTAAAAATAGCAATATTAATAAAAAAAACAAAGTGGTGTTGTTAAGGGTAATTTATCGATGGATCGGATCCTTGTAAGTTCCGCTTTTAGGTCAAAATTTGTCACTTTAGTTGTTGACCATCACTGCCCGCTGTTCAGATCGATGTGAGACTCAAAATTTTGTTATCGCGCCGAGATGACGCGTGTCCTGGTTAATTTTCTAGATATTAATCGCTAACTCTAGTTAGCCTAACCAAAAATCAACTCAAACTATAAAAGTGCCTATTTCTCCAAGAAATTAAACTCGCAAAATTTTCAGTTGAAACCGTTGCTGAGCACCAACCAAGGTACGGTGTCGTTTCTCTGATTATGGTTTTGCTTTGAAAATGGGTTTCAAGTTTCATTTCTTGGTATAATTGCAAGGGAAATTTTGTTCAGGTACAGTAAATTCTTGTTCTTCTAGTCGCATGCGTTAATGGATCTGAGTCAGTTGATTTACACATAGCTTCTTGGTTTTATAAATTAGAAGAAAGGGTTTCTCTTACGAGTGAGAAGATTGAATCTTGATTGATTTTGTGTTTCTAAATTTATTCACCAATTGGCTTTTCATGGTCCTTACAGAACAGTACTGAACGATTCAATAGAGATTCTGGAGATACAAATCAGTTTTCTATCTTATAAAGATGACAAGCCAAAGTGGCTATGTGCCGCCTCCTTATATTCCCTTGGGACAGTCGGATTCGGGACCGGAGATTGTTCCTCACAAAGAAGACCTTTCTGATCCTCGTCGACCAAGTGATGGGCCGGCGCAATGGTCATCTGGAATCTGTGCTTGTTTCGATGATATGCAGAGCTGTATGCTACTTTATGCCTTGTGACCTTGATTTTATCAGAAGGAAAATTGTGAAGGTGCCCCTTAAAGTTTAAAATGAATAGCCAGAGCTGTTGTGTTGTTTACTTTGCTTTTTTAGCTTCCATATGGGAGTAAAAGGTGTGCAGAGAATTCTGGTAATTGGATATGAAGAAAAGCTATAATACAAGTAGCATGTTAACCTTTATTGTGATTGATGTATGTGGTGGTTGTTATCTATTAGTTGCCTGCTTGCATCTGGAACCTGTTCTACCATTTAGATTTTTGTTTATAGTATTTTGAATGAATGTGGAAGTTACCATTTTGATTTCTTAATGACATGTTTCTTGATTTTGGCCCAAGAAACCATAATTTATATTCTAAGAGAGGAGACCTCTCTCGATTGCTCTTGATCTCTTAGTACAGTCCAACAGTTCCCTAACATGCACATGATATAAAGAAAAGACAGGCATTATAGATAACTTGAGAAAGTTGATAATAAATCTTTTACTCTAAGACATCTACTAGGAGAAAAGGAAGATGGGACCATGAATAGGGCAGAGGGGAAAATTTAGTGATAACCTTTGAGAAATGTTTTGGCCACAATAGATCCTGCCAACTTAGCTTTTTAATGAGAATGTAGATGACATGAGAAGGTGGTAATAATCCTTTAAGTCTACTCTCAGACATATACAAGGAGAAGGAAGGTGGGGTAAAGGATGGGGTGAAGGGGAAAGTTTGCTAATAACCTTGGAGGAATATTTGGGCCACAAGTGCTCCAATGCAATTAATTTAATTGAAAAAGTTATTTCTATCTTTTCAAGTGTGTGTCTGTATTATAATCATGAATCCTGGAAACTTCTGTTCTAGTTGGGGGTAAAAGTTAGAACCATGACTTGACTTCAGTTTGCTTCTCTTGTACAGGTTGTATAGGTCTTTTCTGCCCATGGTATCTGTTTGGGAAGAATGCAGAGTTCTTGGGCTCTGGAACTTTCGCAGGATCTTGCTTGACCCATTTTATTACATGGGCTTTTGTCAATACTGTATGCTGCTTGTTGACTGATGGAATTTTGTTGGGATTACCTGGATGCTTTGTTTCTTGTTACGCTTGTGGCTACCGTCGAACACTACGGACAAAGTATAATCTGCCGGTACTACTCTTAACAAGTGTTTGGCAAAAATAGTTTTATCATGTGAAGAACTTTTTTATCCCTCCATTTCTTTTGCTTGTAGTTCATAGTCTTTGATTTTCCTATAAACCCGTATTACCTGTGCTTTTATTGTAAGTATTTATGTGTAGGAAGCTAATATATGAAGGATTAACAAACAAGCTGGTGATTTAGGAATTAGATGTGTAGTTGCAGAAATTTTGAGATTGAAATTTACTTATAGGACTTCTTATGATAATTATTTGATTATGAAACAAACTATCATAAAGTGATTCTGTGAGCGGTATAGTGTTTATCCTCATGAAGTCACTATCATAACATGTCTTCTTTTCTGTGTTCCCGGACAACGCTTGACAAAATCATAAAAATTTTTTCATTGGCAGAATACTAGTGAAAATATATAGAAAGGGAGCCGAGAAATCCAAGAGTTAAGTTTTTGCTGGATTGAATTGAAATTAGTTTAATATCATAATGATGATGTTGGCTGCCAAAGAGTTTCATAGGTGTGTGATTTCGTCTTTTTTCCCAAAAAGTTGGCCAAAACTCAGTTGGGTTTCATGTCAGCCAAGTCATCCCTCCACCCTTGCAATTTCTCTATGGCTTTGTTATGAAATTGTCACTAGCTGTGGTTTACCAGTTCTTGATGTCTAATGCAGGAAGCACCATGTGGGGACTTTGTTACCCACTTTTTTTGCCATTTGTGTGCCATTTGTCAAGAATACAGGGAAATATGTGAAAGATCTGGCGACACTAATCCTCCTGATCTCAGGTTAGCTGTAGTCACAGCCCCGCCAACCCAGACAATGGAATCAGGTTCCGAGCAATAGCACTTCTGCAGTGACAATTCAAATGAGATCGGCATTATGATGGATTTGACTCAGCTTTTCACATACTTTGCCTGTATATGTTCCAGTTGCCATTCCTAAAGCCAATGTATTTCGATTTCATGGTCAGATTTGAATCTCAGCTGTAATTATTAACTGGTGTTAGCGAGTATCTTGAATCCAATTAGTTAATTTAGTAGGAAACTACTGTATGACTATTAATTGAAATACAATGACAAATGTGTACTGCATTGATCTCTACTATATGTCTCCTCTATCAGGATTATGCTTTCAGACCTTTTAATGCTAATGTTTTTGTAATACACTGCGAGTTTCCACATTACGCAGACTTAATCAATATACGGTTCTTATCTTCTGGCAAAGGTTTGAAATGTCAACAAGTATTTTAAGTACTTGAAATTAGAATGAATCTTCGAGCGCAGTGTATATTTATGGAAAACCTCTAATTAGAGGTTTTATTTATTTAATTAGAGGTTTTCCATAATATACATTTTACAATTAGAATTTTTATTTAAAAATTTTTAGAGATTTTATTAAAAATTAAAAATTAATTTTAATAGATAATTTTTTAAATTATGTTATAAAAAAATAAAATAAAATTATTAAATAAATAAATAATTTTTTAATTTTTTAAAGATAAAAGAATTTATTTAATTTTTAAAAATTTTAATAAAAAATTATAAAATTAAATAAATATTTCTGACTTTAGAATAAACATGCACTGTGCCACGTGGGCTCCAGGATGCTCATACTTTTGAAACCTCACCTGAAATATTAACGAAAAACAAAAGGGAAAAGGCGACAGGGGCACGTGTAACTTCTAACGACTGCGTTTGAGGCTTCTGTTCACGTCAGTGGCTGCTTTTCGTAACTAATTCAGATTGCTGCCAAAGTGCCGAGTAACAAACAAACAAACAAACCATTCCCGCAGGACTCTGGAGAGCTCCATTGGATTTCCATGCTTTCTTTTACTGTGAGTTTTCGTTTTCTTCTTCTTTTTCTTTCAATCTATTTATTAAAGTCTGTCTTTACTTCCATTCTGAATATTCCTTTATATGTATAAAACTTTTCGTTACATATACATATATATATATTGAAATATATCGTTTTATATGTTTGATGTGCTGAGTACTTTACAGTTAATGCGGGCATGTGCAATGGATTTATCTTTATAATTATTAAAAGCCATATGCCTTTTTTATTTTTAACTTATCATTTAGATGACAATGATCCTGCGCAACCCCCCCCCCCCCCCAAAAAAAAAAAAAGATTAGATTCTCTTTGTATTTTTCTACTTCAACTTTTTTCAGTCACCATCATATTAGATTTCCTTTTTTGGCCATAGAAAGTTAACAAAACAATCAGTGCTGTTTTGATTCTTTCCTTGGTCATGCATTCATTTTTTCTTCATCTAATGCAGCAGCATATTGATGAAATAGGTCGCTGATCTCTGTCTTTCTTTCTCTTTAGTTGAAGTGTTTTATAGATTGAAGGTGACAAATTCTTCGATTGAATAATGGGATTGTTTAAAAGTGAAATGGCAGTCTGCCCCAGCAATTTGCATTGTGCAGAATGGGCTAGAATGTACATGGAATATTGTCTTTGCAGTGTTAGAGATGGAGTTTCTTTGGGCTTGGGATTGGCCAGTGTGATCAGTTGGGGCGTGGCTGAAATCCCCCAAATCATTACTAATTACAAGGAGAAATCCACTGAAGGCCTCTCAATTGCTTTTCTAACCACATGGATTCTTGGGTATGTTTGCTTTGATTCTCTTACTTAAATGTCGTTAAAATTAAAAAAAGCTGCCATTTTTTATTTGCTTTAGAATTTTGTTTGTGCTTATGATTTTGTATTGTAACTACTTTTACAGAGATCTTTTCAATGTTTTGGGCTGCTTGCTGGAACCAGCTACTGTAAGTTCTTTCATATCTCAAAGTGCAGTAATATTTATTTATTTATTTATAATCTTATTTTGTTATATTTGTAACTTGATATTCCTGTCTACTATCTCAAAGAACTTATTGTTCATTCTTGGTGTCTCTGTCTTTGCATTGGTATTCTGAATTTTTGTGATTATTTACATGTAAGACATTGTGTGAAGATCTTTTCCATATGCGGAAGACACACTGAATTCAAAGTATACAAGGTATTGAGAGTCTCTTGAGTCAATGGCATTAAGTTAGTTGGATGTGTATAAATTGGTTGGATAATTGGCTTTTTTAGTGCAATTGAAATAACTGAGGAGGTTTTAGTGTCTTTCCCAGTGAAAGCATGCCAACAAGCAAGATGTGTATTCCCAATGCTAAGATGTTTTGTTTTAACAGACCATTTTTGCTCTCTTAACATTGTTGTACAGTCTAAGAAGAAAATTCTTTACCAACCAAAGCTATACTACTAGATGTAGTCAATGCTTCTTGCACATGGCAGATTTTGTGACATCTAGTTAATTGAAATTTTTTTCCTTCCTTTTGCAGCTTCCAACTCAGTACTATATGGCAATGGTAAGAATGTGTGCTCAAGCATGAAGTTAATACAAAGTTTGTTGATTTCTATTTTAGTTTCAACTTATCTCATTTCTTAGTTTTTCTTGCTTTTGTGTATTATGCAGTTGTACACACTGACTACTGTGATTCTTACTGCACAAACCATCTATTACAGTCACATTTATCCTCGACTAAAACATAATGGACGACCCCACAAGGTAAGAATTTCTTTTGGCTCAATGGTTTCCTATAAATATTTATGAAAAAATTATAACTTACAAGTTTACTTCTGTTTTTAGGGTTGAATTACCAAATACAATTGGAAATTAAACTAGATACTCCACATTTAGACTGGTCAAACTTATTGAGAGAAAATCAAGTGCAGCAATGTTTTTGAAAGTGATTGTAGGAGACAAATCATAGTGCTAGTTAATGGTTGTGAGATCGGATACTTGTGGGTTTTTTTTTTTTTTTTAATATTGTTAGTAAATCCAAATCAATGGATATTTGGATCAAGTTCTGTCAGAAATTTGACATGTGATATGCAGTGATTGAGATTAAAAATCAATCAATAAGACCAAATAGAATTTATTTTTGGAGACCAAATAGAATTCTATATTGCTTTTGTCTGAAGCTTTTTCTTTTTCCCCTCAAAAAGAAAATTATTACACTATGTATAATATTTGAAATGCTTTGTACCTGCAATGTAGGGTCTCATGCCTAACCAAACTGAGGCTGTGGAGAAGACTGGGCCAAGTAGCAGTAGTGTTGGCAAACAACTAAATGGTTCTGGCAAATGCAAAATTGGTTCTGACACTTCTGAAAGAGAAAATTTTTCGACTCCTATTCCTCTTCCAGCATTTCCTCGAAATGGGTCTCCTGGAAGAGAGTTATACTATAAGTAATTAAATTTTATACGTTTTTGTTATTAAGTAGTCATGATTGTGCTCTACTGCATTAAACATTATAAGCATCAGACATATTGTGATGTATGTGTGCATGTGTATTCGTCTGGATGTCTAGTGTGGTTGGTTGAAATGTGAATGTCAACTGCACATTTGTTGAAGAGTCACCTTAGTTCAGTGAATTCTGAACAATTTGCGAGTTTATCAAGAACTTATGCCCTTATCCGGGAATGTTTTTTATATGATAATCATATATTACTTGGTGGTTTTATCAGGTCTGCAAGATCACTATCAAGTAGTCATACACCTACAGCTGGATCATTCTTAGCACAAAGAATGAGTCCCTCTCATCATTCTAGGATTTCCTTAGAAGAGCCTTTGCTTGGTGGACATGTTTTTACACAATCTCCACCATCTACAAACACCAAAACAATGCTATGCTTGGTGAGCTATCTTCCAAGATGACGTCTTGGTAATAACATCCTGTTCTGATTCAATAATGTAAATTTTTCATTGCCTTTTCTATTTCAGGTCCCAGTAATGATATTCCTTACAACATTTAATCTCCACCACTCGAACACTGAACATAATGCGGTGTTTGAGAAACCAAACAAAGGATTTGTGATTCAAGTAAGAAGAAAGCTTTTGCTGGTACTTCAAGCTACAATCTTGTTTTCTTTCTATGCAGTTCTAGAGGGCACAGATAGCAAGTAATTTTTGAGCTCTAGGTTATTGATCGTTTGTAGAATTTCTGCATTTTTATCATTCTAAAAACTTAATGAAAATTTACCAAATGTGGAGGACAAAAGAGATGGAGTTGGTAAGACATCTGGAAGGGGAAGCCACTGGAGTTTAATGTGTTATTGATGCCCCATTTCCATTGCTTATTTGGTCCTCTTTTTTCAAGCTTTCCTTTAGATTTCTTCTTCTTCTCTTTATTTATTTATTTATTTTCATTATGGAGATATTGAAAGAAAACAGTTTGGGAAATTGAGAACCAATTATTCTTGTGGAATGTGATCTCTTCAGGTAAGTGGTGGTCTGTTGCAAGAAAGTGTTACTGGAGGAAGCAGTGGGATTGGAAGTTACCTTGGTTGGGCAATGGCAGCAATTTACATGGGTGGGCGGCTTCCCCAGATTTGCTTGAATGTGAGGTTCTCCTTTTTAATTTTAATCTTGTACATGACATGGTAGCAAGTTTTTACTGCATAGACAGAAAATATCTTTTTTTCAGTTGTCTCCTTCCTGGTGATTACATAGTTCAAGTGTGCACAAGTGTTTCTGACTCTGTTCTAATAGAAATATTAGAACAAGGGAAAGATACATGGGTGAAGCCTATGTACCATGGCTGTGTTGGCAGAAATGTTTCCTTGGTGGTGTTTCCTTGCACTATGGATGTAATGCATCTTCTTTTTGGAATCTGAAATTCATTCTTCAGCTATATTTTTTTTAATTAGTCTTTTCAATATATATATATATATATATATATATTTTGGGGGAAACTGCTGAGTCTTGATCTTTTTTTTATTTTTAAAAAAATTGTTTTCAGATAAGAAGGGGCCATGTGGAGGTAAGCAAATTTCAACTTGAAATTATATTTTTTGAAAATATATACAGAGACGCTCCCGTTTTGGGTGAAGAGAATTGTTGATGTTGAAAAAAAAAGGGAATTCGCCTGTATGTGAGAGCAAATACGATAACTATACATTTTCTTATGAATGCTATTGCAGGGGCTTAATCCTTTGATGTTTTTCTTTGCTTTGGTGGGTAATGCAACATATGTAGCAAGGTGAATATGTTATATGCATCATTCTTATCCTCATTGGCCTGTCTTCTTTGGATTATTTCTCAGCTGTCGAAGAAGGTATAATTATTTTCTTTGCTTTTTTGCAGCATACTTGTTAACAGCATAGATTGGTCAAGAATCAGAGCAAATCTGCCATGGCTTGTGGATGCAGGAGGCTGTGTGCTGCTTGATTCTTTTGTATCCTTTTTGAAGTGATCACGATTTTGTTGTTCTCTTAACAATTATATACCTTGTTGATTGTCAGCTTTGACGTCATCCGAATTTTCTGAATTTGTCTGGAACCTTAGGTCTTTTCTAGATTTTAATCCAGTTTATCTACTACCGGTATCGGTCATCTCAAGAGGATAAGCATGATAACTCTAATTCAGCTTAGAGGATGACCAACATGCAAGTAATTCAAGGTATTTCTCTCTGGTGGTGCATTTGTACTGAGTGTTTATTTGTTTGGTCTTGGCATCAAATTTATTAAGAGTATCAGGTTTTATTGGTTGCATTATTATTGTAATTCTATTATAGTCTCAAGATTATAAGTACAGCTAAGGGCCTAATGTGATTAACTCAAACCTAAGCCTATTATATGAACATTTCTTTTTGCTTCTACTCCCAATATTTTGCCACAACATTTCCTCATTTATGTATTAAAGCTAGGTGAAGAAAAAGAGGGGAGAAAGTGGGAGAAACAGAAAATGGTGGATATTAGAAGGAAATTAAAAATTAGACAAAGAATAGAAACTTGGGAGAGGAGAAATTTGAGAGAATACAGTAAATTAGAAATTAGAGAAAGAGTAGACACTTCGGAGACGGAAAAAATTGAGAGAATAGAATCATCCTTTTGTATCGGCCTATTTCGTTAATTCAATAGCTTTTTCATTGCTTTGCGAAAGAAACTCCTGGAAAGATACGTACCCATATTTTTCCACCGCGCCGTACATTTCGCTTCATTGCTCAGCGCCCCGCTTCGATTTGTCTAGATGTGATCCAAGCGGGTTCTTATCAAATATAAGCTCTCAGTATGCAAATTTTATGTAGCTATGCACGCGTGCTTCTAATTTTTACTAAATAAGTTGCAAATTCTTCATTGCTGCTTATTTCATAAGTTGGGTTGCGCATCTTTGGAGCCCAAATATCAGTTTCTCTGGGTTCTATTCTTATCATTTGTGATATTTTCACTCAGATTGAGAGAATAATTTATCCAGCCACCAGAATAAAAACGAAAGTGAGAAGTATCTAAATGATAATGTTGAAGTGTAATAGACTCGTTAAAGCCTGTTGAATGTACAAATCTTTTGTGACGCTTTCATGTCTGTTTATATACATGCACTGAATGCATCAGTACCTGTAATCAATATAACAGGAAGTATGTAGCCAAAACACAGTACTTGCAAAATTATATTAACTAATTTTTAAAGGTTTATATATTGCCAGTTTGAACTAATATGTATGCTATTATCTCCTTACAAGACATATTAATTTGTGGTGATAATGCTGTGTAGGAGACTTGTCCAAGAATGATTCACATATTTTTGCTGGTACTGAACTCAGCGAGCCTGGAAAGCTCTGATTTTGTGGACTTAGCTACATGCAAGAGTGTAAAGTGCTGGAGTTAATTCCTGTTAACCGAATTCACATTATTCAGGATTTGTTCAGGTGTTAACAGAATATGTCTTCTGTTTTCTTTCTTTTATCATACATTTAGTTGTCCACAACAAATGCTTATATTATTCACTTTGAATGAACTCTATTTCTAGATTCAAAATTCCTTTTCTTAAAATTTTCAACCACTCATTCCAAATTCTTCATTCACAAGTTGAGTTTCTCAGTGTTAACATCCCTCAAAGAAATGTTATGATTTAAATATAAATTGGTGAATAAAAATGTATAGATTAGATAATTTATTTACAGGCCATTAGATGTTCTTCAGTTGCATTTAGGACAGGAAGCTTTACCTGTATTGATTTATAATCAGAGCCATATGATCTCTGAGGATCAAACACTATATATATAATTTGATTATGGTCGCTCTCTAGATGATAAAGTTGCTGCCCAGCTGCATAATCCCCAAGCAATTGGTACGATCTTTCTGATTGATCCATTGCTAGACAAATGTCTTCAGCACCTGATAAATAAAAAATGATTCTAATCATATACAAATTCGGCCCTCATTTTGTTCATAACAATGTAAATTCGGCACTCAATTTGTTTGTTAACTCCAGTTTCTTGCCAGAAAGTATCAATGAAATCAACTGACTAATCCCCATGTTACATACTATATGCGTAAGATGAGCAGATAAGCTACAGTTTTCACTTGCAGGGAAACTAAATTATTAGTAGTTGTTAGACTATGGGACAAACCCAGAGCGATAATTAAGATGTGAAATGTGGTAAAGAGAAACTCACAGGCTGCTAATTCAATTTGAGTTTGATATATAAACTCCAAAGCAGCAGAAATCTCATTCTCAAATTGATGAAATGGTCCGCTCCTAAAATTCATCTTTCTGAGCTTCCCCAGTCCCTCTCCCAACTCCATCATAGCTCCTTTATGATTCTGTAGCAAAATTACAAAACCATTTAAAAAAAATTTTAAAAATAAAAAATTTAATCATACATTTAGGGTTGTTAAGTAACCTGATTGAAAAGGTGATAAAATCCAACGGCACATTGCAGAACTCCGTGAATGAGAGTTCTTGTAGGTTCTTCAGCCGTGTACCATAGAGATTCAAGACAGTCATGGCATTTATAGTATGCCCTTTCATTGAAAAGCGCTACTGCTTTATCGAAACTGCAATTTTCTCCATCATTATCATCTTCTTCATTAGCAGAGTAACGATACGGAACGCGAAATGAATTGAAGTTGGTGGTATGGATTGAACCGTAAGCCCTGCTGCTGTTGCTGTTACTATTGAGCTTTGAGGATGGCAGAAGAATGAACGGAGGTGAAGTGATGGATGGAGGAGAAACTAGTGATGAGATATTTGAGACTTTGAGAGCAACGGCCATTATTTTATTTGTGGTAGAGCTTCAAACTTGGCTGAATAAGCATATAAAACACTTCTCCGAATGTCGCCGCCAGCTATTGAGTTGAGTTCAAACTTAGACTTGATATTTTTGCTAGATATTTTGTTATGGATATTTACGAATAACACATTGTAAGCAATAATACTATTCCGCTAATGGAAGATTTCCAGAAGGTTTAGTAGATTCAGATATTTTACATGAGTTTGAATACACATGTATATCTCCCCTGTTAGCAATTCAAAGAAATATTATAATGCAATCAAATGCTATTAAGTCGATACGATCAAGTCGGAACTTAAACTTCAAGCACATTTCAAAATGGTCAAACAAGAACAGGTGTATGAAAAAGTGCAAAATTCACCAGCTGGAGTACTAATTAAGCATAACACCATCAATCATCCAGAACTTGGTGCATAATATATATACACAGACACAAAAATCTGATACCCTCAACATTATGTAGTCCATATGCCGGAGATAATTACTACTGCAGAATGTTGCAATTCATCACTTGAAACCAAAACCAGTGAGAAGCACAGAAAAGGGATGGATTCAATAGCAAATTCAAAGCCTGCGACTAGCCCTAGCCCAAGCTGGTTTACCCTCCTTTGCAGCATCGGACTTGATTGCTCGTATTAGAGGCTTAATAATAAAGAAGTACTGTGAACAATCAAAGACAAGGCTGAATGAGTTTATTTGTCAATCCAAGAATCACAGGAAAAAAAATAAGCTAAGAGCTGGTTGAAGCTTACCTGAAATGCAAAAATGAAAGGAATTAAGATCTTTCCTTTGTCGTTAGGGTTTGGCCCCTCAATCAACTTCTTGTCAACAACAAGAGCCTTGCTTCCATTCAACACGACTTCTGTGATAGTTTTGACTAAATTTGGAATCCAAGCCGTCCCATTTGGAAGAACCTACCACCACATATCCCAAGTTCAATAATATGACAGTACCAAAAATTTCAGTAAAATACATTCTAAGGAAACAACATCGAATTCTGTTATCAGGCAATTGACTAACCTTTTCATCATTTTCATTCTTGGCACATCTCCCACTGTTCTCAACCAAGACAACAGGTACAAATGGACCCTAGGAGAAAACAAAGGCAAAATAATGAAATTCATAAATGAGGGGGACAAAAGAAAAGAAAATGCCCAACAAATTTTAATTTATACATCAAACAAAATTAAAAATTTGATGTGAATGCCAGTAAAACCAATTTACTAGTTCCTCTTTATCATAATCAATTGATTAGCAAGAAAAGTTTTAACACCACTTGAACCAGTAATTGAAGAAGCGCAATAAGTGTGAAGGGCTGACATCAGATAACAAATTTACAAGAGCAATTATGTTGCTACTAAAATTACCAGCTTTTCAGTTTTCCCTCAAAAAGGAAATGTTTGCATTAATACAGAGAAAGATTCTAAAACAGTGAACAAGCTGTCCGCAATATCAAGGACATCCTACAAGCATACAATCACATTCTATACTATGTAATAGACTGAACAATTTCAGAGCATTGCAACCTCATCTAAGCATTCATCAGAACAGTAAAACTTACTACTAGAAAGGTGTGTTAAATCAACTTAACAAGGTAACCCTCACATTCAGGCAAATGAAACTTCCAAAAATAAACTCTGGAAGGATAAAAGGCTACACACCTGAATTTCTTTTTTCTTCATCCAGCTACTGGGGCTGAAAAATTTTAGAAGAGCCTCTGACCTTTTGGAGCAAAACACTTCGTAATCTAATCCGTCAGGCAATGAGAGCTGAGCATGTGTAAGAACAATCAAAGCCCTCTTCCATATTTGTTCACCAAAATTATCTGTGATGGCTCTAGTAATCTGCTTATCCAAATTATCTACCCTATAAACATCCAGACGGTCGACATACAGTAGAACATCGATTGTTTTGTTCAGAAGGAAACTGTTCACGCAGCAGCAAAAAACCCATTAATACAAAAATAAATTATACGTATGAAAAAATTAATTTTTAATAATCATAATAACAAGAACACAAGAGCCAGTAATATGCTTCAAAAGTTGTAAACTTTGTACCATATCAAGCTATAGCATACCGTTTGATTAACTGAATAGCGTGATAATTGACATATCCACCTTCTATAAGCCCAGGAGTGTCAACAATGTTCAATGTAAATCCAGCCCTAGAGCGGGAAACCATCACAGGTCTTGGTCCTTCTGACTATCAATGAAACAGAATATAACTTGTCTTACAAAAATCAGACAACAAACACACCATTATGTGAGCACTGGCCGGTAAGACAGGACAAACAATAAATACCTGAAACGTACTAACAGTAACCGCTTTCTCTCCTATGATAGAGTTTACAGTCGATGACTTTCCAACGCCACCCTTCCCCATTACAAGTATGGTCAATGTGTTCACATTCTAGATGGTTATAAATATAAACATTGTTAAAACGATAAATGTCCAAATATAGTGCAAGCTTGGAGAGAAACATGTGCCTATATCTGCAGGGATTACATTCAAATTCACTGAGAAAAGGGATGAAAATTATAACCTCTTGTTTAAGTTTTCCCAACAATTCAAGCAATTTTGTTTGAGTGGCAGGTGGGAACTGCTGAATTCCCATCCATTCACGTATTATTTGAGATGCCATAGACATATGTCTGTCCTACAAATTGAAAAATGTGACCATAGAGTTCACATAGAAGAGAAAGGTAATGCTGTCAACAAAGCAAATAGCAAATGTATTATTGATAGATAGTACAATCCATCAAAATGCATAGTCAAATTTAAAATAAATAAAGAAATGACTAATGTTGAAATGGAAGGGGCTTGGTCAACTTCATAACAAAGTCCGAACATATTAGTTCCCCTTAGGGATAATACACCAAATTTCATCTAAAAAATGGTTTAGGCATCCAAAAGTTGGTCACCCAAATCAGCATTTTGCAAAGGGTAAACAACAACCTTGTCAATACAAACGAAACAGATACATCCTTCGTCATACATAAGCATCAGTTCAAAAGGGTCAAAGCAAAAAGCCACAGATAAAAGAAACATATATACCAGAAAGTAAATACAGAGATGAACAAAGAACTTCAAACCCATAAAACATTACACTAAATTTCAATTCGGTGAACAAGATTCTTTTGAAGCTGAACTAAATTTAATTGCTTTCAAGCTCACAAATAAGTACAAAGCTACAGCTACAAAGAGCGAGAAAGAAAATAACAATAGACAAAATGCAGAGAAAGAGAGAGGACGAACCGGAGAGTGTGACTTTGGGTTTTTGGGGAAATTGTGTGCTCCTCGACCGCTACTGCTTAGCGCTTAAACCCAAAACCAAAGAAGAGACTTTGATAGGGCAAGGCCTTATCTTGTTCCCGAAGTGCCAAAAATGTCAATGGACTAAATTGCCCCCCTGTTGAGACGTGGGGACTTATTAAAATGAAAATTGGATTTTATCATCTACTACCTTCATTTTGTACGTTTTATTGAAAAATTAAATAGTTTCCAAAGGTTTGTTAAAAAGGTCCTTATAGTTCAACATAATTGATCTGTTTGTTTAATATAAAATACAATGTACGAATATTTATAATAAAAAAATATTCGCATTTAGGTAGATCTATTATGGAAATATTCATAGGTAATCTTATACCGTTTTTAATCTTAAATACAATCTATTGATAATTATAATAAAAAAATATGTCATAATTAAGTTAAATAGCTTTTTTTTTTTGCCCCCAAGCTTGTGGTTGGGTTGGTTGCTCATACAGGAATAACCATCTTATCTGATCTGAGTTCGAGTCTTGCGGGTGGGAGGAGGGTAAAAATTATATTTGAGTTTGCCTACTCTCTCTCCTTTAAAAAAAAAAAAGTTAGATAGCTTTTTTTATAAGGCTATTTGCATGCCTAGACTCTGATTAGTTGGAATATATCTTCACACAATAGGAAAAGGAATTTGTTATTAATACATACCGGACTTAAACTCTTGTCTCTTGTCCATATGTGTGAGAAGGAAAGTGTTTTATAATCCGACTAGAATAGTTGCCCATTAATCTTATATTTTATTTCTAGTTTCTTCCTCAACTATTATTAATATTTGAATCGTGCTACATATGTCAAATTCAAACATCATCCAAAAATATTTTAATACCTAATTGAGAATATTAAAGATAATTTTGTACTTAAGAATTGTTATTATCCTAAAAATGAGGTAAATACTTAATGATCTAAAATGACAAATTCTTATGCTCACAATTGTTCTTCATTTAGAGATGTTTAAAAAAAAAAAAAAAGGATGTGCGCTTGTGTGTGTTTAAAAGTTAAATATTCATAAAAGAGAGTTCAGGATGTTAGAGAGAAAATCGTATACACGTAGGTTTATTAATATTACTAAAATGGCTCTCAATATAGGTTTACAATAATAATGGTGATAATAATCGGAATCCCATTCAAGTAGCCGTTCACAACTTGTAAGATCTATATATATAGTTCACAATTGTGCTGATCGATCATGATTCATGAGAAATTTTGCGTGTTAATTTAGATTCTTTCTCAACTTTATTCCTCTTTTTTTCTCCCACCTTCATCTAATAGAACTCGATACAAGTAATTCACAATGGCAGAATTTCATTTTAATCAAACTTTAATCTCAGCTAGTAATTGTTCAATAAAATCTTAAAGCTAGCATGATCTTATTTGATTTTTCTCTCTCTCTTTTCAGTTTAGTTATTTTATCAAGAATAAATTATATACAGGCTTCAGGTAATGCCGGAGAGATGATTAGGAAGCAAGCAAAGAGAACAGAGATTCCCCCACAAGGCACAGCAATCAATCTGTATCGCAAAATCAACATGCAATGCAACTGTTGCCTTTCGTTTATCCATATATTCGCATCAACCCTATATATAACAGCTTGCCCCCCCACTTGTATGCATCCCCATAACCAAAGAAACGTGCAATTGCAAGAATAAAAACGTTATGTATGAACCGTTCAAATTATCACTGGCGTGTATTGAAGCCAAGAGTGCATATATATTTCAAGAACAGTTTGAGGGTTGATATTTCTCTTGATTATTACTGTTATTGTTTATGTTGAAAGATCTCTAAAGTGTTGTTAATTTTCTGGTCATGCATTTATTAACGAGCCTTGGACATTCATATAAGCATATGTTATGTTATTTAATCCTTCTCTTATATGGATGTCCCCCCATTTTAAAATATAAAGTTAAAGCTATACCCGACTAAATGACTTTAATATGTGTAACACTAAAGTTTCTTCAACTCCACATTTTGCGAAGAATTCTTTTATTAAATATTACATCTGTTTTATGATAATAAGAAACTAGCAGCAGGGACCACGATACCCGATCTTAGACTGTATATTTAGCATTTAACAGATTGGCAGAGAATAATCATATCATGTTTCTTCAATTTCTGAAAATGCTTTTCCACTTTTCCAGTTACAAAATCAGGCGCACGAGTTGAAATAAATGAGTGTTTTGGCCTGGACGAGATGTATGCATGAAAGAATCAACATGGAGGATATATTCCAACTTCAATCCATCAATTTCAGCATATCCATTTTTTCAATATTCTGTAATTCCTTTTTTTAATTTACAGTAACATTTATGCATTAAATGAAGCCTGTCTATATTAAAGTTAAAAAGAAGAAAATTTTCCAAGATAAAAGCCTGCCACGTTATAAAGAGTGAAAACGAAAGGCCGAATATTGGCATACAATTTGTCAAGTTATTCCAATCTACATTTCTGCCCAAAAATAAAAATGAAAAAAAAAATTGCTAACATTGAAATACTGATTATATATATTCATTCAGCTTGTGATTTATGATACAATATATACAAACTTAAAGAAACACAATGCCCCAGTTATATATTTAGCTAGCTAAGAAATTAAAGATTTATAAAACTTCCTGGGAAGTATTATTGAAGAGACTGCCGAAAATCCATCATCATCGATATGTTTGGCTGGCGCCTTGGGAAGACACAGTTGCCCAATGCCATGGCTGTAAGTCTCTATCAAGTTAGCAATATTGTCAGAGACATTCGCGAAGTATAAATATGTATTGATTTATTTAGAACGTTTCTTAAAATGTTTTGACTTTTTGAATATGATTGATTCATTTTGTTCTAAAAATGCTTGATGCATGGTATAGATTGTGGAGCTCAGGGTACACATGGATTGCGAAGGGTGTGAAAAGAGAATACGAAGAGCAATCTCAAAGATTGATGGCACGTATAACTTTCTATTAGTTATCGCATGTTAATTACTTTTATAAAAAGCATCCGCATAGTTTGAATTAATTTGATGTAAAATTCAGCTTTGATTTCATTAAGACAGGAGTCGATAGCTTGGATATTGACATGGTCAAGCAGAAAGTAACGGTGACCGGTTATGTTGATGAAAGAAAAGTGCTTAAAATTGTGAGGAGAACAGGAAGAAAGGCAGAGTTTTGGCCATTCCCATATGATAGTGAATATTACCCATTCGCAGCTACATATTTAGATGAGTCTACTTTTACATCTTCCTATAACTATTACCAGCATGGCTTCAATGAAAGCGTCCATGGCTACTTCCCGGAACAAGCTTATGAAACCGTGCCCGATGACACTGTTCACCTTTTTAGTGAAGATAACGTCCATGCTTATTGTACTATTATGTGATGACATTTAGTTTGCATTCTTATGTAGAAAAATTGGAAGGGGTTAATCATCATTTACCCTACTTTGTCCCAATCAAGAAGATATTGTGCTGGCATGCCAGAGCTACAAACTTTATCCACATGTGCACACTCAATAATTCATACATCGAAACCAGAATATTATCAGAGAATGTTTGTCGATAAACATACAATGTCAGTGTTTGGATTAGCAAGAATTGAAGCAAAATCCCAGGCAGATTCTTATCTTGCCCAGGAAATTCATTCCCAATGAGCTAGGTGTGTGGTATGTTTCATTTTAAGCACCCACCTACACTACGTTTAGACGGTGAGTGGGGATGGCTGAGTAATTGGATGCAATTTAATGACAAAATCCAGCCCATGCAAAACACCAGCCATGCAGAAAAAGGTCCAAAAGAAAAAAGGCACTTTTCATGTTCGCCTCAAGCTTGTGAAGATACCCCACAATGCACAGCTTCCCAGATCAATCAAAGCCCTTATTGCCATAGACTGGTTGGGTAAGTACAATATTTGAGAGCGCGTTGAATCAAAGCTTCCCCAATTGTCAAATGAAATGGACCCTCACGTTTCATCTCCTGCCATCTTTTGCTGATTGATTCAATGACCAACAGACTAATTGCCACCGCAAATTATAGAGAAGCCACATGGGCAGAGAGACAGAGAGGTAGACCTTACCAAACGATGGATTGAAGAAGAATATATATTATAAATATCAATTAAAAAGTAATATTTGGTTACGGAGAAATGAACAGAAAAATTATAAGACAATCGTTTTGCTTTTGTTTTTTTTCCCTTCAAATTATTAAGAATCCAAGGACATCAAACAATTTGATCCAAAAAGTTAATGTTGGTTGTTCTCCAATTTCCCCTAAGAGAAGTTTAGGAATATTATTATTATTATTCAGTTTTAAGTTTCTTTTGTCTTTAAAGAGTTTGGAATTAGTCCTATCAGTATAAATGCCTCATTACCAGAGAAATGAATATCTTTAGCCGTCTCTCGATATATCTTATTAATTTAATAAATCTTTTTATTGGTAATTATTTGTATCAGTCATTATTAAGATTGTAAGCATCATACTATAAATAAAATTTATCGAAGTATAGGCTTCAAATTTGACATCTAATATATGCATCAACTTTGGAACTCGGGATACTTTTCATCAGTGCTAAGGCACTAAAAGAAAGGCTCTCCAATATATTGAAACTAAAAAAAAAAAAATTAACGTTCAGGACCAGCGTAGAGGTCTGAACGTGTCTGCATGCGTGGCATACGCCAGGGCTAGCTCGAGCACACTAGCTTAACCTGTGTCTTGTAACAGCATATACATGATTTTGGAAGTGGAACCTTTACATCTAACTCGTTGTGTGAAATTAAATTACCTTAATTGTAGTGCGTGTTGCACGCGCCATTAATAAATTAAGCTTGTAATATATCCACATCAAATTCTTTTATTAATTATCAATAAAAAGTTTAAAAATATGTTAAAAAATATTACCGTTTATAATTATTCTTACTAAATACATATTTTTCTTTTTAAGGTAGCAGGATAAACAAAAAAATTTATAAATTTTTTAACCTATACTTTTCTCAAGATTAAAATATAAGGAATCAATTAAACAAAACTATTTGAGATCCACTCGGTCAATCGCCGAATAATCATATATACTTGATATATATAATGCTATAATATTTTTTTATTTTGATCCTTCATACTTTTGATTTTTGATTTTGACATTTATCTTTATCAACAGCAGCTGCCATATTTACTAGTTTCCCTTGAAAGAGAGAGTACAGCGGTTATTGGCCTAAATCCTGACATATTATGCCCGCGATCTTCGGTAGAATTTTACTGTTTGAATGATTGATATGTTTGGACAATTTTGTACGTGGCCAACTCTCTAAATCCTCTCTACAGCAGCCACTAATCCACTTATTATTGCCTACCACACGCAGATTTCTTTTTCCCGTACGTACATATCAAAGAAAGAAAGAAATAAGGAAACCGATTGAAAAATATGGAAAGATCGACAATAGCGATGATCAAGAACATTAATAATGGCCGCCACCACTTTTCTCCACAACAACAATCAATTGATCATCAACCTTACTTTTCTTTCCCACCAAAGCCCCCTCTTGAAGATCATCAATGGAATGCTTCTTTCTCTTCGTATCTCATCAGACCAAATCATCAAGATATTCACGTTAATACTAGCCAAGCTGACGATTCAGAAATTTGCATTTTCGACGCCCGCAAGTACTTCAACGAAACCAACAGCGGCATCAACATCGACTCCAAAGCTATCGTCAGCAACATCAACGGCAACAACAGAGTGTCGCCACTCAACGTTATTAGGAACAATAATAATAATAATAGTATCGAACTCGTTTCCGAGCATCGAATTAGCAGCGATGTTTCGGCTCTTCCCAGATTCTCTTGTTCTTCATCGGTTGACGGAAATGGAAGAAATTACCGAGCTCGATCTTTCAATGCAACTCCTACAGCCTCATCGGAAGCTAGTTGGAATAGCCAGACGGGGCTTTTACAAAATCCGCCTGGTGCAGTACCCATATCCATGCGAAACCCTGCAACAAAAGAGAAGAAAAGAGGAGGCAGAACTTCCGGTAAATGGCAGCTTTTCGGACGACGATGCCCTTGCTCGGGTAAAAAATCTGTCCAAGTTGAGGAAAAAGCATCATCCTCATCATCAGTAGCTTCAGTCTCAGTTACAGCAGAACCCAAAACCCCGGCAGCTCGTTTATACAACAACAGCAACAACAAAAGGCAAATTCAAAAATCACTTGACATCCCCGTCGACGAGAGTTTCCAAAGTGAAGAAATCATCACTCACATCCGTAGAATCTCTGCGGAGAGTCGTTTCACAGGCCTTGGCCAGCAACGGGTGAATATTGTTGCCCCCGGGAGACCCTACGCTGATGCTACACCCGGGTTCACTTTTCCTATATTGAATCAAACAACGGCTTCCATGAAATTGGTTTTAAACAACGCTCCCTTTCTTGAAGATCCACCGAGAGAATCTTTAGAAATTTTCCAGCCGCCGTCGGATCAAGAGACTGCGGTGTCGAGAAACTCGACACGACATAGCTTCACCTTTCCGGCGAGTCCAGGCAGAACCCGGTTGACGATTGACGACGACGTAGCAAGCGATGCGAGCTCTGACTTGTTCGAGATCGAGAGTTTCTCAACGCAGACGACGACGTACCCAATTTACCACCGTCGGGATTCTCTGGACGAGGCTACGAGCTTCAACGCGAAAAGACTAGCCGCCGCGAACGGTAATAACAATTTAATGTACTGCACACGTGGGAGCCTGGACGAGCCAGTGACGCCGTCAATAGCGGCAACCGAATGTTACGAGCCGAGCGAGGCCAGCATTGACTGGAGCGTAACTACGGCCGAAGGGTTTGACAGAAGAAGTGTTACGAATTACTCGGTGACGGCCTCAGAAGTTGATGACGTGTCAGCGACGAGACACGAGAGCGGCAGCGGCAGCGGGGCAGGGACTGGCAAGAAGAAGGGGAATGGAGGGATGTTGTTGAGCTGTCGATGTGAGAAGGCGGTGAGCGTGGTGGGGCCGAATCCAGTGAAGTGCGTGGCGGGTAGTGGAATAAGACATGTGAGCAGTAGGACATGCAATGTGAATAGTCATAGTAAGCCACCGCTTCCGAGGTCTCAATCTTATACATTGTCCCAACCTTTTGCGACATAGCCACGAAGTTAATTCAAGCTGTGATCACTCATTTTCAACGCCGCCATTTCTAGTTGCATCGAAGCCTATCTCTTTTCTTCTTCTTCTTCTTCTTCTCTCTCTCTTTTTCTTTTTCTTTTTTTTTTTTTTAAATATATCTTTGTTCGGTTTTAATTTCAAGATTTATGTGATCATGTTTGATGCGCAAGTAAGAAGATGTTGTTGTTGATATAATTGATATTTTATTCGATCATTATTTACCAATTTGCACATTATCGTTCACTTGGCCCTAAAATGTGTTCAATCAATACAAATTATTTCAGAAAATGACGCATCTTGATATGATGGTTGTGAGACATATCAATTTTTATGAGACATTTTTAGATATACGTATCTATAAGTAGATTGTAAGCGTGGTATTTTTCTCATTGTGATAGTTATTTAAAGATAGAATGATGTGACACAACAGCTACTACGTTTGACCTACCATATTAAGAGGGTGATTAGGCTTCGCGTTGGGTCTTGGTATAGAAACAAGAGTGTCTGTTGGGCCTTGATGGATAGCCCGAAGTTGTAAGTCTCAGGTTATATAGTATTGGATCTATTTCTATTCAGCCCCCACTTTTTTGTGTGTATCAGACCCGTATTATTATTTTGAAGTGTCGTTTATCTTCAACAGAAATAACCAAAATGTACATTAAATAATGTTTTCCTGCATATTTAAACCGTTAGGATAACGGTAACAAATTCTCTCTTAAAATACTTTTTGTTGGTAGATGCTGGAATCTATCTTCCTTTATAATTCTTTATTATTATTATTATTATTTATAAGAAAAAGGTATGTGCCTCTAATTAAACCACAAAAAAAAGTGGGATGTGCAATAGATAATAGAGAGAGATAAAGGAGAAGCCATGAAAATTTATTCTGATACTAAGAGTAATATGATAAAGGCTTTCTATTACTAAAACAACAATAACTTAAATTACTATTTATTAATTAAATTGAAATACTTACTTCATAGTTTAGTCCATTGAAAATTAAATGAAATTATTTTATAATACAATTTATAACATAATTAAATCAATTGGATCAACTATCAAGTGAAAAACTGCTTGCTTTTTTTTTTTTTTTTTGTAGTCGTTGCTGATACCTTGTTGGCAAAGATTGAATCAGGGGAATAGAAAAATTTTCTGATAACAATTTCTTACTTTAAAATTAAAGATAAATTAACATATAAGAAAAACAAACACTCCAATAAGCTGTATTTTACCTTATAATGTATTAGAATTTGTGCTTTTCTGAGGTGGATTGTAGGAAAATAATATACTATTTTTTAGACAATTTTTTTTAACAGAGAATATTTTAAAGTGAAGGCTAATAAAAAAAATTAGAAGTTAAAAAAGTAGCGTATAATAATTTAATGTTAATATGAGTCATGAGTTTTTTTTTTTTACTTAGTACTCAATTAATAGTTATTAAAATAAATTTCTTTAAAAATAAGAAATAATAATAAATCATCACCTTGATTGAGTGCAGAGCTAAAAGCTCGGCTCCGAGCTTTGAATGCCGAATAAATTAGATAGTGGCATAGTGCATACTTTAAAGTGGAATAAGGGGGTTAAAAGTATGCTAATAAAAGATTAGGCTTCAACGAGAAGCACGGCGCATATTCAATTTCCTCGGGACACGTAAATGAAATCAGGCGCACGCAGACAAAACAGAAAACAGCTGCCGCATTTACTAGAAAAAATGCAAGGAGTCGTGGTTTTGGCTTTACGCGTTACAATAATAAAAAGCGGAGCATACAGATTCCGAATCAGGGAAAGGGAAGAAACCGCTGCCCGCGGCTGGAATAATTAAATACTATTTAATAGAAACAATAATCAACCAACAACTGAAATCAAATCCGCGGGCTCTCGTTTTCTTCTTTAATGGTCTTTTATTGTCTGCACTTTCGTATCCTTATAAAAATAGCGTCGGCATACAAGTCATCGGCAAATTACTTGAAAAATCTGACCTCCTTCACCAGAGAAAAGAAAGATCTCAGCAAATTTCATGGCTTCTCTTATACTTCTGGTTTCTGAACTTCTTCGTATTCAGAACCCAGATTTGGGTTCTGTGGAAACAATACTATATTCTTGTTCGCTCCCAGCACATGTTGCCACCAAAAATTTCTTGAGAAATGAAGCTGACAGAGACTTTGAGGCCGAACATCTGAAAGAATCAAGGATTTCTGTCGATATGGTTTGGCCTTAATTACTCTCAAGACTGAAACATACACTTCGTTCTTGCTGCTCTGTGTGTGTGTGTGTGTGTTATTATTATTATTTTTTGGTTCCTGTAAATACATCAAGTTAAGTAATCACAAGCGAGAAAAAGACATCTGCATGGCCAAGATTGAGGCTTGGGAGTTTAAGCGAGAAATTGGATTAGATTTTGTTGCTTGGGTGTTTAGCACCGTCGTCTAATTTTTTGTTCTTCACATCTTGTGACCCATCTCATCATCATCTTTATTAATACAACTTTTTGTCTTTTTTTCTTCTTTTTTTTCCCTCCTTTTACTTTGATTCAGATTCTGTACCACTCAATGACCGAACTAACATTAACCTAATTGCCTTGAGCATAATAACATCATATATTTGACGCAAAAAATAACCACATTCTCACTTCTCAGCACAGAGGGCTTCGATGGTGATGTGTTTTGCATTTTGCTGTGGAAAAGGGCTTTGTTTCGTTTAAAAGATGCCCGGGCAATTGCGCTAATTGATATTCCCAGTACTTCACAGAACTTTATTACTTAGTTCCCTTCTTTTTGCCGTAAGAATTATGCTGGCCGAAGAAGCACGATAAAATGACGCCAGTACGAGAAACTATCGTCGAAGTTGAGAGCTTTAGTTGAAAATGAACCAATAATATTCAGAGAGACTAGATTTTCACACTAAAATGTGAAACCTTATTTCGGCGTTAAGTGGAATGAATATGTCCTCTATCGCAGTTAGATAATCCTACATGGGGCTAAGGTGATCCGCGGCGGGGTGTTAATCGAAGGAGGCCAAAGCCTCGTCTCGTCAGGGGAAGAAAAGGAAGGGCAACGAATTTATTTGGCATTCTGCAGCTTCAGCCGTTCCAGTGTTTCTTGCCTTCATACATTTCATTACCCACAGAAACAAAAAAGTAGCACTCACAAACTAGGACTTGAAAAGATCTCACTCAATTGGCCACAATGATGAAGTTAATTGAAAATGCAGATTAAATTGTCAATAAGTAGCTTCAGCTATTCCACAAGCATAACCTATTACATAAAGTATCTCAAATATATATCAGCAAAACCTTCAAAACAATTAAAACCGGTAAGGGTTATAATACTAGAAAAGAAAATGCAGCTGGTAATGCAGTAGAGTTGTATCATGGACAGCCATAAACTATGAACAAAGATTATGATCTGAGCTCCACATGCATGTTTAATTTGTAGATTACTTTTTTTCAGAATGCGTTTCCCACCATGGGGATAACCCACCATGGGGATAACCAGGGTTCTTCAGGCAAAACACAACGGTAATTTCATTATCATAGACGGGAAGAAGACAGGCAAAGATCAATGATTTAACACACAAGAATGAGCGACTAACAACAGCTAGTGAGAACCATGCACAATCCTTTTTACTAAAGATGCTTTCTTAAATAAGAACATTAAATAAACATGAAAACATTGGTAATTTACCCAATACATGTCCATTTAATGGAAAACAGCGGACAGCATGATGCATGTGTGGAGGACTTGAGCAAACAGAGTATCCACAGAATGCCTAAATTAGAAAAAATATTTGCATTTGACCAAAAGGACTTTGAGGGTTCAAATACAGAAGTGTCAATTAACCTTTCAAGATACATCAACCATCACATATGCTCAACTTGCAACACCAAATTAAATTACCCATCTCCCGGGTTGGATTTATCTTCAATCAGACGAATGCTGGAGAGAATATAATTGAAGGAATGGCATCATCTGCTATGCAAGGTAAGGCTCCTTACAGGTGCTCAAGATGACACCAGAAAAGAAAATAAAATATCAAAGAAACATCACCAACATAAATGCAAACAACCAATACTCACAGCACGCAGTGCAACAACTCACAAAATATGGAATTTAACATCATCTACGCATTTTTTCAAGCTTATTTCTCATTAAAGAACTTAACTGAAAGTAGTAAACATAGAGACATATAACAGCTGTATAAATACAGGACACACAGCAGAACTTTGTTCGAATGATAATGATCATAATCCACATTATAAACGCAGTGAAATCATCAAATGAACATAAGAACACAGTACACAATTACACAAATATTAGGCTTAATTAATTATTTAGATTAAAACACCACCTCAGGCAGCTTCCTTAGCTGAAATCTTCTCATATCCCATCTTCTTAGGGCTCAGATCATCATCATGATCATCAATATCACTGAATTCCTCATACGAATTGCGAGAATCGTGACGATTAGCAAAGAGGCTCCACACCAAATACATGGTAACGGCAGTAAGCGAACCGCACCCAACGCCGAAAAGCAAAGCGACGACGACGCTCAGAATGTCCTTCGTCCGGTCGCGGAGAGAGGAGAAGTCGTACTCGAAGGGCAAAACGCGGCGTTTTGGTTCGTGGATGAGATGCTGCTCCCGATCGTCGATTGATGGGAGAATCGGACGGTCGAGGAAGACTAAGGGACGGTGGGGGCTGAATTGGCGAATTTCGGTGAAGATTGTGACAAATCCAGCGGGGTTCTCGGAGTTAGGGTTAGGGTTACGGGGATTGAAATGGATCGAGTACGAGGAAATGAAGAGGGTTTTGCACGGCCTTCCGGAGGCTGAAATTGAGAGGACGCCGATGAATATTGACAGACCTAAGAGGAGACGCTGAGTCGATGACGCCATTGCTTCGTACCACACAGCTTCGAATGGAAATGGAGCCTCAGATCGATTCTAATTCAACTCTCGCTATTTTGACTTCTCTTGGGGGTGTTGATGGTAAATATCCAAAAAGTTTTGGTCATGTTTGAACTAAAAATATATTAACGTAAACAAAAGAAATCCTAATTCCCCAAAAAAAAAAAAAAAAACTCATACGTTTTTACCGCGCCCCTCACCTACTCGTTAAGCGGTGTGTTTATTTAGAATTTAAAAAATATAATTTACTAACAAAAATTTCTTTTAAATAAATTTTATTTAAAAAATTATATTAAACGGAACTTACTTGGCACTGCCCTTAAGTTTCTAAACTTACAGGACTACGTCTTATTAGGCAGGTTCCCTTAATGTTTTATCCTTCTCAAAAGTTAGAAGCCACGCTTAAAAGATGTAGCATTCATGAATTAGTAATTTATTAACGTAGCTTATCAAAAAAATTATATTTTTTATTAAAAAATAAAAACTTTTATACTTATAATTAATAAAAAAAAATCTGTCCTTATTCAAAAATTATTTTAAACCTTCGTTAGTTATTATAATTTAATTAAATTAAGGTAAGAACTATAATTAAATTAAATTAAATTAAATTACATTAAAACAATAAAACTATTTTAAACTCTCACGCCAAAAAACGTCAAATATAAAATAAATTATAATTAAATTAAATTGTTCCACTCTCAGGAACTAAGGTAAGATTTTTGGTTTTTTTTGGGGGGGGGGGGGGGGGTGTTGTGGTTGTTGATGGGGTTAAGGTTTGTGCGTGAAATCAACACAACTTCTCAAAGAAGCTTCAGTTTACTGTCTGTGGGTCCATTTCGAGAGCATCAATCCGTGCTTTTTCCGATGTGGGACCCATTTAAAACGAAATGAAACAGAACATTATTATATTCCAATTTTTCGCGGTCTCAACGCTAAGTAAAAATAATTATTTATTTAATTTATCAATTTTAATGAGAAAACGCAAATTCGGAGACTCAGAGCATGTACTTAGATTCTCCAATGCTAGAACTTTTTTTTTTTAATTTCAAAAAATATATATTAAAAAAGGTAATGGAAAATTCAGCCTGACGAAGCATGATAAAGAAGAGAATAAAGAGTATTGACTGGTGAAGTAAACGATTAAGGTCTCCCTCTCTCTCTCCCTTTCGCATTTTAACTCCGTAAGTGTAATCATAGGACGCGCGAGAGAGAGAGAGAGAAGCAAATTGGGGAAAATGGGTTTGCTGTCAAATAAGATCAAAAGAGAGGAGCTCAAAGTGGGAGATCACATCTATTCTTGGAGATACGCCTACGTTTATGCCCATCACGGTTGTTTTCTTTCCCTTTCTTTTTTTTTTTTAAATAAATTTTTGTTTCATTTGTGCTGCATTTGCTTCATTTGTTTATATTTTGAGCAAAACTTAATCTTAACGTTCAACACTTTCTCTAGATGTATGATCATCGATGGATTTTTATTAATTTGGATTTTAGATCTCATTTTATTAGTGTTGCATTCGCATTTCCTGCGCGTTTGAGATTGCTTTAGATCGTTAAATAAGTGATTATTTGATAATCTAATGCACAAAAAAAAATGTTTCATAAACACCTTTAGAAAATGGATTATCTGAAAATCTGATTATCAAATAATCCATTTTCTAAACAAACTTTTAAAAGCACTAGCAGCTAGCTTAATCTAATTTTTTTTATGAATCTAATTTTGTGATATTTCATATTTCGTACCTAAGTTATCCTTACTTTAATTATATATTTTCAAAATTATCCTGAAACTAAAATAATACAACTAATTATTGTTATTACTACTAGTTTTCAAATTTAACAAAACAAAATTAATTTAAAAAAAAAAAGAACTACCAGTGACGTTTCGGGCACCGTTCCCGGCGTTCATCAAACAAACTTCTTAGGCAACACCAGTACTACTATTAGATTGAAAATCGTTTGAACAATGGAAATATGGCATCCTCGCTGGAGAAGGAGATATTATGGAGGAGCAAGCAATTAACAAATTATTCTGGCCACCACTTCGCCGCCGAACGACGATGAATTCCGATGCACCCCCACCGTCACTAAACAGTTTGGCGACATCTGACTATGATTATGGTGGTTTCCAAGCCAAGTTCAAGACTGTTTAAGCGGCGGTTAATGGTGGCCGAAAACTTAAGTAGAGCATGATATTTGGGATCGGTGGTGCCTATTTAATCAATTTCCCGCATTTTTTTGAATGCCGGCGACGGCACAGACGCCGGCAACGGAATCTCTATTTTTTTTAATTATTTCACATAAATATTTTATTTATATTAAAGTTTTAATTAAAACTAAATATTCTATATCCTATTTTAACATAATAAAATTTGAATATTTTAGTAATTGTATATAAACATTTTAATCTTAATTAGTTACCAAACACGTTTAACAAATTATTTCAGAAGTGATTATATTGTATCATAATTTAAATTTACCAAAATACGTTTGAAATTATTTCCAAACCTGATTATTTCAGAATCCAACGTAAAAGTCATTGCTCGAGAATGTAAAGCAATCCCTTTTGCTTTCTTAGTGTTTCCACTATTCGTTTCTTTGGATTTTAATAGATGTTCGTCAAAATCACCCTATTCTTTCATTAATGCGATAACCAAACCGGCCGCTGCTGTCGGAGTATTAAAATGTCAACTTATTGCTTTCAATCTCTGACTTTTCTTCCGATGTGGCATAAATTGCACGTGCGAGTATCGATCTTCCATATGTTTGATATCTCTGGGGTGTGATCTGCTTTTGAAGTTTTGAGTGATCCAAGGTAACTGAGAATGTCAAATGAAAGGTGGCAACTGGGTAAGCCACAAAGGCTAATCGTTCTTTTGCAACTTAGACCATCTATTGAACTTATCGCGACTTTGAAAACTTTTGTGGATTCTAGTTGCACTGCTCTTAAAATCTACTTCTTCACTGATTTTAGTTGACGAATTCTTTATTTTCATGAGATTTTTCATCCAAGAAATTGTTGATTAGCTTCCTGGTTAACCTGGCATTGACAGTGTATATTTTACCTCTGAGGTGATATACCTTCTTTGTTTTGTAATTAGACTTCTCAGTACAATTTCTTAGGCAAACTTTTAAATACAATCAATGTATGCTAATTGGCAAGTGCAAACTTGAAAAAAGTTTTGACATAGCATTATGAAATTCAACAACAGTTTTGCTAAATTTCTTCCAATATGAACCAGGAATATATATCGGCGCCGGCCTGGTGATCCATTTCACTCAGGGAGCAGGCAGGGAAATCGGCACTGGAACTGTTCCAGACCGCGTCGTTATTAGCTCATCTCCCGCTCGTCCCTCAGTTGATCCATGCCCAAGGTGTGGTGATAACTCGAGGGATAATGGTGTCATCCTGTCCTGCATTGATTGTTTTCTTGACGGTGGTGAGCTCTACCTCTTTGAGTATAATGTCCCAGTAGCAATCTTTCTCGCCAACCCTCGAGGTGGGACTTGCACACTTGCCAAATCTGATCCACCAGAAGATGTCGTCCATCGTGCCAAGTTCCTTCTCGAGAACGGTTTTGGTGACTACAACGTGTTCAAGAACAACTGTGAGGACTTTTCGGTCTACTGTAAAACGGGTCTTCTTGTGACAACTAGCCTCAGTGTTGGTCGGAGCGGGCAGGCAGCGTCCTTTTTTGCCGCTGTAAGCACTGTTGTTTCCTCACCACTCCGAAAATTGACTGCCAGCTACCCTGGCCTGGCAGTTTTGGGCTATGGTTGGTACTGTGTCAACCGATATGTTTCTGATATTGGAATACGCAGTGATGTGGCTAGGGTCCCAGTTGAGAGTCTTGTTCACCGCTGATACTTACTACCAACTGCAACGACCCGGCGGCTGTGGTATTATGGCTGGTATTGTGTTAACAGATATGTTTCTGATTTTGGAGTACGGCATGATGTGGTTGAAGTCCCAGTTGAGAGGCTCGTTGGTCATCCTGTCTCTAGGCCATGCAAGCCTTGCATCCAATGATACTGCCAGAGAATAATGATTTTTTCACTCAAGATTTTTTTTTTTTTTTTTTTTTTTGTTGGGTGCGTCGTTTGTTTTTTTATGATTCTATCAAGAAGTGTCTCGTTACTCAACTGGGTCATCATAGATGTAGAATTATGATTGAAAAAAATTGTACCTTGAATATTGGTAAAAGTTGAAAATGTGTGTTGGTATTATATTACAAGGATGCAGCTCAATTAAAAGCTCAACTCTAAAATATGCTTCAATGAAGATGAACCCACGAATAAATAAAAACACGCGAGGAGACTTGAACTTTATTAACTAAAAATCTAATCATCTGTCCCGCTGAATATTTGATGGAATATGAGACAAGTGACAGTTTTATTCTAAGCCAAAGAATAGTTTAACTAAGTTTTTGAATAAATACGATAATTCTTGTCTCCTCTCTTGATCACATATAGCCTCACCTGAAAACTACTTTTCCCATGCTATGCTGAAAGCTTGCTCTACATATATGAGTTTTTTTTTTTAAAAAAAAAGCTGTATTTGTATGGTCAGCCAAGAATAACTAAATTTTAATATAATTTTGATAGAAGAATGAAATAGCAGATGTAAGAGTGGAGTTTGGGGAGGACAACGGAGGGGTTTTAATAACACCACTTCAGAATAATTCTGTCCCTAAGCCCACTGACAAAGCAAACCAGTCCAAAAACATTGGTAGCCCAAAGATTGTAGATATAAAATCGTTAAAATAGAAACTGAAGAAGCCTTTAAAAAGTAAAAGGAGATTCCCAGTGTTTTTTTTTGAGAGACAACTTAGCTTTCATAAAGAGGAAAACCAAAAGAGATTCCTAGTTGAAACAGAGAAAAAGAGTTACACTTGAGGTGCACATAATTTTATATATTTTTTCCATTTAAGCAAGCAAATGAAAGAGCTCATTGTTTAATCAAGTCAAATTTTGAATTTATTTATAATATTTAAATGAAATCTCCTTTTCGTAAAACAAAATAATAATAATAATAATAATAAATAATGAGAACTCATTTTTAAATTAAAATTTAAAACTTGTAAATTTTAATAAATAAACGAGTACTGTATTTAGTGTAATTCCTAAAAACCCCTTGGTAGTTAGTAGTAATCACTCTCACGCCACATACGTTCATACTAAAAATAAAATTAAATTAAAAAATTAAAATCCCTTACACTTTCACATATCAGATTGAAGAAAGCAAAATAGCGAAGGAAGAAGAGAGTGGAGAGCCTTACAAGCAAAGGAAACGATCAGCGCATATCTCTCTCTCTCTCTCTTCTTTCTTTGTGGTCTTATGAAGAGAGAGAAACAAGCAGGTTGGTTGGAATGGGTTTGCTGTCAAATAAGATCAAGAGAGAGGAGCTCAAAGCTGGCGATCACATTTATTCTTGGCGAAACGCCTACGTTTATGCCCATCACGGTTGTTTTTCTTTCCCTTCCTTTTTTTTCTTTTTTTGATAGAAACTGTTCTGATTCTCTCCTAGTGCTTATCCGTCAGTTCAATCACTTGTCTATTGGGTTACTTTTAGTACATGTGAATCGCATTTGAATAAGCTAATTGCCATTAGGAAGGTTGTGTTTGAATTATTTTTTAGTCATTTTTCACTTCCAAGTTTTTAAATCTTGACCGTTCATAATTTCTCAAGATGGCTGATGACAGATGGGTTTTCATCAATTTTGGATTTTGAAATTTACTCTGGGAAATCTTATGTCTGTTAATTTTTATTTTGGTTGACATCTTTCTTATAATCATTGTAATTTAGTAGGTGAAGGCGTGAAGCTCTGACTTTAATCTGTAGTTACTTAGTGTTTTTACGGGTATTTTTACTCTTCTCTTCTACGGATTTCTTGCATTTATGTTGAATCACAAACACAAACCTGCTTTGCCTTAGGTTCATGTGAAAAATTATCGGTGGACTTGTTATATGTGTGCTATTTTAGAACTTGATTGAGCACTAGTCCGATGGACTAAGGGGACATTTGTCAGTATGGCAAGTTGTCTTCACAATTGCAGTTTGGAAACATGCATTGATTATTCAGATGTAAGGAGGACTTTGAATTTTGCTTGTTTCCAGTTTGGATAATTCTCCTTGTAATAGATATTATTCAAAAGCATGTGCTCATTAATGGTGTAGATGAACTTCAGTGGTATATATTTTATCTCTCTCACTCTCTAAAGGTTTAACACCGATGCAGTTTAAATTGTACATGTGAATATCTATTGTGTATTTGAGATCGTTGAACTGTGACCCAAATATGAAGTTTCAGGGTAATGAGTGATTCAAATTAAATAATTAGTTATGTCAAATGAAAGGTGGCAACCGTAGAACACAAGCCACAAAGGTCGCTGCTTCTTTTCCAATTTAGATTATTTATTGAGCTCATCACAACTTTCTTAATTTTGACAACTTTTGGTGGAGTCTAGTTGCACTGTTCCTAGATCTAATACTTAGAAGGATTCTTTATTTTCATTAGATGTTTCGTTTAGATAATTGTTGATAAGTGTTCGTACTGAACCCAATAGGTACAGTGCATATATTTTTTCCTCAAACATGATATACCTTCATTGGTTGGTAATTAGACAAACTTTTAAATATCATGGGCAAGCTGCATTGTATATACCAATCAGCAAGTGAAAATTTGAAAAACATTTTAGCATAGGATTATAAGATTCAATAATAGGTTTGCTAACTTATGCTTCTAATAAAAACCAGGAGTATATGTCGGTGATGGAATGGTGATCCATTTCACTCGGGGAGCAGGTCAGGAAATTGGCACTGGAACTGTTTTAGACCGTATCATTTTTAGTTCATCTCCTGCTCGTCCTTCGGATAATCCATGCCCTAGGTGCGGTGATCACTGGAGGGAAGATGGTGTCATCCTATCCTGCATTGAGTGTTTTCTTTTCGGTGGTGAACTTTACCTCTTTGAGTATGATGTCTCACCGGCTCTCTTTCTTGCCAAACCCCGAGGTGGGACTTGCACGCTTGCCAAATCTGATCCACCAGAAGATGTCGTCCATCGTGCCAATTTCCTCCTCCAGAATGGTTTTGGTGTCTACCATGTGTTCAAGAACAACTGTGAGGACTTTGCAATCTACTGTAAAACAGGTCTTCTTGTGATAACTAGCCTCAGCGTTGGTCGGAGTGGCCAGGCAGCATCCTTGCTAGCCGCTGTAAGTGCTGTTGTTTCTTCACCACTTCGATACTTGACTACTAGCTGCACTGGCCTGGCAGCAGTGGGTTATGGTATGTATTGTGTTAGCCGATTGGTTTCTGATATTGGAGTACGACGAGATGTGGCTAAAGTGCCTGTTGAGAGGCTTGTTGCCCATCCGAGCTTAGACGATGCAAGTCTGGCATCTGATAATAACGCCAAAGAAGGATGATTTATTGACTCAAAATTATCTTTTTGGATGTGTCTTCTGTTGTTGTTTTAAGTGTCTCACTGATCTTTGGATGTATCTTTTGTTGTTGTACTAAGTGTCTCATTGGTCAATTGGGTCCTCGAAAATGTAGAAATATGCTCATCCATGTAATGGGATATTTATTTGTATTCATTAGCCTCACTCCCGAGAACTGTATAAAACTGGAATATGTGTTTTTTAATTTTTAATATTACATTACAACGATGTAGCTCAATCAAAACCCAGCTTGATAATTTGCTCCAATGAAGGAGAGTTATAAATAAATGAACCCTTGAGATGAGAAGGTGGCAGTCTCCAATGTCTCAAGAGTGGTTACTAGTTGAGCTATGTTCACATTTTCACACACACATAATTTTACCTGTCTTCTCTGTTAATCAATCACTTTAATCGAACACTACTTTTCTTCTTCTTCCTCCTCCTGTTATTACACTATCTTGATATAGGGATACTCTTTTTTTTATTTTTTTCAACATACTCTTTTTTTTATTTTTTTCAAGGAATATAGATGTGTTTTTTTTTCGTTTGAGCGTAAGAAGTTTGTAACGTATTGAAAACAAATCAAAACTGAAATAGAGAAAACGTCGGAGTGAAATATATAGTAGTTTAGGATTTCATGCCCAATATCTAGCTTAATTAATTACAAATATATTGTTAGACATTTTCTTAAAATATTATGATGGATGGTGTTTGAGGGATTGGGTTGACATGACACAATAATTTATTTAATAATTTTATCCTTAATTATATATATAGATAAAAAAATTTAAATTTTAATAAAATGAAAAATAATGTTCACATGAATACAGTTTATTTATTAATTTTATTAAATTTAATAACTTAAACTTATTTATTTGTATTGTATTTATATCGTAATATGAAAATTTTACTGAAAATTGAACAAAGGGAGTTTTCTTGTATTAGAATTCTACTTGTGAATTTATCCACAGAGTCGTACGAGGGGAATTTTACTGATAATTATACAAGTAGAACTGTGTCAGATTAGAAAGGGGGTAATTTTTGAGGATCTCCCCTGAGGTTTGGGGTATTATTAGTTAAAAAGAATGTATTCATATAATTACATGTATACACCCTGCAGTTAATCAGTAACTAAGTTGACTGCTAGTCAACTGTTAAAATTACTAAAACACCCTTCCCATCAAAATAATAAATTATTAAATATCGGTTTCAGAATCGATGGGAAGTAAGTTTGGCCGAAATCACAAAACACAGTAAAAGATCAAAAAAGAAATCTATATGTAAAATAATTGACATTGCTGACTGTAATATTATCAAAGTATCAAAGCAATTAACTGCATCGTAATCAACAAATTGTTTGAAAACCCACTTCAACAAAATTCCCGTAAGTGGTGTGTTGGGCTTTAAGACGATTCTGTTTGACGTGAAGCACCATCAACGGAGGCTGAGAAGAGGGGGTGGCTGGATTTAATGAAGTTGAAAATAGCCGCAAGTGCAGGTTGTAAAAGTCATGTTTTTGTGGCTGTTGAGATGTTATTGAGGTCCGGGCTGAATGGGATTTGGTTAAGAGGCTGGATGGCGACGATTTGGAACCACTACCGATGCAAAAATTACAGTAGTGGTGTGCAGTGTGACAAGGTGCGAGCCGGGATTTTGAGAGCTGTGTGTAGTTAAGTTTTGGGATTTCAGAGATTGCTGCATGGTGTCGGGATGGCTCAAAGGTGATGGTGATTGGGTGGCATCAGCAACCGCCGAAGGGGCGTTGCCGATTTGGGGACTGCTGTGAGACGAAAGCCATCTTCTTGGGTTAATGCGTGGTGGTGGATGCAGTTGATTTAGAGGTTCCCGTGACTGAGGTTGGTCATCGGTGTGAAGAGAGGATTCCGACAGTGGCAAAGCACCTTCACCGATTGCCGGTGAAGCCATGGCCAGCTGACCAAGTTTGATCAACAGCGGCTTGGGGTCATCGGTCAAAATTTTATTGATTTAGTAAAAACACATTTTGAATTTTAAGTATGATTTTACATATTTACCCTTCTATACTAAGCCATACGTATTTTCATATAACAAAAGGGAAAATTTATGTAATTACATGAATACATTCTTTCTAATTGACAATACCCCAAACCTCAGGGGAGGTCCCTAAAAATTACCCTTAAAAAAGGAAAGTAAAAAAAAAAAAGTCAGACGGAGGCTAAAAAATTGAATTATAACTGAAAGCAGCCGTCAGCCGTCGTCCGTCGCTCCATTGCCGCGTTTGATAGGAATAGTGGTTTTGCTTATTCCTTTACAATTATTATTATTTTTTTTCAGCCTTTTGAGATTTTAGTTTTGGCTTGTTTATTTAATTGGATTTATTGGCTGATGGGCAGCAATTTAAACAATTTAAATAAGTTTGCTTTTTAATTTGAGGAGTTATATGTTTGGGTTGCTCATTGGTTACAGCTAGGAGTCTGATTCTTTCCTTTTCCTTTTCCACTTTGCTATGATTCAAAATATATTCATTAATCTTTTCATGCATCTAGGAGGAATTTTCAGAGAAAAGCGAGTGAAAGACGATTGTAATAAGTAACCCCAGATGGAGTCTCTTTCTTGCATTACAGGTTAATTGATACTGTGCTCCTTCCAAATTAAGTTAAATATTTTTAATGTTTCGTTCGGCTAATATAATTTCTGGTTTTTGGTTAATTCTCCCAGAGAGGAATTCGGCTCTGCGTTGTAATAAGAAAATAAAAAGAGAGATTGTGAGTGAAGATTATACTTGTGTTGATGATCGCCTTAGTGAACTCTCTGATGATGTTCTTGTAAATGTCTTATCTTGCTTGACAATACAAGAAGCAGCAAGGACCAGCATACTATCAAGTAGATGGAGATATTTATGGAAGTGGTTTACTGGTTGTTTGAACTTTCACAAGTCGCTCACAATGCCGGACCATAAATTTCTAGGGGGAAACAATGAGATGTTTGATGTAGAAAGGCGTAAGTTTGCGAGTTGGGTCAATCAAGTTGCGAGATCACTTCAAAGTCGCACCATGGAAGGATTAAGAATTCATTTTGATGTGACCTCTGACGATGATATACATAATTGGATCAACTTTGCAGTAGAAAAGAAAGTTCGAAGGCTTGAGTTGAACTTTAGAAGATTTTCGGCTAGGCATCGGAATGTTGGTCAGTACACTTTTCCACCATATTTTGTTAGTTATCCCAGTTTCAGTTCTCTCACAGAATTAAGTTTGAGAAATGTGGCTATAACAGGAGATGTTCTTGCACATTTGTTATCTTACTGCCCCCTTCTTGAGGTGTTAAGTGTTATTGACTCAGTATGTCTGGAGAGTCTTAAAGTTCCTAGTTCATTACCGAAGCTGAAGTACTTGAAGTTAGGTTTTTTGGATCGTCTTGAAATTGATGCGCCGAATCTCATCTCTTTTGAATTTACTGGACCAGCAAAGCCTATTTGTTTAGGAAACGTTCATCTTGCTGAGGTATCTTTTGGTGGCTCCTTCTGCAAGTACATCATGAAAAACCTATGTTGGCTTTCAAGTTTTCTCGTGCGACTACGTACACTTAAATTGCGCCTGGCTTTGCCAGTAAGTTTGCCTCAACTTTATATTCACTGCAATTCTCATTGATTCTTTGGTCTCAAAATTTTGCTGGTGTTGATGTGTTTTTATTGCTTATTTTATCAAGTGGAAGGCAGATCCAGTACCTGAGGTGGCTGTCTATTATAATCTTCCTGAATTATATAATCTCAAGCATTTGGAGATGGAAATAGATTTATTAGATGATAATCACCTCCTTCCCTGCACCTCATTCTTGAATGCAGCAACTTCGTTATATAAATTTACACTGAAGGTAAATGTTTTCGAGATTTCTTGAAGAACAATGTTTTTCTTAACATAGATGTGCTTTTAGTTTAACAGTGCAGAAGATAACCATTGCATTTATATTTTTGGAATATTCTGTGGACATGACTGCCTTTCCCTTGGTCTCAGTTATATGATGTAAAGCCATTTGCTGAATGGGTACCCACCATCAATGATCACGTATATTCAAGTCTCAGTGAATTAATAAGCATTAGGGAGTTGGAAGTGGTAGGATTGGAAGGGTGTGGTGCTGATACGGAATTTGTGATATGCTTAATTGAGAATGCCGAACTGTTGGAGAAGATAATTATTGATCCTTGTAAAACATGGATTCTGGGGACTCCGTACGAATCAAGTTACAGGGAATGTGCTGAGTATCAATCTGACAGAAGGCAAGCTATTCAGTTGGCAGCAAGCCTTCCTTTATGGGAATTTGTCATACCATAGATAAATAAATTATTGTGCATTATTGGCTGGAGCGGGATCTCTCGTTATTTGTAATTCTCATCATTAGATTGGAATTGAAGGAAACCCCATTGTTTTCATTTTCTGATATATTGCTATTAACAGAACTAAAGTGCTTTCACAATATTTATTGTTTAATTTGCTTTTACGAGGGATATGTATAAAGCTATTACGTTGCACGACTTAATGGCAGTAGCCATTCAACTATTAAACTGTATGGGTTAATAATTTTTCGGACTTTAACAAAACCTAAAATTCTAGATTAGAATATCTCTCGCTTACACACATACATACATATATGTATATATAGATATGAAGGAGAGGAAAGAGAAAAAGAAGCATTTCCTCAATCTGAATAGTGGCCTCGAAAGTGTGCCCGCATGAGGTGAAAAACTACAGAACATCACAATTTCAAATAGAACACCCAAACCGAAATGCAGCTAGAAAAATTCATAGAATACTAAAACCGGTTTCAGTTCGCCAACAAAGAAATATTTGGACATTAGAACTATTTAAAACGCAAATTGCTGTCTGTAGTCATCCTTACTCCCACTAACTAAAAGTTGTAATCTGTGACAATACTTGGATGGTCAGTTTAGCACAGTTCTCTGACCGCCGCAAAGACTTCATCTATTTGTAGAAGTTTCTGACAACATCATCAGGTCGCAATTTTGGGGCCTCTTCCCATGAAGTTTCCACATGAGCAGCAGCAATACTACCTTCGTTTCTCAAGTTTGTCAAAGTATCCTCCATCTTCTCCTTCTCACGATGACTTGTCTCGTGATGTATTATCAGTTTAAGCTCTGCATTTCCTCCGTCATCTCGCTTGGGGTAGTACCACGTCCACAAATTGACTGCCTTCACAAACTCCTCTCGATGCTTAAGTTTCACTTCCCTCCAACTGGCAATCTCGCTATGAAGCCTATTAAAGGCTGGCCTCAGCACACTCAGCCGCAAACCATGCTCCCGATTAAATGCTTCTCCTTCAGAGTTTACCAACTCCTCAAACTCATTCAACGTATCTTCTCCTTCTGAAACTAAATTATCTATTCTCTTTAGCTGATCGGTAAGTCTCTCGCAAGTAATTTCTTCATCATCAGGACCAATGTCTTCGGTGAACTTTCGTATTTCCTCTCCCAGTTCATCTATTTTTGCTTCTAAAGTGGCCATTTGCTCCGGCAGCGCTAAAAGAGCAGTCAAGATGAGAATAACAGGTACCCCCACCCAAATCGCTACTTGTCTTCTGGACACCACTTTAGGAGCCGTTGTAGTGTTGTGTGAGCCTTCAGTTTCGGCCAATAGGTTGGAGTCTTCAGTGGCTTCATTGCCTTCCTCAGCAGAAGCATGTGTTTTCTCAACATAACCTCGAACATCTTTCATAGCCCCCTCTCTCTTCTTTTCTTTTGCTCCCAAAAAATATTTCTGTCCATCATTACTCACATTTTAGTCAGGTTGCACAAGTGAATGAAGTTTGACCTTAGATATAAAAATATCCAAACAGTTCAGAGACAATTTATTTCTTAGTGCAATTGATAAACATGGCCGAGTCAAAGTCAATTAACATGGAAATTAGAGCACAAGAGTTATGGAGCTCAATATTGTAGCAAAAAGTAATAAAGAATTCAAGCTTAGAGGTGGAATCAAGACAAAATTAGAAGCCATATTTAAACTTGACTCTAGTGTATCTAGCTCAACTTTACAAGCCTAATACTCCTCTACTTTTTACAAGTTAGCATTGAGTTTTCTAAAGATGTCAATTTGCAAAACTACTGCAACCAACAGCAATTATGCACAATTAACTACGTAAACTTCATCATCTTCAACCCCCTCTTCACCCCCATTTGTACAGTTTGGGATCTAGTTCAATGATGAAATACATGTGTTGCCCCACCCATAATTAACAACCTCAATATGATTAAAAAAAAATTTAAAGAAACAAACAGATTTATTTTTTCATGGATGTCATAAAAAAAATTTCAAGTTGTCAGATTTTCATTTTACAGTAGCTATTAAAGAGCAATGCAAGATCTCTTATGTATCGGAATAGGCTACAAAATGAGGCGCAGATGAAACCCTAAGACCGTTGTCAGAACATTGTTTAAAGGTTGTACAACAAACTTCCTGAACATTAAATGCAACACAGTATAGAAGATTCAAGGGACTTGTATTGAGAGAACCGGAGGAGAATTCAAAAGGAGAAGCAGAAGGGTGGTGGGGTGGGGAATCAATATTTCTATCTTTGCCTAATAACAAAATATATATGGCACAATGCGTAATGGCAAACTTCTAAGAAAAAAGGAAAAGAGAACCACCAATAAATAAAAGAAATAGACTTTCAATAAGTAATCTAGACTACAAGAATAAGGTTAGTGATCTTAGGAAAACCAGATCTAACTCAAGTAAATAAAAAAGAGGGGAAATTATCCTAAGGCAGCCAAGAGAAATATTTGAAAATGAAAACTGGGACAACTAAATCCATTTATTTCAAAATTTTCTAAAATCCTAAGCTGACAATACTAATTTGAAAGTAATTTCCCAGCACCAACGTCTTCTGCTTAAGGAGCCTATTTCTTAAAAGCATCTTAAGCATGGATAGAGTAAATCCCTAAAGCAGCTTACCTTTTTATCGCATCAAATCTTATGGTATCTCACTTTAAAGGCCCAAATACAGTGACATTATCTGCAATCCAATGAACTTGCGAGCATTCAAATGAATCTTTACCTTTTGACAAGAGTGTGAGAAAGTTCATCCCATGAATGAAACAATGAAGTGAAACTGGATAAAGGAAAAGATCGCAAATGATGTGATTTGTCAAGAGTTAAAAATGAATGAGGAGCCATTTCCTATAAGCTCAAGCTTTTGAGGTTAATGACCACTCAACCTCTTCGAACTTAGATATTACTTCCCATTAACTTATGCTTTTAGGCATGCTACCAAATCTAGTTTCAATAGTGCTTGTTGTTACCTGGCCTGAGGGTGTGTATCACAACTTCCAATACTCCTAAGCCCTTACCTAGAACAAGAAGCTTAAGCTTTTCGGTAAAAGCATCAAAATGTTAGTAGCCAATTTTATATGATGACATGAAGTACAAATTCCCTCATTGTGTTGATTAGTTAAATTATTAGACAAAGTGAAAGCCACCCGATGTTCTGATACACGTGAAAAGCCCAAATAAGTTCAAGCCTGCAAGTGAGGGCTTAAAATTATTGTCTGGATCTCACAGTCTCACCTATCAACTTCAGATTTTTTGACAAATGATAACAGAGATTGTTGTTAGACCAAGAAGCCTTGTTCTCAAATTCTTCAAATGTTAGCTATTACCCACAATAATTATTTAATCCACAAGACAATTTGGTAATTATAATTTGACCTAACTAGGGGTCACATTGGAGTAAACATTTATTTTTGAGTTCTTTCTCATAAGCTTAAACTTTTGGCACCTGTGATAACTCAATAGGATTTTATGATATGAAAAAGTTACAATCAGAAGAATCCTAAAAGACATGACTCTTTATGCTGGTGAATGAAGTTAGAATTTCTCAAAAATTAATTCCAAGCTAGATTCTAAATCAAGTTCATAAGGCCTTAATATGGTCTACTTTCACAAGGCTGAAATAATCTAATAATAAAATATTAAAAGACCAGGGAATCTAAAGAAGGTTGAGACTTGAGGGATATTCAAGAAATTCTCGCACAAATTTCAACTTAGAGTTGGAAGATGGAAATGGTTGGAGGAAAAAACAGTTCAAACAGTAAACGGACAGGCATGGTAGGTTCAAGGAGAAAATTAAATCAGAAGGGATAAACATATGCCATTTGGGAGTGATCATTTAAAAATTACGCCAAATTTTGGCCAACGGCAAGCGTATTTAACCATTTCCGCAAGTTTAAATAAACTTAAACGTGCCCTGTCAAACAGACAGGAGCAGTTACAAAGCAGAATGATTTCCTAAAACACAATTTTTTTTTTCTTTTGACACATCAACATGCTCCCTGAAGCAGCTCCTGCGAATGCCACAGTATCTAATTCGAAACAAAGATTTTGAATACCTAATCCTCAGTGGTTTCTTGTCACTTTGAAGCTGTTCCAACCTATGGGCAATCTAGAAATGTAAACATAATTCAAAAGAATCTGAAAGTAAGTCAATCTAATTTAATCATGACAATGGCACACAACCAAACCAAATCAGGTAAATTGGTGGCTATATCATTATTTACCTACAAGAAATGACTTCACAATTTGCTAAATATTGCAACACCGATCATAGGAATTCAATGCCTATAACAATTCTCAATGATTTAACAGTGAAGGAAGTATTGACAAGAGAGAACTATAAAATGCACCTTGGAAATATTTGGAGCTAATTTTTGGACAAGTTCATTTATATGAGTGGATTGATCATTCTGCCAAAACAATAGAAAGAATATCCATCAAAGTATTACTATCCATTGCATCATAAATCAAAATAAAGAAAGAACATCACTATTGACACTAATTTAACTTAAATGCAGGAAGGATCAAGTTGAACTACATATATACACTGATGTAACTTAAATGAGGGAAGTATCAGGTTGAACTACATATATAAGCAATGTATTTGTTCAAAAGAGGGTAAGTACAGCACTGACGGTGTCTATGCATTACCCCAGAATTATTGGAATTATCATCACCATTCTCGTATTTATCCTAACTTTTATGATCGCTCTCATTGTTAGCAGCACCGAAAATAAAATACAAAAAATTAAGAAACATTAACAAAAGGAAATTGCCAGAAATAAAGTTGGATGGATGGCTTACTGGAACTGAAGTTTTACGTATAGGTACATATCCTGCAAAAGAATCAGAATATACTGATGAGATTCACTACAGATAGAGATCTGGAACTAAGATCAGCTATTTCTGGTGTGAATTAAAGAACAATTATGTAGATTAAAGATTTTCTACAGGTCTGGCACCAGAGTGATTTAACAATTAAGGAAACCTAACTGATGAAATTGAATGCCAGGCTTAAGTTCTACTGCTACTCAATACTCATGCAATGAATGCTAACACAGAGTTCCAACTAGTGCAAAAGCTGGATTGGATCTGAAGGAAGAGCAGTCTAATTGCTGGCACGACCACGGAGAACAAAATATCTAAAGCAAATAAAAATAAAAAAGTAAAGTTAATGAGTACTGACCATTGAAGTTGGGATTGGAAGAGTGAAAGCCATAGCGAAGGCCGAATACAAAAGCGAGATGGACAAGCATGGAAAGGATAACGACAAAGAGTAATCCAAACACGAGGTTTCTCCATCGCCTTTTCCCCGTGGTAACTGAAATTCCGCCGCCGCGTTCTTTCATTGCCTTCTGCTTATCAATAAGCAGCTTACTGATTCAATGATTTATGGCTTAGTCTATTTATGCGGGCTGAGGACGAGGATTCCAAAGAGGTGGAAAAATATCAAATAAACAGACTGATTTAAGGCGGGAAATTTTTCTTTATTAAGCTAAAACAGGATGCTAACCTTGACAGCTCGCTTGCTCTAGCACACATCAGCTATAGATTTTAATTACGAAAAATTGATAATAGCCGGCGCGGACCGGGGATATGGGCGGGTAATACCTGACCCAAGTATGAAGCCGGTCTGATTTTAAATAAATTTGGGACCCGATCTTGAATTTAAATTTTATTAAAAAATATAGATTATTTTAAATTTTTATATTTATTTAACTTATCTATTTTACATATATATATATATAATAAATGAGTTAAATACATATAAAAATTTATATTTTCATGTCTAATTTTATTAAAATAAATTAAAAATTATAAAATTATAAAAATAGATATATAATATTTAATAAATACAAAATCCGACGAAGTGTTTAATTTTAAAAAATGACATTTTAAACGGATCTAAGAATTAGGATACCGAAATTCAAACCCTAGATAATAATAAACTTTCCTTCCCTTCTTTTCAAAATTATTGTCACCACTTGGACCTAAAGTGTTTAAATAGTCAACTTGAAATATTACAAAGAACTAATTACACTTCTCTTTTATCCTTTTAAAACTCATGTATATATATATATATATATATAGATGAGTTAAATCCATGTGCTTAACATTCAATATTGACATACTTTTTTTCATCAGCCCAACTACATTCCAAAACAACGTTAATCATTTAACTCGTTTCTAAAGGCTGTAAAAAGGCCAACCTAGCCCGGACCCGAATAATATGGGTATGATAATATCGGGCTTGGATGTAAAGCTAGATTAATTTGAGACTTCAATTGAAAAATTTGAAATCTAGATTTTATTAACAAAATTAAACATATATAATATTTAAATAATTATATTTATTTTACACATCTATTATATATATGTAAAGTATTAAATATTTAGAGTTTATTTTTATCTAATTTCATTAAAATAAATATAAAAATTATAAAATTATCAAAAAAATTAAAAATACACATATATAATATTATAAAAATACAAAATTCGAGCATAAAAACCTAGACTAAAAAACCCCGACTCAGTGTCAGGCTTTTTAAGTCCGGCCAAGGGTGCCTAAAAATGTGTTTCGACTGGGTCCGGCCATTACCATACCTAGACGTGGAATTGGGTTTTGTCAACCCCATTCATTCCCATCTAAATAAAGACGCCAGAATACTGCTTTGAATTTAGTTAAAAAAAATTCATCCCAATTTAAGTTATTATAAATAAAAATAAATTATAAATTATAATAAGTCTTAATTTTATTGATCTCATCGTAAGAACTTGTCTTTATATAATAATACTAATATGTACATTACCAAAAATATATGTTATATTACAGTAAAGAAAAACTTACCTCCACATAGTATAGTTATACAATGAGAGAAAAATATTGAATAAAATATAAATATTTAGAGACTTTTGAGATGACTTCGTACATTATTAACAATACATACAAATGTGTACTAATTTTTTTGTACATTAGATTTGAAATTCTCCATTAATTATTATTATAGTGCAAATTTATCTTTATATCACTTGCATGAAGGATAACTAAGGCTTCATTTAATATAACTTTTCAAGTAAAGCTTATTTAAGTAAAATTTTTATTAGTAGAATTTTTATAAATAAAATTTCTACTAAAAAATATTTTAGTTATTTAATTATCAATTATAGGAGTAGGCATTGATTTGGTTTGATTTAGTTTTGAGACAAGCTTTCGGTTTCAGATCAATTTGGGTATAAAATTAAAAATCATTCATATTTTAAGAAAAAAAATATGAGCCAAAACTGATAGAATGATTTTGGTTCAATTCCGGTACTCTTAACGGTTGGTTCTTGCCTTATTGACTTCCAATCAATGATCCTTTTGAAAAGTCTACAAAAATATTAGGCCATAACAAAATTCCTATATGCAAACATTTCCTAAATATTGGGCGTAACGAAGATTTTTTAAAGGGCAGGGATCAAACAATGTTATCCCTCAACTTCATTTTCAACCTTCGTCACTTAGCAGCCAGCACAGTATCGAAATGGAAAAACTGGAAAAGCCCAGTGGCATACGCATATCCACGTAGAGCTAATAAAGCTAAATATTATTAATAATTTAACACAAAAATATAAAATAATAATAAATTAATATAAAAATATAAAATAAGGCAAATACGAAATTAGAAAAGACTCAAGAGCTATTTCAAAATAAATTAAAAAAAAATCACTTATACACCCTTAAATGATACTTATATTAAATATATTACAACACTTTTAATATGTATCATTCGTATATCTTAAGTTGATAAAAATGAATCTGTCATCTACTATTCCATTAAACTATCGTTTGTAAGTACCGACAATATAAATGTAACTTGGTCTTTTAAGATAGAAGAAGCTTTTATAAGATAAATGACATGTCGTCTCATTTTCCTGATAGGAAATGACATGTCATCACATTTGTTTAATACATTATTTATCATGCATAATTTCGATAATAAACATCATTATGCAAATAAAATTCATTTTTCATAAAATCATTAAATCAAGCATTTAAAAATTAATTTGCAATCATTCTTCATCATAATTAAAAATTATAATAATCCACAGATAAAATAGGTTTTGTATATTCCACTCACAGTGACGACGATCAAATTCGGTATTATCGATGTTCGTGGGTTGGTTCTCATTCGTTGGTTTCCCTAATCAAATAAATCACATAATTATTAATAATCACATAAAGCACAATTAATTGTACTCAATAAAACTCAAACTCACATAATATAACTCCTGAATATTTAAAATTACTAAATTATCATTATGTCTAAAAATTATCAAAATGCCTTCGATATCAAAATTTACTTAATTGCCTTAAAAAAATATAATTTATTAATTATTCTCAAAATTCTTAATTACCGAAATATCCCTAAATGCTTGAAATTACCAAAATATCCTTGAATTCAAAATTATCAAAATATCTTAAAAATCATAATTTACCAATTTTACCTCAAGATCATAGATTATCAACTTATCCTCAATTTTATCAATTACTAAAATACTCACATATTAGAAATTATGAAATTACTCCTGAGGTGTAAAATTATCAAATTACTCCTGATCACTTAAAATACTGATTTACCCTCAAAATCTCAAATTACCTAACTGTCCTTGTCCATAATTACCCAATTACTCATTACTTTTAGAAATTACAGAATTAACGCCCCTACCAGTCAATGGTGATCGGACTTCAGTCAATAATGACGGGAAGCTCAGGTCTTGTAGCCTCGGCCTCAGTGAGTTCAATGGTGCCAGCAATGTCTTTCCACGCGTAATGACGGCAGCGGATCGAGCTTCCCAAAGTCACAGATTGCAAGTTGCAGTTCACCGGCAATCCGACTGTTTCAAGTGACGAGACCGGTCGGAAATGGAAGATGGAGGTGAGAGCAGTGGAAACCAGCTGGTGGCATGACCAAACTCGAGCTGAATCGATGGTAGAAAGAATGGGTTTTTTTCTGAAACTTTCGAGCTTCACCGGCTGCGTTTTGGTCAGTTTTCGAGGGTGAGAATGGTAGAGATATGACCGATGTCTTGAAGGCTTCAAATCAGTACCAAGATCATCAAAGAAGATGGCCAAAATTGAGAGATCCGGTTGGATCACGGTCGCGGGTAGGATTCGAATCCGGGTCAACGAGTCAACTCCTCTCTCTCCTTTTCTCTTCCTCTCTGTCTCTCCCCTCTCGGCTTCTCTCTCTCCCTTTAAAGAAATTGAAATATATATATATATATATATATTTTTTTTTTTAATACCGATTAAATCGATATCAGTTCCGTAATAACAAATATCCGACTAACAGACTTTGAAATCGCGTTTGGTTTTGTCTTGATTTTTTTCTCATCGCGATAAAATTTAAAATTATTTATACACGGTTAATTTAATAATGCATTGAATTTTTTTCTCCCCGATGACATGTAACGAGTCCAAAATTTATGAAATTGATACCGAATGAAAAATACATAATTCACTTTATAAGATGTAAAAATGCATATATTACGATTGCACTATAATAATAATTAATGGAGAATTTCAAATCTAATGTATACAAAATTTAGTACACATCTGTATGTATTGTCAATAATATACAAGATCATCTCAAAAGTCTCTAAATATTTATATTTTATTCAATATTTTTCTCTCATTGTATAACTATACTATGTGGAGGTAAGTTTTTCTTTAATGTAATATAACATATATTTTTGGTTATGTACATATTAGTATTATTATATAAAGACAAGTTCTTAAGATGAGATTAATAAAATTATGACTTATCATAGTTTATAATTTATTTTTATTCATAACAACTTAAATTGGGATGATTTTTTTTTATGACAAAATGCAAAGCAATATTCTGGCATTTTTATTTAAATGGAAATGAATAGGGTTGACAAAACCCGGGTCCACGTTCAGGTATAGTAATGGCCAGACCTAATTGAAACACATTTTTAGGCACCCTTGGCCGAACTTAAAAAGCCTGACTGGTTGATCGACAGTATCTCGACCCTTAACTACAAGAGCATTGTAAATATTAGGCATCTTGCTGGAGGGAAAGGCTACATCCAGTATCGGAACAATGATTTGAGCGATATGTCCTAGGTTTTTGTTTGCAAGCGCGGAAACCCCAGGACTAGAAGTAGTAGGATTTATTCTCATAATAATAAAGTGAAATATGTCAATTTTTTTTTCGAACTTGATTGCATCCAAAAAAATCTTCAATAGCACGTGAAATCTTAGTGAAAGACTGGATTTGTTATCTCATGTTTGCTTTCGTGAAAAAATACCAATTGAATCGGGGTTTTTTAGTCTGGGTTTTGATGCTCGAATTTTGTATTTTTATAGTATTATATATGCGTATTTTTAATTTTTTGATAATTTTATAATTTTTATATTTATTTTAATGAAATTAGATAAAAAAATAAACTCTAAATATTTAATACTTTACATATATTTAATAGATGTGTAAAATAAATATAATTATATGAATATTATATACATTTAATTTTGTTAATAAAATCTAGATTTCTAATTTCTCAATTGAAGTCTCAAATCAATTTAGCTTTACATTCGAGCCCGATAATACCATACCCGTATTATTCGAGTCCGAGCTGGGCTGGTTTTTTTTGTCGTCTCTAGAAATGAGTTCAATGATGAAGTTGTTTTGGAATGTAGTTGGGCTGATGAAAGAAAGTGTGTAAATTTTGAATGTTAAGCACATGGGTTTAACTCAAAAAAATAAAATGATAAAAGAGGGGTGCAACTAGTTCTCTGCAATGTTTCAGGTTAAATATCCTAATACCCTAGGCCCAAGTGATGACAAGAATTAAAAAAAAAAGGGCGGGGGGAGGGGGGGAGTTTATCATTATCTAGAATTCGGATTCAAGTATTATAATACTTAGATCTGGTCAAAATGTCATTTTTTAAAATTAGACACTGCGTCAGATTTTGTATTTTTTAAATATTATATATCTATTTTTTAATTTTTTAATTTTTAATTTATTTTAATAAAATCAAACATAAAAATATAAATTTTTATATTTATTTAATTCATTTATTATATATATATATAAGACTCTCTGATAATGACACATTACCCAATTACCCATATTAATAGAATTTGTTAACCAAATCATAGTTGCAAATGAATCTCTTTTTCCCCCCTTCAGAAGACAGGCTACAAAGCTAGTTTCAACCTAACCCCTCTCATTTCACATAACTAATAAGATTTTGACTATGAAGATTTAACTGCGATACTGATTATTATGGAGTGGATTGGGACACAACACAATAGTTATGAATTATTTTAAACAAATTTTAATTTTCTGATTTATAATTTTTGGCAATTTAGGATTTGTTTCTATGATTATTTTTAAATGGATACATAAAATACTTTTGAATTGAAGAGAAATTAATTTTAAAGGTTTTTCGTATGCATTAAAAATAACATCTAAAAACAAAACTTGATTTTCAAGCTATTACACCCCTTTTTTAGGGTTTACCATGTGATAAAATAATAATAATAATAATAATAATAATAATAATAATAATAATAATAATAATAATAATAATAATAATAATAATAATAATAATTAGTGTAAGTGGATTATATTAAACAGAAATGTCAACACATTATCATTTTGATGAATACAAGTTATGGCATTCATATTCTCCATTGCGATCCCTAATCTTATAAGCAAACCTATCATAATAGTAACAAACAATAAATTCTTTATAATTAAAATTTCCAACTGTAGATCTATGAAAATTCAATATTACAGCAGCTTTTCATGTTATTTATAGGTTCATGTAATTACTTGTTTCAATAAAGTAAGATAATAGTTTTATTAATATTTTATTTCGTAATGCTATTAAACCACAGGATTTAATTTTTTTTTTTTAAATTTTTCTCGCACTCTAAGATCTCGGATTACAAGGCTATATATATAGAAGTAAATAAAATATGCTTGACATAGAGATACATGTGTAAGAGTAAATTTCTAATTCAGAAAGCTAGTTTTAAGAGGAAACAGCAAACTAACACAAGTTCGATGTCGCGTTAGTAAGCATATGTTAGTTCAAATGTTCATTTTGTTTCCGTCGAAAAGAGGGGGGAAAAAATGGTTCATTTTGTTATATTAAATGCAAGTAGTGGCTTTCAAATCATCAATCACAATCTACTCGCGTACCCTTTGTGCGCGCATAATATGACTGGTCCGGTCTGGCTGGCGAAATACATATTTGGTAGTGCAATTTATTTGCTGTGATGCAACGGGTACAAGAAAACACAATAATCCACCAGTTCCGTTTATGCTATAATCATCCATATCACACAGCAGTAATTTTTCGGTCTACATTAAGAATAGTACCTCCTACTCATACCAAACGGATTTCTGTTATTCCAAAACGAATACCATGTGAAAATAAAGCATGCCATTTTCATTTTCATTTTCATAGTACTACCAATACCACAAGTATTTTGCCTGCAATGTATCGCGAGTATTTACTGGCAACGGTCATGAATTATCTCTCGTGCAGCACCTAATTATTAGGTTCTTGCCATATCTCCTCCAGTTGAAGGCACCATGGATTCTGGAAATGGTAGAGCTGGATCAAGTAGCGGCAGAGTGAAGGAGGTGGATGAAGCTCAAGTGAATTCAGCCTATGAACTTTATGAAGATGTCCAGGAGAAGCAAGCAGCTGTGAGATCTCTCGACATCAAGATCCTCGAGAACGAGGAGAGGAAAGCTAAGGTTGAAACTATGAGGAAACAATTGGAAGATCTTAAGAAATTGAGGGAGCCGTCACTGGAGAAATTAGCGGAGCTTGATGATGCTGCTGCTAATAAACAATAATGATAAACGGGGGAAGCTGAGTGCGTTTGCTTATTATTAACTCTAATCTTATTGTCGTTGTTTGCTCTTTTTCTTTTCTTTTCTTTTTTTTTGTCGGTTACTTTATTCTCGTTGTTTGGTTTAAGTTGCTGTGCTTAATTAAGATTGAACAAGAATATAATTATCATGTGCTTCCGTTGTTAAAAAATTAAAGAATAAATCTTTTTTATTTCGGGTTTTGTTTTTTCGGCCCCGGCCGGGGGCCCAAAATAACTTCTTTCGTTTTTTCAGATAATGGATATATTTATACTTCAAATGGCCTGCGGTTTTTTCCCCTTTCTTTCGGGCAAGCGAATGGAAAATCACTGCCGATTTGGACAAAACATTTTTATTCTCTTTTGAAGCTTGCAACTAAATCAAAATCATTTTCTCATAGAGATTAAATGGTAATGGCTCTTCTCCTGATCCCGTAGAGAGTAAAACTAATGATTGAATGAATAGTACAATAGTATGAATTAAGCACTTGAGATGTCAGGCTCCCTTTAACTAAGAAAAAAAAAAAGATATAAATTCTCTCTCCGGATATCCTTATATTTCTTAAGCAACCTTCCATGAACGCCAAAGAAAACCTCAAAACACAGTCATTTTTCACAACTTCAAAGTGCAGTTACAACTATGAACCAAAAGAGTTTCACCCACAATGACATACAGACAGACATCATGTCCAATTAAATTTACCAAGTCCTCTGATTTTCTGTAATTCATAGAGAATAAAATCCAAACCTAAATATCTATTACACACAGTCTAATAAGGCCATAAATCAACTCCACCGGGCTTCTTGACAAGGATCTGATTGTATTCAGGCCTTGAAATCTGCACGAAATTTGTCAAATCAGTAATAATTCGTAGTTTAAACAAATACCGAGAAATCCAAGCAATTCATGATGTAATCAGAGTCCTAAGAGCCATTAAAATGCGCTGTTGAAGCTAATCACGACTGGAATTCAGCATGCAAGCAAATCAAACGCAAGCTAATCATTTCTGGAATTCAAGACGCAACCAAATCAAATGCTAGAAGTGTACGTCCTACACTATGAGAAAACAACATCAAGGAATTAAGGACGGAAGTCAGATTTTGGCCTGCGAGATTGATGCCAACAAAATGGAATTGCACCTCCAAATCATTGGTAATAATCATATTGTGCGCATGTGTGCCACTGAGTGTGTGTTTCCCAGCAACTTAATGCTCTTGGGTTCAAAATACAGCTGCCAAAGAGCATAAAACAAACCAATGAATTAAATGTTCTTCTACATTTCCTAATTACCTTGTACCGAGAATAAGCGGGCCATTGATGCATTCCAAGAAAATAATGAACCAAAAATTGTACAAAATATCTATCCATGGTTTTATGTTATCTGATAATGGAACACATTTTAATTAACAAATAACAATTTTGCATCTCACACGAGATTGGACGCCATTCACAGTATCAAAATTCTTCTCAAATGGCACAAGTAATAAAGTTTGCCCATCTTCAAAAAGTTCAAAGTAATTCCTCAATACATCAAGCTCAAGACATTCAAACAATAACTACTACTACATGATAATCCCGGCAGTATCAACACTTTATGGAGTCAGAATCAAATCACAGTCACTTGCAAAAAAATTCAGGACAGGATTACAAACGCACACTGTAATTTTATCTCAGGATTCATAAATTGATCTCTACAATCTTATTCAATAAATGTTACAGTATCATCTGATCATCTGCCAATAATACACAAGTTAAACCCGTTAATTCTCTCCCTTTTTTTTTTCAACACAGAAGTCAAACATCTCAATTATCAATACCTTTTACATGAAAATTCTAAATCTGTTTTTTTTTTTTTTCCTTCCCTTTTCTTTACGACATAAAAAAACAAAGAATCGAGAGTGACGTACAAGATCTTTGAAGACAATAAAAGTGATGACGAGGAAGAGAAAGAAGAGTATCTCGAATTCCGCCAATCTTACGAATGCAAACACCGCACTCACCGCCCTGCTCAACGCCGATTCATCCTTGTTTCTATTCCCCGCTCGCTTTTCTCTTCCCATTTTCTGCTTCCGGTCAAGGAGAATTTTCAAAGCTGCGTACTTTTTATTTTCTGACAAAAATAAATTTTCTTACCTCCTCTAATTTCTCGACTCTGATTTGTCATTACCAGTTTTTCCCTTGGGCCTTGTTACTTTAGTTGGGTGTTTCTTAGAAAATCTATACAGTGTGCTTAGTATCAAATAATAAGATTCAATTGACGAAGACAGCCGTTGGGAGAGAAATTTGAATCTCATTAAATAAACTAATAAATTAATTATAATATCATATTTAGGTAACAGTTAAAACGACAAAATTGGAGTTAGTGAGCGGAATCAGAACAGAGACAAAACGACAGACCTTAGATCCGTTTCGTTTCGTTTCGCTTCTCATTTAATCTAACGGCTATTCTTTCTCTCTAACGGACACACGTGCTTTGCCTGCGACCGCTCAAAATTTGAATTCCTGTCTCTCTTCTTCTTATTTGAAATTGTCTTCTCGAACAACGCACCCCTCTCTTATGCTTATCTCTTCTCATTTAACTCGTCAACGCACTCATTCCCTTCTACACGCTCGCTTTTCAAATTCTTTGTTCTTTTGGTCCGGTTCCAAATGGGTAGTTGTTTGAGTAAGAAGAAAGATTCTTCTCCTTCGTCGTCTTCAGTTGCGGCAGCTACCGTTCCTGTTCCGGCTCCGCAGACTGTTAAAGCATCAACGGTGACCGCAGATCCGAAGAAGTGTGATAGCACTCAAACCCATAAAGAATTACAGAAGCAAGAAACCAAAGAGGAAATTAAAGAGGAGGAAGGGTTAGTGAAGAAAGAAATATTCGTTATAAAACACAGAAAGAGCCACGACAAACGCGCAGTTAATGAAGAAATTGTTGTAAATGCAGCTGAAACTGAGAAGGAAAGGGACGAATTTGGAAGCAGCATTAGCAACGGCGTCGTACGGACGTCGAGTTGCACGAAAGAGGAGGTGGATGCGATTCTCATACAATGCGGGAGGCTTAGCAGGAGCAATTCGTCTGCGAAGACGGCGTCATCCGCTAGAAAGTACTCCGGGTCGAAGAGGAGTTATGATTTTGATCAGAACGAGGGTGGATTTGAGCGCGATGGGGGTGAAGACAACGGTGATGTCGTTAAGAAGAAAGGAAGTGACGAGGAGGAGCAAAATCAGAGGCAGCATAGACCGCGGAACCGGCAATCAAGCAGGCAGTCGCCGAATGCACGGAGACGGACGCCGAGTCGAGAAAGAGATCAGCAGAGGTCGGGGAGTAGAGAGAGAGGCAGCAGTAGTAGCAGCGGCAGACGCGTCAGCAGATCCCCCGGTAGAAGATCGGAGAGCAATTCAGCTGCTGCAACTGCAAATGCTAGCGCTAATGCTAATAGGCCAGGGAAAATGGTATCGGTGCCTGCCACTGTTGCTGTAGAATCTGCAACGGCGTCGAATTCTACTGGTGTCAAGAGGATTTCTGTGAAGAGAAACGTTGGTGAAGCGGCTGGAGCTGTGGGTTCGAGGATGGCTGCATCGCCTCGTTCCAAGTCTCCGGCGAGGGTGAATGGTAATAATGTGAAGGAGCAGCAGCATCCTTCGCTTAGCCGCAGCTCTTCGAGGAAGGCTGAGCAGTATTCTCCTTATAGAAGAAACCCTTCGAGTGAAATCGATCACCCCAACTCTACAAGGAAAGTCGATCATTCTCCTTACAGAAGAAACCCTCTGAGTGAAATTGATCCCAACTCTCTCCAGTACCCGCAATCAGCTAGCAACAACAAGGCTTCGAATGTTATTACCAACAGAGTTCGTAACAAAAGCAGAGATTTTGATGAAGGTGTTTTTGTTAGGGATTCCTCAGCTAACGTTCTGTATCAGGTACCATTATAAACTTTTTCTCTCCTTAGAAGAATTAGATATACGCAAGCATAATTTCTTCTCTTACAAGCCAGTAACGCTAGATCTGTACCGGCTACCAAGTTAAAGTTCTCCCTATTCTGAATTTGTTAGCTAACAACTTATTACGGCTGAAATGTTTTCTTGTTCAATTTATGATTTCAAGTACGTAATTTGAAATATGGGGATTCACCATTTTTTTTTTTAAATTTTTGGTTGATGATGTTTACTGACCGTGGATATTTATGAATTACGTAGGCTCCAATTCACAAGCCAAATGATGAAAATATTGCTCAGGGAACTAATAATCACAAATCCAGCTGCAGAGGTACCACCCTGAACAACAAGGTTACAGGTGCAAATATCACAGAAAAGGAGCACCGACAGATCTTGGAAGAAGATAAAGCTCAGCTGCCAATGACAGGCAATGCAGCAGTGGCAACTGAAAGCCAAAAGCCTCAAACTTTAACAAGAACCAGGTCGTCTAGGCGATCCAGAGACCTCGATCTTGATCAGAATCCTGAAACTTTACTGAATGCTACACCATCATACACTGCATTGTTGCTTGAAGATATCCAGAACTTTCATCAGAAAAGCAATCCTTCAGTTTCACTCCCAGCTTGTGTCACAAAAGCCTGCTCCATCCTCGAAGCAGTTGCTGACCTCAACTCCACCACAAGCTCCAATCTGTCATGCACATTTTCTGAGGACAGGAAACCCCCATCAGCTGATCAGTCTAACAACAAAAATGCATACAACTTTTCTGCTGGGGTCAATCTTGTTGGGAAGAAAATGACAGAGGCTAAAGACCCTTTTGTTGAATCTGAGGTTCTTGCAAATGATGACCTGATGGAGCCAAGCTTTCATAGGTATGTGACTGTGAGGAGAGGCGGCAGTGAATTAGGAGGAGTAGATATGGATGGGCAGGAATCCTCAGGCAGTAACAGCTTTGTGGGCTGCAGTACTCAGCAGAATTGGACATCTTCATCTTCATGGGAACCTAATTCAGCCGATTCAACAGATCGTTGGACATCAAGATCAAACACGAAAGAGGAGGATCAGAGTCCACTAGGTTGCCAGGGACAAGCCATGTCTGAAGCTGCAGGCTGTGAAGCAACTAAGAAGAGGAAGGGATTTAGTGGGAAAAGAAGAGACACTGATTACCAGCAGAATGGAAATTGGCATGGCAGAGTTGCTGTTGCTACGGCTGCTGCTTCATTGTAGCGTGTTGATTTTCGGTTACCTCCATGTGTACTTGGTAGTTTTTTCAGTTGTAGACATTGATGTTTTCACGGTTGCAAACTTGCAACCAGTTTCTTTTTTTTTTTTTCCCCAAATTTTTTTTTTTTTTAAATTAACCACTTTCTTATCTTACTTGAACGATGTTCGTTCAATCAAAAAATATTTGTTCTTCCATTTGAATTTGTTTGTTTCCCGTCTTGTACTGTTCACAATGTTGATTTATTAGTTATTACTGAAATGTTTTATGCATGCAGACATATGTAGTCACATGAACCGTCCTGATCTGGCCTTTATGTTTATGTTTTAACTGCATACAAAGAGTTGCTGCTGTTGATTCAAATTTACTGAAGATTTCTTCTAGCAGTTCATTGTGGTACTATTTAGTAATTGTGGGATGCACTGTACAACTCCAAGCATCTGAAAGAATAGCTTCAGCGGTTCGAACCTTCAATTAGCCTTGAGAATGATCCCAAGTCCCCGCCGATCCAACTTATGCTTCTTGAGATACGACAATGAAGTCATACCCAGGCTCCAATGCTTCTTTGGCTTCCATTACTCCTTTGACTAGTCACTGTCGTTACATATGAATGCCTGCTGTTAGTATGAGTAGCTTTCCAGTTCAAAGACGTCTCCTCAAGACTGCGGATACAGTCTCACAGTCGGCCTCCTTTTCATCTTTGTTGACATGTTCATGCCTCCATGTCCCCCGCACGAACCATATGCTTCACTCAACACTGCCCCGAAAGTTAACCTGGTAATTTGCAACCACAGTAACAGCATCCCCCAACAGTTGCACGGGTGCGAATGTCCCACCGACATAAAGAAACCTGTAGTGTACCCCCAAATAAATAAATCAATCAATCAATCAAAAACACTCTAGAAGCCAAATTACGCCACACCAAAGAGCTCAAGCGTATGTACATATATATAGACGAGTGGTAGAACTATTGAAACAGCAACCTATTCATCAGTAACTAATCATAAGAAGTCCTTCAACTATTTTTCGGTTTTAGAACTCTTTCTTGAACAATAGTCTAGACGGTACTAGTGGATTGTCATTTACTCCATCTGCTCTGGTTGGATGACCTTACCCAAAAATTGAAGCAAACATCGGCGTTGGAAAAGGTAAGCTAACTCAAGTTTTGTCCGGCTACCTGAAGCATATAACCAATTCAAATCAAAATCACTTAAGTAGTTTATAGCGGAATTAATTCACAGGGAGAGGAAAAAAGACATCCCGATCAGCATTGAGTTTTGAGTTGTGGTCGGTGAACAAGTGGGGTAACGCTGATGGATACGGGAGCACCGTTACCGTGGGACAAATTTTATTTTTATCCCGTTAAATAATTATTTTTACTCTCTTTTCCTCACATTTACCTCTCCTATTGAAAAAAACTTACCTATGACTCTCGATTCTACTCTATGATATTACATATTAGAAATTTGATAGTACTCTATCACATAATGCGGGCGGTAGTGGATATTAAATTTAATAAGTTTTATAATAAACTTCATTATAATTACATTCTTTAACTTACTATTCTACCACATGACAGAGTACTATTAAATAATCTAATTATCTCAATATATTGTCTCACATAATTATTTCTCCCTCCTTTCTTCCCTATTTGTCTCACCATTTTTGCATCTTCAACTAACTAAAATCTCAAACATGAAACCTAATTCCAAACCTAAGTTAAATCATGCTTAATGTGTGCTATGTAGAGCTTTTTAAATTTTTTTTATCATTGTCTATGAATTTTGTGATCTGGGTTTGTGGCAATGAAAGGTTTTAGCTTCAGATCAAAGATTTATGTTTTGTTTTATGGCTGTGGGAGTATTCAAGGATGAAATTTCACAGCTGAGAAAGTATATTGCTAGAATAACAATTAAGGGTCAATTAGGAAGAAAGAAAAATAAAAAATGAGAGGTGACAGAGAAACAGCAAATGAAAGAGATAGGCAAAGGGAAGCGAAAAAAATTGTTACCGTCGAAACGGTGCCGTTTTTCTTAATTTTCGGGGCTTAGACTCGAAATTTGACTCGGGGTATATATCAGCATTGTCCATAAAATGAAATGGAGTCTCTCAATCCCAACAAAAATAACAATATAATGAATTATCAAGAGTTTAGTGTTCAACAATTATTTTGTTTTTCACTCAAATATCCTAATGTTGCTTGCATGACTTGCTTACTTTACCTCTGCTAGTCACGATTACGTCTAGATTTAATTGTGCATTGGGAAGATTTGCTTGAGATCAAATGGGTGGGCGTTCGGTTCTGATTGACCCGAACTAAAACGCGAATCGAACCGAACTCGAATTTTGATTCATTTTCTGTTCGATTCGGATTAACAAGTTATAAACCGATCTGTTTTACAACTTGCAAAACCGTGCGGGGTTGGGGAAAAAAAAGGCTTACAAAACAAAAAAAAAAAAAAAGAAGAAAAACAGTCGCAATTCTGCCGACGGCCACACCAGAACAGTCTCACCCCACGTCAGCCTCGTCTCTCCTCTCACAAATCAGCGTCAGTCCACAACAACCGTACCACAGCAGCCTCAGTCGACCACAGAAACCCACGACAGCAGCCCACGAGTCCACGGCAACCACCTCAGCGAACCAGCCTCAGCAAAAAGAGGTAAATTAATGGAATTTGTTGCTGCTGATTCGTTCGTTTGTTATTGAGTTTGAAGCTGCTGGTTTGTTCCTTTTGGTGAATGTGAACAACTTAAACAGTAACTACATATTAATTTTGGTGAATGGTCGGTCGTTTATAGAATAGACGGTACACAAAATTTTTTACTTAAGGTAGCTGTCGAATGGTGGTAGTATATTAGTATAGATTGATTTTGCTGTTTTACTTCGTTGATCGTTTACAATAGTTGCTGCAACTCGAATTTGCAACCCAAACCATACTGCAACCTGAATTAACTGTCCGAACCGAACCGGATTTGAAATCAGTCCGAACTGAACCGAAATAATTTTTCAACTCGTTTGGATTAAATTCTTAAACCGAACGGTTGCAAACCGAATTGAAAGCCGAAAAAACTATACCGAGAACCAAAAATGCCCACCAATTTCAGCCCAAATTGGTTAAATTTTATAAAAGTTAAAACACTTGTAGAAAACGACCTGTCGTTTTTTTTAAAGCGTAAACCCTCATTGGTCACGTTTAAGTGCGATAAACCAAGGCATAAACCCTGCTATCAAAAAATTGTACAGCCCAGAGGGCATCCAGGAAAAGAGAAGATGGTGGTGAGGATCCGATTGGCGAGGTTCGGATGCAAGAACAAACCTTTCTATCGGGTGATGGCTGCTGATAGCCGATCACCCAGAGATGGCAAGCATCTTGAAGTCTTGGGCTATTACAATCCCTTGCCAGGTATCTCATTTCCCCTTTCAATTTACTTTGTAGGTCAATTGAATTTTTTTTCTTGCAATATTCTGACTCTATTCCAATGTTTATCCTTTTAGGTCAAGACGGTGGCAAAAGAATGGGTCTTAATTTTGATAGAGTGAAGTAAGCCAATTCCTTTTTCTCTTTTAAATATATTGACTTTGCTACTGCACTCTATCATAAAAGTATTTTTGTTGCATTTGGATACACTGATTTGATGGTCAGTTATTAACTGCAACACTTCAGTTGTAATTTATGTTCAGAGAGGCAATATATGATTATCTGGACTGAGGAATGAATATGTTTTGCAGCTGATTGCAATTTTTATTCTTTTCTGTTCTATATTTCTTTTGCTTCCTTGTTCTCGACTGAAAATGTGAACCACATTTGAGAGGCACATTGTGGTTACATGAGGTACGAGGCAAGGTCTAAATGGAATAATTTTCCAAACTGAAAGATAAGAAAATACACCTTATAATGCAATGTATTTTATAGTTTAGTTTGTTCAAATTTATGTTTTTTCGTCTTTTAACTTAATAAAGTTAAGTCAGGAATTCTTGACTCGGACCTATATATTTAAAAAAAAAAGAATGAGGGAGAAAAAAAAATAGAAAACCTTGAAGTGAAACTGTAGTTTAAAAATTTGTGGTCTGCTAAAAGCAAATGTATGGCTCATTTTGTCATCCACAGTTGATACAGTGGTTGGTTGATCTTCCTTGTGCAAAACCTTTAATTTTGATTCTTAAACAAATGAGAATCAGTGGCTTGCCCTAAACCAATTCAAACCCACGCGAATCCCCTTGAAGAGGCTTTTCTGTCATCACGCAACCAACATTTTTGCCATGGTTTGGCTGAACTCTACCATTTGAACTATCAGCATCTGTGAAAGCTGAAATTGGATCATCTATATGCCTTCTTCGAAAATTAGTATGGCCTGCTTTTGGTTGTTCATATCTATGATCAAATACTGTAATTTCTATGCTGACAGTGAAAAAATATTCATTGGAAGCTTGTTTCTATTTAATGGTAGAATCATGTCAAAGACATCAACTGGTAAGGTTACCATGGTCTGCTGAACTGAATTCTGAAGCTCTTAATTACATTGACCATACAAGTGATAAGTCTGGTTAATTGGAATTATTTCTTTTTAGGTCGTCAAATGATCCTCAGTGAATTGCTTTTCATTTTTTTCTCCTGTTTATATATGTGTAAAGTTGATTATACAAGAATTTTAATGCCATCCTTAAGTTTGCATTGTGAGAATTGTAAGCTCGGTGCTTGCAGGAAATGATATACTTTCTCATTTGCACTAGTTTTCTGATAACTTTGATGCCTATCACAAATAACTTATAAATAATTGCATAAAAAATCTCACTGCCCTATCTCTGTCCAATTTGGTTTTTCTTGAATCTTTTTGCAGGTATTGGCTATCAGTTGGCGCTCAACCATCAGACCCTGTCCAGCGCATTCTTTTCAGGGCTGGGTTACTACCCCCACCCCCTATGGTGGCAATGGGACGCAAAGGTGGACCACGTGATACACGCCCGGTTGATCCTATGACAGGACGTGTTTTGGAGAAGCCAACCATTGCTAAGCAAATAAAAGCTGATGGTGTGGAAGGAGGGGCTGCCCATTGAAATGTTTTAACCACTTCCTTATCTTGCTTGAACGATCTTCGTTCAATCAAAAAAATAGTTGTCCTTCCATTGGAATTTGTTTGTTTCCCGTCTTGTACCTTTCACAGTGTTGATTCATTAGTTATTACTCGTATGTTTTATGGACGGAGACATATGCAGTCACATGAATAGTCTTGCTCTGGCCTTTGTGTTTATGTCTGCATGTAAAGAGTTGCTGCTGTTGTTTCAAGTTCACCGAAGATTTCTTCCAGCAGTTCATTGTGGTGCTATATTGTAATTGTGGGATGTACTGTACAAGCTCCAAGCATTCTAAAATTACAACGTATGCCCGTACAAGGTAGTAATGAAACCCATAATTGCCCAATCAAGAGCAACGAATACATACAAATGGTATCCGGCCATTTCTAAATTCTTCTTAGAACTGCTATGTATATCCTGCCATTGCTAAATAAGAGAACATACTGAAAGTTATTTTCAACGTCTACCATGAATAAAACCTTGAAAGAATAGCTTCATTCGAACCTTCAATTGGCTGTGAGAATGATCCCAACTCCCAACTGATCCAACTTATACTTCTTGAGATACAACAATGAAGTAACACTCGCACTCCAATGCTTTTTTGGCTTCTATTACTCCTTTAACTAGTAACTATCTTTAACATGCATGCCTGCTGTTAGTATATGGAGCTTTCTAGTTAGCGGTGTTGCCTCCAGACTGCAGATACAGTCTCCCAGTAAGCCTCCTTTTGATCTTCATTCACATGTTGACGCATGAACCATATGATTCAATTAACACTGCCCCGAAAGTTAACCAAGTATATTGCAACCACAGTAACAGCAGCCCCCACCAGTTGCACGGGTGAGAATGTCTCACCGAGATAGAGAAACCTGTGGTGTACCAAAGAAAAAAAAAATTAATCAAAAACACTATAGAAGCCATATCACGGCACACCAAAGAACTGATACATATGTACATATATATGTAAAAGAATGGTAGAACTATTAAAACAGCAACCTATTCATTAGTAACTAATCATAGAAGTTCAACTATTTTCTGGCTTTAGAAGTCTTTCTTGAACAATAGTCTGGACAGTAATACTGGATTTTCATTTACTCCATCTGTTCTGGTTGGATGACCTTACCCAAATATCGAAGCAAACATCGGTGTTAGAAAGGTGAGAGAACTTAGTTTTGTCAAGCTACCTGAAACATATAAGTAATTCAAATCAAAATTTTGAATCACTTTAGTAGGATATAGCATAATTAGTTAACTAGGAAAGAAGAGACCGTGATCAGCATTGAGTAGCATAATTGATTACTTACCTTTAGTAGCGCTGTAGAAGTATACACCATAGCTTATAGCACTTCCAAATACGGAGGTATAAAGTAGTGCCAATATATCATTTGATGTAAGCTCCTTAAGACTCTCACCGTAGACAGGATCATGATTGAGGACAGAGATTACCACAAGAGGAAGACCACCGATTACCATGTGCTGACATAAATGTGAATGTTAGTTCCACACCTCCACACACATATTCTCAGAGTTAAAAAAGCACAAGGACTTTGAATGTTTGACGTTTATAATTATGGGTAACAGCTGCTATAAAGAAATCATCAATTGAACGTATTTGAGAAATCACCAATCGAATGCCTATGACAAATCGCTGTTTAGTACAGGAACAATACCCATCCAGTTGCCATAACGGGATCAGAGTACTTGGAAACCCAGCGGACCATTACTGTACCAACTGCCATGCTCTGAGCTGCAAGGAGCATCCACCACTCCCCACTTCCCCATAACGATGAATTACTCTCATCAAAAGCAGGTACCTGCAAAAGATTAATTCCATCGATATTCTTTAAATGAATACAAATTCAACATTTCTGAACATAGGCATAAAATAAATCTATGACTTCTTTTCAGGGAATAAGTCATTAGGATCCTCATTTCAATATGGAGGGAAGCTTCTAATTACAATGGCGGCTGATGCGTGACAATTCACAATCCGTTACAAAATTTCTTAAATAACTTAGCTGACCAACAGGCCAGTCAGCAGCACATTGAACTCACTCACTCTCTTTAGGCAGCTCAAAGCTTTAAAAGTGTTGCTTTACTTGAAAATAAACCAAAGGACAAACTTTGAAATACAGTAATAATTGCTAATAAGGCACCAAGCACACCTGTTATACAAAGCGCATACTGCACAAAATGCACAGTTTCAGCCATCCATTTAGTGCATTTAAGCATGTATATCAGGTGTTTTCAGTGAGCACAGTAATATGAACTGACAAAATACTAATAATAATAATAATAATAATTGAAAAAAAAATTGAAAGCAGCAACATTGTAAAGCTTATAGCTAGAGTTACAACTCTAGGAATCTAGAGCCTACCTCGAGCAACAAAAGTCCTACAACACCAAGAACAAGGCCAGCAGCTCCAACTAACCCAATGGACTCCCCAAACAACAAAGCCGCAAGCACAGCTACCGACAATGGTTGTGAGTCAATTATCACCTATGAAGGTAATAGAAAACAAAATTTTAGCTTGAACAAAAGAAAAGCTAAATTTCCTGGACTTGATGATACCAAATTCAATAAAATCTTGCAGTGCCAATAAAATTTTTCAATAATATTGAAGTTACTTACACTACCCAAACCTGCAGAAGTCCTCTGCAAACCCTGAGCAAGAAAACCCTGTTCCATCACCATTACCAACATAGTTAACAAACTATTACGCATAGGAACATACATAAACTAAAAACAAGAGAACTGATAATGTATAAGACTAAGACCTGAAAGCATGAAGCATCAACAAGAGCAAAGAGAAAGATGGAAAGCCAAGCATTGAATCCAGAGGGAAGCTTTCGGCCTTGAGAGCTAGCAAAAGTTATTAACAACAAACCAGCAGGAATCAAACGAAATGCAGCCACAAAGAAAGTGCCAGCCTTAGGCAAAACCTCCTTCATTGCCACCATTGCGGTTCCCCAAAAGAAGAATGGTGACACCAACACTGCCCCTTCCAACAGCATCCCCAGCTCCATCACTTGGCCATCTCGTTCTACTTGTTCTTGTTCTATTTCCTTTTTATCTGTTGGGGAGATCAGACACTCGACGTCTGTGCCTGTTCCCACACAATCAACAGTGGACGAAGATTCCATGCTTTTCTTGTTACTGGTTGTACAATTTGTGACAATAATTGATCTTTTCTTGAATGAATTAATAGTAATATAAGAAGACGAGAGTGAAGGTGGTGCGTGCGCGACATGATTACTGCTAAGCTTTATGTTTGAATAAGAGGATGGAAATGATCGAAGCAAACAAGAAGAGTTAAACGTAGAAGAAGCAGAAGCAGAGGACCACCAAGCCATCTTTACAGTCCTAGTGCGCTTAGCTTTGGGGAACAGTGATGACGCAGAGCATAGGGCTTGAGTTTTGAGTTGTGGTCAGTGAAGATCGCACGTGGAGTAAAGCTGATGCATGCGTAAGCAGCGTAACGATTGTGGTAATTTTACTTGTTATACCCTTATATTTTTGTTATATGCCGGAAATGACAAGTTTGCAACGTTTACCTCAGTGTACCATTCTCGCTATTAATTTCATGTAACCCCTTTGTTATTTATAAATATCTATTGTGTCCAACATTATGGGTAAAATTTTATTTTTCATCGTGCCAGATAATTATTTTTACTCTCTTTTAAAACTTACTTACGATAATACCTTATCAGGTAACAAATTAGCAAGTTTGATATTACTCTTTCATATAATAGAGTAGAAAATATTAAATTCTGTAAGTTTTATAATATGATTTAATATAAATCCTACCTTTTAACTTAATATTAATGTCATATGATAGAACACTATTAAATAGGTCAACCATCTCAATATACTATCTCATACAATTATTTCTCCCTCCTTTCTACCCTGTTTGTCTCACCATTTTTACATCTTCAACCATACAACATTTCAAACATCAAACTTAACTCCAAAACAAAAGTTCAATTCCGTATTCTTCTATATGAACTATCATCACAGTAATATAAAAAATAATAAATTAATGAAATACATTTAAACACATCAATTAATAAGAAGTTTGGTGTTTAAACCCTACACATATTGAATGAGATGATATGTTTAATTGTGTTGGATGAATTTTATGAATCGAACAATTTCAAGATATATTAAAATTCTTGGTCAAGCATGTTTAAGAAGATGGATAATGATAAAAATTATTTATATATATATATATATATATATATATATATATATATATTATTAATAATTCCCCCATGGATCAGTCATTATTTATGTAGGGGCATAGCCCAAATTACCACTGAAAATTATTCCCACTTTCAGGAAGAAATTGAGTTCCTTGGGACCCGAAGGGACGATCAATGAGTTGCAGGACCGAAAGTCATAACGGAGGAGTCACGTAGAAGCCGGGGGGCAACTCAGATGAATAAAAATGGAGCCTCGCAATGCCAACAAAATCAATAAAATAATGAATTACTAAGAGTTTAGTCTCCAACAGTTATTTTGTTTCCACGTAAATATCCTAACGTTGCTTGCATGACTCGCTTACTTTACCTTTACTTGTCACTGTTGCGTCTAAATTTAATTCTGCATTGGGAAGATTTGCTTGAGATTGCTATTCAAAATTATGGTCCATTTCTCAAGTCTCGTAGTTATGTTAACGTGTTTGATAAATTAGTTGGCTTACTTTTCAGTGTTAACCAGCGCGAAGTCAAAATTGCTTTAAAAAATAAAATTATCGTAAATTGTACACATCAAAATGATATCGAAAATGATTTATCCAATTTTTTTTTTTTGGGGAATTTGGCTGTGACGAATAAGGAAGTTCTCTACCTCTCTCAACTAAAACGGATTCAGTCCCTTCATCTGTATATTTATTTTTAAAGATAGAATTTTATTTCACATTTTTTAAAACCTATAAAATGCCTGAATATGGTGGTCAATTTTAATATTAATTTAAAGCTAAATGAATGTGGCCTGTTCTAACACTCAACGTTAACGATTTTATATTTCATATGGCTCATATTGTATCTTATTTCGTTTTGTAAGTTATCTACTCGTTGTGATTATTCTTATTGAATTTCTAAAACAAAAATTAAATAGATAAATTATGAAACAGTGATGGCAGGCATGAGATCAGTAATCGTCACTTCCCCTTGAGCTTAGTCAAAAACAGTAGGTACGCGCTACGCAGACTTCATAGATTGACATATGACTTTGCAATTGCATGACTCAGTCATTTTGCTTTGATTATTAATCCCCAAAAAAAAAAAAAGATAGAAGCTTCCAAGAACTTAACATTGATTTACAAATTTGGTTAACCAAAAGTTTGCCTCTTTAATTATTTTGTAATATTACTTAACCTCAGAATAATAGAGAATAGGCCACGTGGATACTTAAAAATTTTGCTATACCAAATATATCATGTCATCCAAATAGAATAAGAACCTTTTGTATATGTGTGTGTCTTAATGAGAGCCATTAAATTAACTTAGTTTCTTCCTAATAAGGAGAATGAATTGACCATAAGTTTAGAAAAGTTTGCTTGTTATCACTAAACAAGAAAAGGGGGAATCATTGTTAAATGTTAATCACTTCACTTGAACAAAAGGGAAGCATTCAAATTGACCAGTACTTGCAGTTTGTAATGTTACACTCATGAATAGCAAAAAAAAAGTACAAAATCAGAAGTCACTTTTAATCCAAATTTTTGTTTCTTGTTCTTGGCTTTTGTTCGCATATGAACTAGGGTTCTGCAGTTTGGTCTGAAATGACCTCATCATTTATATATATATATATATATATATATATCAGCGTAGTAGGTGAAAAGTCTAATTAGGTTTGAAATCAAATGGAACATAAAATGTCCATGTGAATTTTATCCATTTTAAATCAAATATTCGGATATATATTCGTGACACATGTTAATAAATTATCTATAAAGCGTACAAATAATGTGAGACTAATTATTTATAGTATGAAAGCGGGAAGCTAGAAAACCAGCCGCCTCATTGAATTTATGTAACGTAACAAAACATGTGCTTTCATAAAATAAAATAAAATAAAATAACATAAAAAACCATGGAAAAATTGACACTTTCGCCTTTAAGGTCAAGTCAAACAAAGGAAGCTTCAAATAATTTTCAATTTAATTAATCAAACAAGCAAAGAAAATTTTCTTTTATATTGATTCCTTCAACGCACAAGAGGAACGAATATATGCACACATTCATCCAAAGTCTCAAAACTTTGCATCAAAATTTGCGTTCAGTTCAATGGCTGAGCAACAGAAAATCCACCCGGTGCAAGAAGATATGGAGGCACAACAAAAGCCAACAGCCCCACTAGTGCCACCTGACACGTCAAAATCCGATCATGGCGACCCGGCGGCTGTCGTCACCGACGCCGAGCGTTACCCGCCTTTCCAACGTACGATTCCGGTGATGCACTCAAAGCCACCGAAGAGGAGGAGAAGCTGCTTATGCAAGTGCATGTGCTGGACCATTTCTCTGTTACTAATCTTGATCATTATCATTGCCGCTACCGTTGGAATCCTTTGGCTTGTATTCAAACCAAAGCTGCCAAAATTTTCTGTTGACAGAATGCAAGTAAGTCAGTTCATTCTCAGCGACAACTCCAGCTTAGAAGCTACCTTCAACGTTACGATCACAGCCCGAAACCCTAATGAAAAAATAGGGATATACTACGAAGGAGGGAGCCGTATAAGTGTTTACTATACGGATACGAAGTTGTGTGAAGGGTCGTTACCCAAATTCTACCAGGGTCATGAGAATACGACGGTGCTGAATATTCCGTTAACGGGGCAAACGGAGAACGCTACGGCGTTGGCAAATACGTTGCAGGAGCAGCAGCAGCGGACGGGGAACGTGCCCTTGAATCTTAGGGTTAAGCAGCCTGTGAGGGTTAAGCTTGGGAAGTTGAAGCTGATGAAGGTGAATTTTAGAGTCAGGTGCAGGCTTGTGGTTAACAGCTTAAACCCTGATAATTCTATTAGAATTCAAAACAGTAGCTGCAAGTTTAGATTTAGGCTTTAAATTCATTCTTTACTACACTATACTAGTACTATACATCTTCATTACTCATGTTATACTTTTGATTTTTGATTTCTCTTTTCCCTTTTTTAATTTACCTTAATTTGTTATTTTTTTCATTTTGAGTTTTCTTTTTTCTTACCCGGTTCTCTCCTCCACACACACACATATAAACCCGATGATGCATATTTATTTGAATTTATATCTCAGATTTTTATTCAGGGCGCGACAAATCTTCAATATGGCATGTAAGAGCGTCAACATTTTTCTTGATTCCCTTATAGATTTTGTTTGTACATGGTATTAAAACTTCCTTGAATTGCAATATAAAGCGGTAACGTTTTTGCTAGTATCAAGGATACAAAAACTACTTGGTCGGTCTGTGTCGGCGATGACTGTATAAAGTTACCTTGATACTTTGTCACCTTTTAAGCTTTGACTTTTTAACTGTTAAGCTATTTAAGGGGTTGGTCACCTTAACTTGAACACTCAAGTTTCCAGAAGAAGACGTGCCAAAGTGGAAATTAAATGACTTTGACATCGAAGGATCAAGACTAGGGCCACAGGAGCTTTAATTGAATCATTTCGGCGACGAATTTATTGAAAATACGGGCTCAGCCACTCCATCGCTTGCAGAAAGTTACACTAATCCGAAAGACTTTAAGACGCCGCTAAAAACTAGGTGATTGTAATCGATTAGGCTTTTTGAAAATGGACACTACGTACGAAAAACAATAGACGATCGTATAGAAAAGTATCAGTACAAGACTGTTTACAGATTATGATGGCACCAAAGTATAAACTTGGAAGGAAAGATAGCAGAACTGTCTTTCCACAAATCACCGACGGTAGCGGTAGCGTTTGAAGTTGAAGTATACATGCAATATCCCACGTTCAAATGTGCACTTGAATCCTTTTTTATGAGAATACTCCCATTCCTTGTTAACAATTTTGAATGCCTGTAATTTCAGGAAGACAAGCTGGTAAGTTGATGGTAATTTAATCATTGTATACAAAAATAAGACTACCGTATGGTTCAAGACAATAACTTACAATGTCCTCGTATGGAGGCCCAGCGTGGAACCTAATAATGCATGTCTCGCCATTGCTTCCATCTTTCTCAATTGTGTATGTCGGAGCCTTGGTCTTGTCAACAAGGTCAGGATAAAAGATATTGAATTTATACCCTTGCACAATTTTTGGTGGCGGGTTGTCATGGTCATAGTGAGTCTGATTATATTTGTTCCACTCATATCCAGTGTGCACACGGTTGAAATATTTCGGCTTTCTTGGTCGGTATTTATCATGCCACCAATACACCTGCATATGAGATTTTCTGTAAGCAAAGCACACTCTCATGTAACAACTTAGAAGAGGAACATGAGCAGAATGGATGATAAACCCAACCTGTGAGTCCAGGTTAACTTCTGCACCAGACCCAAATACTGCATCCCCTTCTTCCATGGCTCCCATAGCTTTCATGGCTTTCAGTTCAAAGTTATCTTCTGACGGAGTTGGCTTTGATGCCATAGCTTCTTGAATTCGTCTTTGCTGGTCTTCCAAAACTGCAATTCGTTTACGCTCCTGTTGATATACAAGTAGTGACATGGTTAAGCATTCAAACAGCTTTTTAACTCATAAGCTTCTCAAATAGACAATATGCATTGTATTCAACAAGTTACCAGTAAAGCCCTATCTTCATCAGGGTCAATAGCTTCTTCGTCCTCATCACCATGTAATAATTCTGGTGAAAATGATCCAGCTTCTTCCTCTGCCTCTTGGGTGTCTTTCTCTAAAACAGGTTCTGGAGAGAAATCTCCAGCATCTACATGTCAAAATAATATTAGCAGATGACTATAAATGCAATAGCCTTAAAAAGAATACAAAATTTTACCATAGCTAATAAGAATACGCATACCATTGTCATCATGCTCAATAACCTCTTCTTCAGGCGTTGAATCAAGTCCAGTTTCAAATTTAGCACCCTCCAAAGGTTGCTCAAGGCGTTGCAGATGCTTACGCAGCATTTTAGCATGTATTTCCTTTAAACAAGCCTATAATTGCAGCTAGTTAGTTGTGAGGTCCAGAACAAGTTGCACATTACATAGAAAAATCATTTACAAACATTGAGAATGAGTACCTTTGCCTTATATATATGAAGCCGTTTAAGAATGGCTTCCCAGTACTCAACCACCTTGGCTGTGCCAGCACGCATCTGCAACTCTATCTTGGTTTGTAATGCCTCAAGCTCCTTGTGAGTCTTTCCATCCAAAAGATTCCTGACATCTGCTTCAATGCTAGAATGCAACCCCCTCTCTTCTGCTAGCAAGTCTGCAGGAGGTTGCTCCCCACGGACTCGAGCTCGATCTAATGCATCCTTCTTCCGTGCTTCAGCTAATTCCCAATCACAAACCACCATAAGTGCCTGTCGAATTAATTACACATGTCAAAGCACCATCTATGTGACAGTCACATCTTATTTTGACAACTACCAGCAATTATTTTCAGTCAACATCAGGTGCCAAATACAATATTCATGGCCATAATCTTCTGATAAGTTAGCGACCATGAGAAATGGTCTTAAAGAAGAGAGTGTGACCAAAATCAAAAATATCAGATTTTGGACATATTCTTCACTTTCAAATTTGACAAAAACTTTATTCTAGATGATGATGGGTCAACAACATAAAACCTATCCCATTATGTTCCAATCCCAGGAGTGATACTCCATTATATACAGAATATGCAAATTCTAGAATGGTAGCGAGATAGAAAGTCTGTAAAGAAAGAAATTTCTAGCTGTCCGTCAGCAAGGAATATCTCTACTCAACAAGAGCGAAAAAGTGAGAAAGGATAATACCTCCCAATACTCTACATGAGTTGGTGTTGCTCTGTCCAAATCTAAATACATTTTGATATCGTCACGGAGCTCTTCCATCTCTTTTACTGTCAAGCCCTATATTAAACAATACAAATCAAACACCAACATGAATAGTCAGAAAACATAGTTAGTGCATGTTTGTTAAAAAAATTATTAAATCAAAATTGAGGTTACAACAAATAATCACCTTGAAAACCATGTACGGTTCATTTATTTCTATGTCTAAATCATCTGAGCCATTAAGGTGCTTGCACAAAACATCAATAGGCTTCACGCGACCTTCCCGCAGTCTAATCTCTGACCTGACTTTGCTTTGATCAAAATGAAACTGTAGAATGAAAATATTAGTATTGGGTCAAATAAAAAAATAATTTTAAAAATGAACAGTAATCAAAACTCAGCAACAAACCTCCTCCTCTTTCTTCTCCCAGTCCTGGAACTCAGCACGAGCACGTTCTCTAGCCAACAGTGCCTGCAGAAGAATGCAGTTAAACAAGCCAAAATACATCCAAATAGGAACATAGATAACTCCAAAATACATCCAAATAGTCCTTTACTCTAACAAAGGACTAAACTCACCATTTCCTCCTCATGTCGTGCTTTTTCGAGGGCTCTTTCTTCTCTCCTTTTTTTAACCTTTTCAATTTCCGCCTGCATCAAGAATGGATGATGAATAAATTGAAGTACTAAACCAAAAAAAAAAAACTAGCAATACTGATTACAAAGTTATGAAACCCCTAGAATTTGGAATGGTTTAAGATAAAAAAGAATTTAACATCTTGATAACAAAAGAAAACACACAAAACACATCGATTACCACAAGCTGAAAAGTTAAAAATTAATTGAGATATACATACCATCCTTTCTCTCTGTCTCTTTTTCTCTGCTTTAACAGAAAACTCTTCAAGAGGCACACCTTGAGAAACATCACGCTCTATCTTTTTTCGCCATACAAATCTGCAACGCACAGATTATGACTTGTTTATATTCAATACAAAAGAGAAGAAAAACAATTCTGCCCTCAAGTTGTGATTATTTCAAATCCATTAGGCATTAGCCATCAGATCAGTAGATTTACCATTAAGAATGCATTGAAGACAAACATGATCAATCTCAAAAAATGAAAACATGCAGTCTGGATTTATGATCATCAGCGGCAACTTTCAAATACATTAAAACGAGAAAAGAAAAACAAAAGGCAATTCAAGACAAAATATAAAGAAAACATACTTCTCATTGAGATTGGAGTCACCAAATGGATTCGAATCATTAGAATAACCAGAAACCTTTTGTGCCTTCAACTTCTTCGCAACTTTTGCTGCCTGCACAATCAAAAATTACAAGAGCAATAAATAAATTAAGTGAAACAATCCAGTAAATAGAATCCAACAAAAATAATCAAAATACTAAACCTTTCTTTGTGCTTTCTTAGCCAAATACTCAGCAATTTCCTCTTCAGTAACGTTTCTCGAAGACTTCCGCTTTCTGTGGTCACGATCTCTCTCATTGCTATCATCATTAGAACTATCTGAGTCCCTACAGTGTCTGTTGCTTTTGCTTCTTCTTCTGTCATCCTCAGAACTATCTGATTCCCTGTCATGCCTATTCCTTTTACTCCTACTTCGTTCTCGGCGCTTATATGAGCTCCTTTCTGGTGACTCATCGAAACTGGAGTATGAGGCAGACTTGGACTCCAACTCAGATGATGAGTCATCGTATCTCTTTCTTTCACTTCGACTTCTTTTGGAAGAAGAATTCTCTCTCCTACCCATTTCACAAAAACCTGTTCAAGTTACAAAGAGTGAGTGATAATTCAGAAAATTCTACAGAACCTACGCATGCAGACAAGCCATGAAAGAGATGCTCAATCCCCTTGAATTTTTTTTAACATTGACCACTTAAACTTCTTAAGAAAAAAAATTTAAAAAGTTATTTATTCCTCTTGTAAAAAAACCTTTTTGGCTGCTCGTGTATTCTTTTTCCCCCCTCTTTGGACAAAGACCTGCAATTTTGAATCCGTTGATGTTACCCAATGATCTTGCTTAATTAGTTGTTGGAATTAATCTTCAAATTTAAAAATCAATTATTTCCGGTAAAATAAGAAAGAAATTTTTGAAAGGCACCAACTACAGTACAATACAATGGTGTTGAAAATCTCTAATTCTCAATGAACTATAAATTCAAAACTTTATCATAAGTTTTACAACATAAACAGAACTTTTGAAAGCCACCAATTTAAACTCAAAAAAAAATTTCTCAATGAACTATTACGTTATCAAAAAATAATAATAATAATAAAGAAAATGAAGACAACAACTCACTGTCTCCGACTCTCCAGCGCGATAGTAACAGGCGAACTAGGCTGCCACGGAAACAGCCGGCGCTTGGCGACGAGGAGGCTGAATCACGATCTACCGTCTGCCGTCAGCCGCGAGCTAATTGAATCACGATCGCCGGTGGTTGGATGGTGCGCCAGTGACAGACTGAGACAGAGAGACGCTGAGACGGGAGGGTTAGACGGCGAGAGTCCGTGTGAGAGTGAGCGGTTACCGGAGACGGAGGGAGTTACAGACAGAGGGTTGCCTACCGGGCTTAGGGAAATTAGATTTTAAATGGGCTGCGTTTGGAAGATTGGATTATTATTTTTTTTTAGGAGGCTGCTTTAGGCTTTCCCCTTTTTTTTAATATACCGATATATTAGCATTAGAATTTTATTGATATTATATGATTACAAAACAACCGAGACTCTCGCGCGTTATTTTATTATAGTACAGTCTAAAGAATAATCTCACACCAAAGAAAGATTCATAACTCACTCTAATATGGAGATCTATACCATTCCTCATGTGAGGAGCCAAAATTAACATTAATCTTTTAGGATTAAATTAGATTAGATGGGATTAAATTAAATTGAATTATATATAATATTATTTTTTATTTGTTATAATATTAAATAAGATTATGTTAATTTAATTTAATAAAGTAAAATAACTATTTGAATAATATAATATTTTTAAAGTATATTGATAATTGTTGACGTTAATGTTTATTCAATACTACTATAAAGAGATAATTGATTATTTTTATTATAAAGAGATAGTTGATTATTTTTATGTTTAATATTTAATACTAGTTTAAATAAATTAGTAAATAAAATTTTGACACTCTATATAAAATAAAATTACAGGTTAAAAAATTATGAAATTAACTTCTATGTTTAATTTTTTTAAAATTTTAAGCTTAATTAAAAATAAAAGAGTGATAAAGGGAATACAAATTCTTCATTTATTTTATTCCACCAAAATCCATATAAATATGAGGACCAATAATTCCTGTTATTTTTGAACTAAATTTTAATTTATCCTAATAGTCCATTATGCTCAATTATACATTAAAATTAAATTATTTTATTAATCCCAAAATCTAACACAATCCCACAATTTGTCAAGCTCCCAAACAACATAACCTTAGGGATTTACGTTATGCACTTATACTTAGGTTTAGGCCATTTATCTTAATTAAAATTACACTAGGTTTGTGCTCCAAATACAATCCATTCGGTTTAAGACAATTTAATAATTTGATTTTACCTATTAAACAGAATTAAATAATTTTATTTTTAATAAAAACTGAATATTCAAACCATTCCGTCTATGAAATTTTAAATAGTTCTGTTTTATCTATTAAACCGATCAAATAATTTTAATTTTTGATAAAATCCTAACCGAACGCCCGGCCCCGCTTAAGCTTTTAATCTTAAATTCCTACTAGACTTTAAAAAACAAAAAACAATCAACTCTAAAATTACTATACAAAGAAAATAGAGTAATAGGCTCAGAAAAAGAAACCAAACCGACCAGTCAGAGTCGGTCCATTTGGATGGATGGACCATTATTGGTTCAGTTTTTCTTTTCAATAATTTAAAGTGCTTACAATGCAGCATTACAACAATCATAGCATGCAATTAGATATTTACATCAGAGTCTGCCCTCAATGCTGTTACATTTTAGTTTCCACAAAATTGCCACAGCTCTCATTTCCAATAGGAAGGTCAAAACTGAGTAGCACAAAACCAATCTAACTATTAGTTGTTACCCCAGTTACCACAAAATTGCCACCACTCCCATTCCAGACAAGAAAATCAAAGCTGAGCAGCATAAAACCAATATGAATACTAAAAGGCGCTTTAATGTTCTGCTAAAGTCATTACAAGACCATACAAGTTTATACAGAGGAAGTTCCACTGTTGAGTGATAGGATTATGGAGAATCTACATAGATTTTTAATGGGGAGACAGCACATGGCTGACAGAGAATTATCTGCTTCCATAGATTGATTATTATAAAGGACAGGATTTTTGATAGTTTATGCCATTAAAACTTGAAAATGGAGCAGAGATTATGTTGTGATACATTTTAAAATATATACTCATTTCATATTTGATATAAAAAGTGTGTGTGTTTCTATTTTTTTTTTTCCCTGCCTCTTTGAGTCAAACACAAAATGCACACACTCAGTAAGCAATATGAAGCAGTTCACCTCAGTTATCTACGAGAAAGGAGTCCATAAATAGTACCGGCAACTCCACGCCGTTTCCCCTACATAATTTAAAGGGAGGAAAGCAAATTCTTAAAAATGTACTCTTCCAATATATGAAAAATAAATGACAATGCTCACCTTTTCACTGTTAAACATGTCCTCAGCAAGAGCTTCCATTTGCTTTCTCTTTTTCTCTTCTTTCATAGACACGGCCATTTCCTCAGTCCCATTGTCAGAATCTCTATCATTATAAAACAAATTCAAATAAAAATATTATATGAAGTTCTGATTACAGTTGAAGAATCAGATTGGGTTGAGGAAAATGGATCTTACTTATATGGGTACTTGGAAAATGGAATAAGGCTGCCAAAGCTATTCCCTGATTGAATATTTGTCTTTAAATCCATTAAAAATTTTTTAAAAAGAGGGAGGGGGAAGAAAAAGAAAGAAACACGCATCAGGCATCTCATAATAGAAAGAACTTTGAAACAAGGTACTAGATGCATGCCAAATGATAAATTTAAAAAAAAAAAAAATTGCTCAACACACAATGACTCCTAGACTGGCCAAGTCATGAACTCTGCATAGGATTTCGAGCAAAAGGAGCAGATTGGAGAATAATAATACAAGGAAACAGAAACTGTACATGTATGAATTTATGAGAAACGCCACATTTTTTGGTCTGATTTAGAGCAAAATGCATGGTTTGGCACAGAATGGAAAATTTCAAGTCAATACCTTTCTGAAGCGTTTGAAATTTAAGACTCCATTGTTTGCTGTAGAGCTGACAGTGGAAGTTACATTAAGATCTCTAACAACTAAATTTTGGCTGTAAATGATTTCTGAATTTTGATGTTCCAGATCACCAGCCTCCTCTCTGCTTGTAGTCATATTATTGTTTCCATCTCTGAAGCCTGTACCATGACGATCCTCCCATCTATTTGCAATGCTGTGGCTACCATCTCTAAAGCCTGGACAATGACTATCCTCTAATCTATTCGCAGCACAATTGTTTCCATCTCCAAAGCCTGCACCATGACTAGCCTCTGATCTATCTGCTCCATGGATATCCTCGGATCTACGTGCAATACTACTGTTTCCAACTCTAAGGCCTGCTTCATGCTGATTATCTGATGTATTCGCAGCATGATCGATGGATATTTCCTCTTTTTCCAGAGATGTGGGGGCTTCCTCACTATCAACAGCAACTGTTACATGACCTGGTGATGTTTCTTCTTCTGTTTCAGCATCAGAATCAGCCACCACAGTCTCATCCGTTGAGCATGAAGATGAAATGAGTACTGCAAAAGTGCAGACATAAAAGGTTATTACCTTGCTATGACAAAATAATGAAAAGCTTGATCACAATTATAAAAGGCAATTAAAGATTTTTGTCAAAGATATCACAAAAGAGACAGTTAAATAAGTGCACAAAATGAAGTTATATTGATTTAAGCAACCAAAATAAAAATGGGTCCAAATAAAGAGATATCATTGTCAACACCGAGTAACGTTAAATCTTCTGAATGTTAAGAAACTTATAAATCAAGTAATCACGAGATGTGCATGTAGTATTACATGGGCGGTCGGGTTAATCAAGACGCAAGGTTCAATTATCTAGAAGATACTGAGAATACATTAATGCATTTCTAGTTTCCACAATAGCATATATTGGTTAATCAAGAAGCAAGACTTACATATCTTGAATAAAATAATAATATACCTGGTGGTGATGGTGATATTAATACAGAGGGATCCAGATGACCAGATAAAACAGCACATATCAAATCTTTTTCATTCACTCTAGATAGTGAACTGAGTTTGAGAATTGACTTAGAACAATCTTCTGACCTTCTTGGTAGGACATACACCACACGGTTATGTTCCACACTCTCCGAGTCCTACATCAAATAATTTCTAAAAGATATTAGATGACAAATACCTCAGAAAGTGTGTGTCTTCTGTGTGAACACGTGAAGGAAGATTGAAACATAATCTCCTTCCATGCTGCTGACAGTCATTGAACATACATATACAAACCCCGATAGTCTAGTGTTCAAATCCCACCAGTAGAAGAATCAAAACAATGCAAATGCTTGTTGCAATAATTTATATTTGTTTTTCATCCACATTCTTTACATGCAAGGATGGTATATTTATATATGTCAAGAGCAAGAAACGCCTACCTGGCTACTTGGACAAAAACTCTCAATGGACATAGTCTTTGCACCACCCACCTCCAACAGTGACTGCAATTTATCCCCAAATTTATACTGCAAGCAAACCATGGATAACTAGTTTTGCAAATTATACAAGATACATTTAAAATGTGCCTAAAGATATGATAGTTCAATATAGATTATACTAAAAATTAAATAGAATTTTCTTTAAATCTCCCTAAAAAGATTAACAAGCTATGCATGTGAGGCACGCACTGCACATTTGAATTTTCATTGTTAAGCGAAAAATATACAGATATATCAAAATTAAAATTCACAATCTTCTAAACAACTGTAGGAGTAAAAATATCACCTTGATTGATGAATCCAACAGAAAAGTATACCCCCTCATGCAATTCTCACGAGTATTCACATTCGCAAGTTCAAACGGATCTCCTTCCATTATCAACGTAGTAACATGGCTAAGGGGAAAAAAATAAAATAAAGACCACCATTAGGTTACCTGTACCTAATTTTAAGCACCCTTTCCCCACTATTTCCCAAGCACCATAGCTTTTAGTGACTGGTCCGTCTGAATACCAAGCTTATAGGAAAGTGTTGCCCAATAATTACTAACATCTAACACACTACGTATCAAGTAAAACCTGATTTATTTCATGGGTTTGTCACGTGGATCCAATCATCCAACTGCAGGTTATGTATTGTGGTTTAATTAATAGTAGGAGCAATTTCTCTTGACATGGACATACGACCACTTAGACGAAATAGGCTGCACTACAATGTTGTATTATCAAACTCATAGCAAAAGATACAACAATATTATGTAAGTATATACGTTTAAGAAATTGATCTTTGTCTATTCTTCTACTTCTTTAAAGAAATACCACTACAGGCAAGAATGAATTTACTTACAAATTGCAGCCAGGAAATTCAGTGCGAATGCTTTTTTCTGCAATAACCTAAGTGTAATACAGTAATTAGTAAACAATACAGAAATACACACAACAGCTATAGCATTCATATTAGATTCAACTTTTAGATAAATGCTCTTGGCTTGATTATCAAACATACTCAGTACCATATCCTAGCTCTGGCTTTCATTTTAAAGTAAAGATGAGATGGCAAATTCATCAGTTACTCAAGAAAGAGAAGAAAAGATGGAAAGAACCTTTAAACACTACATCCACTGCTGGTCAAGTGTGTCACTTACAAAATAAGATATCCAGCCAGGAGACAGGAAATGAAACAGTTAAAAGAGAGGAAGTGAGGGAGAGGGGATGCCAAAGCATTCAGAATAAGTAACCAGATTCTTTTTCCTTTTTGTTTTATTTATTTGTAAGAAACAAAAGAATTTACTGATAAAAATGGGAACTTCCAAAAAAAAAAAAAGAAAAATGGATAAGCGGACCACATGGACTCTTCTTTAGTTCCATAGACTCTTCTTTAGTTCTAACATTCCGTGATATTTTAACTCATATCAAACACAATATCGTTGAGATGAAAAGCAAGAATCGAAGCTAGATTAAAAGAATGTATAGAGTAATATCCAAATGACTCAATCGCCTTTCACACCTCTACATGTATCCTCTCTTCTATAACCACCTAAACTGCAAGCGAAATGCCTACACAAGAAAGAGAAGGAAAGCAAGGTAACAATTGTGTACCTCAAGCCAACTGACATCAACAAGAGGTTTCTTAGCCACAATGGCATCAAGAAGTCCTCCTTTCACTCGCATGTGATGCTGAACAAGAACGTGCGTGCACTCTTGACAAAACTTGCTGGTAATAAAAGCACCTATATTACAAGAAATTATTTGTTAACCACAAATTGCCAAAGCACACAGTTTCTTAAGCAGGAGCAGAATCTTCATTAAATATTAGCAAGTACATATAGAAAATTTCCTACTAAGGAATTGTGTCTCACTAACCTATTGATGAAACTTTGTCTTGTAGGGAAGCATTTACTTGGAAGGAGTCAGCAAAGAGTATGAGTGGAACATAACAAAACCTGCAAGATTAACTGAAATTTGAAACTACCGATAACCAACAGCGTTTTACAAAACAGTTTATTAATACAAGCATAGGGGTCCTAAAAAATAAAAACAAATGAAAATGACCAACCCAAGTTCAAGAAAGTTACCTGTAAGTAGCATTACCGGTTCCAAATGAAACCAAGTCACCATCCTTCAAGGTTGCTTCTTTATTTGGAAATTCATGAACTTTTTCCTTCGACCCAAGACTCTTGTTAATAAATGTTCCATATTTTGAGCAATCCTTGATCCGAACTTTGGTAGTGGAAACCTTAGAAGATGTGTCGTGAAAGGGGTCCAAAGAAATCATTTCATCAACCAATATCTCCGCGTGAACACGCGAAACCCCTTTGTCTTTGTTAATAATTATATCACAACCTAAAAGAAATTTATAAATTTAGCCATACATAACATATCGTATACTCAACCGTCACTACAAATATCCAAACAACATTAAATAACTACTACCTTTTCGACCCACTTTGTAATTCCCTCTGCTGAAAATGTAGTACTTGTCTTCACCTGTGAACATAAAATTGAATTAAATTAATTTTAGGTAAGATTAAGAGCCAAGAAAAATTAAAAAAAAAAACGATGGGAAAATGGAAGAGAAAATTGGGGTAAATGATGAAAGGAACCTGGAAGAGGATCGATTGGAAAGAGACCCCACACCATGATTTCTTATTTTCGATGAAACAAAAACATCTCCAGTAATTGAATCGCCATCAAAAGCCAATGCAAAATTTATACTCAGCGTTTTAGGAATCGTTTGGCGCCCGCTTGCCCTCTGGCCTCTGGGCCTTATGCCTGTTTCCCAAACCCGGGCTCTTAAATGTTTGGGATAAAATCGTCATTTTGTGGCATTCTTGTAGGACGAGCGGGCTGACCACCCCAATTCCAATTCCCTTGCACAGACCCCAATCGTGAATAGTACCATTAACACTCCCGTAATTTTCCTTTAAAACTTCTTTTCTTGTCGAGACCTACTTAATTCTAAAACTATTTTTTTCTTTCACTAGTAAAAACTCATGCCTGATAAGAAAATAAGAGAAAAAAGTATACATCAGTACAATTACATTGATTAGAATGCAAAGTGTTCGTGAGAAAATGAGAAAAATATATATGTGAAAAATATTAATATGGGTTTGTGAGTATAAAGAGTTATAGACAGAGACTCATGCGGAGAAAATATAAGGGTTTAAAAAGATTTATTTTGTCCCCTGGCGTAATTATAAGGATTGCAGAGGGGTGTCAATACTCCCACTCCCAAACAATAACCAAATGCCCCAGCCTAAATTGAGTTGTGTGGTTCAATAAATAGGCTATCGAACCGGACAGAGTTTTTAACGGCCCTCAAAAATTCTTATAACACCCCTTGCAGAATTTTGCTTCCTAGGATACGCCATTTAATTTATAAAACATAAATTTAGGCTGGGGCATTTTTAATAATATTTCACCTTTATGAAAAAAATTATTTTTTAATTTTTTTTATAAATACATAAAGATGATAAAACGTTGAATTATAAATATATCATTTATATTTCCATGACTCAAAAATCTTATAATTTTCTTAAAATATATTTTTAATTAAGATTTAAAATATGAAATAAGATTAGTGTAAAAAAATTACTAAAAGAGTATTTATTTAAGTGTTAATTTAATCCTCTTAATTTATCTCACGAAACCCCACATTTCAATTAATATTTTTTTACAATTATTCTTATTAAAAATAAAAAATAAAAAAATAATTTTTTATTATCTTTCAGTCTCTCAATGTATTAACTTTTTATCTCTCTCATTTTTTTAATTGACTCACCATTTTAATCAGATATTAAGTTTTAATCAAATCTTCAATTAAAATTAAAACAGAAGTTTAGGTGATCGCACAAAACAAAAAACAATATCATCTATACCCACCATTTTTTCATAAAATTTGACAAAATCCAAAAGTGAAACTCATCGTATGATGGTGGAGGCAATAGATTGATGGATTAATGGTGAAAAAAAATAGATGGTAAGGGTGATAATTATGTTAGGAAAAAGTGGGGGAGAGAAAATAAAATAAAATAAAATAAAATAAAATTTTTATTTTTAATAAGAGCCATTATAAAGAATAAGAAAATAAATAAATAAGTGGGTGTGGTGAATATAATTTGAGGAGGTCAAGTATTCTTATTCTTATTTTAATTAGGTCGGTTCAGGTGAAATTTTTCCGGGCGAATTTCTTTACGCCGAAGCGTTTGATTCCTTAATGAGTTTACGGTCGACACAGAGCCTGGGTTGGCACCTGGCAGCCTGTACGAAAGGGACTTAGGAGGGATTCCTCTGAATTTTTTTTTTTTTTTGGGTGGTAGGGGAGTTTGATGGAATCGATGAATTACGTAATGGTGATGTAAGTGAGGGCCAACTGTGGGTACGGGTAAACTGTCTAATATGAAATCGGAAAGCACTGCTCTTCTAAAATAATAATTGTTCATTTGAAGTTCTTTAGTCAAAAACTGGATCATTTGAATTATCTACACAAGAAGAAAAATATTACATAAATTTTTTTTATTTCTTTTGCTTTAATTTAGTATTTATTTGGTATAATTTATTTAATAATTATAAATATTTATTTAATCACATAAGTTATTATTATAATTTATTGATATTTGATTATTTTTCTAATAAAATTTTTTAAATTTAAATAAATTTTTTTGACTTATTAACAAACCTCAAATTTTAAACTTTTAAGAGTAAATATTGAGAAGCTTCTTTTAAATATTAAAATATTTAAAATATCATCTATTTATTTAATAATCTTATTTTATTTTTTATGATATAATTTTAAAATATTTATCTATTAAAGTAATTTTTATAAAATTATAATAAAAAATTTTATGAACAATCAAACAATTAAAATTTTTGAGGTAAAAACTCTATTTATAAAAGTTATACTTTAATAAACTTTATTTAGAAAAAAACGTATTAAATGGAGCCTTAGTACAACTTAATTACTAATGGACACTTGAATTGTTTAGTCTTAAAAATTTTCAATAGCAATCATATTGCTATTAAATAAAATTATATCTGCTTGAAAATCACTAGCTACATTTATTGAAATAGAATATATATTTAAAGCCAACATATATATCCTTGGCTTACCATGGCTCATTAATCTTCCCCTTGTAATGAACCTTTAATGATTTTATTTTATCCTTGTCCTAACTCATTTGCATTTTCAAGTATCAAATTAATCGCATGAATCTTAATGATTTTAGTCCTAACTCATTTGCATTTTCAAGTATCAAATTCTACTCTTACATGCCATTATAATGAATGAAATTTCAGTAATACTCATGGTGGGCCATTATTATTATTATTATTAAATATACATCAACGCCTTTTTAAAAAAGTATAAAAAAATAGACATATTTTTTATATAATAAAATACTTATAGTTTAGATCTAAGAGTGTTATTTAATAGTTTTGAAGACTCTTTATTTTTAAATGTTATATCTCATTGTGCACGTTAAAAAAAAAAAAGAGTTCCCCAAATTAAAATGAAAATTTTTAAATTAAACCTTCCTAATTTAAGCGTCTGATCTCATTATACCGTCACATTACCATAACATTATTATTTGGTAATTCATCGTTAATGATCATTAGTGAAAACAGTAGGGTCCAAAAACATCCAATTAATGAGGCATCAATGTCGAAGAAAACATCAATTTTAATTTCAGATAGATGTTGCGTTTAAGTTTGTCGTTTTGAGTTTTGATTGCAATATGCAAACTTTGCTTCCGTCACTTTCTGTTTTTATTATATGGATCCCGCTACATTAAAATTGTGGTACTATACCACATCTTTTTTGACATCTGTGACAACACTGTTTTAACAAAATGGACTTCTATTCTGCCTTACTTTCTTTGACAACTATCAAAATTATGAAGGCTTTACTATGCAACATTAGATTCTCTCGTGATCTTAATTTATTATTTGAGTTTTAAAATTTTTTTCAAAATTTTTATTTATTTGTTGTCTAGATTTACTTCTTTATTTTATAATAATTACCAATCTTCTTATATGTATATATATTTTTTTATCTATGTACGATTAATATTTACTTCTTTATTTTATTTATATTTAATAATCATCAATTACAAGAATGCATTTACTTCGATAAGAACTCAGGAAGGAATTCTGATCTGATATGTTCACCTCAAACTTCAAGATTTCTCTATGAAGAATTGATAACGAGGCTATTATTTACCCTTGGATTTAAGCATTTTAATATCTACCGTTCATTTAACTTAGTAAATAAAAAATTAATTAATTTAAAACTAATAAATAAACTTTAGCTTGCAAGTAAATGTAAGTTTTTATTTCTAATTAATTGATAAAAGAAAATTTCTAGGGTAGTGGGATAAAAATCCTACAATTAATAATTGGATTTAAATATTAGAATCTTCACCCATACCTTAATTTTAATGGATAAGTAATTATGTAACAAGTAATTTACAAGTTGTTGCATTTTTCCATACTCTACTCAATTAATAGATATTTTCAAGTCACCAAAAAAATGAAAAAATTTGGAAACAATTTTGAAAGTTAAATGTTGTGTACTGTGTGTAGTTTTACAAATTTGCATTTTTTTTCCCTTTTATATTTAGTACTAGAAATATAATAACATTGAAATAAATGTAATTAGCTAGTCAAATTATTTCAATAATACTTAAGTAAAGATATTCCATAAGGGCTTATGATTATATTCAATGAATTAAATTACAAGACCATTAATACTTGATCAATAATGTCACAGACATTATACGATTTCGAAAACAAATGAGAAATATTTTTATTAACAACTATAATTAAAAAATAGATTTGCGTAAATAAGTTAAATAGCTAGATGATGGCTTGGATATATACTTTTAGAGTTAGGTCATTTTAAACGCAAAACTAAAACTATTGATTTCATGCAATTCAATTAACGTGGGTGATTTAACATCATAAAATGGCACATTAACTTTTAATATAAACCATTAGATTGTGAAAGATTAATAGCTTGTATTTTCTATCAAAATTTAAGTTAATAAATCCCAAACCATGATTTTACAATGAAACTATAAAAATAAATGCATTATTTTTTTTTCCCATTCATTCCCCTGTGAATATTGATGGAGGCAATAATTTATTCTTTATCACCATCAATTACTATCGTAAAAGTAATGAGTCTTAGTGACATAAAATTTTATAACACAATCATTAAATATCAACAAAATGAAGTTTTATGATTCATAAACTAAATCAATTAAGAAAATATATTAGTTTAACTTTTATGAAATTCGACAAAGTGATATAGGAAAATAAAAATGAAAATAGACTTGTAAAACTTAAATTTTTTATGAGTCATGGGTAGTATCCAACCATGTATGATTATTGATTATAACATAAACCATAATTTTATGATAAAAGTAAGTCCTACGAGTGTTAAAAATAAAATATACTGCATGATTAAATGATCAATTATATAGTGATCCTTAATAGTATACAAAGCATGGGCATTTTAATATGTTATATTAATTTTTATTAAAATATGAGTGACCAATTATTTTTTATGTTACAGTCTCATCCCATGATTTTATTGATACAATTTATGATAGTCAAATATATATACTTAGATGTACTATTTACTAGAGTTGATAATATATGAATTTTATTATTACAACTTATTTATTTGATCTGTACTGTATAATCTATTAGTTATGATAATTTTATTCTTAATGGTAATAAATTTTGAAATTTTTTTAAAGAAAAATAATGAAATTAAAAATTCAAAGAAGGATTAAAAATAAATTTAAAATGAAATATATTATTTGAATAGAATTATTTTAACTCTAAGAGCAATTATTTCTGTTTTATAAAAATTCTTCGTTAGATTTAATTTTAGATTATTTATTTTTTAAAAAATACAAATTTTGTGTACTATTTAATTAAATTCAATGGTGTACACATTATTAAAGCAGTAAAAAACTAAAAAAATTACAGCATCATGAAAGAGGAACCCATACTCCAAGTTGTTTGAGTGAAAAGTAACACCATGCGCATATCAAACTTTATATCAAACATGCCTACACATGACGTAGGCCCAAATTATTAACACATCCCGAGTCATATCGGTAGCTCTACATCCGACTCACTGTCGATTTGTCCATCGCCTTTGCGATCTCTCTTAGTTCAAACTTCTTAATCTTCCCCGTCGAAGTCTTCGGCAACTCCTCCTTAAACACCACCGTTTTAGGCACCATGTAACGCGGCAACCTCGCTCTACAGTATTCAATAATCTCCTTCTCAGTTGGTTTCTTTTCCAACTCAGCCTTCAAGCTCACAAACGCACACGGGGTCTCCCCCCAGAACTCATCAGGCCGAGCCACGACAGCGGCCTCGTTAACGGCAGGATTCGTGTACAGCACCGACTCAACCTCCACGCTGCTCAAATTCTCTCCCCCGCTTATTATCACATCCTTTGATCGATCTTTAATCTCTAAATAACCGTCAGCGTGAATCACCCCAACGTCTCCGGTGTAAAACCAACCATCATCCTTCATGCACTTGCGGGTCCCGTTAGGGTCTTTGAGATAACCAAGCATCAGGCTTCCGCCTCTGAAGACGATTTCACCGAGCGATGTCCCGTCATGACTCACACTGAGTCCTGACTCGGGATCTATAACGTCTAGTTCGGTGAAGCAAACAGTTCTCACTCCTTGTCTCGATTTCATCCTCGCCCTCTCCGTCGCCGGAAACCTATTCCACTTATTTTTCCACGCACATGACACGACAAGACCCGCGGTTTCCGTTAAACCATACCCGTGGCTCACTATGAAACCCAGTGACTCTGTTCTGAACAGCACCGCCGCCGGTGGTGGAGCTCCGGCTGTCAAAATATGAACCGGGTTCCTCAACGGTTCGCTACTGGGTAAATTTGATATCATGTTCAGCACAACTGGGGCTCCACACATGTGAGTGACGCCGTGCTGTCGAATCATTCTATAGATTACGGCGGCGTCGAATTTTCGTAAGCAAACGTTAGTCCCACCAACGGCCGCCATCCCCCACGTGTAACACCAGCCGTTAGCGTGAAACATCGGTAGGGTCCACAAGTATACCGGCTGTTTTGGAACTGACCAATCGATTAAAGAATCGACGGTCATGACGAAAATGCCACGGTGACAATGGACGACGCCTTTAGGAGACGACGTCGTACCAGATGTGTAGTTTAATATCATCGGGTCCCATTCGTTTTGGGGTCGGATCCATTTGAAATTAGGATCACCTTTTGTTACGAGGCTCTCGTAAGTGCAATAGAAGTTGGAATCGACGGTCCGTGATGATTTGTTGTCATTATCGTGATCAGTATCGTCAGTGATCAGGACTAAAGGAGGGTGTTTGATGTCGGACGGAAACAAAGAGATTGCTTCGATAACGGGATTTCGGGACTGATAATCTACAAGCACGAGCTTTGATTCGCTGTGCTGCAGGAGTACGGAGATTGTACGCGCGTCAAGGCGAGTGTTGATGTTGTTGAGGATGGCGCCAGTGAAGGGTATAGCAAAGTGAGCCTCGTACATGGCGGGGATGTTGGGAGCGACGACGGACACAACTTGTCCTCTGGTGATGCCGATAGATGAGAGGGAAGAAGCTAGCTGCAGACATCGACGGTGAGTTTGTGACCACGTGTAGATGATGTTGTTGTAGACGATTGAGGGACAATCGCCGTAAACGGTTGCTGCTCTTTCGAGGAAACCTAACGGAGTTAGTGGAGATGAATTTGCTCGGCATGGTTTTAGTTCATCCATTTTAATAGTTTTTTTTTTCCCTCCTCCTTTTTTCTTTTCTCTGTGTGGCTGGAGATGATAAGGTTATGTTACGATAATGTTGGGATATAACTCCCGCGTGAATTTGTTGTCTGTTAAACGTACGTGCCAAATTTAGAAATCGTATAAAAAATTAGAAAAATATTTATTGTATACAAATATTAAAATATATTAGAAAAAAGCAAAATAAACTGATTCTAAGTTTCGTTTGGGGAATTGGAGCATTAATAATTTCCTTGAGAGTCAATGTAGCCATTGGCCACACGGTGGAGACTTATCGCATGAATGGTCATGTCATTTGTGTATGACGTATAACGTATTGACGTGAAACCGGTAGACTTTGGACCTTGATAGCTTACATACACATCAAATGGAATGATCACACATGTCATTGAGGAGAGAGGAAAAGCACGCACTTGGCACGTAATAGCAAGGTCCACGAGAAGTCCGTTACTTAAAGCAACCGTAACTTAGCACATCCTCTTTTTGTGGTACGACGCATAAGGTATTGACGTGTTTCCTTTGACTTTAGGATAACTTTGGCCATTGTTGCTTTTTGTAATTTTTTTAATCTATTTATTAATTTATCCTTTCTACACAGTACAGCGAATTGACTAGATGCAGCTTGCATTATCTTTTCAACGATTTGTGAGATAATTCTCATTAAAGTAGGTATGGCTGTAGCTGGTAGCTGCCGGCTGCTGGCTGCTGGGGCCTGGAGCAATAGATATGGCTTAAACTAATCCCGAAGGATAGCCCGTTCGCTTTTCTCAAAGCCATATATTCATTTAGGATTGGGTTAATTCGAATTATTTTCTTAAAATCACTCTTTTTATTTTTGAAAAATTTGATTTAGCTGAAGACAAAAAAAAAAATCATGAATTTATCCCTATTTTTTCTTATTATTTGACTAAATATTAAGGTAATTTAAGGTTTTTTAAAAATTTAATTTAAAGATAATTAATTTACGAAGAGAATAATTTAAAATTTATATTTTAAGATTTGACGAAGCGTAGAAGTTCAATATAACAAAAAAAAATTTGACTTTTGCTAGAAGATATCTTATAAAGAATGTCATTGAATAAATAAATGGAGTTATGACAAAAAATATTTTATCCAAACAATAATGTAATTTTGATAATAAAAATTATAACTCTTATTGATAAGACATAATCACTAAGTAGATTATTACCTTAAATATTTAATTGGTCATTTGCTTTATATAATTTGAGTTAATTATTCAATTTGTCTTTATGTTTTAATTAAACTGCCTAAAATGTCCATATTATATATTTGCTTTCATTACTAAGTAATGACAAAGGTGTTTTAAGTATTTTTTTTCTTAAAATATGGATTATAGGGGCTAACAAAATGTTTACTGTAGGTTTATTTATGGAAAATAATATCCATTTATTTTTTAAAAAGCAACATAAAAACACCTTAGCCTCTATAAATTTCTAAAGCAAGGGTATGTTTGGATACGGCTAAAGAAGGTGAGATATCTGTGTAGAGTTATTTTAGTATAATTCAATCCCAATGTAATGTTGAATGCAAGAAGTAAATTAAGACTAATACAGTTTAAGCCTACCAACTAATCTCCTGATACTTGCATTGTATGTCCTAAAGCTCCGAGGATAATTTCTTTAAACTAAGATTTTTACATGTGTTAACAACACAAAATAAAAGGAAAAAGTCCCACAAATAGTTTAGTCACTTTTTTTTTTTAAAGGTGACTCTGCATAACCTATTAATTTAGGTGACTATTTATTCTTTACAATTTTTATTAGTTTTGTTAGTTTTGGACCTTTTGGGGCCAATATCATAATCAAAACAATTTATAATGTCACAAATTATTAGTAAAGGTTATAGATTTTTCTGTTCAATATAGCACAGGAATACTTACAACCAAAACCTAAACCCTCTATTTCCCCCTTAAATATTACCCATAATTCATTTAACTTATTGTTCGTATTCACTATATTGGAAAAAAAAAATTAAGTTATTTCGTTGATCATTTTCTTAATCAAATGATTGCAAATTTGCGTCCTCTACAACCTGAAACTCACCGTCTAATATAGGGTTCACAATGTCCTCATCATCTAATTGTCCAATCGTAAATTAATCATCACCGGCCACATAAATTCCTTTTCCAGCAACATCATCTTCTTCGTAGCTCGAGCTCAACATTATGCAAGATCGGTCCGATGTGTTTGGAAACAGAAAATAAGGATCTGATTTGGTGTTATGAAATTTTTTATGGCAAGCGTTCTTGACAGTAAATAGATTGTACCATAGATCTCATTTTTTGGCTATCTAATATCATCCCTCAATTTTCGCTAATCATTGTCTCGTAAGTCCCTAATCCTCATTACTCCATAACAATAATGAAGGTGATGTAATATGTTGGCGTTAAATAAAGAATAATTGTCACAGCTCATATGAGTTTAATTGTATACACACCCATATTATATTTAGGGGAAAAACGGCCCCTACATTATTATTATTATTATTATTATTATTAGTACCACCACTGGTTTTCAATATATCCACAGATAATGCGAAGTATATATGAAATTTAATTAAAATTGAAGAAGAGAATTTCTAGCCACATGCCAGTTGGGCCATTTTTGATTAAGTAATCGACGGCCGAATGAAAAACGTCAGGCAGTCTTAGTGAATTAGACAGAAATCTTATGCGGCTTTGTTTTGCATATTGTTTGGTGAATTTATCGCGAATTGTCCAAAATAGGCAAGTTGTAATTACAATACTACATAATTATTATTCACTTTCCAAATTTAGCAAAGAATATCGTTTAATAAGTAATGAATATGAATTATTTTTATTTATAATTACATAATAATTAACATGAATAGAGTAGCAATATCATTTTGCAAGTAACAACAGAAAGTGAATTAGGGGAGGGGAGGGAGGAAAAAAAAAAAGCACCGGTGATTATCTCCTGGTTGTTTTGTTTCCCAAAGCGAAGACGTGGCACGCATTGATTAAACTTCATGTGAAATCAATATGAAGCATAAGTGGGCGAGGTCCTCGGATTTAATAGTTCCGGTCCAGCCGTGTGACACTGCAATTTAGTTCACAATAAGTCTGGTGGAATTTCGTTGAGATCAGAGAATTGATCAGCTGAATTGGATCTTCCATTTTGTTGTTGTTGTAATAAAGCAACGACCGACTTCTCAAATGAGTTCATACCTAGAGCATTAAATCGAAGAGCATTCATTGCAAAATGCAAAGCAAACTCATCTCCAGCGTCAAGGTTTTGGCAGACGTTTCCAGGCAACAATGTTTTCCGCGGCATATCTGCGTACTAAAGCAGAAATATGCGGTCAAAAAAGTAAGAATTTCTAAATACTCATTACTGTTCACCAATTACAAAACGCATTAGGGAATGATTGATTTTTAGAGGAGCATTTTGGGCAGTGCAGATCATCTCTTGGGAGCCCACATGCATGTTCTGCTTCCACCACTTGAGACCATCCAGGACTAAACCCAGGTACCAAAGGTCGTCTCTGGACAATCAGTAGCCTAAACTTTGAAATTCAGAGTTTTGGAGAGCCCTAATCAATTAAGTTACATAACCAGAGCGTACAACTGAGCAAAGCTTGTTCCCCCAGCTCTCTTTAGCTGGATGGCCGCAATTATCACAAATTGATAAATGCTTTTGTAGCTTTTGCTAAGTTCTCAAATCATATTCATCGTATATTCATTTTTGAGTGCATGCCATAGATGAACAATTAAATAAACTTAGGAAAAAAAAAGAGATACTGCCAGGATTTTACATTTCTCATTTCCATTAACAATCTTGAAGCATCAATGAACAATGAAAGAAGGCAAAATCAATGACAATCTCTGAGTTCTTGTTTAAGAGCTCCTTCATCCAAAACCTTGAAGCCTCCATTAATTCCGGACTCAATCTAACAACAGAGCACCAAATTCCACTGATTAACGACACCGTCACCGTCATAGTCACCTTCCTTCAACATACACTTGAGATCATCATCACTCAAGTCTTGCAAGCCCAACGAGGCTGAGTTGTTCTGCAAACTCCCGCAGGGGATGGCCCCTTTATGGATTTAACAGCATCCATCAAGGAACAGTGTGTGCTACTAATTACTACCTGCAAAAAATTTTATTACGTGATCACAAATGTCGGCTTCGTGGCATGCAATTTGGCAATTTTGACAATCACCGTTTTTGGGACAAATGTAACTTATTCCGTCTATATCTAGTCAATTTATAGAATCTCGATCTGACTGGGCGACTGCACACCTGGCGGGAGTTCATTCTTAGAGCCGTGGATCTCACGACACAGCTCTGCCAGTATGTAGTCAGCCAACATGCTCAACTATGCACCTCGTGAACAAACTATTTAATTTGTTTATGCAAAAATATATTCTAGGCCGCAATCCCAACAAAATATTATACTTCTCAAATATAATTTCAAAACGTCTAAAAGCTAACTTTCCAATGGGTTCTTTGCATATCTGATTTTTTTTTTAAAACAATAATAAAGAAAAGTAATATCAATTCAAGCACATATTGCTGATCATTTATGTATATATTTATTTTGCTCTAGGGGCAGGACCAAATGGTTTTAAGCAATTTGTATCACTCATAATCAAATTTTAAGGAAGGTAGAGGTTTAAAAAATTAATTTCAATGTTTGCCAATTAGTTGGAATATTTTTTTCCTCATTATTTTTGTAATCCACTCCTCGTCCAAAAAAAAATTATAGCAAGATCACAATATATATGTTTTTTAAATTAAGGTTGCTTTAAGATAAGTTTTATTTGATTACTTTACCTTTATAATGTAAATTGACTAAATTACCATAAAAAACGTGAGCTCTTGTCTATAATAGTTTAAATATTTAATTTTCTTTTATTAAATCCCCAAACTTCTTCTTTATATGAAATTTTTTAAATATAAAGTGAACTATCGCATTTATTTCTTGGAAGTAGGGTAAGTTTACAAAAATTGTGTGATAGGAACATTGCCTTACCATCCATGCCCATCTCCTAACTAAAACTGAAAAAGGGAGATTGTTAGTTTCCATCTACAAAAATTAAAATATACTACTTACTCTTCTATTGTTTTCATAATATTTAATATTCTCTCTAATACGAAAAATTTAAAGGGAAAAGAGAATAAATGTTTTATTTACTTAATGTTTGCCCTTGAAAATATAATATATACATTTATTATAAGAAAAATGTTCAAAAAATATATTTCTTGCAATATAGGTGAAAAGAAACTATGCATTCGAGGTTGAAGTTTTTAAATTTTTTTATTTATTAATTTATTTAATATGATTATAGTTTATAAATAATAAAAACTTTGAGAATGAATAAAAACTAAGAATAAGAAATATATTGCAATAAATAAAAAATAATAACATTCCCTTACTTTTAGTATTTAACTTTTTTGTTTTAGTTTATTTTATTTTTTTTTGTTTTGTTTTAGAATAAAAATGTATTTAGAACTATAAAGTTATAAAAATAGAAGGTTATTGCATATTATGAAAATTATAAGAAGTAATTGATATATATTAATTTTAATCTTTCGAAAGAAGTTTAAGAAAGACTTCATTAAAAAATAAAACCTTTGTAGAATTAACCAGGGATATATCAAGTCACCACCACTAAGTAACATCATAATAGTCCAATAAAAGCAAAAATTACGGAAGCCATTTGCATCGCGGGATAGAGATTAAATTTTGAGAGAGAGGATGACAGTCAAAGTTTAAGGTGCTTGGATTAGGGTTGGTAAAAAGGTTGGGGGCTACCTTAAGTTGGCCACGGACTTTAGGCCCAACCCATGCCATGATATCATGGATAAATTTTTAAAATCTGTCCCGAATAGGCCTAAGATAGGGGCTTTTGTAAAATTATAAATTTAAAAAATAAAACGAAAGTTAAAAAAAAAAAAAAAAAGAAACGAAAAGTTCTCGACCATTAGCGGGAGATGCCATAGGTATTAATGGTACACCTGAGAGCCGATGTTTCTACTTCTAGAATTACTAATTAGCCCAATCTTAATAAATTTCATTTTAAAACAGGCTGGCCCAATATGTGTGGTAGGTGTTTTTTAGGTCCTGGAATCTTTTTTTTTTTTTAATTTTTCTCTTTTTTTGGGTTACAAGAATTTTTTGGGAGAAATATTAGTTTGTTAATAAGACACTCTTCTATTCTTTTCTTTCTATCTTTGTTTATTTTGTCACTGTTTAAATTTGAAGTAATATTTTGTTTCTCTCCTTTAACATTCATTGACTTAATCAAATATATTTTAAATTATAATTTTCAAGCGATCTTTAACTGAAAAAATGTTTAATATGCAGGAACTATGAAAGGAATAATAGATCTTTCTAAATTTATGGGAATTAATTGATTGATAAGAAATGATGAATACATCAAATAGTATGAAAACTATTATTGTGCTATAAAAGCAATCAAAATAAAATTATTTGTCAACCATTTAATATTTATTATGCATGATGGCTCTTTAATATGTTGTGTTGCTATTATTTTGTATAGTGGACTATAAATCTATTCATGTATTTGATAATCATTTTGATTTAAGTATGTGTGTGTGTGTGTTTTTTTTTTTGGTTACTTATAGCTTTATTAAAAAATTATTAGAGGCTCAAGCCAGTCATAAGTCTAACCTAAACTCTCTAAGCCCAGCCTACGCTCAGCTTATTCAACTTTGGACAAATTTTTAAAGGGTTTCGACTTGTCCCTAATTATATGATCTTGGGTTTAGGCTTGAAAAAGCTTGATTCAAGTTCGTAATTTATCAACCCTAGTTTGGATATTTTAAGCAAGAGAGTTTTATTTAAAACTCTTTAAAATGCAGTTAATGGTAATTAGGACAGTTCTCTTCCCTTGAATTTCAATACATTTTCACAGACAGTAGCAAAGCTTTTTTTTGAATTTTTCCCTTTGGTATGGCTTCAAAATGGGGCTTTTGATTTGCTTTTCCATTCTAAATGGATAATTGATGAGGGCTAAAAAATGAAGATAAGTTTTGATATAATTACATACACAAAATTTTATTGGTGCATGATTTTTTTTTTTTTAGTTTCTATGTAGGAAAAAGATTTAGTGCTAATATGAGTTTTTATTAAGCATTAAATCAATGATAGTTTGATAAGATAAATAAAAAATAAAAATTTAAAACAATTCTAATAATTAATTTAATGCTTAATAAAAACTTATCTTAACACTTAATTCTATTCCTTCTATATAAACAATAGGATACTTTCTATTAAGTAATGCTAAAGAGAGAAAAGGATGAGAAAAAGACGAGAGAATTTCACTCTTTCTCTTTATTCAGTCCACTTCCTCTTTTCTTTTTCAACATACTTTCTCTCATTTTTCTTCTATCCTTCCCTCTCTTTATTGCTTCAAATAATGTAGAATAGCACATGCTACTAATAGATTGTTGAACGAGCCTCAAACTCTTTGAAGATAGTGTTGGGATAAAATTCTTTAGTGAAATCTATCACTTATAACCTAGAAATATCATGTTATCTTATTAAAAATCAATAATAAAATAATACAGAAGTATACTGAATCCGTAACGTTAAATTACTTTTTAAGGTTATGTGATTAATCTTCTAGATTTATGCGTACTCTTAGAGCATCCTTTAAAATTTCTAAGGGCTTTTTCTTTGATGATGGGATGTTAGAAAAAATAAAAAGATAAATGTGATTCCAGAACTATAATTACTTATATAGATAATATTTTTTCATTGTTATTAGGTATTTCCAATTTTGCATATTATAGAATTAGAATACTATTAGATCTCTACACATTAAAAGCCCATACCCATTAGATACATTAAAGCTCATAATATGAAAAATCTTTGTTAATCACTTTTTATTAAGCTTAACTTTGTATGACAATCTACAACATATAATTATTTATATATAAACTCAATGTTAGATTACGATCTAAAAATATTGGAATAAAAATCCAATAATCTCACAGTTGGGTTATATGTATAACTTTATAATTATATTTTGTAAAAACAATAGTATGAACTCAACCTTATTGTCATTACTGAAATATATTTATAAAAAATTCAATCCGTCAATCATATCAACATAGTATCAAAGTGGTATTCATTACATATGTTATAACTCAATCATCAATGATCATTATATCAATACAACTGAATGACATGGATCATAATATGAATGTGTAGGTAAAAATTTCATGCAATGTGATTTTAACATGCTTATTTCTAACTAGTTCATCTAAAACCTTAGTGAGATCAAACTATACCAAATTCACCGTGTGAATAAACTAAAAAATTTATTTTTATAGAAAATAATTTTAAATATTTGTAAGCCAAAATAACTAAAAATATCTATATCATAAAAGCATCTAAAATTATAAACTCATACTAAAACTAAATATCTTTAAATAATATGTCATTTATATGAGCAGTGTGCTTGTGAAATATCTTGGGTGACAATTCCTTAATAAGCGGATCCACAATCATAGAGTTTGTAACAATATGCTTTATAGATAACTGCACACTTTGAACTCTTTCTTTGACAACTAGAAACTTGATGTCTATATATTTCGACTTTGTCGAGCTCTTATTGTTGTTGGAATATAGCACTGCTGACTTATTATCACAGAATAATTTGAGTAGTTTGTCAAATATTATCTACTATACAAAGCCTCATAATAAATTCTATAGCCAGATTTTACGACTAGATGCCTTATAGTATACTATAAATTCTACTACTATCGTAGAATAAGCTATAAGAGACTATTTAGCACTCCTCCAAGAGACAACACCCTAAGTTAATAGATAGATGTAATCCAAAATGAATTTCATACTATCTTCACAACTAACAAAATTAGAGTCGATATACCCAATGATCTTAAGCTTATCTGATCTCTGATATATGAGTATGCAATTTTTATTCTATGTGAGTATCACAAAACTCATTTGACTACTTTCCAGTGGTCTAATCCTGAATTACTTAAACATTTGCCTAATATCCCAGTAACATACGTAATGTCAAGTCGTATACAAACTTAAGCAACATCAGACTTTCTATTACTAGCGCATAAGAAATTTTCTACATTTTTTTCTTTAAAATTATTCTTAAGATACTAATTAAGACTAAACTTGTCTCCCTTAATCATAGAGATATCACCTGATTTACAATATTACATACTATATCTCTTGAGAACTGTTTTGATATAACTCTTTTATGATAATCTAAAAAATCCCAGGAACAATCTTAGTGTATCTATATGCCTAATACAAAAGAGACATCACCAACATATTTCATCTCATAGATCTTATTTGAAAATCTCTTAGTGTCATGCAATAAATCTATATCACTACTAGCAAGTAAAATGCCATCAACATATATTACTAGAAACATATACTCAACATATAATACTAAAAAAATATACTTATATTACTAGAAAAATATACTCTACATATAATACTAAAAATATATACTTACTCCCACATAACTTATAGTATATATAATCATCAACCAAAATCGAATGAGATGATCACTTGATAAAACTTAAAATACCATTGTCAAGATACTTGCTTGAACCTATAGATAGATTTTTTAAGTTTGTAAACTATATTTTTTAGATATCTTCATATACAAAATTTTATAGCTACGATCATATAGATTGTCTAACTAATGTCGCCATTGAGAAACACTATCTTTACATTCATCTGAATATAACTCAAGATCAAAACATACCATTAATGTCATTAGAATTCTGAAAAAGTCTTTTAAAGAAATCAGAGAAAAAGTCTCTTTATAGTTGATGCATTCTTTCTTTGTAAAGGTCTTTGCGACAAGACGCCCCTTGTACCTCTCCACATTACTTTTTGAATCCCTCTTGGTCTTAAATATCTATTTGCAACCAATAGGTCTCTTACTTTCTGACAATATCCCACATGCCATTATCTTTTATAGACCCCATCTCCTCATTCATGGCATCAATCCACTTCTAAGAGTTAATAACTTTTTATAACTTGATGAAAATTAATTGGATTATCTTCCGTCACTTTAACGTCTATTTTATATTTTTAGATAAATACAATATAATTATCTGGCAATGCACTTCTCTTTTCTCTAGTGGATTTTCTTAATGGTATAGGTTCTTGAGGTATTAGAGTTTACTCTTCTGGCATAACCTCTTATATGAGAGGTTTTCTAACATTGTGTTAATATAGTATTTTGAATAAAGTCAGGATTGAGACTTTAATCAATGCCAACGACACCTATAGAAATATTAATATATTTATCTTTAAAGACAAAGTCTCTAAACATCCTCAAAGAATTGAGCATTTTCTAACTAAAAAATCAACTGAGTTGTGGAATGATAAAACTTGTATCTTCTAGATCATTTTGAGTATCTAATAAAACAACAACCCAATATCCTTAAGTCTAGTTTCTTCTTATTAGGGCTATAAAGCTTTGTTTCAACTGAACATCCCCAAATATTTAAGTGTTTTAAGTTAGACTTCTTACCTGTTCAAAGCTCATAAGCGGTTTTGACAGTTACTTTAGTTAGAACCCTATTAAGGATATACATTGCAGTCTTAAATGTTTCTCTCTAAAATAATTCTAATAAAGATAGAATGACAAATCATACTCCTCACCATATCTTTAAACACTCTTTTTCATCTTTCAAAAATACCATTTATAGTGGACGAATTGGACATAATGTACTGTAGAACTATACCGCATTTCTCTAAAAATTTAGCAAATGGCCTTAGACTTTCTTTACCTGAACCATTATATGTACCATAGTATTTGCCACTACAGTTAGATCTGACACCTTTAATTCTTTTGCTAAGTTAGTTCTTATTTTCAGTTTTAAAATTTTTTAAACATATCCAAGGACTATGCCTTTTGATATAGAAGATATATATAGTCATATCTAGAAAATCATTTATAAATGTCATAAAAAATTATTGACCATTCTAAACAGCCGTAGGAATGACCCACAAATGTCTATATATATAAGTTTTAAGACATTTAAAGTCTTGTTGTCTTCAAATCTTCTCTTATTAGTTTATTTTCTCTTGATATATTTAATACAGATATCAAAATTTATGTAATCTAAAGGATTGAAAATTTCGTCTAACATAAGTCTCTTTATTCTCTATCTAGAGATATAACTCAATCTCTTATGGCATAACATATATAAATTCTCATTGGTAAATTTTTTCTTTAAATTTCATGTACTTAATTGCAAGGATTCATTAAATAGAACAATTATATCCATAAAAAGAGATTATCATTGCCTGATAAAGAACTGAAAATAACCAATTTGAAATCACCAAAGAAACTGAATTTTTTATTTTCAAATAAATAACAATAATCATATTTATTCAAAGTAAAAACAAAAATCAAGTTTCGTTAAAAGATGAAATAACAAATGTTTCTTCAAAATCCAAATAAAATCAGTCTTTACTAATAGTTTAAATTTTTCAATTGCTTTAACTTTAACCTTTTTGTCATCTCTCACATAGATGTATCTTTCACTATAATTAGGCTTTCGATAATTTAAGCAATGCTGCATAGACACATTGATGTAAGCTATTACATCAAAATCTATTCACTGTGTGTGTCTAGATATTACAGTTAAATTAACCTCAAAACAAATCAAACTATGCTTTTCATCTCTGTAAAAGAACAATTAGTGGCTTCTAAATCATTCAATTTCTTTTGTTATTTCTTTTGAGGTGTTGTATCTGCATCTTCTTTATTTTTATTATTTTTCTTATCCTTATACTTTATTGAAATTAGACTTGTTAAGAGCATACTAATTTCCACCTTTTCATTCTTGACAAATATCTATTCAAGTTCTATATGCAAATCCTTAGTTGTAATTGCCTCTTTGGGCTTTAAACCCTTAAATACTTCTGAAATGACCTTTTTTATGATTATGATATATGCGATTTGATCTCTCCTATCTTTTTATTTTTCTTCTATCATTAGGATATTCTTATCTGTAAGAGGTGATGAAGAATTAAGTCTTAACACAAGGTCAAGATCTATGGCTGTGAGAATTATGAAAATATTCTCGTGCCATGATTTAAAGTCAGAGACATTTAGATTGGAATTTAATTGATGTTGGCAATAATAATAGCAGCATACATAACTAAATAGAGAATAATAAATAAATAAAACACGCTCATATTAGTCTTAAAATAAAAATAAATTCAAATAAAAGTAAACCCTATCTCAAGATACCAAGCACTCTATTACTATTTCATCTTTGGACAAAATATTAACTTATAAATAATACCTTGGTGTAGTAATTAAACATTAATAATAAGAATATATCAAATCATGAATCTTTTTTTGGGTCGATTTATAGGTCATATGTAAAAAATCGAATAATCATCACATATTTATCACTACACGTGTACATATAATTTTATTAAATATGAACGTTCCTTTAGGCCAATAGACATTTATAGAAATTATATATACAAAACTATTTATATTCTAAAATAAATTAATTTCCATAACAAATGTCACTTTGATAATATATTGTTTCAATTAATTTGTCTCAATATATATATAAATTAACCAATATTCGAATTTAAAATTGTACAAAAAATTATCCAAAAATAATAAAAAATTAGGTTAAAGTTAAAAGTTTGACTGATCAACAATCAAAGTCAATGATCAACTAATCATTAATTGATCATCATTGACTGGTTTGCATTGAACCAGTTCAAGTTAGCCCAACTAAATCCAAACCAACCTATTTAACTAACCCTTCCTCTTTTTTTTTTTAATTTAATTTAATGAGCTTAAATTAACTTTAATTTTAATGGATTAATATAAACTAACTCCTTTAATCCATCAAGCCCAAAAATAATTGAGCACAAAACTTAATTTCATTAAGCCAAACTAAATTTAGGATTTAAAAACAAAATTCCTTAACTATGGTTTCGAAAAGGAAGATTTACATAAACTTAGTGACCTTTATGATATAAATCATGAAACCATACCCTCTCTTTTCTTCTTCTTCTTCACTGTAGTAGTCATGCCACCACTTCTTCTTTCTTATGCAGTAATCATGGCTATTGCTTTGAGCCTAAGTGCCACAGCTAGGATGGCTACCGGTGAGGCCAAACAGTCAAAAGTCATTAACTTTTTTTTTAATTCATTTTAGTTGTTTTTCTTTTGTTCTTAATATGCCACAACTTTAACCAGATTAGCAGTGACCTAGCAATAGTGGCTTCCTTTTTCAAATGCTAGTGGTAGCTAGGCTACTGCCAACTTTAAACGTTAAAGGGTTTTTTTTAATCTGATTTTTTTAAGAAAAAACTATAAATCCAAATTTAAAAAATTATTCTTAGATTTAAGTATACCAAATTTAAGAACACTAAAATATTTAATTCGTAATTAAAATAAATTTGATTATCAATTATTCAACATAAATTGACTCTAATACCACTTATTGGGATTTGGGATGAAATCTTTTAGTGAAAATCACCACTTATAACCAAAGAACATCAAATTATATCATTAAGAATCAATAATAAAATTATATAGAAGCGTACATGAATCTATGATGTTGAATTGCTCTCTAAGGTTGTGTGGTTGGTTTTCTAGATCTACATATACTCGTAGAAAATCCTTTAAGTTTTTTTAGGGCTCTCTCTTTCACGATGGGATTTCAAAAAGAATAGAAAAATACATGTGATGTAGGGACCATAACCATTTATATAAACAATCTTTTCATATTGTTATTAGTTATTCCCAATTTTGTCTATTATAAAATTAAAATATGAAATTCTAACTAGACAAACCAAGAGGGGGGTAAATTGGATTTTTAATAATTACGAAAATAAATCACTCAATCAATGTAAACAAATTCGAAATAACTGAATAAATAAACAAACAATGATAAATAAATTAAGAGATAGGGAAAAGAAAGCAAACACAATGATTTTAATGTGGTTCGGCTATCCCCGCATAAGTCCACGCCTCCAAGCACACCGGGCTTAAGGATTCTACTATGCAAGCCTTCAAGGCTTCAACAACTTATAATTGACTTCTCAGGTGTCAATAGACCTTTACAACAAGAGATTATTCCCAATCTTTTAACCCAAATGTATCCCCACACTTGCAGTCACTCAAGACAAAGGAATACAAATTGATTTATCTCTCACACAATTTTTCAAGGTTACAAGTTAATACACAATGTGTGAATGAATGAAGTACAAATCTGTTTAAAGTTTTCTGTAGATGGTAAACTCGTATATAAGCTCAGTAGTTGTGTTGTTGTCAGTGCTTGATTTGAATTGGATGAACATATTTATACTTGGAGCTAAAAACTAGCCGTTATTCTTCCATCTGGCAGAAAACGGTTTGCCATTAGTCGTTAATGGTTATCCGTTTCCTTTGGTCAATGTTACCGTTGGGCATGATTTCAAATAATCGGTTGACCGTTAATAATTACCCTTTCGTTTTTAACATCCAGAAACCTGCACAGCAAAAACACTTGATCCGTTTTCTCTAAACGGTTAAAGGTTGGCAAAGAATGTCAATTCTGGAACTTATCGGTTAGCCGTTATATATATTAACAGTTTACCGTTAAAGTCTAGTATCCTCATAATACAAAACTCTGTAACCGGTTCCTTTTAACAGCAAAGGATTTGAAGAGTTGAAGATATCAGTTAACCGTTATATGTTAATGGTTCACCGTTAAAGTCCAGTATCTCACACAACACAAACCTTGAACCGTTTTCTTTAATTGGAAATGGATTAACAAAAGTATGATAATATCGGTTAGCCGTTATATATTAATGGTTCGCCGATTTCTTTCAGTAGCTCACAAAGTGCTTATCGGTTAAGACTTAAGCTGTTAACCTTTTACCAATCAGAGTCTTTTCACTAACGGTTAGCTGTTTAATATAGTCGGTTAGCCGTTTATACTCAGAACTTTATTTTACTTACAAATTGTTCTAGTTTCTCTAAGGAATGTTAAACACATACGTAGTTTTGACTCTTAAGAGAATACTTGAATTTATGTAAGTCTTAAACACATTTATTAACTTAAATTCATTGTTTGTTATCATCAAAATCAATTACTAAAACATGTATATGTTAATAAAATATTATTGTATCTCTACATATTAAATGCCCATACCCTATTAGATACACTAAAACACACAATACGGAAAACCTTAATTGATCATTTGTTATTAAGCTTAACTTTATATGATGATCTATAATACATAATTATTAACAAATAAATCTAATGTTAAATTAAGGATTCAATAATGCTGGATTAAAAATCCAATAGGTAGTTGTATTAGCTGAAGATGTTCCAGGCTTGCTTGATGAATAATCTAGTTTGGTTGATTTCCTGTCCAACAAGAATCTAGGTTGCTTTGGTTGTGGCAACGCGCTATCACTGCCCAACATCAAAATCACTGAGGACATGCTTGGCCTGTCCTCTGGATGGTGTTGCACACATAATAGGCTAATGTGGATGCATCGTATCACCTCATCGAGATTGCATGATTCTTGATAACACACATCGATCAGTTGCCAGGGCATGCCTTTGTTCCACAAATTCCATGCCTACGAACATATCAAAACCCTTTTGTCATTTGTGACTTATTAGTTTAAACAATGTATAAATGCATTTTACTTACATGTCTTACAAGGTTAAACTTGTTATCTGAATTATAAATTCCTCTATTCCTCTTTCCACTTACTATCTCCAGCACTAAAATGCCAAAGCTGAAGACATCAGATTTTATTGAGAACAACCCATCAACAGCGTATTCTGGTGCCATATAGCCACTGCAGATGATTAGAAAAAGTTAATTGTCTTTGATCAGTGGAAGTGGATCATGAAGATAACATGACAGGAAACACTTACTAAGTTCCAACAACTCTGTTTGTGGTTCCTTCTATCTCGTTTCCACCAAAAGTTCTGGCCAAGCCAAAATCTGAAATTTTCGGGTTCATATCATGATCAAGTAACACATTACTTGCTTTGAGATCTCGATGTATAATCCTCAGTCTAGAATCTTGATGTAGGTAGAGAAGACCCCTAACAGTCCCGCAAATAATATGGAAACGCTTAGACCAATCCAATAGCTCACATTTTTTTCTATCTAGAAGGAATCATACTAAGGTTAGTAAAACTCCCAGCTTTGATTTGAAAAAAAAAATATATATATAGCGAAAAAAGACCCCACAAGGTCTGCTAATAAATAAGAAGAAACATATGTAATGAAAGCAGAAGCTAGCTGAAACTTTTAAGGTTTTGAATTTAGCGGGGTCCAGACCAAAAATGAAATAGTCCAGGCTTTTGTTCGGCATGAATTCATAAATCAACAATTTCTCTTCTCCTTGAATGCAATAGCCAAGAAGCTTTATAAGATTTCGGTGCTGTAATTTGGAAAAAAGCGTAACTTCATTCTTGAACTCCTTTAATCCTTGCTCCGAAATGTTCGAAAGCCTTTTCACAGCAATTTCCTGCCCATCCATTAGCGTGCCCTGACAAAATATACATGAAAAAAGAAGTTAGTTACCGAGTAAAATATATATGTAATCGTTCTTGGAATCATTTCACTAGGCACTTTCAAGTTCACCTTGTATACACGTCCAAATCCACCTTCTCCAAGCTTGTTGTTGATGGAAAAGTTATTGGTGGCATTAGCGATTGTAGCTAACTCAAACATTGGCAGCTCTAGGTCTTCGACTTGATCGTCATTTTCTTGATCAGTTCTCCCGTTGTCTCCTGTTTTTCTCCCAAATAATGTACAATATTAACTGAGAGCAAGGTATGCAATATGAATACTGGACACCATATTAAACTATTAATACCCAATTTCTTGTTCTTTATGAGAAGATTCTTTATCCGGAAAATAGTATTCAAACTATTTAATTCATCCAATATGTAGTAAATACATATAAGTAAACCTCTTCTTCGTACCAAAAATTTAAAATTTCAATTGCCTTGCCCCAGATCTAGATGAAATGCACTCTTAATTCTAGGCAATATACAGTTATTGTTGTATACAGAAAATTATCTACTTGGCAAAGAATTTTATTGAAGACTGTTAGTAGATAATCAAACTCTTAAAAAATATTGATTGAAAGCAAACCGCAGCATAACAATACAAACAAATGAATATAAATTTTTTAATGCAATTTCACCGTTTCCCCTGCTTTTCTGAATGTAATAGTCCTCTATAGGCTAACACAGCATCAGTGGAAATCATGACTACCAAATTTTTCATAAAAAAATTAATAAAGGTCGGAGGAATATGTTAGATTTCAAGGACTTCTTATTAGTTTTGGCTGACATGTAGACAAATAAGGATCGGTTTCTTCATCCATGACCTTCACACAGAGAGAGACTTCAAAAAATTTCTGTGAGCTCTCCGACGTTTATCGACTAAGGTTTGTGATGAATTTCAGAATTTAAAAGGGATCTCTAATGTATTTAACAATCACTTGGTTTTGGTTGTTTCTTTAACAATATTAGGCGAAATCATTGAACATACAATAAATAAATAAATAAAAATATTAACAAGGCCGGGGAAATATGTTACCTTTGTTCTTTGCTCTGTTCCGTGCAATGCAGAGTAGAAGGCACAAGATAAACATGCCGGAAATGATTGAAATTGCCACTATGATCTTTAATCTTTTCTTTTCATTCGAGCGGTCTATTGATTCTAGAACATAAAACACCAAGAAAAGTGATCACTTTATTGTTAGTCAATTGCTGTGCTCTCACTATTCTTTTTCATTTTTGTTTTTGCGAAAAAGCTTAATCACATCCTCACGTCCTTCTTAGAAAAAAACTAGTTAGCATAAGAATTAACTAACATTAATTTTAATTCATATTCTGGCTATGTACATTATCAAAAACTCATCTAGTTTTATTATTCAAATGATTATTTACTTTTCTATATGATAAATAGACCAACAAAAAAATAAGCTCTCTTCCAAAAGCTCTTAAAATAAAATAAAATTTTGATTATTTTAATTAAATCTTTTTCTTACCAAATTTAACCATCTTGAGTATTTTCAATAATTTAATTATGGTACTTTTCTCTCTTTAATAGTGATGACATTAAAAGATATGTATAAAATTATTTAAAGAGAGAGAATTTGTAGTTTAATATTAGAGAAAGAGAATGACAATCACGTTTGAATAATCTAATTTGATGAGCTATTTAAAATATGTTATTTTGGTATTGCTCTAAAGAATTGTGAGCAAGTTCTAAATCAGCACTAAAATTGAAACAGGCTGAGGACGTACATCAATTAAAGCGCTTACCTAAATCTGAAGCTGGAACTCTAATAAAAATATCCTGCCCCCAGAGGTATCTATCCGAGCACTCTCTGATATCGATCAGGTCCCCAAACCACATCAAACAGCCGCTACCTTCTCCGGTAACTTGTGAGCTTGCATAAGCTCTACATGAACAGTTCTGGGTGCATTCTGCCTCACAGTCCTTGAGACTCATACTTTGGTTCGACCAATAATTTTCGGGTAGTTTCATTTTAGGAAGCTTAAGAAATCCTTCTCCACTCGGGCAATCTGATGGTTTCCTGACACAACTCCTGGAGTCTGGCGAATCCCACTCTTCTTGCGATTTGGATACAAACCCCGTCAAGCACTCACAAAAAGGCGTCCTGGTAATTCTGCAGTTGCAATTAGCACCACACTCGGCATAATTGTCACATTGGTCAAATGGCCAAGAGTACAACTTATTCCATTGGGAGGTCGTCTCGTCCCATACAAACCGGTGGTATGTTCCTGTGTTGTCCAGCTGTAATCTTGGGGCGACTGTGTCGTTGATGGGCTTAAATTTGTAATATATCTCATCTTCGGTATGCACCACGATTAGCGTGAAGACCGAGTTTTTTACCCAGGGAACGCCTCCGAACGTTTGACCGTTCCATGGTCCAGTTCGTGCATGTTTTCTCGATCCCATGAAGAGTGCCAATTCAGGAACCACTGTACTTTTGTCGAACCGGAAACTGAAGTCTCCGGGGGTTGGATCGTCTTTACTTCTCCAAGGTGTCAAATATCGCTCGAAACCAATTTTTAAGTTCCATCCCAGCTTCATCCCCGGTAACAACGTGTCTGATGGATAATCAAAGCTCTGCCACATGTACTCGTCAGAACTTCTGCTGACGTTGCTTCTCACAACAAGATTTCCAGAATCTAGGAGCTGCGCCACTGGATTTTGTAGCACTCTCGAAGAATTTGAAGACCAGATAGTGCTGTTTTCTTGGTTGAGAAGTAAAAGGCTTCCGTTGTTGCTCAGAGTTAAAACTCCATTCTTGTCGGTAATGGCGTTATTTCGGTTTGCCACCCATACGACAGTCGATGGGCTTTTCTTGTACCATATTCCAAGATACCTGTTGCTCGAATTGCCTGGAGAGAAAAAGCCTAGCTCAAAACTTTGGAAAGACGAGACTAGAGTCTCACCGTCAGTGATGGATTCTCCTCGAGCAATAGAATCAGCTGCAAATGAGAGCTCAATGATTAATATGAAGGAAAAAAGGCAAAAGAAATTGAAGACTGAAAGGCACTTCATTTCAGTTTCTGAGATTAAAATTAAAAATACTAATCATGCTACGCCTGATGATTCTACAAATGTTGTGTTTATTTATGGGAGTGGGAAATGGGACCTTAAAATTGAAATGAGAATGCCAGGTTCCACACGAAATTGACAAATAAAAATTAGAAACTTAATTCGCATGATGTTGACAATCAAATTCTAATTTCTTAAATTAACAATTTTACTCGCCTGAAATTTAATAATTTGACTTTTTTACTCAAATATATTATTATTATTATTATTATTATTGTTATTGATTATGATCATGATAATAATAATAAAAAAATTAAATTATCATCATCGTTGTTGTTGTTGTTCTTATTATTATTATTATCATCATCAGCAGCATCATTTTCATCACCACCACCACCACCACCACCATCATTATTATTATTTAATTAGTTAATTGTTGTGGTTAACAATAATTTTTTTGAATAATAATCATCACAATTATTGTGATACATAATAATAAAATTGATAATAATTAACTAAAGACAGTTTAATGATTTAAAATAATTTATTTTAATTCTAATATAAAGTGAACACATCATGAGAAATACAATCTATTTCAATTCTAATTCATGCAACTTATATAAATAATTTATTGTTGTTTTTATTTCTCGTTCTGATTCTAAAATTGGTTGAATGTCTTCTTAAGAATATGGGGATTGAAATCACTTATCTTTTTGGGAAATTGAAGGATTATAGTTTCCTCTCAACATCAGCAAACGGTAGAGAATTATAGCACTCAACATCAGCCAACGGTGGAGAGTTATAGCATGATTGGGTGGATAGAGAATTGGTCATATTATTTTGTAAAGACGTGTTTCCATTGACTTAGGAGTCAAGATAGCTTTGCACATTGTTGCTTTTTTGTGATTTTTTTCTTTTCGCATGTCTGTGTTTACATTGTTTACAGCGAATTCAATGGACGTAGTTTTTTACATTTGAACGATTTGAGACACTTCATTCAAGTAAGTTATTGGTTATTAAAAATGCCGAAGAAGTACGGCTTAAACTAATCCCGAAGGATATGTCAGTTAGCTTTACTTAAAGCGTTAGATTCATCTAGGATTGAGTGTAATATAAGTGAAAATAAAATATATGACTTTCCCTATCACATATTTTAGATGGAATTTACCTACGACCTGTGGGCAAAGATGGTGGGTTAGATTTAATTTGTTAGAATTTAATTAAAATTGAAGCAGAGAATTTCTAGCCACATGCCTGCTGGCCCATTATGGAATAAATAATCGATGGTCAAGAAGAAAAGGTCATGCAATTTTTTTGAATCACACAGAAAAAAAAAATATGGGAGCTGTGTTTTGGTATTAACTTCCAAGGAAAAAAAATTATAACAATTTTGATATACTCCACTAACAGATGTAAATAACAAAAAATTTTATAATATATGAAAAATATTACACTTAATTAATGCATAGATGTTGCGCGTAATTTAATTAAATTTACATTGTAGTTTTTCAAAACAAATATATATATATAACATTCAGATATTAATTAGGGAGATGTTTGTCAAATTGTATAACATTATATTAGAGTCTCACATTGTTTTAAAATACTAAAATACAATGTTTGCCTATTATATGGCATTGCATAACCTGTGAAGAAGTTGAGTTTATGCCGGATTGCATTACATCTTAAAAGCAAAAAATTAAAAAGCAATTTTCATCTTCTCTTCTCTTTTGCAAATGCATCAAGCAGTTTCCTGTTTCCTCTCTTCCGAATGCACGGCAGCCTCAATCACTTTATGGATGAAGAGGACTCTTAATGGATGACTATTGCTCGCCTGACGAGCGTCGCTCTTTATGGTCGGGCGAGCTAAATTCATGGCAGCCTTGGTCCACCACCATGCCATCTTAATTTGCCGTGCAACATTGCGGCTCCGCCACCTCGTGTCGCATGATACCCATTCCCACCACCACTCCTCTATACGAGAGTACAGCTCCACCACAACCTGGCTTATGGCTCCTCCATCGTCGTGTCTATCCGTCGCCATATTAATCATCAAGATGAAAGTTTGATTTTTAATTTAGGGCTTGTTTTTTGACATTCCTAACGCAGTGTTTTATAGAATGCCCTTTTTTTTTTTTAATACGGACAGATTTTTAAATCACGAATTTTAATAGATTTATTTTTTAATAAATTATAAAAATGTTCGGTTTAATAGATTTAAAATTTATGATTCTTTTGAATTTTATAATTTAAAAACCGTGTACGAATAAAAAAGAATGAAGGTGCATCTATCTGTAAATTGGAATCGGTCAATGGAAAATTTTTTGTTGTTCCAACATTCAAAGCGTAATAAAATATTGGCAAAGAAATAAATGATAAAGCAAATAAGATAATTTTATGAACTCTGAAGATATTAAAGGCAAGAAGACGTAACTGAGGGCAGTTCTCGAGCCCCAGCCCTTTCGTTTGATTATTCCTCCAGTTATTACTTGGTTGATCGTTTACTCTGTTCATCATTGCTCCACTTAGAATTAAATGTGTCGTGGGAAAACAAATATACGAATTGAATTTGAATTGAATTATAAATGAATTGTGTTAAAATTTTATTAATATAAATTAAATAATAGGTTAAGATAAGTGTTTTTATAAAATTATAAATTAAAAAAATAAAATCAAAGTGAAAAAAAGAAAAAGAAAAAGAAAAGTTTTCAAGCTTTTGCAGGAGATGTCATTATTTTTATTAATGGTACACATCACAGGCCATGGTTCTGCTTTTTAGAATTACTAATTGGTGTAGTCTTAATAAATTCAATTTTAACACGGGCTAGCCCAATACGTGCGGTGGGTTTTCTTGTGGTTACTCAAGTCCTTTGTTTTTCATTTTCTCTTTTTTGGGTTATAAGAATTTTTTTTTTTTGGGAGAAATAATAAGGATAGATTGGTTTGTTAGTAAGACACTCTTCTATTATTTTCTTTCTATTTTTATTTATTTTGTCCCTATTGAAACTTGAAGTAATATTTTGTTTCTTTCCCTTTACAATCATTGATTTAAATCAAACATATTTTGAATTATAATTTCAAGCAATCCTTAATTAAAAAAATGTTTAATATGTAAGAACTATAAAAGGAATAATAGATTCTCTAAATTTATGGGAATTAATTAATTAGATAAGAAGTGATGAATAAATCAAAATAATATGAAACTATTATTGTGCTATAAGAGGAATAAAAATAAAACTATTTTTCAACCATTTAATATTTATTATGCATGATGGCTCTTGAATATGTTGTGTTGCTATTATTTTGTATATTGGACTATGAACCTATTCATGCATTGGATAATTACTGTTTTTATTAATAAGACTAATACTCAAACTTAGAACTCATATTACATAAGAATATAACTGATATTTATAAATAAAATAATTATCAGATTTTACATTAATTCTATGAAGCGTTGGATAATCATTTTGATTCAAATATTTTTTTTCTTTTGGAGATTAGTTATAATTTTATTAAAAAAGTATTTAAAAAAATTATCGAAGGTCAAAGCCTGTCGTAATTCGCCCTTAGCCCATTAAAGCCCAACCCAAGCTCAGTCCATTCAAATCGTACAGGTTTTCAAAGGGTTTGGGCTCATTACTAATTATATGGGTTTGGGTCTACGTTTAAAAAAGTATAGATCAAGTTTAAAATTTACCAACTCTAGTTTGGATATTTTAAGCAAGAGAATGTTTATTTAAAGCTATTTAGGATGTGGTTAGTGTGATTAGGACAGTAGCAAGGCTTTTTCTAAAATTTTCCCCTTGACATGGCTTCAAAATGGTGTTCTTGATTTGCTTTTCGATTTGAAATAGATAATTGATGATGACTAAAAAATGAAGTTTAGTTTTGATATAATTACATATGCAAAATTTTATTAGTACATGCAATCTTTTTTTTTTCTAAGTTTCTACGTAGGATAAGGATTTAGTACTGAGTTAAGTTTTTACTTAGCAATATATCAATAATAGTTAGACGAGATAAATAAAAAAAAATTAAAACAATTCTAATCATGAATCCATGCTCAACAAAAACTTAACTTAACAGAGAATCCTAATCCTTCTATATTAACAATAGAATACTTTGTATTTAGATGGGGCAACAGACATGTACTACATCATTGGATCCTCGCCATTTCTCATTGATTCATTTAGCTGAACTGGTACGTATAAATCAGTAATACTCCATTTGGTTGAAATATTACTAATTATGTCATTTAAGTTTCAGATAATGCAGAATAGCGCAGGCTACTAATAGATTCTCTAACGAGCCTCCAACTCTGTGATGGTAGTTGCATTAGTTGAAGATGATCCAGGCTTGTGTGATGAAGAATCTGGTCCGGTTGATTTCCTGTCCACCAAGAATCCAGGTTGCTTTGGCTGTGACAACACGGTGTCACTGCCCAACATCAAAATCACCGAGGGCATGCTTGGCCTGTCCTCTGGATGGTGTTGCACACATAATAGGCTAATATGAATGCATCGTATCACCTCATCAAGATTGCATGATTCTTGATAACACGCATCGATCAGTTGCCAGGGCATGCCTTTGATCCACAAATTCCATGCCTACAAGCATACCAAAACCCTTTTGTCATTTGTGACTTATTAGTTTAAACTATGTATAAATGCATTTTACTTACATGTCCTATAAGGTTAAACTTGTTATCTGAATTATAAAGTCCTCTATTCCTCTTTCCACTTACTATCTCCAGCACTAAAATGCCAAAGCTGAAGACATCAGATTTTATTGAGAACAACCCATCAGTAGCGTATTCTGGTGCCATATAACCACTGCAGATGATTAGAAAAAGTTAATTTTCTTTGATCAGTGGAAGTGGTCCATGAAGATAACAAAATAGGAAACACTTACTAAGTTCCAACCACTCTTTTTGTGCTTCCTTCTATCTCGTCCCCGCCAAAAGTTCTGGCCAAGCCAAAATCTGAAATTTTCGGGTTCATATCATGGTCCAGTAACACATTACTTGTTTTGAGATCTCGATGTATAATCCTCAGTCTAGAATCTTGATGAAGGTAAAGAAGACCCCTAGCAGTACCGCAAATAATATGGAAACGCTGAGACCAATCCAATAGCTCACGTTTTTGTTGATCTAGAAGGAATCATACTTAAGGTTAGTAAAATTCCAAGTTTGGATTTAAAAAATGATAAAAGAAAAAAGATCCCACAAGGTATGCTAATAAATAAGAAGAAACGTATATAACGAAAGCACAAGCTAGCTGAAACTTTTAAGGTTTTGAGTTTAGCGGGGTCCAGACCAAAAATGAAATTGTCCAGGCTTTTGTTCGGCATGAATTCATAAATCAACAATTTCTCTTCTCCTTGAATGGAGCAGCCAAGAAGCTTTACAAGATTTCGGTGCTGTAATTTGGAAAAAAGTATAACTTCATTCTTCAACTCCTTTAATCCTTGCTCCGAAATCTTCGAAAGCCTTTTCACAGCAACTTCCTGCCCATCTGCTAGTGTGCCCTGACAAAATATACATGAAAGAAGAGGTTAGTTACCGAGCAAAATATATATGTAAATCTTTCTTATTTCACTAGCAACTTTCAAAGTTCACCTTGTATACACGTCCAAAGCCACCTTCTCCAAGCTTGTTGATGATGGAAAAGTTATCGGTGGCATTAGCAATTGTAGCTAACCCAAACAGTGGCAGCTCCAGGTCTTCAACTTGATCTTCATTTGCCTGATTAGTTCTCCTGTTGTGTCCTGTTTTCTCCCAAGTAATGCCCAATATTAACTGAAAGCAACGTATGCGGTATGGATACTGGACTATATATTAAACTATTAATTTCCAATTTCTTGCTCTTGATGAGAATGTTCTTTATCCGGAAAATAATATTAAAACAATTTAATTCGTCCAGTATGTATAGCAAATACATATAAGTAAACCTCTTCTTTCTAACAAAAATATAGCCTCTTCTTCCTACCAAAAATTTACAATTTCAATTACCTTGCCCCATGTCTAAATGAAATGCACTTTTAATTCGTGGCAATATACAGTTATTGTTGTATACAGAAAATTATCTGCTTGGTAAATAATTTTATTGAAGATTGTTAGTGCAAAATCAAACTCTTACAAATATTGATTGACAGCAAACCGCAGCATAAAAATACAAAAAAAAGCATATAAATTTTTTAATGCAAATGAAGCAATTTTACCCTTTCCCCTGCTTTTGTGAATGTAATAGCCCCCTATAGGCTAACAAAGCAGCAGTAGAAGTCAAGACTATCAAATTTTTCATAATAAGGTTGGAGGAGTATGTTATATTTTTAGGACTTCTTATTAGTTTTGGCTAACATCTAGACAAATAGGGATCGGTTTCTTCATCCATGCCCTTCTCACAGAGAGCGACTTCAAAAAATTTCTGTGAGCTCTCCGACGTTTATCGACTAAGGTTTGTAATGAATTTCAGAATTTAAAAGGGATCTCTAATGTATTTAACAATCACTTGGTTTTGGTTGTTTCTTTAACAAATATTAGGCGAAATTATTGAACATACAATAAATAAATAAATAAAAGTATTAACAAGGTCGGAGGAATATGTTACCTTTGTTCTTTGCTCTGTTCCGTGCAATGCAGAGTAGAAGGCACAAGATAAACATGCCGGAAATGATTGAAATTGCCACTACGATCTTTAATCCTTTCTTTTTATTCGAGTGGTCACTTGATTCTAGAACATAAAACACCAAGAAAGCGATCGCTTTGTTGTTAGTCAATTGCTGTGCTCTCACTAGTCTTTTTCATTTTCGTTTTTGCGAAAAAGCTTAATGTCACCCTCACGTCCTTCTTAGAAATAAACTAGTTAGCATAAGAATAATCTAATATTAATTTTAATTTATATTCTGGTATGTACACTATCAAAAACTCATCTAGTTTTATTATTCAAATAATTATTTACTTTTTTATATGACAAATAGATCAGTAAAAAAAAAATAAGTTCTTTTTTAAAAATTCTTGAAATAAAAATAAATTTTTATTATTTTAATTAAATTCTTTTCTTACTAAATTTAACTATTCTTAATTTTTTCAATAATTTAGTTATGGTACTTTTCTCTTTATAATACTGATGATATTAAAAGATATATAAAAAATTATTTGAAGAGAGAGAATTTGTAATTTAATATTGAAAGAAGAGAATGATAATCACATTTAAATAATCTAATTTAATGAGCGGTTTAAAACATATTTTTATTAATATAAAATCTCATTTAAAGATTATTTTTAGTATTGCTCTAAAGAATTGTGAGCAAGTTCTAAATCAGAACTAAAATTGAAATAGGCTGAGGACGTACATCAATTAAAGCGCTTACCTAAATCTGAAGCTGGAACTCTAATAAAAATATCCTGCCCCCAGAGGTATCTATCCGAGCACTCTCTGATATCGATCAGGTCCCCAAACCACATCAAACAGCCGCTACCTTCTCCGGTAACTTGTGAACTTGCATAAGCTCTACATGAACAGTTCTTGGTGCATTCCGCCTCACAGTCCTTGAGACTCATACTTTGGTTCGACCAATAATTTTCGGGTAGTTTCATTTTAGGAAGCTTAAGAAATCCTTCTCCACTCGGGCAATCTGATGGTTTCCTGACACAACTCCTGGAGTCTGGCGAATCCCACTCTTCTTGCGATTTGGATACAAACCCCGTCAAGCACTCACAAAAAGGCGTCCTGGTAATTCTGCAGTTGCAATTAGCACCACACTCGGCATAATTGTCACATTGGTCAAATGGCCAAGAGTACAACTTATTCCATTGGGAGGTCGTCTCGTCCCATACAAACCGGTGGTATGTTCCTGTGTTGTCCAGCTGTAATCTTGTGGTGACTGTGTCGTTGATGGGCTTAAATTTGTAATATATCTCATCTTCTGTATGCACCACGATTAGCGTGAAGACCGAGTTTTTTACCCAGGGAACGCCTCCGAACGTTTGACCGTTCCATGGTCCAGTTCGTGCGTGTTTTCTCGATCCCATGAAGAGTGCCAATTCAGGAACCACTGTACTTTTGTCGAACCGGAAACTGAAGTCTCCGGGGGTTGGATCGTCTTTACTTCTCCAAGGTGTCAAATATCGCTCGAAACCAATTTTTAAGTTCCATCCCAGCTTCATCCCCGGTAACAACGTGTCTGATGGATAATCAAAGCTCTGCCACATGTACTCGTCAGAACTTCTGCTGACGTTGCTTCTCAGAACAAGATTTCCAGAATCTAGGAGCTGCGCCACTGGATTTTGTAGCGCACTCGAAGAATTTGAAGACCAAATAGTTCTGTTTTCTTGGTTGAGAAGTAAAAGGCTTCCGTTGTTGCTCAGAGTTAAAACTCCATTCTCGTCGGTAATGGCGTTATTTCGGTTTGCCACCCATACGACAGTCGATGGGCTTTTCTTGTACCATATTCCAAGATATCTGGTGCTCGAATGGCCTGGAGAGAAGAAGCCTAGCTCAAAACTTTGGAAAGACGAGACTAAAGTCTCACGGTCAGTGATGGATTCTCCTTGAGCAATAGAATCAGCTGCAAATGAGAACTCAATGATTAATATGAAGGAAAAAAAGCAAAAGAAATTGAAGTCTTGAAGGCACTTCATTTCAGTTTCTGAGATTAAAATTTAAAATACTAAACATGCACAAGATTCTACAAATATTGGGTATTGGAAGAACGCTGGGTTTCACGTGAATTTGAGAATAAAGAATAGGCACTTAATTCTTATTGGTTGACAAGTAAATTCTAATTCTTTCTGGGAAATTGGAGGATTATAATTCCCTTTGAACATTAGTCAATGGTTTACATTGACCGATAGTCATATTATTTTGTAACGAGACGTGTTTCCATTGACTTAAGATAGCTTAGCACATTGTTGGCTTTTCGTATTTTTTTAAATATATATATATATATATAGAGAGAGAGAGAGAGAGAGAGAGAGATACACCCGCATACACATTTGAACAATTTGAGATAATTCATTCAAGTTAGTTATTGGCTATTAAAAATGCTAAAGAATAAGCCACTCGACTTTGGCCTCTCTATATATACACACGCACACACGTTTGATCGACTTGAGATAACTCATTAAGCAACTTATTGATTATTAAAAATGCTAAAGAATAAGTGCTGAGTGCTTAGAATCTCGAGCCCCATAATATTTAATTTTTTTTAATTTAAGTGAAGATAATTTAGATTTTGTTATATATAAGATTTATAAAATTAATTTTAATAATTATTTAGTTATAAATATCAGTGTAGTAATCTTATGAAATATAAATGGTAATCTGAGTAATTATTTCACGTAATTAAAAAAATAAAAAATAGATATAAATATGACTTAAACTAATTTTAAAAATATATAATATTAGTGTAGTAATCTCATAAAAATATGAGTGATAATATAAGTAATATTCTTGTATAATTAAAAAATATATATTAAAAAATAGATATGGTTTGAACTAATTCCCAAGGATGTCTGTTAGCTTCACCGAAAGTGATAGGTTTGTAGGATTGGGCATGATAAATTAAAGTGGAAAATAAAAGATATAGCCCGCGCTCTAAGACATTTTCCTAGGCACTATGGTCAAACATGGTGGGATAGATTTAATTTGTTAAAATTTAATTAAAATTGAAGTATAGAATTTCTAGCCACGTGCCTGCTGCGCCATTATTGACTAAATAATCGATGGTCAAATAGAAAAGGTCATGCAATTTTGGTGAATTAATTTCAAAGGAAAAAAATGTCAACAATTTTGATATACCCCACTAACAGATGTGAACAACGAGAAAATTTATAGTATACTAAAAGTATTATATTAATTAATGTGTGTATGTTATGTGTAATTTCATCAAATATAACTATTACTTACGTAATTATTTTTCAAAATAAATATATACATAAATACATATATTAAATAGGGAGATTTTTGGCACATTATATAACATTGTGTTAGAGTCTCAGATATTTAAAATATTAAAATACGATGTTTGCTATTATATGGTGTTGTATAACAGGTGAAGAATTAAGTTTATGTCGGATTGCATTACATCTTAAGAGCAAAAAATTAAAAAAGCAATTGTCTTCTTCTCTTCTCTCTTCCAAATGCATCAAGCAATTTCTTATTTCCTCTCTTCCAAATGCATGGCAGCCTTGGAGAATATGGGCCAAGTGGGCCTAGGTGGGTTGAAAAAGGACCTGGACCGTGCACAAAAAAGCAAAGAAATGGAGCTAAGACATTATTGTACAAATTACGTCCTATAGCAGATATCACATTGATATGCACGTTCAGAAAGCAAATGGAAAGCTCTGGAGATGCACGGGAGTGTACGGACATCCTAAAGCTAGTGAAAGAAAGCACACTTGGACCTTGTAGAGAAGATTATAAGGTTTATTCTCTCTCCAATGGCTTAGTTTATTGGGAGTCTGATCACTGCCTGCTTATGTTGGAAGCTAGAGAAAGGAAGAAGAGCCTTGTTTATGAAAGAAGAAGTCTTAATAGAGTTCACTATAAAGATATGTGGAGCGCCTATGAGGAATGCTAAAACATAGTGAAAAGAGAGTGGATGAGATGACATTGACACAAAGAAACCAGCCCTGTTCATAAATTCAAAACAATTACCGGAAGCTCTTTAGCTCAATTTCAATTATGGATTATAGAAGAATTTGGAGGTGGAAACAAAAAGTTGAAAGAGCTTCTTAAGGAGCTAAAACGGGCGAAAAAAGATAGTATCCAATATGAAAGGGGCAGTGAAATAACAAAAATTGAGAGGTAGATTCAAAACATATTGATAGATGAGGAGACGTATTAGAAGCAGAGATCGAAAGCTGATTGGTTCAAGAGAGGAGATAAGAATACAAAATTTTTTCCATGCAAAAGCATCCTTTAGAAAAAGAAAAAATAAGATTGAAGGCATCGAAGATAGCATGGGAAATTGGTAGGATGACAGAGGTGAGATAGAGAGAAGGTTTTGTGAATATTTCCAAGAGCTGTTCACAACTTCGAGCCCAACAGCAAGCCAGATCAATGCAGCTTTGCAAGGGTTGAGTCCAAAAGTTAATTCAGAGATGAATGATCTTCTGGAGCAACATTTTTCAGCAAAGGAAATAATAACGACCCTTTCTTAGATGTGCCCAACAAAGGCTCCTAGACCAAATGGATTACAAGATGTATTTTTTCAAAACTATTGGGAAGCAGTCAATGATGGAGTCCTTGCAACATGTCTTCATGTTCTAAACCAGCAAGGTACTATAGCACCACTCAATCACAGTTATACTACTTTGATTCTAAGAGTGCTAAGCCTAGGAGAATTACTGAATTCAGACCTATTAGCCTGCGCAATATAATTTATAGAATAGTTGCTAAGGTAATTGCTAATAGGCTAAAGCAAATTTTACACCTGATAATTTCTCCAACATACAAAGTGCTTTTGTACCAAATAGACTGATAACTGATAATATCATTATTGGTTATGAATGCTTGCACAAAATTACACAGTAGTAAAGGCGAAAAGAAAGGGCTGGTGGCTTTAAAGCTAGATATAAGTAAAGCATATGATAGAGTTGAGTGGCTGTTCCTGAAACGTGCAATGGAGAGGCTTGGTTTTTTAAATAAATGGATTGCATAACCACCTCTTCATTTTCTGTTATTATAAATGGATCAGCTAAGAGGCTGATACAACCCCAAAGCGGGCTCAGGTAAAAGTGCCCTCTATCCTCTTACTTGTTCTTAATCTGTGCAGAGGCCTTTTCCAATTTACTAGCCCAGGCAGAAAAACAGCACCTAATCCATGGCCTGAAGTTAAGCAAGAACGTCACAGTTTCCCACCTTCTCTTTGCGAACGATAGCTTGGTGTTTATAAGAGCTTTAACGATAGCTTGGTGTTATATCTCAGCTTCTGGCCAGCTATTCAATTACAATAAGTCATCGATGGTCCTTAGTGGAAAAATCCCTCATGGGCCGTTAGCGGCAATAAAAGGCATTTTCCAGTTGAATGTGGTTTCAAGGCATGAAAAATACTTGGGGCTACCTTCAATGGTAGGAAGAAATAGGACTAGTTTTTTCAATGATATTAAGCTCAGAGTATTGAGCAAAATATCTAGCTGGCAGCATAAACTTTTTTCCAGTGGAGGTAAAGAAGTTTTGATTAAAGCTGTACCCCAAGCTGTCCCAGCATACATCATAGGTGTCTTCAAAATACCTTTGGCGGTGTGTAAAGACATTCAACGAGCAATTGCGAGATTTTGGTGGGGCTCAACAGAAGAGAAAAAAGGAATCCACTGGGCAAAGTGGGAGAAAAGTAGTCAGGCTAAAATCAGAGAGGGGATAGGCTTTAAGGATCTTTCAAACTTCAACCATGCATTAGTCGCGACACAAGGTTGAAGATTACTCCAATATCCTGTCTCGCTAATGCCACAAGTCCTGAAAGCTAGATATTTCAGACACACTGATTTTATAGAGGCAAAAATGGGCTTCAATCCATCTTTTGTCTGGAGAGGCATCCTGTGGGGGAAAGAAATTCTGTAGTGGGGGATGAGATGGAGGGTGGAAATAGGAGATAAAATACATGTTCGAGCCACCAGGTGGCTATGAAGGTCTGGAAATATATTTATGTGGACACTGAGATGCAGGAAGTTATGAGAGAAGACATTCTAAACGTTAGGTTGAGCTTGATAAGGAAGATGCCCATAAGAGAGGTAGAATTTGTGGTTGTTGTCTGGTAGAAAATATGGTATGCTAGGAACAAGCTTATTTTTTAAGAGGAAATATTAAACCCAGCGACTTTAATTGCAAAGGCAAAAGCTCTATAGAGACTTATCAAAGAGTACACGGGAAAGAACAAATAAGCAAAAGAAGTAATGATGTTAGAAAGCAAGATCAATGGTGTCCTCCGCCTACTGGATATTACAAAGTTAATGTGGATGTAGCTATCCGCATAAAGAAGTAACTTACAGGCCTAGGGGTTGTTATTAGGAATTGTCAAGGGCAAGTTTAGTGGTAGCAGTCAAAAGCACAAAAATTCCAAGATAATGTCTAAGCCGCAAAAGTGGCAGCAGTCAAATGAGGAATGGAAATAGCAAGAGAAGCAAGGCGAACAGTTGTGATAATTGAAACAGATTGTGTTGAAGTGGTTAATTTAGCCAACAATATAACCAGTAGGAGGAAGAAGACTGTGTGGACAATTTTAGACATTCAAAATTATAAGAAATAGTTTCAATCGATATCAATTCAACATGTCCTAAGATGTTGTAATAGTTGTGCTCACTCTCTTGGTAAAAAAGCTTTCACATGAAAGGATAATTTTCCACCGGATGTTTTTTTCTTTTTCTTGTTTTTGAATGAAATTTCCACTTTTTCTCATAAAAAAAAATAAAAATTGCACGGCGACCTCAATCACTTTATGGATGACAAGCGTCGCCCTTTATCGTCGGGCGAGCTAAATGCAAGGCAGCCTTGGTCCACCACCATGCCATCTTGATTTGCGGTGCAACATTGCGTCTTCAACTCCTCGGGTCGCATGATAACCAGCCCCACCACCACTCATCTATGCGACAATGCAGCTCCACCACGACCTTGCTTATGGCTCCCCTATCCCTGTGCCTGTCCTATCCTTAGCCATATTAATCATCAAGATGAAATTTTGATTTTGTAGTTTGAGTTGGATTTTTATTTTAGGGTTTGTTTTTGAACGATAGGGTTTTCTAATGGAATGTTTTATCGAATGAGTGGTGCCAATTTTTTTTTTTTAATATGAATATGTTCTTGGTTTTAATATATTTATTTTTTAATAAATTATAAAACCACGTGATTTAATAAAATTAAAAATATTAGCTCTATTAAATTTATATACATGTAAAAAATAATAAAGAGAATATATATCTACATAGCAATCGGTCAATGAATTTTTTTTTTTTTTTATGTTTCAACGCGCATAATAAAATATTAACAAAGAAATAAATGATAAAACAAATAAGATAATTTTCTAACCTCCGAAGACATCAAAGGCGAGGAGACGTAACTTGGGGCAGTTCTCAAGTCCCGGCCTTTTCGTTTGAATATTCCTACAATGATGACTTGGTGATAGTTTACTTTGGCCATCGTTGTTCTATTTAGAACTAAATTTCGGCAATTTTGAAATTGACGGATGCTAGATGTGTCTTTCTCAATCATTAGCCAAGGTCAACGCATGCTAAACAGCGTTGACCTTAAGTCAATTCCTTTGGCAGAACAAATGTTTCCAACTATTTCATAAGGAAATTCAGTGTGAACAGGCCAAGTCATCTCGTAAGAGAAATCGGGTGGCCATGGACTCTGTTTCTTAGGTAGGATGCCTGCCTGTGCAATATCTAATTCATTGCATTCTTCATATGCTAATTCGATTCGTGATTTAATTTATTCGGTATCAAAGCATTTTGACCTTCTAAGACATTGTTTTGGTGTGAAATAGATCACTCCACGTTTAATCTTTGGAGAAATTTTAAAATAAAATAATGAAAATGAATGACATAATAATTCAATCTTTTGTGTCTCTCACCTTATAGTTCATCGTATTTATTCTAATATTAATATATGATTAAATAATTATTGTGTATTTTGAAATATGACAATAAAATTTACAACATTAAAACTTTTTTTTAGTTCTCATTCAAGAAATGGATTTATATTAGAGTAATTTTAGAAATGAATGGAACTGAATATGCTCTAATAGAAATCAGGTCTTCTTATGTTCATCATCATCATCCAATCCGTGCCCTAGTGCAGGAAACTCTAGCTTCTTCGAAATTAACGACAGCGATATAAATAAAATGAAATGTCTAACACATACCATTTAATTTATTAAACTGAATAAAATTGTAAAAACCACGGTTAAAACACAAACGAAAAACAGCGATTTTGACTTTCCCATGAGCTCGTCCATAAAGCATATTCTCCAGATGAAGCTTTGATCGTATGCAAGAGAAACGACAGCGTTTCTTAACTGATGATGCATCCATCCACGGGGCAACATTGAATGAAGATTAATATTAATTATAATTAAATAAGGTAGCGCTTGCTTTTTTCGTCTTAAATGCGAATGGATCTGTATTTTTTAAAAATATAAATAGATTTAGATATAAATATTTAAATGATATATTTATTTTTTTTAATACTTAAATATAATGGCATCTTTTTTTAAAATAAAAATATTTTAGGTATTGTTCTTGACATTTATGTTCTCGTAAATCAAAAAGAAAAAGTGGATTATATTTTTTAAGCTCAGAAGTATTTTCTAGGGATATTTTTATAAAACAATATTTATTTCTCATTTATATCTTATTCTGTGTAGATAAAAGTAAAAAAAATTATTTATTTGTAAATGTTTGAAACTCGGATATATGCTAAAAAAATAAAATTTCTTTCAAAAAATCTGAAATTGATAAAATTTAAAATTTTAGACGTGTAACAAATAATCTCTAAGTGATTAATTATAATAACAAATAATCTCTAAGTGATTAATTATAATAACAAATAATCTCTAAGTGATTAATTATAATAACAAATAATCTCTAAGTGATTAATTATAATATAATAAAACACACATAATGAAATATTGTACAATATGTGTTACAACAATTAATGCAATGCAATCTAGTCCAGACACCAAACACAAGACAATATTAGTGTGCTTACTTCATTTGGGGAATTAGAAATTTAGAAGCAAGGAAGAAGAATGATTTTTATTATTGGAAAAAAGATATCTACACCCTAAAATTTGAAGAAATAGTTATCAACACCCCTAAATTTTTTTAAAAAGAGACACTAAAACTTATTTTTTATTATTATACCATTTATCTCTATTATTTTAAAAAATGACTCTAATATTTAACAAGAAATATAATATTAAAATAATATCGTAATAATATATACATTTAAAATAATGTTAATATTTAAAAATTATTTTAATATTTTATAATCTATTAGATATATTTTATTATATTAGAGTAAATTTTATGATAAATAGAATCATAATATTAAAATAAATCTATAAAAAATTTAAATCATTTTGAATATTATGTAAAATAATAATTCTAACAATGTTAGAATGTGAGAATATTTTTAGTTGTATAATGTATTTAATACAAATATATATTTAAAATCTCTACAATAAATAAAAAAATATTATTAAAATCAATTAATAATTTACATATTCAAATTTGTTAAAATATTTTAATATTGTTAATCTACGGCATAAATTACATTATTTTTATGGTATTTGTATTTTAAAAAAATTTAAAGTCAATTTTTTAAAATAATAGAAGTAAAGAATATAATCGTCAAGGTAGATCTTGGTATCCTCTTTGAAAACTTAGTGGTGATGTTAACTATTTTCCTAAATTTTAATGGTATAAATGTCTTTTTTTTTTTTAATTATTTACTTGCTTATTTTGTACTTGAGAATAAGAACAAAACTAATAGAACCCACTAAATTTGAAAATAAGGATTCTCATTCTCACAGGGAGGTGGAATAGGATTCTCATTCTTCATTCTCAAGTTTAGTGAGTCCTATTAACTTTGTTCTTATTATCAAATAAGATTCTCATTCTTTGAATTTATAATTTTACCTTTATATAATTTTTAAAATTTCAAATTTGTCCTTATTACAAAGTCTAATAATAATAATAATAATAATATCAATTACTATAAGAATATTAATTATGTAATAATTATTTCTATTATACTATTTATATAAAAATAATTAGAATTACCATTGTTGTTGTTGTTGCTGTTGTCATCGTTGTCGTCGTTGTTATTATTATTATTATATAATAAAATAATAATAATAATAATTAGTTTACTCCAAGTGCTCAATATTATAATAAACATGCATATATTTCCTTTAAAAGCATTCACTTTTTGATTTTCTAAGTGAAAAAAACATAATATTAACTAAGGGTATTTTTGTAAATGATTTAGTCAGATTATATGATAAAAGTAAACACAATAATAAAAATATTGTTTATTTTGATTCTTGTAGCTCAAGTAAATAATTCATTTTTATTTCTATTCCTCATTTTAATTCTTACTCATTTCAATTCATGCATATTCTAATTCCCACAAGATAAACATATTATAAATACAATCTAATCAAATCTCATCATATCCAATTAAGCCCAATCCACTTTGATATGTCAAATGCACCCCAAAGTGGACTTTAGGTTTTATCATCTAATCATTGATATTGAATTATGAAAAGATAAATAATACATTATTAGTCTCTTAAACACTAATGCCTAGGTTTTACTCAAATGTACACATAGGTCTCTTAATTTCAAAAATCAAAACACATGACATAGCTTGATTATCATATCTTTTGAGTTTTGGAAAAAAAATAATTTAAAATTTTATAGTAAATACAAATACAAATTAAAAGTGGCTAACACTTAGAATAAGGTATTTTTTTTAAATATGTATCATTAGATTTAACCAATGATATGTATATTAGTTATATTAATAAAAAAATGTAATTATTTTTAAAATAATATAGTTAGTTAACAAATTGATTAAAGAGTATTTTAAATTTAAAAAAACAATAAGAAATATGATAAAATACAATATCTCAAATTTTTTATTTTAAATTAAATTCTTGCCACAACAAGCAAGTAAGCTTCATTGCATGATGTTTATTGCATGATGTTCATATGTGCATTTTTTTCATACGAAGATGTTAAATTCATATACAATTGAAGTTTAAAGTGGTATATAAAAGGTAGAGGCTACAATTAGTCATATGTCATATTTGCCAAGTAATAAGAAACTCCTTTTAAGGTTTGCATAATAAGAGATTTATTTTTAGCAGTCAAAAGGTGAATAATGGATTTGATTTCAGAGAAAAAAATATTTTATGTCAATATCATTGTCACAAAACCTTAGTATTTTCTCTCTCAATTGTTGAAGTTTAAGTAATTTACTTGTGTGATACTCCGAATGCATTGTTAGATATTAATTGGATGTAATTAGTTAATTTTCTTTGGATTAGCAAAATTTATATTGACAATTGGTTATTGTATTTGCTAGATGATAAGGAATTTTTAAACTAATGATATATTATTAATAAAAAGTGGATGTATAGGTTAGTTAAATGAATTAAAACTTTTCAATTACTTAATTTTTTTGTCATTCTATTAAATTATATTAAATGATTGGCTAAGATTAAAATAATTAAACTTAAGGTCCGTATTGTTTAGTATCTTATCGATTGTCACCCTTGCATTATTAACATGAATGGTTTTGTTGCAGAATTGATAATGTCTTTTCGAACAATTACTAGCCAAAATTTTTAATGTGAAAAATAATAATCACTTTTGTAATGACAATTGGAATGATATTAATTGCCATTATTAATATTGTAAAAATACATATAGCATTATAAATAAATCCTAAATGCAAAAACAAATTAAAAGTGACATGCGTTTGGAATCAAGGATTTTAAAAGAAATTTTTGTAATTTTTAAAAATATTTTATGTTATGTTTACTTTATGAAATAGGAGTGAGGAATGTAAATTCTTTCCACTCTAGTGTTTATTTATAAGTTTTAGAAGGAAAGTGGAAATTTAATTCCATAGGACTCATTATTTTTTGAAGTAAGGAGTGAGATTTTTACTCTCATGGGCGAAGGTGGGGGTGAGAATCCACTCTCTCCTCTCTCTTATTTACTTTTATATTAATAAATAAAAATAAATTTAATTACATATTATATAAAATAAAATAAAATAAAATAATATATACTTTTAAAATATTAATAATTTTATTTTATTAAAATATATTTAATATTTCATTAAACACAGTATCTATTAAATATGTTTAATAAATGTAATTTATTAAAAATATAATAATATTATTTAAATAAATATGATATTATTTGTTTTAGTAAATTAATATTTTATTAAATATTATTAATTTTAGTTTATTAAATACATTTAATATTATTAATCATATTTACTAATAAAATAAAATAATATTAATATATTATTTTATAAATTATATTTATTAAACATATTTACTAAATAATATGTTTAATAAAATAATAAATATTAAACATATTTAATAAAATAGAATTAACAGTATTTAATAAAATATTATATTTAGTACAATAAAAGAATAATATCATATTTATTTAAATAATATTATTATATTATTTTATAAATTATATTTATATAAGATAATAATATTAAACATTTATTAAATATAAATATAATATTATCATATTTAGTTAAAAATAATAATTTACATTAATATTAAGTTAAAATTACTTAAAAATATATTATTTTACTCATAGAGAATTATAAAAATATATTATTATACTCATGGAGAATTAATAATATTACTATATGCTATCTTTATTTAGAATTATAATATTATTATATTTATTTAAAAAATAATAGTATTATATTTATTTAATATTAGTGATTAATAATAATAAATATTTTATTTAAATAAAATATTAATTTTATATTCTATTATTAGTAATAATATTTCAATTGTGTTGCTTTTATTAATAATTTTTTATTTATATAATTAAAATTAAAATTAAAGTTAATAAAAAATTATGATTTACATAATTAAGAATATTAATAATTATTTAATTTATAAATATAATAAAATAAATATTTTATTTTTAAATATATTTTTTATTAATTTTATAATTAAAAACTATAATTCTTTAAATAAGGAAAAATTATAATTTAAACCATTTGTTCTCAATTCAAGATAATATAAACACATAAATTAAATTATATTTTTATTTTAATATAAATAAATAATTTACTCTTACACTCACTCAACACTCTTAATTTTAAAATTCTCATTATTTAAATTTACACCCCAATTTAATATGTAAACGTTATTTTAATGTCTAAACAAAAAACTATAGGGTTTTATAAGAAATTTGGAAGGGTGTTAAGAGAAGAGCCCTGTAGGTGGAGAATACGTTCAACCACGGGGCCTAATCCAGCACATTTCCCGGTCGAAAATTAAAAACTTTCGGGGAAGCTTTTGATGTCCGCTCAAATTTTGGCGCCTTTTCAAATCTCTTCTTCCCACTTCCCATTGAAGGTCTTACTGAGAAAGGTTAACATCGCCCGACTCCACCCACAACGACGTCGTTGGCCAAGCCCTTCGTCAAAGAAAATGGTGTTCCTTCACCAACAGAAGTCTTCACTCAAAAGAGACTTCTCTTCCTCTTCAAAAAGCACATTCCCTGTTCCTCCCTCCAAAATCCCCAAATCCGTTGATTCAGAAATCGAAAAAATGGTCTCAATTTTAGCAGATGCCGGCTGTACTTTAATGTACCACTCGGGCCCACCGTGTCTCCCTTCTGATCCTAACAAGCTCCGTCGCCACCTTACCAATCTCCTCTCTCACGACACCTCGCATCGCTCCCATTTCCTCGCCGGCTTCTCTTCTTATGTTCAGTCTCCCAAAAATTTCATCAGGTCAATTACTTTCTCATTTTTAAAAGTTGTTAATTTTTTCTTCAATTATCTGATTAAACTACGTCTTTCCGTTTTGATATCAGGGTTCTGAGCTCATCGAGTCCTGGCAGAAGCGACAGCTTAGTTCGACAGCTTTTGCTGGTTCCATGTATTCAATTAGACCTAATGCACATGCTTCTTGAGAAACTTCCTGAATATTTTGATGTGAATCCAGAGACACAGGCATCACTGTCTTTTGAAGAGGATGTTGGTAGGCTTATTGTCAATCAATTCCGGTGGCTTGATTTTCTCGTTGATCCTAAATCCTTTACCGAGAAATTAATGGAAGTACTTTGTATTTGTCCTTTACATTTAAAGAAAGAGATTATTGGTTCATTGCCTGAGATTATAGGTGACCAAAGCAATAATAAATCTATTATTGATTCTCTCCAACAAATGCTTAGTGAAGATTCAGCTATAATTGTACCTGTGCTTGACTCCTTTTCGAACTTGAGTTTGGATGATGAGCTGCAAGAGCAGGTTGTTACCATAGCGTTATCATGTGTGAGAACAATTGATGCAGAACACATGCCGTATTTACTTAGATTTTTATTGCTTTCGGCAACACAATCAAATGTCCGAAGAATTATCTCACACATTCGTCAACACTTAAAGTTTGTTGGAGTGTCAAATTTTCGTGCATCACAACAAAATAAACTTAAGGGAAAGTCTCTTGTGGATAATTCAGAGGCGTCCATTCTTGATGCCTTGAGATCAAGTCTTCGATTTAAGAATGTATGTCTGTTTGTCTGTCCGTATGATTTTAGAAAGTGTTTGCTCTCATTTAATGTAGCTGGTGTACTTGTGCTTTTGCCTCTCTGTGTAGATGCTTTGTCAGGAGATTTTAAAAGAAATTAATGGTCTCAAGAAACCTCAGGATCACAAAGTTATAGACATATGGCTTCTGGTGCTCATGTACATGAATGGGGATCCCCTGCGAAAGAGTGTTTCGAAGATTTTCAAGAAGAAAGTTATTGAAGAATGTATTCACAAGGTTATGCTTGATCAATGCATTCGTGGGAACAAAGAATTGGTGCAGGTATCTGTGACAATTATCTTGCACGAAGAAATGTTCACTTTATATATACTTTTTGCTGAATTGTTCCCAACTTACATTCGTTCAAACACTTTTAAAGTTTTCTATTGAATTTTTTAGGATCATTTTCCATCATTTCTTTCTTTGTCTGAGTACTTAATGGCATGCAAAGATCAGAAGGCAAGGGAGATTGGTAGTCATGTGTATATTAGCTTGTTCGAAGAGTTTACTGATACATATTCAAGACAGGAAGTAAGCGACCTTAATTTTTATTTGTCACCACTGATGATTAGAATACTATTTGCTGTTTGTGATACATTGATATGTGGTTTATGCAGGTTCTTGGTGCTCTAATTACGCATGTGGGATCTGGTGTGAGCTTTGAAGTTAGTTCTGCTCTGGAGACAATGGCTCTGCTGGCATCAGAATATGCACGGGAATTGATTCCACTTTCTTCTCATATAAATGGTATCTCAAGTATCAACAGCCTTTTCTCATGAATAATTATGATTTTGGAAGTCAGCTTGACATGAAAGTCCAACCAAGCAGGTATCTTGGATTACTTGGAGGGTTATAGTGCTCAAAATTTGCACAAGGTGGGTTGATTTCTTAAGGTAGTATGTGCTGAATTTTGTACTTATAAATTTCTTTAGCTCTTGTCATAGTGCAGGTCTATGAGGTTTTTAGCAATCTAGCACTGTCAGCTCGAACCAGTGCAGACTGCTATGGAACTTCCATTGCAAATGAACTTCTGATGGTAGTAAGGAAGCAGGTACAATATGAATGTTCAATGTCTTCTTAAATAGCTCATCTGCCTAATTGATCTTGCAATCAACTTAGTTCTTTGTCGACATGGTTATCCATATAAGGAGAGATTTCCTGATTTTCTGATTTATACAACTCCTTCGTATTTGCCAGGTCAGCCATTCAGATCTGAAGTACAAAAAGATGGGCCTGATTGGAGTCTTGAAGATTGTTTCGTATCTTGGAGATGCAAGTATTACTACCAATACATCTCCATCTCAGGTAGGGATCATTTTGTTGCAGATATGAAACATAGAGTAAAGCTGCAACACAAACACACACATACACACCCTATGATGACGACGACATTGAGTTTGAAGTTTAAGAGAATTAAAAGCAAGAGAAGAATTCTGATGGAATCATTCAGCACTTTTCATTAATCTTTGCTGTTCAATTCAAGTCTGCAGAACTAATAAATAACAATAAGTATAGTATTTCATGTCAGTATTCGCTTCTGTGACATGACATCCACTTATGATTGGCAAGTGACAAAAAATGGCTACGAGCAATCCCAATAACAGGCACATAAGCCACAGCAACATATGTAGCCAGTCTCCGGACCATGTCAGCAGATGCTGATGAGGAGAGTTACCTAGTGATAGCTTCACCAAACCTCAACTTTCTAACACATGCTATAGACTATAGATCAGGTCTTATTACCAAAGAAATCACCTATCTAACCCATAACCATAGCTTTCATCCCTCCATGATATTCTGTACGTCAAGAAGTTCAGGGTTCAAAGATAATGTTGGAATAGAGGGTGCATTTAAGAAAGTTGAACAATATCTTTAATTTTCTGTCAGGAAGTCTTGCCCCAAGGGACCGTGTTGATTTGGAGATTGTCTTACAAGAATAGGCACATAGGCATTTGTAACTCTTATCTTATGTCATATGATGACAGAGGGTGGATATTTGATATGCATGTGTAAGATTATAGTTGATCGAATGAATTGATGCTGTGTTAGATGAATATAAAGAACATGGTCAATTCTTAATATTTCAATCTATCATATTATTTCTATGAGATACATTGAGCATTTCTGAATGCCTCTTTTGACAGAAATCGAACGCTGAAGAGGCTGTAGAACTCTTAAAAACATCTCTGGACTGTTGCAAACAGTTATACTTGCCTTTGACCCTCTTTTATGATGAGCTAACTGCAATACTGAGCAACAGAACACTGCAGCCAGAAATTATAGAATGGTAAGTAAATTTCAGCACATTTTTACCAGGAGTTAATTATCTCTTTAATTGAGAAATTTATCTGCACTTTTTAGGATTGTCAAACATGTTGGGGAGTTTGAATCTATATATCTGTCTGATCTTGAAGGTGGACAACTATCTAATAAGGACTCATGTAGTGGTATAGAAGGTAAGATTGGTTTATGCAATCTATTATTCTGCTTGTCAGTCTACTTGAGAAGTTGCATCGTAAATAATTTTGGGATATAGGTTGCAGTTTCTAATCAGGATTTACATTTTAGGTGAACTATGGATGAACTTGGATGGAGATATATCTCCAATTTGTTTGAACATTTTGCCATTAGCTTCCTCCTCCTCACGGTAAGTTTTGCCATGTTCTACTTCCTATCAGGATCTGTGTTTTAACTTGTCTTCATATTTTTGAAAGCTGAAGTTGAAATCTTTTCTGCAGGTCTGCTTCTCTACAAGTTCTTCATGCTAACTTCCTTTTACTCTCTGCTGTAAGTGTGAATGATCCTTTGGGCAATAGATGGACTTTTAAGTAATGGATAAATATGTAAATTTTTCTCTTAATTGTCAGGTTGAGAGGTTGACAAATCAGGGATCTCTTGGAGGAATTGATGCACTGCTTGGCTGCCCTTTACACCTTCCTTCCTCTAAAGTAGGACCTAGTAGAACACCTCTGCTAACATCTTATTTTTTGTTAGTGTATCTTCCTTGTCAAATAATATTGACATTTGCAGAACGTTTCTTATCTTGATAGGTGTTTCTGTTTTGTACACTGGTCATACTTCTTCACACCACAGTCTTTTTTCTTTGTTGCTGGTGTCTTCATGCTGCAGTTATTATTACTTCATTGATGTTTATTGATATTGGTCTGAAATTTATGAAGTCCTGGATGGTTTGGGCTTTATGCATTTATTGTTTCCTTGTTTGCTTTCATTGAACTTGAAAGGCATTTGAATGCTGGGAAACTTCAAATGAATTGGGAATTTAACACCTTGGTTTGCACTTTCTTCTTCTTCTTTTCTTTCCTTTTTCCCCATTGTTTAAGCTTTCCTTATAGACAAAATAACCAATAGTTTACGATGACTATTTCTGGTCAATCAACTTAGGAAAAAGGAGGTACATACTAAAATAATTGGTTAATGACCATTGTAAATATAATAACTTCGTCAAGTGTCCATGTCTACGTTTGGGTCTTGAGAGCAGCTATTTTTTTTCTGAAAAGTTCAATTTTTCTTCACTGGTCCCCTGGTTTGTGTAAGAGAGTCTTGAAGTGGAATCCCTCAATCTGCATGTAAAGTTAGTTTCAATTGTTTCTGTAGACATCCACCAAATGGGGGCATATATTCCTGTTGATATGCAAATGCCCTGCCTACATTTTGCTTTATTTTATGACACTCAATATGCCCAATTGATTTGTGTGTTCTTTTGTGATTGTATTGCTTGGTTTGGCCTGTATATTTATGTAGGTCATCAAATAGTTCCTTACATTACCAGTTAGCTAATGTTTATCTGGTCTGTGCATTGTCAGTGCTTCTCTGTAGCTGGTTGGCAATCTCTCACAGAAAAGCAGAAACAGATTGTGACCCTTTCTCTTTATCATGCGGCAAACTGGATAAGGGAACTGGTAAGTGGCATTGTTGACATTTTTATTGTTATGGTTAATGGTAACATACACTTTGGTCTGCAATGCTTTTTCTACTGCTTGTAGCTTAATGCCTTCTGTACGCAAGTTGCTGGAAGACTGGAATGTATAAGTCAGACTACAAAACAGGAGATAATTGCCAAGCTATTGAAGCGAGTGAGGAACCTAGTGTATGTTTGCACTCTCAGTTCCTAGTGTTGCAGACTTTTAATTGAAATTTTCTTAATAAGATTAAAGCCTGTGGTGTGCCCACATACACACATATATATTTTGAATATTTGGGTTGGCTGGGCAGGTCAGACTTTAATGAGTAGAGAACATGTAAATAGTTGATAATCATTGTTGAAAAGAGTGAGTATTTTCTATTGCTGATTACAACTGACACCAGCCTCTCATATGGAGCCTTAACATCAGGAGGTGCACAGGTTTTGAAATGGGAGTGAAGGCAGACTCTCCAAACTTTTATTTGCTTCTTGCTGACATAAGATTCAAAGTCAAAACTTTACAATGATCAGGAAAATGCTGACATTTTGTTGCTTTTAAGTTGAAATTTATCGCTCATTATTCAGGTACTACAAGCAATTATCCTTTAGAAAGGATACACACGCTATATGCTGGCAAGTTGCATTATGGGCTACTTAGCTGAAATGCTGAGCATGTCAGCATGGATCCTTCAGCTCAAGCTTAGGACTGGGCTAGAGATCAACTTCATGTGCAAGTCAAATTAGCAGGATTTGGGAACCAAATTTTTACCAAAGCTGAACACAAACCTTTTGTGATGGGCTCAATTTGTTGCCATTCTAGTGGTTTATCATGAGTTTGATTAATTAGTATCAGATAGGAACATGGATTGTAGATAATAGCTTTAGTCTATTTTCTGGCTTAATAGGTTGTTACATTAAAATTGGCCTGCAAAATTTGGTCTGAAAGTAGACTGGCTTAGAACTATGAATAGGTGAAAAATGGTGGAAGTGGTGCGTCTCCTGTATATAAGGACATAGTAAGGTATTGAGGTTGCTGTTAATTTGAAAGTGAGTACTGAGGGTAGGCAATTGAGCACATTTTCTTTGTTTGCTGCAACTTGATGCCATTGAGAATGGTGTTCACATTTATCAAGTAAGTTTTTATTTTCACAACATTTACTCAATCACTGAAATTGAAGGATGGGAATTATGTCATTCAAAGTTTTGGTTGATTACCCTGCAACTTAGTGATAAAGCTTGAACTTGATAGGGACAAGTGACATTATTTATTTCAGTTAGTACTTGTCGTTTGAGTAATCATTTAAAAGTTTCATTAATCTTGTTTTGCTTAATCATCCCAAGTGTTAACTATTTTAAGATAATCTGATCCTCATGATAGGGAGAATCTAAACTTGCAGAGTTCTTGAAAGCTTGTTAAATTATTCCATCAAATGCTGCCCTCAATCTCTTCCTGACGTCCATCTTCATAGGGAGCAATGTGGATCTTCACTCTTGAGTAAACCTAATAATATGGGCCACATGGAAAAGAAGAATGAGCATATTAAAACACATGACAGTGTCTCTCAAGAGAAGAAAAGGAGACATAAAAAGATTTCAAAAGCATCAACAATTTCCGATACAAACTGTAAATTGTGGCAGCCAACAATATTGGATGTTTTGAGGAAGTCAGGAAATCTAACAAGTCAGGGAGGGCTGAATGAGGAGGCTTTAAGTACAGTTTCAAACAGTTCAAAATTTGGGTCTGTAGATGAAACTTCCTGTGGCTCTAATGAGCCTGTAGTTGTAGAAGTTTCTGCATCTGCCAAGGTTCTGGAAACCCAAAGGTTTAAGTTCAGGCCTCTTCTCTTTCCATGCCTCTCCATTTTGACATTTTCTAAGGTTTGTCTGCTGCACTGTAATTGCTTGGTGTTTGTTTGTATAACTTTTGTGCTGTTATTTTCTAGTGGTATTTGCTTTGAGTGTACTCATGCTATGTCTTTGCTAATGCAGAACCAAGATTCCTGTTGCTCTGATCCTGCAGCTGAGGTACTATGATAATTGCACTGCTCATTACTGATGAGAATTTTTAATGAATAAATGAAGTCATCAAGAACAACAATTTTGTTACTTTATGCTAGTTACCCTTGTACCTGTACCTTCTACATGATCTTCAGTGCAAGCTGGATTACTTCTCTCGTCCGAGCAAACTATTATCACCCAGATTCTTTAGTATTCCTGCTGGTTTTACAAGGATGACTATGGAAGAATTCTTGAGTGAAGTAAAACCACTATTGCCATATCTCAGAAAGCATTTTGATAGTGCAGTTAGTATTCTTAAAGAAGGTAAGAAATAGCATTCAATTTGGTTAGATAAACACTAGGAGCAGCACTTCTATGCTTTGTAATTCTAAAACAAATATTTTGTAGATGATGAAACCTGTGAAGATCACTGGAAAGTGCAGTTTGCTATCACTGGGAATCCTGATATACCGAGCCTTATGTTTTCCAAATCTTCTGTTTCCTCTTTGGTCATCAAAGAAGTGCTCAATTGTTTCAGTAAGGTGAAATCTTGAAGTCTCTCTGTGTCTTTGATAATTGTTGGCTTCTGAAATTGGCTGCAAGAATTCAAATGTTTCTGATTTTTTGCATTGAAGTTCTCTCCTTACAGGCTTTTACATCATTTTTCTGTTTTTAATTTTTTATTGGTCTGAGTACAGATGCTGAACCTTCCTGAGGTTCAAAAGGACAAATCAGTTCTCTCTGATTTGCTTCAATCCTTCCAGCCTATTGAAATACCGGCCTCTTTTGTTTCAGACATACAACCTGTCCCTTTGCCTGGGACAATAGACTATTTATATCTTGGAGCTTTCTCATTTCTAGAAGGTGTCCTCAATATAGGTATGTGATTTTCCCCACTTTCCATATGTTCTCATCACTCGATTGTCAGTGCACTTCATTTCTAATATATCTTCTCCTTGCAGCATGTTCTTTCTCCTTTATGCTTGCATCAGAATCCCTTCTTACCCTAGAGTCCATTGTAATCTCACTTCAAAAGCTCCTTGATAAGTTGGAGGGAAATGGTAAATGTGCACACTCAAAATCTATCCAGGGGGTCGTTCATATCTTGCATAAAAGACTTGGAACTTCTGCTCAGAATCTGTTGCAATATAACTGGGATAATGAAAATCTTGAGAACGGATGGAAGAACAAAGTATGATTATTTACCTAATGGGATTTTCTGGCTCTTGATATTCATGACTTGTTTCAAACTTAATCTACTAAGTATTTATCCATGAAAGATGATGATCTATATTATGTTTGCAGGGAGATATAGTGCAGAAGATACTATGGATTTATTTGGAACATAGCAAGTCCACTTGTGATTTGTTGCATGAGCTTGCCTGCTCCATCTTCCCTGAGGTGCATGCATTTTCCAATTATAAATAGACAAATCATTATCAGTTTAATGTTGGAATCCATTGCAGTATTTGCAATTTCTTTGCATCTCACTTGAGAACTCAAAATTGCTCATCCTACAATTACTTTGTCAACGTTGCTAAGATTGCTGTATCCTGTCCAATATAACACTGACTGTTAATTATGCTTGGCTGGACCGCATGAGGTCACTTCATATATAATATAGCTCTGTATAATCCAGTTTTCTTGTTTTGCGATCTGGCCTTGAAGAGGATCCTCTTTCTGTTCTAGGTTACTCTGCACAGAACAATAACAGAAGATAATCATCATGGTTTTCCAACTCTGTGTCCTGCAACTTTTTTTGTATGGTACCGGGTACTGGTAAGTCATCTTCATTTATCCTCTTCTTTTAGACCACTTTCAATTTACTATTTATGGGTAGATATGCTTACAGAGATTGATATTTGCAGCATGAAGTCAACCTTTCTGTTCTTAACAAATTGGTGAGCTGTAGATTTTAAAGTTCAATCTTCCAAAGTTCATTGATACCATGAGAAAATCCCATTTGTTCCATAATCATTTGTATATTTTCCTGCCTCCATTTGATTAGATGAAGGAAGTTGTTCACTTGGAGAAATGCAAGACAGCTGTTCGACCTGAAACTATTCAATCACATTTAACGAAAATGCACAAGTGTGTGAATGTGATTGTATCATTAGTAAGTATGTGCAGGAATCATGAGAAGGTAACCGTACAGAATAGGATTTTTGTTTTCATTATTATTATTTTAATTTAATCTTCTAGCTCCATGGCGTGTGCGAGGATTTTGACACATTGATAGTGATGTTCAGGTTACTGTGCATGGCATGGCTATCAAGTATGGTGGGAAGTTTGTTGATTTTTTCCTGAAATGTAAGTTCCTGACAATTTCAGTATTCTATGTATAAGGAGTTTTCTTATTACTAGGGATACAGAAATTTATGATGTTCTGCAGCTTTTGACTTTTTGCAGGCCCACTTTCAAACACATAATGAAACAATAATCCAATTGGTGAGATTAGATTTGCCAAATTTCTTTTTCAGGCTTGATTGGATGTAAGCTTCCTAAAAATGGACCTTAAGTCCTGCTTATGCTTTGTCTACTGATTTAGTTGAGGGAGCTCCAAAAGGCCACAAGAACAATACAGATTCTATGTTCTGAAGCAAAGGTTTCCATTTCGTATTTCGATCTGTTCCAAGACCACTTTACATCTTCACTATTATAGTTCCAATGTAATTTATTCTCATTTTCTTTGAAGGGTTTGAAGCAAACAGTTATCACTAGCAAAATTCCTGCTACAAAAAGGTCTATGGAACGTTTTCTATTCCGTGTCAAGGCTCTTCTCCATACAACATCAAGTGGATGCACTTTCTGGATGGGTACGTGTGATGCACTCATTACTAATTTCTCATTGTGAGAATTCCTGTTTATTGACTTTGTTGAACCTGTAAACCACCATAGATTATGTGATAGGGCTGATTGTTGGACTTGAACTGATGGCTTGGACACCCAAGCACTTGTTCACTGTGAGATCCAGTCAGTGTCTTGTTGAAGCTTGGATTATCATTCTGCTATGGGAGTAAAGTTTCCATGCATTAGCAATGTGTTAACTCTTATAACTCTAATTTCAAAAAGACTAAAAGTAATATATTTGGAAATTTGTAATATTCTACTAAATTGTAGAGAACCTTGGATGTTGAAATCTGGCACTTCGAATCACAAATTCTGTTCATTTTTAGAATCACCCAAGTTTGGCCAAATTTTGCTTTATTTGGCAATAATTGGATTCACCTTGAACATTTATGGATTAATTGTTAGCTTTTATCTCACTTTCTAGTCTCATATCATATACCATATGGTAGGAATCAATTATTATTTTTCTTGGGAATTCTCAGGCATAATGTGACCCAGTTTATGTAATGATTCCATATTTTGGGCAATCATCATCTGTCAGACTGGCAAACCTAATTTTCTACCTGACTTCATAATCATAATATCTCTTATTTTTTTGACAGGGAACTTAAAACACAAAGATTTAATGGGTCAGGTGGTGAGCTCACAGGCATATGTAGATGATCTCAGTAACAATGTTGGGGAGGATCTACAAGTAGCTGTTCATGAGGATCAACCTGTTAGTCCTGCAAGTGAGCAGTGAGAAAGAGAATAAAAGTGCTTTGTCTGTAGAATTCTTTGTCCTTCTGTTTGAAAATTTTCAGGTACAGTATCAAGACTCCCATGTATTACAAATTTCATGAAGATATTCATTAGTGTATGAAGTATTAGTGACTTGTTATACATTCAAAGGACCTAGCATGTAATTAATTGTAACTTATTTAATTTTAACTAAATTAGAATACGTAAATCTGTACTAGGACTTTCTATTTGGAGAAAAATTAAGGCAAAATTATTTTATATAATAGTGGTGCAAACATTAAGAGGCGAAACAATAAATATTGTGACACTTTTATCAACTTAACATACAGTCATTAGAGGGGTTTGCACAACATTTGTGTCTTAAAAATTTTCAAATAATTCTTCAGCTTTCTTTCTATCAATTGAGAGCTCTACACTCTTGTTTTACTGCCTGATAGATCTTTGAGGCCTATGGGTGCCTGCACAAGAAAAGAAGGCTTCTCAAGTTAGCTTGATGATTTAAGTGCTGAGCTCCTCTCTTGGAAACTTTTACATCTTAGGAAAAAATTCTTAATATTCATGAAAATTTATATCAAGGAACTCGGTACCCCAAATCATTGACTTTCAATTAACTACATCTTCGATGAAAATACTTAATATTTGTATATTAAGAAAACCAAGCACCCTCAATCATATGCATTTTTTTAAAACTAGAATATAGTATATGGGTCAGTTAATAATTTCTCTCTTTTGTTCTTGTATTGATCACATCTTGTATCTAAAATAGGCATATATTAAATTAGATAATTAGATTCTTTAAACTCACTCATGATTGTATCTAGCTTGCCACCGATTATCATGCTGAAACATTTACTTTGGTTGATGGGTTTTCACATCTGCAACTATGCAATAGTAGTAGTAGAAATTCGCCTGTTACAATCAGCAACAGAGAATAGGGCCAAATTGATGTGGCAGTCTCTGGAAAGATCTGAAATTGCACTTTCCTTGATGTTTTCAAAGTAAGAATTTGCTTCTCTCAAACATTTGCACCTGATTAGCTTATCTGTTGCATTTGATGAAGTCATTTCCACAATCACTTTAGTGCCACTACAACATGATGGCAATGGCTTTGAGTCCTTGCCAGTCAAATAAGCATAGCAGTTGCGAACAACTGGTGCAATGTGAGTGCACTCAATCACGTCTGGATTGATTTCCCTAGTTCCTGATCGTCCTTGAGCTGCCATCACTGCCAAATTCACTGATCTTACAAGGAGTAAAAATGATGCTACAAAGCCCTTCATGGTATTTAATTTGGTTGTTTTGTAGGCATGGAGTTTGGAGTGAGTTTGACAATATATATAGGAAGTTTGTGTAGCCTTAAAGAAACTTATGAAGCAAAAAGGATGAGGTTGTTAGTTCGTTATAGTAAAATGCCCTACATTTTTTTTTTTTTGGCATGGCTTAAAAAGAAAAAAATTATGGCTATGATGACATGAGTGCACAGTACTGTACTGTCGTCACCATTTTATCTAATTGTTATTATAGGATACGTGGATAAGTGAGGTAACCTGAAAGGAGTATTTGCAGTTAGAACTTTTAGTCTAATTTTCTTTTCAATTGAGCATTAGGACCATTGATTGCTTTTCTGACAGTGTTATTCAATGAATGATGATATAGTCGCAAATTTTCGTATAAATTTATTTTGTATAAATTAATGTGATATTAATAGATTAATTGAATAAAAATATAAAATAATTAAAATAAATAATGAGAATTAAGAAATATTTAGTTTAATTAATTAAATTATCTCCCATTAGTTTATACTAACAAAAATTTATACAAGATTTTATGATCATATTAATACTCTTATTTAATTTATCTGCTTTTTCAAATTTCTAGATGATCAGCCCTCAGGATTGCAGCTTCTTTTGCCTATTTCTCCCACTGTGGCCTCCTTTCCCATTTGTTAACCCTTATCTCCCTCTCGCCAACTCACCAACTTCAACACGCCATTTCTCTTCACTTCTTCGCCGTTGCCATCGTACCATTCTATGCAAGTAGATTTACAATTTGTCATTTGATCTTCCTCAAAAGGCCACAAGTTGATTGCACTCCAGCGGATAGAATCTCTGTCGTTAAATTCCATCAACGAGTTAAGAATCATCCTATATCGACGGGTGGTTGGTTCAAAGTTTTTTAACCTTAAAGTCAGATGGGAAATCCGTCCTTGTTATCTATCTAAAAAATTTGGCGATTGCTATTGACAGGTCCTATTACAACATCAATAGGTTATTGCTTTGTCAGAGATGCATTGCAGCCCACATTTATACAAATCATAGCAAGCCACTCTTTATGAACTGGAATTTTACGACCAATCTGATTCTGGTTGTTTACGTTCTCATTAAACAGCACTTTTTGTTTTTGTTTTGGGGTGTTGCTGTGTCCCAAGACCAAAATACTCACCGGCTCTCTTTGAACTATTGATCGTTGATTGTTAAATGTAGGTCAGTAGGTACCAATTGGTTAAATGAGTACAATCTCAATTGATGGTAGAAAAAGGTTTTAAGAGTTTGAATTCCACTCATATTGGCGGAGAGGAGATTTGGTTACCATCCTATAAAACTTAAAATCAACTTTATCATTAGTTGCTCCTATGGGAAGAGATTAACCAACCGGCTTATTCTTTGAGGAATTTAATATTAACAAAATCCATATTCTAGCGAAAGGCTAAACAACAATTGGACTATTCTCCTAGAAAAATATCCAATTTCGCTTTGACAAACATATGTATTAACATAATCCTTATTAATCTTAAACACTAGTACAAGCATCGCTTTAAAAAAACAAGAAGATCAAGCTGCCCTATATCACTACCACATGGAAACTTTAAGCTTATGCTCTTCATTGGATGCGTCAATTTTTGAACGGTGTGAGCCCTTTTGATAAAAGAAATTGGTTCACCAGTTTTTCTAAATTTGTTGCAGAGGATCCATCAGGAGCTGCAGCTTCCTCTGCAAATCTCTTCCACTCTGAGGCCTTCTTTCTCAGTCGCATACCTTTCTCTCCCTCTATCAACTCTCTCACCAGCTTCTCAACTTCATTTCTGCCCACTTGATTATCATCTCCAATATCAGTGATGTCCATTCCGATCCCCCATTCATCGCAAGTATATCTACAATTTGTTGTCTGATCTCCCAAAAAAGGCCAACAAATCATGGGCACACCTGCACATAAACTCTCAATCGTTGAATTCCATCCACAGTGAGTAAAGAATCCTCCGATTGCTGGGTGGTTCAGAACCTCCTCCTGTGGGCACCATCTCCCAATAAAACCTTTTGCTTTCGCTTGAACCTCAAACTCAGATGGCAAATCTGCTGTCTCACCAGTAACAAGATCAGGCCTAATTATCCATAAAAATGATTGACTGCTATTAAGGAGTCCCATTGCAACCTCAATAAGTTGCTGTTTTGTCAGATATATAGAGCTGCCAAAATTTACATACACCACTGAATTGGGTAATTCCTTGGAATCAAGCCATTGGAGACACTCTGTTTCTTCTTTCCAAAGATTGTATTTGTATCCGAGGGAGCTTAAACTGTTGCCACCTTGTTCATTAATTTGATTGAGAAGAAGCTGGAGTGGACCGATGGTGAATAAATTCGGAAACATAGCAGAGAGAGCATCCAAAACCTGTCGTTCCAATGCATCAAATGTATGAATAACTATAGCTGAAGCTTTAGCTGCATTCTTAGCTGCTCCAACGGCTACCCTTGTAACGTAGCTATTCAAATCTGCAATTGAACACAGTTAAATACAATCAGTATATGAATTATTAATTCAGTAATGCTAGAGTCACAAAATCTTTTTACAAACCATTTGGTATAAACTGTCGTGACATAACGGGATTAGTTGAATAATTAGCCTGAGTTTACCTATGAGTGATGCAAGAGTAGTGTTTTCTTCGAGTGTCCGGAGCTGCATACATCCTTTAAAACTACATGCCGCGATAGTATAAAAGAGGGCGATAGGAATTCCAAGTTGTTGAGCAGCTGTGACGGTGAATGGCATGAAACCATCCGAAATGATACAACAGATTGAATTTGAAGAACGTTTGAGTTTTTGGAGCAGGTCAAGAAATGGCTGCAGCATTACATTATTAGTTATGGATTCAAAAAGAGAGTTTGCATCTTGATTGGCGTTTTCATTTGAAGGATCTGGTAGGCCATCTGGGATGGTTTCATTTTGAAAGTTGAGCAAGTCATTTTCTAAATCGGAGTTTTGGCGTGGTGAAGATCTTGACTTGAGATAGCGCCTGTGATTGAACTCAGTGTTGACAAAAGTTATGTGAAAACCTTTGAGATGAAGAAGCTTTGCGAATTTAAGCATTCCGTTTATGTGACTTTGAAATGGGCATGGTATACACACTGCATGACCTCTGTAAGGATAATCGCGAGCTTCCATTTTCAATTCCTTGAACTTGTTTTGTTACAGTACACGATTTAGGTTTTTTGCTGTTGCTTGATTTATTGCTTGTATCGTGTCAGCATATATCACAATATTGTTTTTTTTTTTTCCAATGAGTTTCTTTCTATCTTTGTCAACATATATGGATGTAATTTTAAAAATTATTTATCTGATGTAAATAAAAAATTAATTTATTTAATTATATTATTTTTAATTTTTATTATATCATATTAATTTGTATAAAAAATTTAACTTTATAATATTATTCATCCATTAGTTTTTTTTTTTTAATCACGACATTGGTCTGCCATTATTAAATTTGGGTCTGTCCATTTTGTATGACCGTTTTCATGTTACCAAATCCTACAAAATGACTGAAATACCCTCTTCATGTAGTCATTATTTAACATTTTGGTGGCCAAATCTCGAATTAGAAGGTAATTTGGTTATGAAACAGGGTGGAGACCTGGTCAGTATGACATGCTTTCCTGTGAAAACTCATTCCAAATATAAAAAACAGAAAGAACGGGTTAAAAAACACAAAGTCGACAAATAATACATGTTAAACTCGTATAATTATAATATTCTGCATGTAATTATAGTATTCTGCATGTAACAAACTGTGATATATAGATACACACACATATATAATCATCCTCAAGACACCCTTATTTTTTAATATGGACACACCGTTAAATCATGCAGCTTAATAGAGTTAATTTTTGATATATTATAAAATCGGGTAATTCAATGAAATTAAAAACTAATTTTATTAAATCGCATGGCTTATTAATATATCCTTATAGAAAAAAGAATGTCACCCACATTAGAGAAAGACTAATATATAATTATTCTCAGATATGGATCACATTTTTTTAATGTGACATGCAATTAAACCAAATGATTAATAAAGTTAAGTTCTAGTACACTATAAAATCATACAACTTAATAATATTAAAAATTAACTCTATTAAATTATATGGCTTAACAGTGTATGCACATAAAAAAAAAAAGAGGGCACCACACACACACACACACACACACACACACACACACACACACACACACACACACACACACACACACACACACACACGCGCACACACACACACACACACACACACACATATATATCATTTAATAATATTAAAATATGAATTTATTAAATTGTAACTTAATAACATGGCCGCATCGAAAAAATAAAAAAATAAAAGTAACCGCACTAAAAAAGGACTACATACATACATATATAGGGAGTGGATCAACAAGCCCCTAACATTACATCTATTTTTATATAAATTTATAATTATTAGATTTAAGACATATCAACAATTAAGATTTTAGGAAATTGATAACATAAATGCTTAATAATAGCAATAATTAATGTACTTTCTCTTTCCTCATCAGTTTCATTGTAAAATATGATTTCTTTGCCCTAAGTTTACTCGACAAATTTTTTTCTTTTTTCATTTTTCTCTTGTCATAGCTAAGCCACTAAATTTACCAATTCAATGTATCATTAAAAATCCCACAAACAAAAATAGCTTGTTTAATGCTTGTTTTGTACAACTTATTTAATGATCATAAATGCTTATTTAATTAAATAAGCTCTTATTATAAATTTTGTTATTGTTTGGTTGCTTTTTTAGTAGAGATTTTTAAACTTAAATAAGCTATTTTGCTTCTATTAGAAAAATCTCAAATTTTGGGCTTTTTAGAGTAGAGTTTGATTTTTTTAAATGTTAAAATATCTAAAATATTCTTTACTTATTTAACAATTTTATTTTACTTTTTTTCATAACATTACTTTAAAAAATTTGTCTATTAAAGTAATTTTATAAATTTTTAATAAAAGTTCTTATGAACAACTAAACAACTAATTTTTTTTAATAAAAACTTTACTAATAAAAACTCTATTTAAATAAACTCTACTTAAAAAGTTATATCAAACGGAGCCTTAGTCATAGGAAGCTATTGCATACCTTGCACATATCCATCTCAAAGCATTCATGCATGGATATTTGATTTCTTGTGTTAAGGTGGTATACTTACATCATATGTATTGTAAGTAGCCGATTGCTTGTTGATTCAATGATTTTCTTCAACATTGAACTGAGAAATGAAGAGGGAGAAAGAGTAAATATTTTTTTTAAATTGATTAAATCTCTTTCAACTTTTTGTTTGCTTGTCGCTCGGTCTTTGCTATTTGTACCCACGATCTTAAGAGTAGTTTTAATTATGATAAGAGAAAAAAACAATTAATGAAGAGAGAAAAAAACATATCATTGGAGGAGAGATAATAAATGAGAGAGAAGCAAAATCTTAATTAAAAATTTATTACTTCCCACAAATTTCTAACTATTGATATGTATTAATCTAATACTTATAAATCAATGTAAAAAGATGTATAATTTTAGGGAATCGTTGATCCGATTTTGTTAAAATTTAGAAAAGCTATTATATCATGTGGTAAATAGTATGTAATGCTATTAGACTATTACATCATTTAATAACTTTCTTAACTTTAAAAAAATTAAAAGATCTTGGCATTGATTATCTTCTTGGTTTATTATAGAAAATGTTAACTAGTTTTATTTGTAAAAATATAGAAGCTCAATTTTGTTGTAACGATCACAACAGAATTATCAAGACGTAGATAATACATACACACAAGTTCACATACATTTTCAATTTTTCATTATAAGCAAAATAGTAATGTTCCCTTGTTTCCTTCCAAATATCGTTTAATGGCAAGCAAAATCATTTTTCATGTAAGCAAACCAAACTCAAACCCCATATTCTTCTTAACCTTGTAAAATATTTCATTATTATCACCACAAGTTTATTATAATAATGAAACCACTAGATAACCAGGAGTTGATCGATATTGTTAGTTTCTAGATGCCATTGATGAATTATGCTCATTTGATAAAAGAATTTCTTTCACCAGCTTCTCCAAATTCAGGGGTGATGATCCATTAGGAGCTGCAGCTTCTTCTGCCAAACCCTTTCACTCCATAGCCTTGCTTCTCATTTGCTTACCCTTCTGTCCCTCTATCATCTCTCTCACCAACTTCTCAACTTTGCTTCTGTTCACACTCTCATCGTCATCATTAATCTACATTCCAACCCCCCATTCGTCGCAAGCATATCTACAATTTGTTGCTTGATCTCCAGCAAAAGGCCAACAAATCATAGGTACTCCACCACATAAACTTTCAACTATTGAATTCCATCCACAGTGAGTTAAGAATCCTCCAATTGATGGGTGCCTAAGTACTTCCTTTTGTGGGCATCAACTTGCTATGAAACCTCTTTCTTTAGCTTTGACTTTCAAACTCAGCTGGCAAATCTGTTGTCTCACCAGTAACAAGAGCAGGCCTGATTATCCATGAAAATGGGTGA